>CM040741.1:29453019-30653019 GCA_022829145.1 Albula goreensis
AATACTGATCAACCCCTGCCTATCCTGGCCTTCAGATGAGCCAATCTGTGAGCCTCGGGGAATGGGGATGGGTGTGTGCCAGCAAATACACACTAATATATACCGTAGAGACCCAAAATGCAACCTCACAGACACGAACCCACACATATGGGCACTGTTTCAGGGCTAAATCTTGCCCTTCCCCCACCTCTACTTTTTCAAAAAAAAAATTCTCATCTTTTTCGAGAGAAACAAACTCTCATTCAGCACAAGCCAAATGTTTAATCTAAGCTTTCTTAAAGCAGCGCGAACAATTATTTCCAGCTTATACACCAACATTCATAAGCCTCTACAACTTATACAACTTACTCAAACACCTCAACAACTTATGCACTCAGTAAACCTTTCTCTTAAATTCTCTCCCTACATACACACATTTTGTATTTTTAAATTTCACTTTGTTTCACATGCAGACACACACACTCACTCTCTCCCTCCCATGCAACTATTTTCACACTATTGAAATTTTTGCTTTACAATGTATATTGTATATGTATATATATATATATATTCTAATCATATATGGTCATTGTTTTCCTTACCTTCCTGACCTGCTGAATGCCCAGGTCTCTGTGGCCCCCAGTCTCTCTTCAGAGTGTCTCTGAACTGTCTACTTCTCAAAGAATCGTCCTCTCCCAGAATCCCGCTCTTCCAGTGTCCTCCTATTCCAGAGGTTTGTTTTCCCAGAGTCCCCCTCTGTGCTGTTTTCCCCCCTGAGAAATCAGGTCTTTTAGCGTAATTCTTCTTCTTCTCCTTCTCTCCTACAGTCCTCTTCTCCCAGAAACCTCAGAGAGTCTTTCCTTCTGTATTGCACCCCTTAGCACAGCAATGCCCTTGTTCTGTTCACCTCTCACACTACATCCTTATTGCAGCTTTTTCGCTCCAAAGATCCCAAATCCAAAAATATAGCCCCCCTCCCCCTCCCCTTGATATTCCTATTCCCCCAGAGTTTCCTAGGACAGGTGAGATTGTGGTCCCAAGCGGATGGTTTCCGGAAGATGCCGGCTACAGGAGAGGATGGTATTGAGCCGCCGATTCCGGCTGGTTCTGGGTGGCTGGTCCGGACTCCATGTGTGGAGAGGGGGTGACAGCGCCCCCCCTTTACCCCACGCTGAAGCAGGAGGAGCTCCTCTCTGCATCTCTCTGCAGCGCGATTCAGCTCCACGGCTCCAGCGCTTTCCCCCCCTAAACCCGCTTCCTCCTGCGCCAGCACCGTCCCACAGCACCGACACACTGCTTTTTTCCAGCGCTCCCCCCAAAAAAAACCTGCTCCCTCCCGCACCCTTCTCCTCCCCACCCCCCCGTGCTGTCCTGACTCTCTGCAGCACAGCCTGCAGAAACACGGCCCTCTCGCCTCTCAATGCATCCTTTATGGGCTTATTTATCCACTGCTCTGTAAAGCACTGCCAGCTTGCAGGTGAGAGAGGCACTGAAAGATGGAGAGGGGAAGGGAGGGAGGTGGGGGGGAGTGAGGTGGCTGAGAGAAGGAGAGGAAAAGGTGAGATAAAGAAAAAGAGACTCAGCCGCAATTATAATACCCAGAATTCCAAACACAGTGACAAAAATCTCTCTGTCTTAAGATCCTTTCTACCAAAAATCTCATTGCAGACAGAGACGATACTCTCTCTCTCACTCTCTCTCCCTCCCCTCCTCCCTTCACTGCGACACGGCCGGACTGGACTGTAATCACACTAATAGCTCTTTCATGGAGAGGATGAGAGCAGAGCATGGTCAGTGAGAGAGCCCCTTACATTACTAATGTCCTCAGCGGCAGGTCAGTGACAACCTGCCAGATGGTCCACCCAAAGTATCATTTCTGTCACCACAGCATTCGGGTGAACTTGACCTTCAACTAACAGAATTCATTCACTGAAGGAGAAGACCGAAAAGACTTACATTTTATACCTGGGTTTTGAAATGGGTCATTGTAATGGCTTTATGAGTGCTTATCAATGGCCACAAACTGAAAAAAAACATAAGTCATAAATTAACATTGTGTCAGCTTGTATTGACATAACATTGTAAAAAAAAAAAAAAGTCCCAAAAGAGTTTTATGAGATAATAGAACTTCCTTTGTTAAGTTGCATCAGAAAATTTTTGGTCTTATCCTGTATAGAACAACTTTCATAAATAAAGAACCAAGAATAAGTCAATAAATGACTGAGAATGCAAGCTTTCCATTTATGTAACAAACTCAAAAATGCTAAAAATGGAGAAAAGTCATAAGTATTATGACTGGGTGGATATAACATTAAGACATGTGTTTTTAAGGGTTTAATGTCTATATTCAGGTAAATTGCTACCTCACCCTTGATGTTTCTGTGTTCCAAATGTTTATATTTGGGTTAAATTCAGATTTTTTTGAGGTTTGTTCTGAAGTATGTTTATGGGTTTGTCAAATCAACTACAGGCTTGTCACTTCAGTACAATGGTACATGTTATATAAGATACATTAATGAAGCTATCTCTTGACATTGATTGTTGTTGAAAGAATTTGGCTGAGATTCAAGTATGTCTTTAACTTTATCTCACAATGAAATGCAAGTGTTCACTGACACAGTCTGAGCAAAGCTGAGTTTGACAAAGTTCAGCAATCATGGAAATGAACTCGCCAAACTGTTATCATACAGGGAAAGTATAACACTCCTGTTAAATTGTAAGTAAAAGGACTGAACAAGCCCTGCGAATGGGTTTGAAAGTTCCAGCTGTGGGGTTGCTGGCTAGAGGTACCAACTTGCCTTACTTTTCTGGGGAATGATAGAGGATAAGCCAGCTTGCGTTGTTGGTCTGATTGCTCTCCGATGGCCACTCCTGGTCAGGCCAGATACATGCAGCTGCCAAAAACTGAGTACAGGCTAACTTTGTAATCCACTGATTACATGGGCCAAATGTAACTGATGGTGCATCTACAGTGTGGAAAGATTAGTTTCAATGTGAATTCATCGAATCCATATGAGTCACATGTCTACAGCTCTTTCCTCTTAAATTCAGCAGAAAATGTAGCGACCCAGCAAGTATTGGTTGCCAGAACATTCTCTGTCACGGCAGATGTTCCCAGGACATAAATTTTGTCCAGTTTTCTATGTGTTCCTTGAACGTTATTTACCTGGAATTTTTTCTTTTGACTTTGACAGAACTTGTTTGGAACAATGTAACATTCTTTGAGTGTTTGAGGAACATGCGCATTATAACATTATATCAAACTCCAGGGAAAATATGACATACATTTAATATGTAATACAAATATATATAATAAAAATATATCCCCAATCTTGTGGGAACATTTTCTGATAGCTGGGAAGGGGTAAACCAACAAGTTTGGTTGAGTTCAAGTTTGGAAAAAGGAAAATCAGTCATAAATCAGTTAAATAAACAATAAATTTTCACAAGTTAAGGACAAATGTTTATTGAATCAAATCATTTTAACACTCTTAGATTTTAATGTAAATGTAACATATTTCTATGGGCAGTAGTTTTTTCAACAGTGAGATATTTTCAACATGTTACTGCCGATCATTTTTATGGTATGTAGCTCCTGGACTTATGTTATGGACGTATTTTGTTGATATCTACAATATTTATCTATAGAGCATCATACTACTGCACAGCACTTTGACCATGATAAACTACTGTATTTCTGATGAAATAATTTACTTTACTTTGTGAAGTAAGCATTATAGTTGAATTAAAGAGATAAGAGTTCATTTTTGGATCAAAAAAAGTTCTAGTGTGGCCCTACCCAAAGACCTACCTTATATCCCAAGAAATTCGACAAGGCATTTTACCAAAAGTACACACTGAAGTCGTAACATATTTGTCCTCATCATTGTAACTCTTAATCACCCTTACTAATTATTAACTGAGGTTCTTTTCCTAATGAACAACACTTATAATATGTTTCCGTAACAGAGTGTTTTAAAACAACACAACTTCATGTAATATGAAGTGGAATTTGTTCTGGGGGCAGATTGACTGTCCAATCCAGCACCTAACCCAAAATTTAACCGATCCCTATCATTATGACGAACCCGAAATGGCACAAAAAGTGCATGTCCTCTCAGAGATGACCAGGGCTGCCATCAGGACAAGTTTGAAGACATATCAATGCCTGCCCTGTAGCATCTTATCAGTGAATGCAGAAGCCCAATTTAAGAGGAGAACATTTCCTGTATTTTTCCACTGTTGGAGATTTGTGGTCTTCAGTTCCCTGTAAACTATGCTGAGGTTTAAATGGCTATCCCCATTCTTGAGATCTTAAAATAATATTCCTACAGTTTTTGCAAGATTTATGTTCGGCTAAATGTTGTTGATTGGTCCAGATGTTTTTATTGAAAATTAACATTATGCTAACATTTTAGCATACTCAGAAAGTGCCCCCTGACAAACTCCAGCATAATCCATATAACAATATGCATGCAGGCTAAAGTATGATAAAATACACAATATACCCTCATTTATTTGGGTTACGCTGGCTAACGCTTAGGTGAAAAACTGGCAGTATAACTCAAATATTAATCATATTTGAGTGATCAATATCAACAACAACAGTGTGGCTATATCTGTAATTAATTTTGTCAAATGTTTATGGCATTCTTCTTTAAGAGGGGCTAATTTCTTGGATGTGTGTTGAAAAACAGAATAATGTAAGCAGTGAATGAGTCATAAGTAAACTAACTACTTACGAAGTTGTGGTCTGGAAAAAAGATACACTTTCTGATTTTCCTACTTAATGTAGGTATCAGATACAGTTGAAAGTGATAATGACGGATGAGTCAGATCTGTCACACCCTGTCAGCCATTGAAGGCCAATCTGTCTTCAAGTATATCATCACCCAACAAGCTGGGCCAGGCAAGAAACAAGCACCGACACAGATCTTCCTACTGAATACGCTTCCCTGCTGAGTCAACACCCAGGGGTAGCATCACTTCACAGCAATACGGTGGCAAAACTGTTTTTACAAAAATGTAGCATAGCCAACACTGAAGGTTTCATTGGTGACACAGTTAAAGAAAGAATGCACAGTAATGTGTCCCCACTGCGCCCCGCTGCCTGGCTTTCGGGGTTCCCTGCATCTCTAATGTGCGTCTCCATCATATCAACAAAGCCAGTCTGAATTTGAATCTCATCTAAAACGTCATTCTGACTGCTGATAAGCAGATAAGGTGAGACATGAGTTGCTGTGGCAGAGTAGTTCTGAATCTTAGCAGTTTCAAGTTACTTTGTTCGCAGTGCTGGGCGAGCGGCTCACGTCGGACAAAAAATGTCGAACAAAATGTCGGATAAGCTCTGTGAATGGGGTGGAAAGAGCATCATGAGGTTAAGGGCCAGTGGAGGGTTGTCACACCCCCTCACCCCTCCGAGCTTCAGAATGCGCTCAGCACAGAACCGCCAGCAGCCTCTAATCACAGTGATTACCGTGGCAAAACTCTCTAATACAGACCAGAGGACAAACTATAGGCCTGTTCACTGAAACCTGTCTCCCCCTACCTCATGAAAGCTGCCCTGGAACGGGGCCTGTATGGACAACCAGACCTTTTATCAAGTGAAGATAGGTGTCTCTGACCTCTTAAAGAATAATCTCTACTCTCACACCTAACACGCCCTCTCAACCTTACATACAAAAAACAGACCCTGGGTTCAACACCCCCCCAACCCTCCACCCCCCTCTCCAAACACACACTCATACACACATGGAGGCACACATACACACACCAGGATTCCCAAAGTTTTCTCTCAATGTATTTGTGCATAAATGAAGGACAGGTAGTCATTTTAGTTATTCTATAGTCCACCATTTCCTCAAGTCAAGTGTTCCATCTGTTCCATAACATTCCCACTGCATAGAGTAATTCTTGTTTTTATTTATTTAGATTATGCTGTCCATGCATGGTTTTACAATGAAGCTGAATGAGAGAGAGAGAGTAAGAGAGGAAAAGGAAGAATAAGAGACCTACAGCAGACAGACCAGCCCAGACAGGCTGAGAGTTGTCATTCCGCAACATAAAGAAAATCACCAACAACAACACAATCAAAAGACCTGCTGCCGCGCTCTGAGTCACTTCATTCCCAGCACACCCCCGTTTGCTCACAGTCAGTGGGTCACAGTTCCTCACTGGCCTCATTTCACTTAGCCATTTGCGACAGGCCACAGCTATTGCTCAAACTTTCGAAATCAAAGATGTTACTGTCACCATTCCAGACACCACGCTGTATGTAAACCCAAACACTGTACCACGCTGACCAGGGCAGAGCTGCGCCAACTGTATGGCTCACCAGCCACGGATCACAGAGTTCACATCTCCTTTCCCCTAGGGAGATATTTGCATCTCTTCCTTCCTCCTGACTCACTGAGAGAGCCAGTAGTTCTCACACTTCTGCCCACATCAAACAGCCACTCCTCTCACTTCCATGAATCACACACCTGAAGTTTCTTTGTGCCTGCCTTCGCCACCAATCATAACTGGTGCGAATACTGGTGTGAGAGGCAAAGTGGGGCATGTGAGTGGCCCCATGGGATTTCCTGTTCATTTTACTATAAGTGTTTACAAAACCCATTAATATAAGCAATTATTTGTGGCCAAACTGTGAGACGTTTTGCTAAACATTGCAATCCTTTATATCAATCCATGAAAGTCATTTGGGAAATTCTTTCAATCTGATACAATTTCATTGTGTTTTTTTTGCTACCATACGATAAGGAACTATATAATCCTGATAATCATGTGTCAAATCCTTTTCTAAGAGTCAATCTTCTCTGTATAAAGTGCATTTAACTTTAGTTTTTTTAACAAAAAGTGTTTGTCAAGCATTGTTTTTTACTAATGACAATTTGGCTCTTGAGAAGTCGGGAAGCTTGACTTGGTTGCGTCTTATGGTAGTTTCAACAGTGACATCAATTGACTTTGTTCTGTTCTAAAGGAGTTTGTTAGTGAAACAGATTGTAGTTCACACTTATACCTCTGTCAAAATTAGGATAACATGGAGGCATTTGCTCTTACTCCACATAAAGACACTGGTCAGGGTAGAACGATGCAAAGCTATGTGAGAATCCTTTGGAACGGCTCACACAGTAAGGCATGAGATTTGGATGCAAGCATTAGCCCTACAACTGGGTGTCCAAATGTCAGCCACAACATTACTGGCTATGGATGAAGGTCTGCATTGGCAAGGTAACAAATGACTCAGAGAGATGATGGTTAATCTGGGCTGGTCTCATCGCCTTCTAGCGGTAGCTTCTGGTCAGCTGGGCACAGACTGCGCATGCTGACTTTGTCATCCTCCAATGTCATAGGCAGTAAGTTATAGAGTATTGAATTAGATGCATCACTGTAGTACTGTTTGGCTACTCCCCTTATTGTTTTGTGAATTTTTCTTTGGACAAACTATCGGGATTGTTTTAAATGTGCCATTTCTCAGCAATAACACCATGAACCAGAAACATAATGGTGTGGTATTACTCATTAGATTCTTACTTCTTGAACAATACTGATAACATGGTGACAATGGTTGGTACAGGGCATTTTTTCCTGTGTTTTAACTACATATCTCAAAAAGATATATTTCACATAGTTACTTCATGTCTGTTAGCTGACTGTACATGCAACTTGCGTTGCTACAGGCTATGATTTAACCATGATACACATTCAGCCAGGGTCATAGAGTATAGAGTTATGACTTCTTATGAAAATTTAATTTTACATCATATTGTACACAGTATGACTCTGTGTGTTGTATATGATACTCATGGATGTCTGGTGATAGTAAGTAAGTGAAGGGTAGTGTCATTTTTGCTCCTTCCAGGTATTTCACATAATAAACTTGATCTGGGCCATCCAGAGAATGAAACAATTGTAATCAAATATCATAATGACAAAGGTTTGCTCCACAAAACATGAATAATGGCTAAGACATTTTCATGACACATTTGACATTTTTAATTTCTGTGATTAAAAATGTCAATATGATGTTTGAATGGGGAAATTCTGAGTCGAACCAAGATGGCGCCACTAAGGATAGGAATTCAGTGCTCTATTGGAGGTGCATTTGCAGTGTGGAAAGGAACTGATGGCTTGCCATTACATGAATTGGAGAAACCACATGTCACAGCTATCTCCTCCTGAATTGGTGGGGAGGGTTACTTTTTTATTTAAATCTTTGTTTAACTAGTCTAGCCCTATTTTAGCTCCAAAATCTTGTTTTCAAGGGAGATCTGACCAAGAAGGCAGCAGCAAATAAAACTTCAGACAATAGAATAAACCATAAAATATGATTAAACATATCAATATCGTATAACCAAAGCAAGTGTGAAAAGGAGCATTAGAGAAGGGGAAGAGAAAGGAAGAGAAAAGCATGAACATAAATACAATCAAAAGCTGGACAAAAACGTACTGAAAGAATCAACACATTCCAATTGAATTAGTTTCCATAACCCTAACAACTGCTTTGAATTCACTGAGAGGGACCAGTTTCTTAAGCTTCAAATTTTTCTGCTGGTTATTCCATGTGTCGGGGCAGAATTCATAATGGCTTTCCAACCCATCTCTGTCACAGCTTGGAGGCAGTCAGCTGAAGGGAACCTTGGGACCTGAGACTATACTGTCCTACAATTTTCTGAGTAGGACAGACACATAAATAAGAGGGAAGCTCTGTCAGAATTATCACAAAAATAAAAATAAACCAGTGACTGAGCTATGATGTGATAAACAATATTTAATATGCAACTACACTGAGCTGATGTTTTTATACATAACAGATTCCCATAAACTAGTTTTCTCTTAGGCTTAGAATATAAATTGTGACTTGGTTCTAAAATAAACCATAACTTCAACCTCACCCACAAGATTCTCAATGTGTGGATTAAAAGAAAGACTATCATAACTTACAATTCCCAAATATTTGTAACAAGTTGCTGCCTCACTCTGCATGCCTTGATTAATTTAATTGTTTGGAAGATTTGATTGTTTCTTCCTGGAGTTATTAGACAATAGTTTAGTTTTGCCTGCATTCAATATTGTATTTTGCATTCAGATGCTTCAATTGACAGAGTTAAAACTGTACAATATCAGAAGCAAATGGCTAATTTTCAATTCGTGAGTGCAGACATGCAACAATATATGCTATGGTATCATCGATATAAAAATGCTAATTTGTGTATAATACATTATTGATATAAATAATAAATAAAAGCAGGCCCAGGTTGAGCAATGTAGGGTCTTGCCCTTTTAACAGATGGACAAGCATAAATCTTGGAGATTTTGATAGGTTTAACATGAGGTTGAAGTCAAAGGTTGAATGATACAATCTACAGATCAGCAGTAAACCATGGATAACCTCAACCCTTCACTCTGTACTTACTCTATACTTACCAATCTGTGCATGTTTATCCTCAGTTAGTAAAAAATATAATTAAAGAATTGCTACAGGAGGCATACTAGTTCAGTTTAATGTGGGTGGGAAATGGGGAAAATGAAATAAAAATGCTTGTGTGAGTGTATTTTTTCTGATAAGGCATGAAACTACAGGCAGAGAAAATGTTTCACCATTAACCCTGTGCTGACTAAGCTTATATGTGTCATTACACATATTAGAAACATCAAAATAATTAAGGTCAGCTGAGCAGGAGTGTAAGAAATTTATATGTGGTGAGAGGTATGAGACTTGAGGTTGTGAGGAGGAGAGGGGGATTCTGGGAGAATGTGAAGCATGGTGACATTCCAGTTGAGAAAATTAGGTCTGGCCTATTGTGTCCTCCATTCCAGCTGGCCCATCACCCCCCTTCCTTCCTCCCCAACACAGACAATATATTCCCAGAGGCATATGTGTGTGCACTTACTTTCTTTCTTTTTTAGCTTCCTTTGTTATTTGTGTTGTTCTATTTTGGAAAACGTCAATAATACTGACAGTTGTTCACTTCCAAGAGACCTACTTGACTTGTCTATTCACAAAATTGTGTAAACCTCACACTAATTTGTAATGGTGTTCCATTACTTTATGTTAATTTGTTTAAGTTGAGCAAGATTTAGTTTACACTCATTTATCTACCTCAGGTATTTTAAAGTGAATTGATGATTGCTACTGTGCTAAGAGCTCAGTTAGCTAACTTGCTCTTGTCATTTTTGAGGCAAGGTCAGTGTTTAAACAGCAGTTGTTTTAAACTTGCTGTCATCTATTCTTGTGTGAAACACTGAATGGAATATGAAATGCCTCCAAAATGCCCTTTATTTTATGACAGTTCCCAAGATATTTCTTTGTCCTCAGCCTTAGTATAACCACATATTTTGTAGATCAAACAGATAGTCACCTCTACATTCTTAATGCTGAATTTTCTGTCACCCCACCATGAAGCAGAATCAATATATGGCATGAAGAAGCACACTTAAGAATGGCATGGGAATGGATACACACCTTTCTTCCTCAACATGCACCCTACTGTTTGAAGGATGTACAAGTTTACTGTAAGGAACATTTAACCCAACTGCAGATTTGTGACATTGAGCACCACTGACCTACATATGCACACAGACACATGCATTCACATAAATATACATGGACTCACACACACACATGCACAAACAGACAGTTAGCTGAAGGTTATGCTGTCGTGTCAGAGCAGAAGCAGTGGTTGACACAGCAGACACAGGCAAAGGTGTGTCAGCAAGGATCGATGGCGAAGATTTGAGCAGTGCTGAATGGTCATCCCTGTCATGATATGAACACACTGTCCAGCAGACCTGACTACACAGAGGGCTGTTTCTGCACACTCAACGGAGGCATACGCACATACACATACACATATACACACACTCACACACCTACGCACTTACATACTCACAGAATTAATGCAGGCACACACAAAGACATAGACACACAAACAAACACACACATACACAGAATTAATGCAGGTACACATACACTCACACACATGCACATACACACCCTCACATGCACATACCTACACACTCAAAGAATTAATGCAGGTACACACACACTCACACACACACATACACACCCTCCCATGCACACACCTACACACCTACACACTCACAGAATTAATGCAGGCACACACACATACACACACACACTCACAGAATTAATGCTGGTACAAACAAAACACAAACAAACATGCACACACACACACACACACAGAATGACTGCACATACACACACACACCTACACACTCACAGAATTAATGCAGGTACACACACACACACAAACACAAACTTACATAGAATTAATGCAGGGACACACAAACACACAGACACACAGAATTAATGCAGGTACACACACACACACACACACATACACACACTCATCTATGTGCATACCCCCCTTTGTAAAAGGCCTGATCTCAGCATTAGAGAGAGGACTGACACACAGACTAATTCTCTGTACACACACACTCTCACACAGAAGTGCTGATGTGAGGGAAATTCCCCGGTTGTAAAGGAAAAGGTGATGCTGACAGTACAGAGAGAGCAGAGGGTCCAATGCAAGAAAATGGTCAAAGGAGAAAAGGGGCCTGTGGGGGTGAGGCCAGTGAGAGTGTAGACTTATCTGTGCTTGGATTTCAGATGTGCAGATTCACCCCAGGTGGACTAAAGCCGTGGCACTGTAATTACCCCCCTCACGCTAATGAAAGAACAAGGGCCACAAAAACAGACCCACAAGGCACTCAGACTGTCGTGTGAAAGCACTTCATGGCTACAGGCTAGTGTGTGAATCCTGCAGCTCTAATTACAGTATTTGTGACACAAACACTGCATGCGTCTAAATAATGTGAGACTCTGAGATGAAGGATGGGAGGATTCTGTCCTTCCTGTCTACAGTCCATGGCCATTACTGTGCAGCCTCCTTCCACACAAGATAGGCCGATGCCCTAGCTTACACCTGAACATGCTCAGCCTCACTCATAAAGTTCTTCCCATGAAAAACTAAAGCAGGTCGGAACCAAAAATAAACCCTAATTTCAAAAAGTTTTAAATGAGCTTTATAATACAAGAGGATGACAAGTCTTTGTGAATAAAGGGTGACAAATGTTCTTTCATTATAATTCTGCCGTCTCAGTGTCCATTGCTCTTTCATAATTTAACGGCACCAAAAACACACAGATGTTTTCGGAACTGTCATTTTATGGTGTGCATAACCTAACAGTGCCAGCCTCCTATTTTAACACTTCTGTGTTTTGAAAGGCACCACTGGCACAATGATCATTCTGTAGTGTAGGAGGTCCAGATCCAGCTGTCAAACTATACAGATTGGTCCCTGTAATTGTAGGACTTAGCATGGAACAATCTAGCATGTAATGCTGTCTCCTTATGTCTTTCTCATTCTTATATCTTGAAAACATATCAGGCATTAGAAAATGCACTTTCATACAGTGTAGCCGATGGTATTATTGCACAATGTAACAGTTGAATTATACTTGTCCCTACTAAATAAACAGATTATATAGGTCAAAACACAAAGAAACCCTACACACACTGCCCATGGTTTGGGTTGGTGATTTTCCACTCTGGTTCGATCCCAGGTTAGAATGAGCATTGAATCAACACTGGATGATGTAATCGAGTTGCAGTATTTCACCTGGATTTGTTAGCCTGTCTGCAGAACGTATTCCAAAATTTAGCAACAGGAGGAAAAGAGGACTTGTTAGTACAAACCATTTTATTTCTGCAAGACAGAAGGAACTCTGTACTTTCTTCATACAGGACGTCATCATTTTTCACTGTACTAATACAGTATTTTATTGCAAAATTTTAGTTGTGAATATTTGAGATTAATATATCTTCATAGCTGTTGAATAACATTCAGGCACATTAAACATAATTGTAATTCATATTTCAGCTAAGATTCTCTCAAACATGCATGCTGCAATAACACAGCCACCGATATAAGGGAAAAATTGTATATATTTGCCAAACATGTGGAAAATTTGGCATTATAACATGCATACAATTGTTTTTTTCACACACACACACACACACACACACACACACACACACACACACACACACACACAACACACACACACACAAACAATTACACATTCTCTTTCTTCTCTGGGGTCAAACAGAACACATTCTCTCTTTATTCTGTGTCAAAAAACAAAACATGCATACATGCACACTGTCCCACTCTCTTTTATGTCCCTAGTGTCAAGCACTACTAAACGCACACCCATACACACACAAACACACACACACTCACTCACAGTTTCAAACTGGCAGACCCCCCTGAGTGAGGTGCCATGGACATGGGGGGTAATTACAGGGAATTTTAAATGAGACACAGACCTGACCACTGAATTCCCCACAGATTCTTCTCCCATCTCTCCACAATGATCTGTCACAGCTCACTCATGCATTAAATATCATCTCATAACGGCATGTGCTCATAACCCAGATATAATAAGCGTGACACCTGAACGAGGTCCCTGTGCAAATAATTCAAACAGAATAGAAAACCAGTGTGAGACACTGACTCATATGTGTATTCTGCTTCAGCATTAAAGAGACTCTGTCCCCCATACACTCACAGTCATGTGAAAGGGTAACGATCTCTCATTATATCAGAGCCAAATGCCTATTTGCCCTGCCCAATGCAACACTGGTCTCCTGCATCTGTAGCATACCTCCTGTGTCTATAACCCAAACCTGTTACATATAAAAAAAGCCCTCTTAAAATGCATAATCAGTCCTTCTTTGCATTCGTACCCTCTTGCTGTTTTAAACCTCACCTCATGCATCTACATCCCTCCCTCCGTCGGCCTCCTTGAGCTCATTTGAATCCCCTCCCCGGTTGTCAGGCCGTGAGCCGGGACCGGGAAGAGCTGTGTTCGCCTCGTTATTTCGGGATATCATTAGACCTTTCGCTGCAGACCTCCTGTCCTCGATAAAGACTCCCAGCAGAGATGAGCGGCCCTCTCTATGTCATCCTCTAATAAACGCTCATTAAAACAGCTCAGCTGAGCTGAACCTGAAACAGTCATTGTTAAACGTTTAAGTAACACTAATGACTTTGCAGGTTAGAATGTTTAGCACTAAAATCGATGACATTTAAGGATAAAGAGAAACTCATGCATGCATGCAGTGTATCTTTCTGTCTCCCCGAGAGACCTGATCGACTGTGCTCATTTAAGATCCCTGGTGTCTTAAACAGATTCCCATAAAAACCAGCTATTCCCACACACCAACTATATCTGTCAATTGAATCACCCCATTCATATCAGTGGAAAATATTGCTGACCCCCTTTAATTCACATAGTCATCACTGCAAAATAGAATGTGTTCTCAACTGACCTCCATGATTGAATAAAATTCACTTAAGTAAAACAAAGAGCATTTTAATTATGCTACCTTTAAAATGTGTTTCACTATTTTTTATCTGTTAGAAGATCATCCAAAATATAAAAAAGTCTCTGGCCCAAAATAATTTTGGCTTTAAGAAAGATTTAGTGATTTAACTTCCACAATCCCAAAACACACACATATAGACACATTTATGTTACCCACTTGGGGTGTAAGTGTGAGTTTGTGTGTGCGTGCATGTTTTATGTGTGTAAACAGGCATAAAAAGGTGCATAATGAATTATTTGGTCCCTTACCTGAATCATACCAACTTCATTTGTTGAAATATGCAAACCCTTGAATGCGCATATTTTATTTCCAAAGTGTTTGAAGAGGTAGGGTCAGGATTGGATCTGTAGATGCACTCTATACATTCAGGGGTGAGGGGGCAATGCTTAAAAATGACTCACATAAAGGCTACAAAGATTTCATTCCTTTCACTTTCAACTAATTTTATATTACAACCATGTTCAGCAAATTTCAGTGATGTGAAATAGCTATGGCAAAATTATATTTATAATGCACCTTTAAAGGAATAACATTGCTGGTTCAAGCATGGGTGGGCTCCCCGCCAAAAATGAGTGTCAAAGAGTGACTTCAAAGAGGGACTTGTTTATGGCTTGCCGTTAAGTCGGCCTTTTCCTCTGTTTGGCAGGAGCTGGAAGCTGCCTCTGCAGGCACCATGCAAACGGCTCGGGAGGCTTCACCACAAGCCCTTGGGCTCTGCGTGCAGAGACATATGCCAAAGGCGGTTAGCGCCGTCGTTCCCACAGAGACGATTATGTCTCACACATTTACAGTATCGGTTCTGCAAAGAAACCTCTAGACTCATGACGCAAGTCCTGTTGCAGGAAACACATCAGTTATTTGCCAGTCATCCAAGATGCAGTTAATCATTATCTGATTAATGACTGCACTTCCATTGTTTATCTTATCGTTTCATTGCTTTGACTTGGCTAATGCCGATAGCAGTCTCAGTGTCTGGTTTAGCTGGCTCTCTTACCAGCCACATTGCTACTACACCACTCTTGTTAACAAACGCAAACAAAGTCAACCATACAAGTGAACCTAATCCAGGGATGGATTCTCAATGTTGCCATTATGGTGAACACCAAACATAATCTTTTTATGAAGAATTGTTTTAGATTTATAGGATTTTTTGTGAAAAGCCACACCCCCTCCAAGTTCATTGACTCCTCATTCAATCATCATGATCCTCCACTCAGTACTTCATCCTCAGAGGCAGAGCTACAGCTACCGAATACAGTTTTTCATTTTGTCATAATTCTGAATAATTTTAAAGTTCAAAATTTGTCATGTTAACTGTGGTGTCACCATATGACCAAACTAAACCAAAGCAAGAATTCCACCTATCTAAGCCTTCCAAAGTTTGATTTGTCATGGGCTCAGTATACATGTATACAGCTTTGTATATACTACTTTTGGCATTGCTGTCCTGTACTTGGCCAGGATTAGAGGTTCACTGTATTGCTTCAGTACAAGTCCAATAGTATAAAAAGTTAGCATGGAAAAACACAAGCTATGCAAGTTGCTCTTGATATCAAAGTTATGAGCAGAAAAGTTTATGAAATCATAAGTGATCTGAAGGCCAATCACATGTACCTCTGTACCTCTCATTCACTTGAATTCACAATCTGAGTTCATCTTAAAAAAATAATTGAAGCGAAAACCACAGTGTGCCAATTGTAAATTGTTGCATGTTCCATAAACCTGCTCTATTTTGCACATTCAACATGTCCAAATGCAAAGAAAATGCACAACTTTAAAATGTCACTTTTTAAACAAATAGTAAGAAATTCATGACAAAAACAAATACATCAAATTAAGTGGAGTTTTTCTCTGTATGTTGTGGCTCAGAAAGTATTAGCCAATAATGACAATGACGATGATGATGATGATGGTGATGGTGATGACGATGAAAATGATATTGATGATGATTAAAAGACTGTTATTTATCAATGTAATGCATGAGTATGTCCATTGTGTTCCTCCCACTTTGCTCTCGTATTCTCAGTGCTGTTAATATGCTGATTTTACTTGAAGTCTGTCCGTGTGGTCCTGCTGGACTTGCTGAGGTTATATGAGGTTATTATCAAGTCTGCAAAGACATGATTACTCTGACTCACCAAGTATGGAGTTACCCGGCCTTAATTTTAACATTGAGTAGCCCAATAAATTAGTTAGACATGAATAAAACTTTGAGGTCTGCCAAAAACGAAAGAGGAAACGTTGACCAAAAATGTGACATTTTGCTGGTTTCATTTATTATTTTATCTTCATGATTGAATGACTGCAAATATGCTTGTGGTTTCATAAGTCTGTTTGCCTGATAGAGTCAGTTTGATTTTGTTTCCTTGACCCAAATGATATTGGTGTTTGCTTTAAATGTTGCTTTTAATTTAACTAACAATCCAACCCACAGCAGAATTTCCAGTTATTATATGAATAAATTTCATTATAATTAGCTTTTTTAAAAAATGGTTAAAATGGTTCAAAATAATTGTACTCTTTGGTAATAGTGCTAAAACATGGCTCTCGGTCTTATTTTGAGAGCCTTTTTCAGGTTTTATCAGTAATTGTTTATTATCAAGTATTACAGCGTTTAAATTTCATGTTGCCTTACAGCATCAGACTTTTTAGCTATCAGCATGCTATAATTAAAATGCTGTTATGTTTGTACCATTATGGATTGACTGGTGTGCTGAAATTCAGTTCCAATTTAGTGAGGTTCTACTGTGGTGAAAATCATTTCTTTAGATTTGATGTATTATTTTGGGTTTTTACCGCACTCTAGTGGTTTAAAAAAATCAATGCACTTTGACACACACTGCCTGGCGAATCTCTGCTCTAGTGGAGTCAGCCACAGAGTGACTGTGTTAGAATTAGCCATAATGACCTGAACTCAATAACCTGGCCATGTATTGCTCATCTCATATCATCACACACAGGTGACACGTTCCTTCTCTCCACCTCCACCTGCTCCATACTCTGAATCTCTGGCACAGCCCTAAAGTGATTTAGCAGTGACCCGGCTTGCTGGTAATTCCCTTTAATGTACTGTTTCACTTTCAGTTATTTTGGGATTTCATTTTGCAGAATATTCAAAATTCCTTTAACTCAGCTGATTGGAGGGTTATTTTATTTTTTTTTTTTTAAACCAAATACGCAGAACAAATACAGATGCAACATCTGAAAGTGCACATGTGCTAGAGGTTAAGAAGCTGCATTCATGAGAGCAGTCATAATAACAGAAATACAGGGGTGCAGATGGTGGGGGGACAGGGGGGATAAGCCCCCCCAATATATGAAAAAAAAAAAAAAAACATATATATATGTATATATATGTATTGAGTAAGACCCCATTTTAAAAATCTCCCTGGCCCCGCTGCAAAAATACCTTACAATAGGTACATAGCTGAACAGTCTTACCTGCTTTTCTATTAAATAAATGCACAATTACCTTTATTAAAAATCAACATCATAAAAGAATAAACTAAATTCAAATTATGTTGCATATTTATTTACAGCAGGTCATCCTGCAATTTGTGACATTATTCTTGCAGCCTATTCATGCTTTGTGTTTTTCATAAAGAAGATGAAATTATGAAAATAAAATAGTCAAGAAACTTCTGATAGTTTGACCAAAACTAAGAAGATGAGGCACAGTTCTGAGCTTGAAAAATGTAACCTATCGCATTGCATTTCTTTTTCTCTGTTTATAATTTCTGCTGTTATCATTGATCATTAGAGTATAACCCCTAGTGGAAATGGTGGCTTTGAATCTTGTTTCAAAACACTTGTGATAGGGACATGTGCTAGTACAGTAATGTCATAATTGGTTTGGATGCTTACATATTCGTTTGACATTAGCCTGTATCGTTGATTTAATCATCAGATAATGAATCTGAACACCATTAAAATTGTAATTTATACCATGTGTTTGACTTGAGGCAGGAAACACAATGTGATGACACAATGATCTTGCCTCAGTCAAGGCTTCTGCCAGATTTTATGTCTTATTGTCCTTTCGTTAGACCAACTGAAGAGTGGTTAGAGTATTGTGCAGCCTGGCCTGTATTAGGATGTTGCAATTAAAAACAGCATTGGTTTGGAGTGTCACCTGCATTAGGGTAGCAAGTAGAGGTAGAAAATAATCATTTATCACTAGACACACCGCTTGCCTTAGCTCTGTAGACTTTATTTGGTGTTTTGTTTTTGTTATTTTACCAAGATTTCTTTTGTAATTTTTGATTGAATAGCGACCATAAATGACAAATAAGCTATAAAGAAACACTTAATTACCATTTCATCAACTTATACAACTAAGCCCTGAAGTTCTTATTTTTGTCACTGGAAACTGGCTCTCATACTTCTTTCTCAACTGATATTAGAACCAATATTGCATAAATGCATTATGTCCTGCATGTAAACACGGTTCTGTGTTGGTGGCCTGTCTCTTGCTCAGGACTTTCCCACAGGAAAGTCCACCAAAGCTCCATACTTTGTCCTCTCATATTGTCTGCATACAATGAGTCTGTCATTTTACCCCATGGTTGGTCATATCACTTAGTATGTAGTGATTTTCCTGTCGATGTTTCACCCATGTTCTCACCACTTTAAGACCCAATAGTTTAAAATGGAAAATAGAACTGTGCTTCAGAAACATAAAACAGTTGTATCTACTTATAATATGGCAGCCAGTGCAGCTACAGGAGCCTGCCCAAAACTAGGAGTGTCTTTCCTTAGTAGTTAATTTGCATCTATGCCAGCCCAGTTCGTATAATGAATTACTGTTGTAATTCCTTCAGTGTGGTTGATCTGAGAATCCTATTTCTTTTTTCTCACTACCTTCAAAAATTTGTGTTTGTCGATAACAAATTTCAGGAGAGGCAACCTTCGGACAACCGTTCAATCAAACACCAGTATCCGTCCAATCTGGTTGTATACGCAGGTATTAATTTGCCACGTACTTTCTCTCCCATCTTGCTCTCTGTTTCCGGCATCCCTCCCCTTCCCCATCTCCACCTTCAAGTCTACTTCCCATTCTTCTGTTCATTTTCCCCTTTTTGTTTTAGGGGGGGTTCACTTCATCCTAAAAAATAGTGAGGCATGACACTGCCCCCCTGGACTCCAAGCCCAAGATCAATGTTCCTACCAATATAAAACTCGCTACATCATAATAAACTCCTTCCAAACACATTCATGTTGTCTTGAAGGTTCATTCTCCTGAAAGGAATATTAACGGGAATCTTCCTATTATGGGAATATTGTCAGATCAGTGTTTTCAGAATATCAACGCTTGCTTAAACTCACACTTGGTAAAAAAAAAAAAGACATGCGGTAATAAGGTAAGGCTGTATGTGTGAGAATCGCTCATGATTCTATTTCATGACTATTTCTTTGGTAGAAATAAGTTTAGCTGGAGTGGGCCTTAAATTCAGAAGAAAAATGCTAATGTGTAAGGAAGGACATAACCATTCACATAATGATTCCACAGAACTAAAAGCACAACTTTCACACTATCTTTGTCAAACTTTGCTTTTATTTGTTCAATGAATTTACAACTTGCATCATCATTTGGGAGATGTTTTCCGAACATACTGACCTGGATATGTAAGAGATTAATTTGAAAAAATATTAGTCTTTGTGATTAGGTTGGTACTATAAAATTGACATCAATGTAATGTATTCATATTCCAAATGACTCATATTCCACAAATACTACAAAAATTAAATATAATTATGTTTAATTGTCCAGTGATTTTGTACAAAACAAGTTTAAAATTAAAACTGAAAACAATTAAAATAATAAACAATCTACAATAAGTACAAATAAATAACTGAAACAATAAGTACTATGCAAAAACTTAATATTGAATACAAAATGGACAGTCAAAATTCTTGGCAATAAATAGTAGATATAAATGGTTCATTCATTAATACATGCATAACCTCAGTATTGATAATAAATAAAAATAAATTACTATGTGTTTAAATAAATTATTACATAAAATAAATACATACATTCCACAAAAACATAAATAATCAAAAGCATGTCTGTGATAGAAGAGATAATGAAGAAGGCTGGGGGGGTTTTCCAGCATTGCTTGATAGATTAGTCTACAAAAGTTCTACAGTTTCTTAATTGCATGTATAACCATGCCTTCCTTTTCAGCTCATTCATGAGCAATTATAATCCAGTTATTTATTCAAATAACTTGGTGCATTTTACAACAAACACAACTGAACGTGAGACAAGTCACTACGTATTGGTTAGTTTCGGAATTAAATCCTCTGTATCGGATTATTGTTGGGAGCTTATTGGTCGTAGACAGGTACAAGCCACAGGTACCTTCACCATGGTGACTTTGAATGAATACATGTCTGGATTTAGCGGACATTTAATTCTTTTGAGTACCAGTTGGCTCCTCTTCACCAGGACGGAATTGTAGCTTCTGTTTTCTTCCCCGTTGATGACGCAACCTTCACATAAGCATTCGGCGACAGCAATCCTACTTGGAAACCTTTCCTCGTCATGGTCAATTCTGCAAGACATGCGATTACATTGTTTCATTGTTTTTTGTTTTTTTTCCTCACAGCGACTAGAGAAAATTAACTGTGCAGGCAGTGGTATGACAGTGCAATACAGTCGGTCATGTTTGATATGAGATGAAAGTGATATTGAAATGAAAGTGAAGAAAACAAGCAGCATACAAATCACACCCGCGTAAGACCAGCGATCCACCCGTAATTATGAAGCGACTGGATTCGAATGTGGAATAATCTACTTTATTCAAAATAATATTTGGAACAAAGTAGCAGCTGGCTAATATTCCTTTGTACTGTTACATTTCTGTTGTTGTGCTGTATTTGTATTAATGTTGTGGTATCATCTGTATTAATAATGAAACTTGTTACCTTTTTTTTTTTTTTTTTTTTTTTTTTTTTACCAAATTCTACCGGTTTTCCACCACCCATCTCCCAATTTCTAAATTGTATGAAGTATGAAGGAATGAAACAATATACGGTGCGTACCTTAATATATTGTATGTCAATTGAATACTACCGAGAAATAGGGAAAGACCTGGCCCTCTGTTGTACACGACAACGCGATCATTACCCTTCACCAAGGCAAAACCTCTGTATGATTAAGACGTTCATAATCCATGACTGAAATTAATAATGTATTACGTCAGCTCGTCACAGCACAGTATAATAATTTGGATTTCCCGAATACAAACGTAAGTTCCTGGACTGTGTGCATATCCGGATTCGTGTCTCATAATAGAATACAGAGAATAAACATAATCGAAATCGGCAATGGCTAATTGCATTAAATCAGAATTATAGTAGCCTAGCGTTCTGATAATTAGCCCCAAGTATACGATAATTTTTCTCCTGTGTCCATTCCAAGTTATTAAAGAGACGAAAGAGGTCCATTCAGGTAACGTAACTACCAACTCTGGATTCAGTTTTTAAGAATGCAATTAAAATTTTGTCTGCTCCGAGATGAAACAGAATGACTTTGTTCTCGTATACATTCTGCTATGTTATTGAGGTGTGACGTTTTTCATGACTTAAACTGAAAGTGAAGAGACACCATATCTTACCTGTACCGCCAGGGGGAGACGGAACGGTTATTGTAATCCGCAGAAGATGTCTGGAGTTTGAAGTTGGAGCAGCTTGGCTCTGTGCGGGAATTTGGGTCCTCCAGTGACTGGATCATGTGGTTATGTGACCAGTGCAAATATTTCGCCATGAAATGTTCAGCATGATCCACTAGTTCCTTCTTACTAAAACATCCAACGGGCTTTTTAGCTTCCGAAGAGCAAGTACACCAGAGAGCGAAAAATAAGAAAATCATGAAAACCTAAAAACAAAGAAAAAGAAGCTGAGTAAACGCCATAACATTTAGGAAAATAGCATGGTAATAGAAATAAAAATATGATGTAATTTCAAATATTATCTGACAGGAATGGTTGTTGGCTAAGCCATAATCGATAGGTAAAATATAGATATTATTTTCAGTCTTTTCCAGCGCTGTATGTATGTACATACAGCTATACGAGAACATCACATGGAGTGAACCGCAACCTATAGAAAATAAAAATATTCAGCCGTCAGCCACTGAATTATTTAGACTTACCCTCAACATCTTGGAAAAATAGTTAAGCAAAGAAGTGCTGGGTAGGACAACCGTTTAGCACCTGTTTCTGACGTTAAGTATTCCTGTCGCCCCATTTATAGCTTTAACATGCGGTGGGGAAATCCAGTTTTGCAGAACTAAATGGAAATAAACAATTTATAAAGCCGATTACTTCCCTTTCCAAAAGAGCAAACTCGCCCGTCATTCCTGCAGTGAAAGGAGGCTGTCGCGTGGCCCTGCCCAGAGGCGCGTTAGGTTACAATAGCTTGTCAAGAAACAAAATGCTAGTTTTTTTTGTGTGTGTGTCGTTTAATCATCGGGAATTAACGTGTCACAACCCTGTTTTTACATTCCTCTTGGGTATTCTGGGGTGTACAGGTCATTAAACTCCAGTACCTTAAACTTTCCTGTGTATACAAATTGTTCTTTAGACTTGTTTCTGATATCAAAACGTGATAATATTTCAATATGAGCGCAGTTTTGATGTAACGAGCAGTACAAAAATCGAGAGCCCTTCATTGTTGTGTATGTGATTGAGAATTATTGACACACCAGCAAATGGATCAAATAGCTTTTTTGGCATGCCAGAGAACTCTTTAGATCTTGGCTTGATTTTTGAACGTTGTTTGTGATGCTGTTTTTCTTCTCTTTTTGCGTATTGCCATATACCTATGTCATTTAATTCTCTTGTACAAACACACGACGTAATTTCATTGTCAAGTATGTATAAATACATTATGTGAAAGAATACACTCTCCAAAATCAAGGTTGTCTGATACTTGAATCTCTCAATCCCCTTAAAGGGAGACAGAGTGCGACAGTTGGTCTATCCAAGTTTAGATTACACCTCCACGATCTTCCCTAGTCCGGATAAAAATGGTTTGGACCAGACTGTGATTTATCCATACATTGCTATCAAACGGAAGTTAATTGGGAAAAAATAACGAAACAGCTTTCTTTAGCCTTATTCCTTCCGTCACACACTCATTTCCACTGGCTTTTATGAGTTTCACAATCAAAACATCGCTGTCATTGCCCCCTCCCCATAAAAGGGAAATACCTGTGGGAATGCAATGAACTGATTGACCTGATGGAGGAGAAAGGGTTATTCTGCCATTACAAACTATCATGACACTGAGAGGACTCAATTAAATGAAATTATTTACAAATGGCATTTCATTGATGCTTCTTCACTGTAGTTCAGTTGTTTTATTCTCGGGGCTAAGGCATACATTTAGCAGCACTCAATTGTGTTACCAGCTTATCTACCTGAAACCTGGATGTGGGCTCTCAGTGTACTGTGCAGGCTTCTCAGTTTGGTTGAAATGAACTGTGCAATGAATATTGATATTGTTTTGTATCTGCAAATATAAGCTGTTTCAAGTTCCTCTTGTGCTGTTCAAGGGGTGTGCATCTTTGGCGTAAATATTTTGCAAAATGCTGACAGATTTACATCGTGGACAGACTGAATTAACTGTACAGTGCTGTTAGATGAGAGATCAGAAAGCAGCAGGGACTACGGTATGTTAACACACATCACCCCAAACTGGCCTGCACAGCCACATAACATGGCACTATCAAAAGGTACATTGACAACACCCAACCTCACTGCCCCACTGAATGTGCAGTGCAAGGTGTACAGTGTGAATTTCTACCTCAAACACCAATCAGCCCTCCCACTGTTAACAGGTCTCAGAAAATACACTTTTCACCTTGAAAAAGTACCTGACACCTCATTCCTGAAATAAACAGAATTGAGTAGAGACTAAACAGTGACTGAACGCAGTGTTAAAAGCTGGCAGGTTTTTTTTTATATTATTGGAATTAGAAGTGAAGTTTTTATTATGGGAACTCCTGAAAAATTCTGTTCAGTTCAGGAGTCATTCAAAAGTGTTTTGGTAAATGGACAGGTATGTAAGCGTATGCAGAAGCAGAAGTTCAGACTGCCCAGAGGTGCTCAGTGGTCCTGTGGATTAATGCTCTCATTACTCCGTCATAGATGATACGTTATGAGGGTTAACCACCAATGCAGAGCTTGGTGTGATTTTCAATTTTATGTCCCTCTTTTTTCCAAACTAAATCTATCTAGTTGACCCCCCACAGCAACCATCCTGCCAGCTTCAGGAGAGCATGTTACTCCTCCAGTTCAAGTGAGGATAATTTTGATGGCTTCTTTCCACTGAAGCTGCACACATGTCCTCAGAGGATGACAAAGTCAGCATACACTCAGTTTGTGCCATTACAGGCACCCGGTGTAAACAGGAATGGCCACCAGAAAGCAATAAGACCAATGAACTTAACTGGCATAACCCCCTATCATCCTCAGTTAAGCTGGACCATGTGTTGTCTTGTCAAATGCAAGGCCTCAAACCATGGAGGCCTTCATTTGACCCTCTGGTAAAGGATTCCAGCACCCAATTTCAGGGATCCTAGGTCAGATCTCCCCCATAAGCCACCAAAAGGCCCATGTGTGATCATTCATGTTTCAATTTTTCATCACTCTGAATACACAAGTATCACAAATTGATTTTTTTCACCTCCTAGAGGGTTGTTTTGTCAAATCATGATATGGCAATGAGAGAATCATTTTTTTTTACTGCTTCTCTCAGAAGCCATTTTGACAAAGAGAATATTTAATTTTGCTCTACCTCTATTAGCTTTTCTGGCAATGGTTTTTCTTTCATATGTTCACACTATCAAAAAACCCTCTCTGTATAAAGTGTGATCATACATGACTGTGAATTGGTAAACAAATAAGGTTAGTGATGTGGACATTCATCAATGACACCGGTTTTTATTGTCCTTGAAAAAAAGGTGGATAAGGAGATTCTGGTCAGGTGTCGAGTTTGTCCTTTTATTAATGGCAGATTTTTCAACACTAATTTTTTTGCATAATATGCCTGACTCTGAAAGATGGATTATGCGACCCCAGAGTATCTTTTGGGTTGTTCACTTGCAGCAATGACAGTGTCTTTGTAACTCTTCACATGCTCGATCTGTTCAATGGCCTCTTTTCTTACTGTCATCAAAATCTGTCATTTGTAGATGATGTTGCTCAATGATCTGTCAATGAAGTCTAACAAATGACTTTTAGTGAAAGCATGACTGTTTTTCCTGACAAATTCAATTTCTTTTTTCCTCAATTCCCCATGTGGCATGAGGTATGTTTTTGTATTTATTACAGAAGAACCTTACAGATGACATTGCTGTCTTGTTCATAAAGTTACTGAGCAAATTAGGGGGCATTATCTTTCCAAGTAATTATGTGAATTGGTATATTACCACACTCCCACTGTCTATCACTGAATTCTTACTAAAACTTAAGTTCTACTTTGTCTTGATGGAGGAAATTGCCAGCACAAATTTTCACAATAATGACTCATTCATACACTGGCTACCTTAAATGGAAATGCACCATAAAATTTCAGAGTAAAACATCATGCATGAAAGCTGTTAGTCACAAACAGGCTACTTGCCCATGACACACACACACACACACACACGGGTGTATACGCCTAATTTAATTTCTGCCATGATGCATGCCTCCTCTGTTTATGGTTGGCTGGTAATCCCTGCCAACACCAAATGGCAGAGTACTGACATCATCACTCTGAAATTTAGGCTGTACCATCCAGGCTTGTCACAGTTTCCGCCCACCTCCATACAAAGCCAATCTTATCTTTCTTCCCTGTCACAGGATCTTTCTCATTACTGCATTGCTCACCATTCCTACGCTCAGAAGTCATCCAAAGGACAGAATCATGTCACTAGAAGTGTCACAATTGCATCATAATGTCAGGAGTTTGAAAGCACAGTGATGCAAGAGCACCAGTGTTAGTACACCTGTGTGGTGTGTCTGACGTTGGTAAAGAGACATGTGGAAATCTATTCTGACTATTCTGGCAGTGTTTCTTGATTGTACTCATAATACTGGTTCTGATGGGAATTTAACCCCAATAGCCACTGACTGGAAGCTGGTCCTGTGCAGTTTGAATCTATATTTATGCCTTCATTTATGAAACACACACTCGCACACACACAAAACATTATTCACCCACACAACCGCAATTGCACTCAGTATCATTTGCACACAATACCGTAGATCATTGTCACACAATCTCACCTATTCTAAGTCTTTAATCAATCAACTATGGTGACATCTGAAGCTCAGAGTCACCATGACAACACATGAAGCAGAAGTCTTAATATTAACCTCACGAGGTGTCTTTTATAGTATGTCTAAAATTGTAATATAACTATGTATTACATCATTTCCTGGAACATAATATTATCGTTACCTACCATGAGCATTATGAGCTTAGCCAGAGCTAACGACACTCAATTCCACCTTAAAGATAGGGGTGTGTCAAGTGGTGTGCATTAAGATGTTCTGAGTAACTACAGAATAGACAGCTTGGTAAATTAATTTCACTATTTAAAATACATTTTATCAAATGCACTGCCTTAAGTTACATGACGTAAGTTAACTTGCTAGACAGATAGAAAGCTATCAAAGCAAGTGTATAGTCTGCCCGGTCATAGTCATATGTTCAGGAATACTAACCAACCGCACTAAAAACTTGTCAACAAAGTCAGAATGTTGGCTATCTGGGTTTTTACCTAGATAGTGAGTTAGCTAGCTCAGTGGTCAGCGCTAATACCTTTTCCATGGTCATTAGAATGTTTTGCCAAATGTTACCATAGCAACACAGCCAACAACTGGGTCAAAGTTCAGTACACCTGATTTACGAATGACATGGGCTGTGTCCAAAATCCCAATTCACTATATAGTGAACTATGTAAGAAGGCTGCCTCCCAGTTGAACATATGGATGATTCCCTATTTATTTCAGTACAATGAATAGGGAGCAATTTGCAACACAGCTAAGGTCAGCAGCTGTTGCATTGACCAAAATACGAGGGTCACCCAATGCATAAACATAATGTTGTGGCCAGCGATCATAGAGACAGTTGGCCGGTGTAAAGTATAAACCAGCCTTAACAAGAATTGAGAAACAGGCTACTAAATAAATTAAATTATATTGAAAATGAATATTATAAAAATATATTTAAAATTAATGGTTGTCTATGTAAGAGAAGTCTTACATGACTAAAGGAATGTGTTAACAAACCAAGTTTGTCATAAGCAGGCTGGTATGTTACCAACAGTAAGTACCAATACTAAATGTAATTGCAGCAGTGTCTTCAAAAACTGACTGACATGTGAATTAGAGCTTGACTGATATATCGGTTGGCCGATTTTATCAGCCAATATGGGCCTATCACAGAAATATCGGTATTGGCATATATGTTTTCCGATATGCGCCAATATGGAAACTTTTTTACAAAACATACAATGCAGAAAAAAATGCTTGGGATGATTTAGATTCTTTGCAGTTAAAGTTTACTTTTTATTTTAATATTATATATCATAAATATGTATTTCATAAGATGTTTACAATGTTGAAAAACTGTGTTTCCAGCATAAACCTGCCCCTGTTGGATTGACAGTAGCTTGCTCGCCCTACACAGTTGCCTTGTTTTTGTTTATTGTTTTTGAAGGCAGCATTTTATGTTTATTTTCTATATTCAAGTTGTGTATATATATATATATATATATATATATATATATATATATATATATATATATATATATATATATATATATATATATTCTATTTGTTTTTTTTATTTATAGTTATTTATAATCAGTGAATTTCACTGTTCGGTGCACTGATGTCAGACTTATTTTGGACAGTAAAAGTTTATTGTTAAACTCTGCAGAACATACACAAAATAGACAAATGACTGCAAAAACCGAAACAGTGGGCTCAATTGTCATTTGTTCACTAAAAGCTGATCTTAAAATGCGCTCACTCTGGGAAGTTTCTAAAAAATTCGGCAGTGATACTATTGCTACACAGCTGTATCACCTGGTGGTGGTGGAGGAGGGTGGGGGGGGGGGGGGGCGAAGGATGCCCCCTGGCCTGCACCACTCCACACTGGCACAGACTTAGCCAGCCTCATGCAGCCCCGATTGGTGCCCCTCAGCCCTAACAGGGCAGGCAGACCACAACCTGTCTTTTTTGTCTATGGGAACATATACCAGGTGCCAGCTCTGGACCTGGTGGTCCAGAACAATCAGGGTGATAGTGGGTTACTGCCTGGGTCACCCCAGAACACCCAGTACCCCTGCCATTCGGCTGAAATTCGGCTGTGCAGGCTGTCCAGGGGATCAGGGAAGCGAGTGACAACACACAGCTATACTAATGAAAACGCAAAGATATAATAATGGACCTTTGTGATTTTACTTTGCATTGTTCCTGTTCTGTCAGTGCAGACAACTCAACAGACTTGACCTTGCCTCATGCGTGCAGCTGCTTGTTGCAGTAGTTCTTGTTTTTTTCCAATCCTCTGTTTTACTGTATTGCCTTTTCTTTTGTTTCTTTCATTTCAATTCAGCTTTTGTACTTTTCATTGGTCATTTGGATAGTTTTGGGAAACTTTTGACTTCGTTTGGAGATGCTTCATGCGGCCACGGCTCATTGTTTACTCTGATGAGCAGCTTGTTATCACTACGTCAATGTTTCCCAGACTGAAGCTCTAAATCCTCCAGCAGTGGAGGAGATGAAGGCATGGGCGCAGAGCTGGAGTTATGAAGAGATTCTAAAGACAGTTAGATATTGGAGATGGTGTATGCTAATTTTAAGGATGCATTTAGCTCATCAACCCTTCCTCCCTTTGACAGATCACATCACAAACTGGTGCACCCCTTGTTCCTGTACCGACCCCCAGCGTAGTGATAACTGACGACTACAAGGACACTGAGGAGATGGCCAGCCTGGACAAATGGGGCTTTGAGAGACTGTTTTGAATCAATTGACTGGGGAGTGCTTAGTGAGGCACATGGGGTGGACATTGATGGTCTCACACATGGTATCACAAACTACATTTATTTCTATGTTGAGAACACTGTGTCCTCCTGTCAGATTTGATGTTTTTCCAAGAGCACACGCTGAGTCGCCCCCAAGATGAAGGCCCAACTGAATCCTAAATGGACAACTGGGGACAGGCTTCAGCAGGACAACGTGGGTGAGGCATGGAGAGACAAGTATCTCTGGATGCAAGATGTCCAGTGGCAGGTAGGCTGAGGGAGACATGAATCTGTTATTCAACCGATTTGACTAAGGTTCCACCACCCCAACCCCCTATCCCACTCCTGCCTTTTGAAGATACATTATTCACTTCTCCTCCTGGACCCCCACAAAATCACAAAAAGGCGACAGTGGCAAGGAAAAACTCCCTATGTGGAACAAATAGGAAGAAACCTTAGGAGGAACCAGGCTGGAGAGGGTAAGCCCATCCACCTGTGACTGACCAAGGGTATGAGTTTTTGATGACCAACATGGTCAGTAAGTCAGTTTGAAAAAGTGCGGTCCTGGATAGGGTGTCAGACTGTGGTGGTGCTGTAGGCTGGACGATGTCAATGTTGGAGACCGGCAGCACTTTGGCAGAGGGCCCAACGGCGACGAGGGCAGAGACTGGGCAGCTGCATAATCAGGGACTCGGAGCAGAGCCCCTCTGCAGACATGGAGCGACAACACCAAATTGGACAGTTAGATTAGGAGAGTGAAGTGACAGAGATCAGGGGTTCTACACACTGGTGATCGCACCAGGAGCCCTCTATGGCTGCATAGCTACTGGGACAGAGATAGAGTGTCAATGTAGTTATGAGAGAGGCAAGAAACCTACCCACTCAAAGGAAGGAAGGGATCACAGCTGTTGAGAAGTGACAGTAAGGAAAGATTTCCACCCCAGAATACTTTATGACTACAGTTCTCTCCAACCCTTTCTCCAGACTATAACTTGGTAATAAGATTATAAGCCTGATAAAATAGATGTGTTTTTAGCGTAGTCTTAAATATTGATTGTGTCTGACTCCCTTATAAATTTTGACAGACTGTTCCTCAGAAATGGGGCCCTGTAGGAGAAGGATATACCACCTGTTAAGTTCTTAGCTATTCTAGGGACTACCAGATAGCCTGCACCTTGAGAACGAAGCATTCTTGTGGGCTGGTAAAAGAAGGTTAGTTAAGCACTCATGTGCCATTCCATGCAAAGCTTTAGAAGTCAGGAGCAGAACCTTGAAATCAGCCTTATACTTAATGGGTAGCCAGTGGAGTGATACCAACACTGGGGTGATGTGTTCAAACTTTTTTGTTCTGGTCAAGATACAAGCAGCAGCATTCTGAACAAGCTGGAGATGTTTTAACAAGGAATTAGCACAACTTGAAAATAGGACATTGCAATAGTCTAGTCTACATGTGACAAAAACAGGAATCAGTTTCTTTGAATCCCATAATGATAGAAAGTGCCTGATTTTATGTCCAATAGGAGACATTTTAATATGGGCATCAAAAGTTAGATCTGGGTCACGAGTGACGCCAAGGTCTTTCACAGCCACATAATGGTTCACCAGGTTTCATTGAAATATATAACTATGTATCATCTGCAAAACAATGGAATTCTACATCATGTTTCTGTAAATCTCACCAAGAGGCAACATGTACAGTGAAAAAGTACTGATCCTACCACAGATCCTTGAGGAATACCATATTTCACCTTTGAGTAGTCAGATAATTCTTCATTTAATTGAACAAACTGGTTCCTGTAATGCAAGTATGATCTAAACCAAGAGAGTGCTTGTTCATGAGGTCCAACACAATCCTAGAATCTGTCTAATAGCATTTCATGGTCTACAGTATTGAAAGCTGCACTTAGGTCGAGAAGAACAAGAACAGCCACAGAGTTACAGTCTGATGACATTAGCAGATCATTGACAACCTAAACAAGTGCAGTTTCAGTGCTATAGCAAGATCTAATGCCAGACTGGAAGGTTTCATAGATATTGTTCACGCTATGGTAGGCATCAAGTGTTGAAGCAACTTTTTCTAAAATTTTTCTTAAAAAGGGCAGAAAAAAATGTGAGATAGGCCGGTAATTTTTCAGATTATCAGGATCAAAGTTAGTTTTCCTCAATAAAGGCATAATAACAGCCACTTTTAGAGAATCCGGTACATATCCTGTTACTAAGGATGAATTCATGATTTTTAGCATGTGCTGGCTTAGCACAGGAAAGAGTTCTTTAACCAATTTAATTGGTATTGGATATAGCAGACAGGTGGTTGGCTTTGAGGACATAACCAGTATATGCTCATCAATTTCAATGGGGATAAAACAGGTTAAAGCCATTACTGGTACCTGTAAACAAGCACTAGGCTGTGGAGAAAATTTAGGGATGATGGCAGTAGAAGCTGCCGATTGGGAGATCTTGTCTCTAATATCTTCAATCTTTTCATTTAAGAAACCTATGACATCATTGCTACTGCAGTTGTTGGGATACTTTATAATTTCTGATGATTGTTTTCCCAACTGTGTTAAACGGGAATCTTGGGTTGTATTTATTTTGCTCAATCTGATTAGAAAAGTAGGCGGATCTAGTGGATGTAAGGGCCTGCTTATACTGCAGATTGCTATCTTTCCATGCAAGGTGAAATACTTCCAATTTCGTTGACCGCCATTTTTTCAGTATCGCTCCAGTTTCTTTGAGGATTTCTTCAGGGCATGATTCTTCCGATGACGATTTCTTCTTTTTACAGGTGCAGCTGCGTCGAGGGGCTTTTCAGCATATTACCGAACTGGTTGGTCAATTGGTTTAGTGATATTTCATGAGTAATTTCTTCGCTAGGAAGGAGTGACTCCAGGAGAATATTTCTAAATTTAGGAATAGCTGTAGAATTTACCTTCCTGCTGTAATAATATCTAGGTTCCAATGTGAATTGGATCTCTGCCTGTATTTCAAATGTAATAAGGAAGTGAGCTGATAATTCTGTTGTCTGTCGCACTGATATTACCTGCATCTACACTACCTGTTTGGCATCTTGCACTACTATTACCACCCCTTGCACTGCTGTTATCAGTAGACCTCTTAAGTCATACAAGTATAATCCCACTGTGTATCTTACACAGATCTGAATTGCATATTTTGCTATCATCAGACATTTTGTAAACTGCTCTACATTACTTACTATTAGCCAAGTATTTTGTACTTCTTTTCTATATCTTTATTTTCATCTCCTACATCTGTTCTTTTCTTGTTGCCATAACACTTGAATTTCTCTATGGGGACTCAATTCAATTTATAACTTTATTCACAGTAAAGACTTATCTTAATTGTCCAGCACTTGAGGACAACATGTTACTTTGAGGTTCACACTAAGCAGTTTCTAGAGGATCAAAACATTGCTTTTGTGCTGGTAATTGCTGCTAATTTTGTAGTACCCTGGGATGTGTACAACCTTCCTGCCTCTAACCTTCACCATCCCAGGTTATAGAGACGCTGTCTGACCCATGGCTTGATGGCAAAACTTGTTGGTATATTTTAGCATTTATTAACAGGAGAGAGGTAGGGAAACCATTGCCTGGGCTGGTAAAGATGAAATCACTTCCCTCTTTTGTGAAATTTCATTCTTCCATTACTCATAGATTTTTTTATTATTTATTTAGATATTGCGTTCATATATATATAAATATATATATATATGAACATGCGTATGGGTGTGCGTATGTATATACTCGCACACACGCACTTCCCTTTGTGGTGATACGCAAAGATAAGGTATTTCATCCAAAATGTTTAATTTGTAATTCAGCCTATCCTGAAATGGGCAAAACCACAAATCTTTATTCAGATGTGCAAAACAAATTTTTAATCTACATTTTTATAAAGCATTGAAAGCACTTAACTAGTATGTATTTGGCTGTTTCAGACAACATTTGAATCTTGAGTTCATGTTGCCTGTAGTAGCCAAACATATCTTATGCAATTTGTTTGAAAGCTTGTTCACTGCAAAGGTCAATTTAAAGATGAGGTAATTTCATGAATTCCCTGTATTTTGGGGCTTTTTTTTCTTAACTTAAAATTGTTTTTTATAGAATACAGTATTATTAATAATGCACACATACACACTGCACCAAATATGTTAGTTTGTTAGTATAATGAAGGTAGATGTTCTCAGTTTGTTTTCCTCAGTTCGCACCAATCTTTTCCAATCTAGAAAAATGTATATTCATTCAATATCCATGCTCAGATAGCAGGCTGATGGCAGGCTCTTCTTCTGAACGGTTTTGAATTTGAACCACACCAGACATGCTAGCAATTTTCTATTGTCAGTTTGTTGAATTTACTCGTCTTTAACAGGCTTTTACACCCAAGGCCGATGGAGTGTTAAAGCTGTCGTGGCAGTGCCGTTTAGCAATCGGTTAGGCCAATCGGTGGTCAGAGCAGCGTCATGGAGCATTGGTCAAGGCAGTGATGGTCCAAATGGAGTACTGGTCACAAAACCAGAGGACTGCAATAACCCTTGGTGGAGGATTCTGTATCCAGGCGTATAAATGCTGAAATAAATTTGCTGAAGAGCAGAGAGGTATCGAGGCGCCTGTTTAGAACATGGGGTCCGTCTCTCCACAACACTACAACAAAAAGGCAGAATTCCCCTGTGCTGGGCAGCTGAGCTCAGGAGAAGTCCCTCAGGAGAAACGAAGCATGATGCAGCATGTGACTGAGCTGCAGAAATGGAAAGTACAAAGAGCCACGTCTTTTCATGCATCTGCATTCAACCTTTCATCATCATCTCTAAACGAAAAACAATTCAGCACACCTGTAACCTTCAAGTGCTGGAATGACAATATACGCAATCCTTTAATTCTGAAAAGATGTGGTTGTCATGTATGTTCATACTCTTTCTCGGGTAATAATGGTGATAGAATATCCAAAAGTATCTGGATATTATTTTATCGACTGTATCTTCTTCAGTACAGGATGAAGACATCTGTCAATGACCTTTTTTTCTGCACCTTCCCCAGGGCTACATAGGAAGCAGGTACCCCTGTGGAAAAATTCATAATTGCAAATAAGTGTGTGTATTGTGTTTTTGTGAAGTGAAAACTATGTTTAGATTACATCTGGGGTTGACTCTGTTGTCATCTTGAATCTGTATGTGTTAGAGAGAAAAGAGGGACCACCAACCTGTAGGAAGATACTAATTGTCTGTTCCTAAAGAGACGGCATCCTCCCTGATGTGATGAGAGAAGACAACTTCAGTTTGGCCAGGTGACTGTGCTTTGGTTGGGGATGAGCCACAGCACAACGCAGACATACTTTTCATTTACGCAGGGGAAACGGCCCGGCCCAGCTGGGCACAGTTCATGTTACTGTATTGCTTCTAGTGCTTTTTTAATCCTATACAAGACTGCTACGGACAACCTAATCCCTCTGGCAAACACTTACTGGATGCAACTGATACGACTACTTAAACTGTTCCTTTATCAAAACACATAGCCAGGAAACACATATTTGTGTTCCGTGTGTGTTTGCGGAACCGCCCGTCTGAAGTAAAAGCATGTTACCATAGCAACCACATCTTCTCCTCTCACAGTGAGTATACATCCTTCATATATTATCAGTGAAAATATGTATGTCTATGAGTTTTTTTTTGTCTTGTGCTCACCTACTTAAGGGTTAACTTTAAATATCCCTCCCTGCCTCTAGTGGGCACCACTTGTGGACAGAATGACAAAGATAGCAGTGTGTGCCGCTGTGGGGTGGTGCATGTGGAATACCCACAGCAGAACTCTCAGCACTGGGGACGTCCCACAGAGCGAGAGAAGTGCTGATTTTCACATGACCTGCGCTGAACAAACCCCCACCCCCCCCCCCACACACACACACACACACAATGACCTGTTAATCCTCCACATGATGACTCATACCCAGAACTGAAAGCAGATATAACAAACCATAAATTAATCTGGATATCTTCATAGCAATTATCATGAGTTCAAATTGTCAATTATTCAACATGTCAAAACTCTGCTCTGCATTCACAGTGCTAAACACAGTCTGGACCACGCTCCTAAAATCTGTCCAATGAATTGAGTCATTCATGAGCATCTATTTATGGAAAAACACACTTCAGGACTGGCATCATCAATATATATCAACACAAATTTGGCACTACTCAATTGCTGTTCCAGTAACTTTATCCAATTGAAAATTTCGGTAGAGTTAATAAAGAGGGTGAGCTTTGAGTTGAGTCAGTGACTCTTTTCCCTCCATAACTAGTCCTTTTTTCTGTGTCAATTTGTTTACTCTGTGCCTGTCTCTGGTCCTGGGCCGAGTTACAAGCAAGATGATTACAACTGAAACAGGATGTACAGCTGATGTGGGTTGAAATGACGTTTGATAAACAGCCAGTGGGTTCTGATGTATGAAACATTTCCCAAAAACTTTGAGGAGATTAACTAGTGCATATTACTCTTTATCTTATATCTTACATCCATAATGTCTATTTCAAGACACTGTTCAAATCTTGAAGGAAAGTTGACAAATTATATTAATTATCCATGTGGTTGCTAAGAGAAAATGATGCAGTCAGCAACAAAGCATCACACAAGTGCCTTGAGTGGAACAGTCACAGGGAGATTTTATGAGCCTGGTTCTGATTCATTCATCTCCCCAGAAGGAAGGCAACAGCAGTGTATATTCAGAATTGCATATTTACTTCAATCTGGGTCCTTTGATTCATGGGTCTTAGCTAACCTGCATGCCTGCCCGTGATATCTAACCATTGGCCAGATAGCAGGGTGCTGCTATGCAGGGAAAGATGTGACACGTGTTGCAGCTATCCCTTCCTGTGACTAGGATGGAGGATGATCCCGCGGGATGTTACAACATCAAGATGGCTCCCATCACTTTACTTTATGCTATGATTGAATTACTTCCATTTTCATTCACATAATAGTGGGTTTCCCTGTAAGTTTATGCAAGCTTTTGTAAACTTGTTTACTATTTATTTACTACATAGATTCTAGATAACACAGACAATTTATGGCTAGTTAACGTGCAACAAAAGATTATTGTTAGCATTATACTTAAGTAAAGTGGGAAGTAAAATGAAAGAGCATTTAAAGAATGCTACTTAGATTTATTTTTAGACAGTGTGCTTATGTACCTATATAGATATTGTCGATGTGGGCCAGGATCAGATGCCGAAGCCCTGAGTAAAGGAGCAGATACTCAGCGTGCCTCCTGAAACGTAACGGTTTAATCATTTCTTTGATTTGATATCAGTTTTTTAAAATTTAAAAAGTAATTCCCAAAATATGAGTAAATGAAATCAAATGTTGCCCCAGCAGGCTTACAAAATACAGAGGTGGACGCACATTACTGAGGACAGACACACACACGCACATACACACACACTAAGTCAGAATGACAACTTCCTCTTTGTTGCAGAAAAAAAGGAAACAGGCATTTCTCTGCAGGAACAGAGATAATATTTATTCTGTTCAAATTCAATGTCTTCAAACCGAGTCTTTCACAGCCCAGTGCAGTGGTTTTTAAAAGAAAAGAATATTTCTTGAACTAGTCCAAACATAACATTCTGAAACAAATTAAGGCAGTTTCATTATCTGTCTATCAGTGTATGTATGTAAAACACCTAATGCATTTTTCTTCAGGCAACATGACATACATTCAGATTTGCTATTGATCTGTGTGCAGAGTTCAACCAAGCACCCATAAAATTGCATTGCTTGTTCCCTGGGGAAAAATGTAAGTTTCTGTTTAGATGCTGATATCCCTAAAGCGTTTTTGTGGACTCATCAGAACGAGATGTATTCAACATGAACAAATCTCACACTCGCAACAAACAGCAGTGTTGACAATCCTTCCAGTACTGAGCAGCAGTCTACAACTTTTCAGGAGAAACATTCTCAGACAATGGAATGAATTAAATGATTTATTAAATGGTTAGGCACAGGAACTGTACACAGGTTTTCAGCTTGGAGTCCTAAGGGGGAGAGGAGTGGAGATGTTCTCATAGGAGAAGAGGACCCCCCTATAGGAAAAACGTAATTAGGAAAGGGGAGATGGGGAGGAGGTGGGATGCCAGAGATGCAAAGCACGGTGGGAGCTAGGTACGTGGTGTTTATATACTTGTTTGGAGACCGGAATTAATTGAAGGGGTTTGTCTGAGAATGATTCTCCTGAACTTTGTTTTAACAAACTCCATTTCAGCAGAAACATTCTGAGACATAAGATAAGACATAAGATATATACATGAGCCCTCATGATTACTAGGATAAGCATGGAATGACAGATCTCTTTTCAGATATAGTATTAGACAGGGCCACTCTTTTGCAGCTGATTGTCTCTGGCACACATTACTGTACATTGGTAAAAACACTGCCACACATCACAAAGTCAAATGTGAGCAAAGCTGTAGGCTGGCAAAGAATTAGACAGCAGATCCAGGAAAGATTTTCTCAGCCCAGGTGTACTTGTTTGCATGGGCATCAGCTGGTTTTGAAAAGTGCTGGGGACAATGGCAGGTTCAACCTGTTCACACCTTTTTTCAGTGGGACATGTCCCCAGCATCCCCAGCATAAATGACAAACATGTTGCGAAAGTGAAATATCAAAATGTTGAAAAATCAAGATTGAGAATATATGAGAAAGTATATAATTTGAAGTTTGAGAACATAAAATTTGAAAAAAAAATGCATAATTGGTTTTTCATGATACAATACATGTTACAAATTACACATACTTATGCAATTAAGTGCATTAAAAAAGGAACAGAAACATAAATGCTGTATATAAGTTCAGTTATTTGCAATGTAATTATTTGTTGCCATGAGAAGCTATTGTAGAGACACAACCCTCTGAATTCAGTCTTTTCAGTTTTAACATTCTTATGTTATGTTTATATGAAGTTTCTATACTTTCTCATGTATTGCTGATTTATAGATTACAATATACAGCAGAACCTCAGAGATCCAGAGCTCCAGAACTCTAGAGATGTAGAAACACCAGTAATCAATCAATTCAAGCAATGGTGCAAAAGGGCAATCACTGTACTGAAATGCTCATAAAATGTTCATTTTTGGGCAAGGAGATTATTTTTATTATTTTCAATTAAAGAAACACATTTGTTTTCAACTGTTAATGATTATGATGATGATGATGATGATGATTATTATTATTTTTATTATTTTCAATTGAAGCAACACACTTAAACTTCCACAGTTTTTTACATGATTAAGATATAAAATAATTTACATAGACTGTACATTACATTACTTGTATGACTCGGTCCTTGTTTAAACTTACCAGATGAAATAAGCTTAATACATGCCGAAAACTTACTTGTTTAAATCCTGGATTTCCTGTTCGCTGTCGGCCATGTGTTTTGCAAACGGCACTTGATGAGAGCTGGATTTTGTAAGCACAATGTAAACACCACTCTCAGTTTCAGTTTAGTGTACGTGGAGTTTTACTGAATTAGATGCAGAAATGCCCAGTTCCCTCCCTATACTAGTCGTGTGTCTTCAGCAGGAAGTGGTGCCTTCCTAAAGAGGAAGCACCGTGATAGCCAGACCTTGGCGCCTGCGAGTGACTCCCTGGATTTTTTCGGCCTGTGACATGGAAATGCCGTGACTAATCCCTTTACTCCAAAGAAAAATAATCTGCCAGGGCCATGATTGAAGACGTCCTATGCACCTCCCCCACAGTGCTAACATCGGAAACGTCTAATTTTAAACTGTAATGTCAACACTGTCAACGACTCCCCGCCCCAAACCCGATGTTTCAAGATAGATTTAAAAATCCTAACAAGATTTTCTCCCTGAAATAGGCAGTGCAAGGAAACTTCTTCTCCATGTTACTATCAGCTCACTTCCTGTGTTTTTTCCATCTTTGTGCAATATGATTTCTTTGGATTTACATTTCTCATGAGGTGTAGGCAACCCTGTTTCTGCAAGTATTACGACACCACACTGCAAGGGTGTTGCTACTGCAGTCAGGAAAAACTCTTTCTCTTGCACAGTGGATCCAGTCATCGTTCATTACAATGGGCCAACACTTACAATTGGCCATGGTAGCAGAAATATGACATCACTCTTGGCAGGTTAAATAGCACTGACATGGGATTGCAACACAATAGGAAAAACAAGACAATACCCTAATTAGTTGTTTTGCTACTCTGTCACAACCGCTGATACTATAAAACAATGACTAATGACTTGTTGAACGTGGATGTTACAACATATGTGCATATCAGGCTGCACATCAGAAACCATCTGGAAACTACACATGAGAAAATATTCGAATGGAAAATTCTTTCTGAAAGGGATGGGTGGGAAGGTACAGACTTTGGTGTATGTAGGATACAAAGAACAGTTTGGGGAAGCTGTGGGGCTTAGCATGACAGAGGGCACATCTGTTTTTGTTTTTCGTACATGTTTTTGACGTAGCTCCAGCAGACCTATTGCTTTTTGTTGCAACCATAACTGTTATTGAGTTGTCGGAAACGATCCATTATTCTAAGACAGTTTAGAAATCAACTCAAGGATGACTGACCCCAGAAGGCTATATTATTTCAGAAGTAGTTATGCGTGCCATGAAGGATACACATGCTATATTCTCACACATGTTCTTTCGCTTTCTAATGACATTATAATTCCTTTAGAGGTTACATTTTATTTGGGAAATTAGTGGGGTCCTAGCTGCTGAAATTGTGTACACCTTGTTACATAATAATTTTTATTTATAATTATTATTAATATTATTAATAATAATAATAATAATAATAAACTTAATTTATATAGCACCAATCATAAAAAGAATGCAGCTCAAAGTGCTTTACAATTAATCTAAAGTTAAGAACATCAAAGGGTAACAGAAAAATAAACATATGGTCTTTTTTTATGATCTTTTTTGTCCTTGTTAAGACCCTGGCAGAAGCATTTTGGCTGGTAGTCTAGGCGACTAGATATGAATGCACAAACAAGCTTTCGGCATCCTGTTGTCTTAAGAAGGGTCTCACCTTAGATATGTAACAAAAATGGAAAAAGGCAGTTTTTGTAAGAGAATTAATATGAGCTTTAAAATTCAGGTTGGCATGTAAGATAACACCAAGGTTTCAAACTTGAGATTGTGTCTCTGAGGCCAGATTACCCAGCTGAGTGGTGAGTGGTAAGTCCCTCTTGGGTCTAGTGGTAACTAAATGTATTTTTATCTTTTTTTTTCATTTAGCTTTTAATTTTTTTTTCTCATGCATTCATTTATGGCAAACGAACAATCAGTTTAATAGAGCATTCTGGGCACCTGGCCTCACAGACACATGAAATTGTGTGTCATCAGTATAGCAAGGGAAATTAATGCCATGCTGCTGTGTTATGGAACCCAGGGGACACCTAAGTGCAGTGAGAATATGATGGGTACTAGCACACTGCCTTTGACAACTCCATGTCAACTGTCAGAAGCATGTTATCCAATCTTGACAATGAATTTTCTTCCAGTTACATAAGAAACCTATCTCAGCGCTGTAGTTTGTTCTGAATCTAGATCGGACGTTTTTCAGGATATAGTTCTTGGAGAGGTGTTTGTTTAATTGTTGAAGATTTGTGATGGGAAAGCAATTACTAAGAGCAGTGGGGGTCTCACTTGGGTTTCTTGAGTACCGGTTGTACAATGGCAGTTTTACTAATGCAAATGAGCTAGACCTGCACTGTTTTAAAATAAATTGAGGACAAAATTATATTGAAATTTAAATTTGTATTTTCAGCAACCTTAAATGGCCAACAGACCATTACAGACCAACAGGCTGTAATGAAAACCAGGCTACACAGTAGGTCTCAGGTCTGAATTTGAAAACCACTACATTATGCAGATCTTGGTCAAGTAATGACTGAATGAGTAAATCATTGAATCCTTTAGACACAAGTAAGGCTTCTGTAGGTTTCTGAGAATTTTTAAACAACTATGTCTTCTTCCCAAATTTACTACAATTTATTTGTAAATCCTCTTTCATATGATTATATGTTATGTTTTTGAGGAATATATATATTCTTAAAAATACCTGCCACACGGATTGCATTGACGTTTCATCATACTTTAACAGCACACCGGAGAGGAGAGAGAGAGAGCTACTGCATTTGTAAACAGTCATTCAGAAGTTCCATCTTTACATCATTCCACAAGTGCTTTTACACAGACACAAACGCTTCCTGTGCCTGTGGGAGGGGTTAACTTAAGAGGTGTGGAGAGTGATAGACATGAAGGAAACAACGGACCGCATACCAACGTCACTATACAAACATCCGGCAGACACGTGGACATTTCCCTCAATGTCATTTCCTCTTTCCAGAGGTGCTCAGATACACACATACATTGTCTATGTGCCTTGTGTGTTTTATGATGCAATGTACAATGCCAAAATGTTGTGTAAATTGTTATTCAATAAAAAAAAAAAAAAGATACACACATACATACGAACACTCAAACTAGTATTTTCGCAGGGAGGAGAAACCGTACCCCATCATGTAACCATGTTTGGCTCTAATGCGACAACTTCAGCTGTGGTATTCTGAAATCACAGTGACACTCAATGTCATTACACTGACATAAACAAATGTGTGCAACAGAGTCATGAAGTATACAGTTAATGTTTCTAGTATGCAAAATAGTCTTTCTAAGTACTGTACTCCACGGTGATTGTAATGCAGTAATGTACTGTACAGTACAATGTAATGTACAGTAATGTAATTGAGAGACTCAGGAATGCATCACAGACTGTGTCGGTAGCGGTCTGTAGTCATTGGCTGCCCCAGACCGTGTGAATTCAAGAAGAAATTAGACCGGAAGAAATGGCGGAGAAAAGGGAAGTACGAGTGGAGCATATGATTAGTACAGTATTTCTAAGAACTGCTGTTTCCCCGTACAGAGTCCATGTAAATATAATAGTTGAATTAACGAATCGGGAAGTTCTTTTGCTATCCTCAGTTACCAGCTTGGTATACTGCAGCCTTTGATTTGCGGAAAATGCATGAACATGTTGATTTGCTCCCCTTTTGTGTGTCTGGTGTGCTTTCTTTGTTGGTCGATTATACAAAGTTGGATAATAGATAATGTACAAGAATCCTATCATGTTATGAATTAGTTGTTCATCCGAGATAACGTCTCAAAACAATCGTTGTCTGTGTACGCAAAAAGTACACGCGGCATAGGCGATAAGTAAAAACAACTGTAAACTTTGCATGCAACATTGCTCAAAATGACTAGTTCTTACTTGTGCACATATATTAAATTACAAATTTCCTCATACACCAGTGCAACCAGGTCTGTGTATTATGAGCTCATGAATCGAGCCATGTTTTCGTGGCTGCATAGTGCAAACGGTACCTGTACCGTTCTGTTAAAACAGAGCAGAACTTTTTTAGATATTCGTTAGAACAAACGAAATAAAGTGTCGATGATGACTACAGGAATTGTAATACAAAACACAACAATGACTTCTGTTTAAATGGGAAGTAATTTGGTAGTGTTACACATTAGTGTTCATTTGTTTTCTAAAAAAGGAAAATAATATTTCAGGAAGCTGGTTAAAGTATTTTAAGAAAACTGTAAAAGTACCACTTGCACTATGTCTCAATGTTATGTAAATATACCCAAATCTCTTGTGCCCGATTGATAACTTTTCTTGAATGGACCAGTTCTCACCAAGGCCTCCTCTCTGTGATTCACTCAAAACTTTCAAGGGATGACAGTCAAGTTTAAAGAGACAAGAGCTCTGTACACATACTTTACAAGTATTCTTAACTAAAAGGGTCTTAACTAAAAGTTTAGCATAAGTATGTGTATTATAACCACAACCGGTCTGGAATAAGTCAAGGAAATAATTCAGTGATTGGAATGTGGACAGTAGGGACTTTCGTAGAAACCAATAACTGTTTACCCACTAAAATGATCTGTATTTGCTCAGAAACCAGGAGTGGGTATGGTGTAAGCAGGACATTACTGAAATGGAATGCAACATACACTGGATCTGTCCTTCCCTGATGGAGAAAGCCACCCAGCTCCTAGCCCTGGTACTTTCCTTTGCGCCTGGATTCATGCAACTCACGATCAGGCCTATTCATTGATCAGGTTCCGCAGTCTTGTAATGACCTTTCTACCTCAGTTTTCAGACGGTGTCTTTGGCATTCTTCTTGAAAAACCTGTCCCATCTGACCATATCTCTCCCGTAAATATCCTAATTATTGAAGAAAAGTATGTATTTACTAGACAAGTTTATTATAGTGCTCCATGTAATTTTTGCTATTCATTGGGTTTGATGCTTTTACACTTGTGGAGGAACTTACGGTGTTAAGGAAAAAATAATCACGTTAATGTGTGCATATATTGGTTTGATTGAAGTATGATGTATGGCATATGATGTGTGATGAGTCAAACCATATACGCGCGGATGATATTTGTCATTTACACACATTTGTTTGATTTCTACTTGAGTATTGGTTTAATGTGCATGTGCAATGGGTTGTTATTATCATATATTGGCGTGGTTAAGTTATGCGACCCTCCTTCATCACGGACTCACAATTTTTGTTTTCTTTCGACGTCAGAATTTCTGTTTCAAAATGAATCAAGTACGCTCATGTAGCTGTACCACGTATTTAAAATGTTTCACATAGTTTACAGAATACCATGTGCATTTGCTCACTGTTCATCGGTTTACCATTTTCATATGCTCTTATAGTTTAAGTCAAAACGGCGTGAAGTGAAAGACAAAGCGGAGTTTTATTGGGAAAAACATTCCGTGTTTCATATGTATTGTAACTGTTGCCTGTCCACGTTTGTTTTATTAATAATGTGTCTTTTCCACATACCAGTTGATCAGCTGGTGTTATAAGTGTTTTAATGTGCATGTTAAAGAGGTGATTGTGTTAATTAAGAGGGTAGCCTGTAGTCTAGTGGCTAAGGTACATGACTGGGACCCCTGAGGCTGGCAGTTCAAGCCCCAGGGTAGCCACAGCAAGAACACCATTGCCGTTGGGCCCTTGAGCAAGGCCCATAACCCCACATTGCTCCCAGGGGGAATTGGCCCTTAGTTAGCCCAATCAACTGTAAGTCACTTTGGATAAAAGTGTCAGCTAAATGACTGGACTGGACTGGACTGACTGACTGACTGAACTACAACACAGGTTGCCTTCAGTTCTCACTTCCTCCTGGGTGCACGCGGCAGGTTAAAGCACAGGGGTTAAACTAATGGCTGAAGTGGGAATTTTCCATTTTATTTTTGTTGTGATTAATTTATTTCAACCTTTATACATTTAATTTGATGTTTACTGTTCTTTATATTCATGGAATGTATGTAGTACTTTACTATATACAGCAACCTACTATATACATTCGTCAATTAATTGGCTGGGTTATCTTTATTTAGCCCTTTGGTTGGTTCTGTGGGGAGTATGTAGCAATTTACCCTCTATATGAATGTGCGGAAGCCTTCATTCAGGATTAAGAATGTCATAGAGGGTATGTGTATCCACAGCGCAGTGTGTTATAATTGTGTTGTCCAATATGTTGTACTGGACATCTTGGGGTGCCTCTGTTAGGGCCAGTAGGGCAATAAGCCCTGGGCAACAAGCCAGTAGGGCAATAATGTAATTTGCTCAGGTTCTTTTGTTTTGTTTTTCAGCATGTTTTTTAAAATTATTATAATTATTGTTTTCACAAGTGCCATAAATAACATTTTAGCACCTCCACTGAAATTCTTTACATTAATTGTTTATTGCTCCCTTAGGCCGCAATATATATCCCATATAATGTTGTGATCTTTGGTAATTAAATACAATTTAATACAATCAACACTGTGTGTAATGCCACTCGCACTCTCCTAATTTTGTCAATGTAATGTAAGCAAGCGATGACTGCTGCTCTGGTATTACCCTGCTTGATTTTTACCCTGGTCAGTTTGTCCTGGGTTGTAGTTTCAGCTGAATACACAAACAATACCATTTCCCCCAAGACCAGGATTACTCATTCGTCGAACACTGCAATATGTTCCAGGACATGTCTATAAATTCAAGGATATATCAAGCTAATGATTTGTTTTTGTGGGACAAACTTCGTAAACATAAGTTACAAGTTAGCTCTTTGAGCTATGAAATAACACACTTGGCTGCATGTGTCTAGGCACGTATCTGGCTATTTTGAGGTAGTAAAGTGTGTGTTCAGTCCTACTTCTGGCTTGTTGATATTCTCCTTTTCCTGTTTAAATAAGGTTGAAATAATGTATTAGCTAAATCTGAAAATACAGTTAGTCATCTTTTTAGTCTAGAAACATTATTGTAACGTTATTGTTTATGAATTACCTCCCTGCTTCCAACAGTTCCAGACATATTGAGCAATACATCAGTCTTGCTACTCTGTTGTTTCAGACACAGTTGCATTCTTTGACTCAAGTTGGGAGAAACATCCTCTCTATTTTAATTGTTGTTGCTGATGGCTGGCCATTTTTGAGGCCTTCAGCCTGTCAGTTGGTTTGAGGACCACTATATCCACCAGCTAGCAAACAGGATGACAATAAATGTCAGTTTATTGAAATTTTATTGGACAGCACATCTGAGGAGATCATGCTGTTTAAATAATGATGAGGCAACATCAGAGCATATGTGTAGCTTAATATGCATTTACATTCAAACAGAAATTATGCCAACTGAGGAGCACAAAGCTGGGCTCAAAACTCCAACAGTTACATGTTTGATTGTGAACCATGAAATTTTTCCATTATATTTTTTGGAATAGTTACATTTTTATCACATTTATTTTTGTACCCTCATTGGACAATTTGATAAAGAATTTCACTTAACTGACTAATTCAGGAGAATGAACCTTTAGACAACATGAATGCGTTTGGAAGGAGTTTAGTATGACGTTGCGAGTTGTATATTTGTAGGAACATTGATCTTGTGCTTGGAGTCCAGGGGGGCAGTGTCATGCCTTACTATTTTTTAGGATGAAGTGACACCCCCCTTTTAACTGTTAAAAGAGAGTGAAAGAAAAAAAATGAGAAAGGGAAGAAGACTTGAAGGTGGAGATGGGGAGGGGGAGGGATGCCGGAAACAGAGAGTGAACTTGATGGGAGAGAAGGTACGTGGCAAATTAATACCTGCATACACAACCGGATTGGACAGATACTGGTGTTTGAGTGAAGGGTTGTCCAAAGGTTGCCTCTCCCAATATTTGTTATTAACAAACTCCAAAAAGTGTACTTGCCCCAGAAAGTCATTAATGTTTTGTCATGCTATTGTACTGGATGATCTAAATGTAAGGGATAACCATAGTGAGATAGATGTATTATCTGTTTACTGTTCATTACTTATTCATGTCTAAATACGGCATTTGGCTATAGAGACACCCATATTGGGCAGTCGCCCCATCTGTATTGTGTATGCATCAAAACCTCCGTTCAGGATGCTAACAATACCAACAACGGGAACAGTGGGTGGACACTAGGGAGACCTTTTCCCTGAGTAGAGGGGGTTCTTGAGGGTTTTTTCGGGCCACCAGCAGTGTGATTTTACCAAGCAGTGCAGGCAGGAGGTGTGAGTCAAATGTGTTATATAAACTGGAGACGGCATTGTGCTTCAGGTTTCGGGTTTCCTGAAACATAGTGTGATCCCTTTACGCTGTTCCTGCTACCTGCTCGAAGGGTGTCATCACACAAAGCCATTCCTCTCTGTCCTGGAAAACTACTGGCACACAATACCCTCCTCATTGTTCCTGCTCAATACTCCTCAACATCCCATGTGGCCCTTCGACGGCAGGTTACAGGAAAAATTCAGTTCAGCGATGAAACATTAGTCTGTGAGATCATATTTGAGTGAATAGGTTATGGGAGGTGATGGCTTACGCAGTAGTTATACGATATGGTTTATCTGACACAGGGAAGTTCATGTCCTCTGTCTCCCACTTTTGACCCCGGCCATCACGGAAACAGAAATCCACGGCAATTAATTAGCACTTAGCAGAGCAGCGGGTGGACAATTCCCTCATTCAGTCTGCGTCTTTTACTCTCTCATCCTCACAATCCAGCTACGTTTAAGTTTGCTTAGAAATGACTGCTGCACTGTTCACTCTACAAACAGTAAAGGTACGGAATACATTGGGGGAAGTCAAAGGGGCGTGGCTGCTTTTTGTATTTGGTTGAATGGTAGAATTTAATATGCAACTTGTCTATTAGCAACACAGTAAAATTGAAATAAAATGCTAACTATTCACCTGGGGTCATAGCAGCATATATGAACAGCAGAGCCTCATGCATTCAAATTCATACATTAGTCATGACCCCTCAGATTTTCCCAATTCTTGTGTTAAAATCTAAATTTTAAGGTCTTATTTTTCGTGGTACATCCCTCTGAACTCATGGGGTACCCTTTTTCAGGCAATGAAATGTGAACATTTGCCATATAATTTTCCGCACTGAAACAGCTGTTCACATAATTTTGTGTAATGTAAATAAATAAACAAACTTTTATATATGAAACCAAATTTGACAAACTGAACAGGACAAAATTTTGCACACAATATCTACCCATGAGTCCCTGCATCCACTGGCCCACCAAAAATGTAGACGGCAGTAAAACAATCTGCTGAAGTGAAATACTGTGATGTTTTTTCAGCCTAAATCGTTCCATTATTCATGATTCTTTGTGTATTGAGAAGACTTTCAAAATGCCATATACATGTATTTATGAAGTTTTGGAGGTCTTACCAGTGTAGAAGGATTCATCTCAGAACATCTTCATACAATTTCTTCTCCACTGATTTATTTTAAATGTATTTCAAAGACCAGGCTCCTATATGTCAGTATGGAATGTTAAACTACATATCATTTTTCCATCATGTTTTATTGCTGTGAGGATGTAGAATGGATCATGGCTCGATAGTGTGTCATGTATTTTTAGGGAGATATCCCTCCTTCATTTCAATATAATTCATTTTCAGACAACATGAATGGTATGGAGTTTATTGTTATGTAGTAAGTAGTAGGGAAGACCAGGGATGACTGTTAAAAAAAATTCACATTTTTACTAAGCTTTTTCAGCCTTCCTCTCAATCTATCTATGTTTGTTTTCAGGACCTAAAAAAGTTCATTTGGAACAACAGCAATACCAAATTTCATCATGGTACTGACTGCCAATCATGTGCCTACCACTTGCTTACCTCAATGAGGAGACAATCCATCATTACAGATCAGTCGCTTTCATTAGTAAGCCTCTCCTCCTGCTCATTAGTAAACAACCTATTGGCACTGCAGTAGCCCACCCTGAGCACCTCACTTGACCCTTGACCCTGCAGATGCTATAATGTTTTATAGTATCTTTATAGTATCATAAAGTTATGTAATAAATGCCATAACTCTTTGTCGCAGATAGAACAGATCCACCCTGTAGAACCTTATTTGAGGACTTATTAGAGAATATCTGCAGGCAATCTCCTGTCAGTTTTTCACTTTCATTGTTTGGCATGCATAAATACAACAGAGTACAAGAAACAGCCTTTATCATAATAAGGAGAAAGTTATGACACTGTGTCATCCCCAAACCTGTTATCCGTGTTATAGCAGTGTCTGGTGAAGCATGATGACATGAAATGCATTAAATATGAGCTGAAAGACTGGTGTTTAAACACATATGTTTTATAATTCCAGCAAAACCACAAGTATCACAAGTCAAAAATAGATGTGGTCCAAAGAAAATTACTTTCTTACCTCAAAATCAGTTTTTTCGACCATAAAACTGAAAGAGTTGCCCACAGGGGTATGTCACTCTACACGTGAGCTCAGGGAGGAAATGGACCTATACCCTAATGATTACATGATTCTGGTTTACTCCTGTTTGGTGAGATTGAAAGTGTTACAACTTCCCTGGGTTACAATCATTCCTGGTCTCCTGTATTATCACTGCAGATATTTGACTTTGGGCTTGGTGTCCAAGAGGGCAGCATTATGTCTCACTGTTCAGATGAGGTGAACCCCCACTGGACCACTGAACAAACAGATGATAGACAGAAGAAAGGGCAGTAAGCATGAAGGTGGAGATGGGGAGGAGGAGGTATGCCGGTAGCAGTGAGCATGATGGGAGAGAAGGTACATGGGAGTTTCATACCTGCATGGCAAACTGGATTGGACAGATAGAGGTATTTAAATGAGGGGTGGTCTGAAAATACTTCTCCTAAACTTTTTTTTTTTTTTTTAACAAACTTCAGTTGAGATACTACATGGCAGCAAAACATCCAACCCATTTTCAAATATGAACCTGCTAACTGCATAAAGAATTGTTTTTGTCAATTTAATGTTTCATCACTATCCTAACAGTGTTTTTACTGAAGAAGAAACTATGGCTGCAAGTGCTCTTTGGTATCAAACTTAAGATAGTCAGATTTTCATGTGATATGTTTTGAATGGACACACCACCTATCACATGTGCCATGTTTCCAAGTCTCTGATGAGTGGTCATATATTTGACAAGTTCATGAAGTTGGATCAGATTTCAACAAGATGTGTAGCCTCATAATAAAATTTTGTAAAAAGAAAGCTGCTTCATTTGGTATCTTTTTCATACATATAGAATATTGCCTTTGTGCGGATTCGGCCCCCCAAGCACAATGAAAAATTGGGTCATTCTTGATTTCAGATGTAAATTGTCAGAGAAACTGTTCACATTGTGTGTTTACGTTAATTTCGATTCCATAGTTTTAATATATCTCAATTTTGTCATAATAGATGACGATAAGCAAAGTTTAGTTGAACAAGGATGTGAAATGGAGATTCATGACTTTTGCTTCACACTTGGCAAAGATGGTTGCATATTTATATTCTTATATCATATACAATTATGTGAATTATTGTTTTTCTGCTGAAGTTCATGAATTAAAATGCAATTCCCACTAACAGTATGGTCATAAGTTCACATTTGGAGCTACATGTGTTATTTATGTGTCCTATAAACGTAAGAAATTTTGATTTGAGATTAAAAGATAAACATGAGACAGTAGTACAGACACTCAACTTTTATTTCATGGTATTTAAATATGTATATATTGTACAATCTTAAAGAAACAACATCTTTTGGGTGAAGTCCCGCATTTGCAGCTGTGTAAAATTAGTTAACAAATGAACTTAAAGGTAAAAAAAAGCAATAAAAGCAAATATTGTGTTGCATAGCCTTTTCCACTCTATGACTATAACCTAATGACATCACCAAACATTTGGTAACTTCTTAGGAAATACTTTTCCATGTCTTCATTTCAGCTGCTTTCATTTGATTTTTTATTTGGGGGTTTTCTGTCCTCGGTCCTCTCTTCCGCATGTGACACACATGCATGGATTTAAATCAGGTGATTAACTTGGCCAGTCCAAAACTTTTTATTTTTTCTCATTGATGAGTTAGTTGCATGGACAGCATGTTTGGATTTACTGTCTTGCTGAATGAAGTGCCAGCCAATGAGAGTTCAGGAATCTCTGTGTACATAGCCAGACAAAATCTATATGTAGCCCAACATGTGACACCGCCTCCTCTACATTGTTCAGATGTGGTGATATGTTTTGGAATATAGGCTGCATTATAGGGATAACAAGCATGGCTTTTGCAAATCCTGTATAATCCTGTTATTTTCAAGGAATAGATTCAAGATTCAGCAGTAAGTACCATTACACAATAGTTTTCTTAATAAATAAGTAAATATGTAGTTAACTGAGACGTCTAGGTAATCTATAGATAAATTGTAGACTGGAGTATTGCGCTATTATTAATGAGCTTCTACTTGGCTCAAATTGATGAAAAATAGATAATAAATGACTATCAATTAGCCTAAATTTAAATTGGACAATTGTTAGATTCACGATTCAAGATATTTATTTGTCACATGCATAATTGTACATGTAAAACAGCAGTGACATAGGGTTGCAACAACTCCAAAAATTGTGCAAATAGCAAACTTGTGGTAAATAGTAAAGTTACACAATATACCCATTTTATATGCACAAATGACCTTGATAATTAAATTTGTCATTTATGTTTGTGTTTATTTTTTTGTTTTGTCCCTTTTACACCACAGTTAATCTTTACAGATATATTTCCCAGGAGGTTATTTGATTTTATATGTCTTTTTTTTTACATTAGCATTTATTGCTACCAGTATGGTATTTCAGTGTATTGGTTAACATATATAACAGCCATTTCAAAATGAATATTTTGAGAATATTTTGGTTGAAAAAATTATATTACACTCGTGACGTGAACTGTAATGTAAACATTTCAAAGGAAAGCCAGGCAGATTTAATGAATATTTACCCAGATGTTGTATGGAGCAAATGATTCTGTAGAGGCCAAGAAGATACATGATTTCCGCAATTACTATTCTCTGAATATTCAGCAGGTGATAGCAGTGGTGACAGATAGAGTCAGTAATATGGTAAAAGCTCTTGAGCCTCCTGGTATTGAGGTGGCCAGTGATGATGATGTCAGCAATGGGGAACAAGGGAGCCACCTGCACTCACACTATGAATGGCAGCTACAACATGGGTGCTGAGAGTGGACAGTGTGAATGGGATGCAGAGGATTTGCTTTGTATCACAGTCCATTTGGAGTTTAACATTATTATTCTGTCCTATGTACAAATGAAATGTCTGCAAAAAAGTACAAAATAAAAGGTATTTTTAAAAAAGCAAAACATGACCCTGTAAAATTCTGCCATACCATCCCTTATGGCAGTCTCCGTGAGCAAGTCTGGGTGAATTTGTTGCTGGGTATAAGTGGACCTGGGGCAGATTATTTTCAGTGTATTGAGAGTGGTCCAGTGTGAATTATTTTTACTGGTTTTAGAGTGGTGCCAATTGTAGATTATTTGTACAGTCAACACTACAGTCTGCCACTGGAATTTGCAAATAAATATTAAATATTACTAAGAGCTTCAACATATAAGGTTAGGAGAAGGACTGTGAATTATAATGCTCCCATTTTTGGTTAAATGCTACCCTCTACTGGCTGTAAAGTGTAAATCCTCCACTGGCTTCAAACAGCATAGCAGTCAGAGAATTACACTGAAATATCCCATTATTGTAGACCTTCAAACATTCATATGCAGTACTTCTACAACACAGCTTGCACTACACCTGACACGACAAGAACACGTCAAACATTAGACTCAACAGACCTTCCTTTCGAGGAAGGCGCAAACTGATAGAAGTAAACTGTAAACTGAAAGAAGCCTTCATGACATACCCAGACTCTCCAAACCTGTAATATATTTCAAAAATACAAATTCTTTTAGGAATCTTGCTTCTTATGTGCTAACATAACTCGCCACCAGAGGTAGTTAACAGATAGTTAATTGTATGTATTTTTGGAGCTGCATTGTAAAAAGGTGTATTGCAGATATAAAAAATGTATATTTTAGGGATGCTAAGAGGCTTATTGTGATAGAGACTGTGGATGGATCTTCAGTCTTATATTAAATCCAAACTGGGCTGCAGACATGCTCTGCATAAATAGAGTGATTAAGCAAGGAGGGATATTAATGTCTCATAATTCACCAGCGCCCCCTGTTGGTCACCTGCATATGGTCATAGGGCATGGTCCACACAGAAATGTAGCAGATGCATACACACAAAGGGCAGTTTGGGGTTTGTTTTCCTTGGTGAGTGGGACCACAGCAGGGTAGTGGTTAGAGCAGAAAAATAGAGAAGTAAATAAATGTAACATTTCTCATCATTTTTTCTCATAAATAAAATTAAAGAAATTAAGTGTAAATAGAGCCAATATCAATACATCTTATTGTTTATGGTGTGGTGGAATTTAATAAGGATAGAGACAATATGATAGTATATTGTATTGGCTGATGTATCTCTATGCCACATTACGGTTCATCAAAAATTGATGTCTGGTGAGCTACTTTGATGGATATCAGAGCATATTTTGCAGACTGCACTGCTTCAGTCTGTGCTGCACAACAGTGCATTGCTCTCATTGAAAAACACTGGGCCATTTGCATAATTTACACATCAAGAATCACTGTGTGTACAAGCTCTAAAGTACATTAAATTGTCTAGTCTGCTCCCAACACATATCTGTGCTCAATTTGTGGATGCATGGAGGAGAAAATGTGCATGTTTGTGCTGTCCTTAACTGAAAGCCAAGATTGCCAGGATTTCTTCAGAATGACTGAGCATTCCAAATCTTGAGGAAACGAGGAAGATAAAAAAGTAATTGTCCTCATAGTTGGACAATATAGCTTACATTTTTGTTGATAAAATACTTAATTAGAAATCCTTTTTGAAAGAAGCTGTTTCGAAGCATACTAAAGCTTCATTGACTTCATAAAAATACAGGGCCCTATGAAACCACCACTGCTAATGTATTTTTAAACCTTTTTCAGGAATATGGCCCTTGTGGAGTAAGAATATAGTGATATATTTTCTTAGCATGCCAACATGCCATGTATCAGTGAAAAAAAAATCAACTAGTTGTACAGGATACATTCTGAAAGGTCTGCCATATTTCAAATGTTGCCACTCATAGCCTTCACACTGCTACTTTGCCGGTCTGTCATTTTACACCCATGTAGAAAACTACCCAGTAGCACAAACCATCCCACCTTGCTTCCAATATCACCTATGGTGAATGTGCTGTAGTTCCTGAACTATTGAAGGCAATGATATTGCTGCTCACATCTCTTTATCATCGCTGTCTCAGTAATGCATTCATGTCTTTGCAGTAACATTTACCCTTAATGCAGACTGAAGGCACAGATAAACCCTTTTAAATGACTAGAAATAATGGCCCAACCCTTGTTATTACAACTGACATTCGTATACCTGCTGTTTTAATGTCATCACCCCTGCACAACAAAAAGATGTGTGTAATTTACTTCAACAAATAACTGAAAGCAACAGATAACATGATGCCAAGATAAAACAAACACTTTGCTTCAGAGGTCTTAATAATTGATTACATCTGGTGGCATTGTATGTAACGTATATCATGGGTTTTTTTTCACATGAATATATTGTTTGTACATAGATTGGTAATAAACATGGTTCCTTTCCTAGTGCTGAAGATCACTCTTTGGTCTATTTTATGCACACACACACACACACACACACACACACACACACACACACACACACACACACACACACACACACACACACACACACACACACACATACACACTAGATCAATGTAAATATATCAGATATTCTACTCCTATCTATAGGTAAAGTTCAGACATTTGGAGAAGGTATGTTTCAAAGTATCAATATGTTTATGGTTTTGTCAAATTAACTGAAGGTTTGTCATTTTAGTATTTGAGTAAACATAGAATTATACATGTATTACTCAATTTATAAACAAAAAGTTATGAAAGAATTTAATGAGGCTATCTGTTGGAATTAATATTCTTGAAATGGTTGAATAAGTGTGACATTTTACATGATTAAATATGACACAATAAAAGTGATGCAGCTGTAAAGAAACAGCAACAGTAATGTCACACCACTTTAACTGTTATATCGTATGACTACAAGAGAATGGAAAGTGAATGGCAGAAAATCCAAGCAATCAATTCATTTTTTTCGAATTGCTCTCTGAGTAAACTGAGTGTTCGCACTGCGCTGTTGTCAAGTCAGATGACAAGTGCGTCTTCATAAATGTCAGCACGAGGAAAGCTGCACAGCGGAGGCAGGGCGGCACGCGCCGGGCGGGCTGGAGATTGGAGAAAGCAGCTTGAGCGAGGACTGAGCTCAGGAATGATGTACGCGCACCTTTCAGTGCAAGTTGTGCCAGCGAACTTAGAGAAAAAAAACGACATTCTGCAAGTAAAAGCAAAATCTGATTGACCGAGGGAAAGCAACATCGTGTTCTTCTGCTTCAGCGCACATTTAACGCTCAAATTTTCAAGCATGGGTGACAGGTATGCAAGATTTATACATTCTTTACTATCTTCACTCGTCTATATACCTATTTTGCTTCTTTGTCTTTGCTGACAAAAATACAATTGTTGTAAAAGGTTCAAGTATAATGAGGCAGGAACATTGCTTAGAATGAAATGAGGGGCAGTACCTCAGACCAGCGAAGTGACGTATGACTGTATTTAATGTTCAACTTTGTCAATTACACATCAGACTTTGTTTCCGTGAATAAACAACAAGCATTCAAAGAAGAAATAAATGTCTTATTATATGTAAAATACAGATATCGGCTATTTTTCTCTTTAGTTTTGTAGGCCCAATGTATTAAATGTAAGTATATTATTTATATTACTGATTAACTTTTTTTAGCATACACATTAATATCTTCGAGGTAAGACTGAAATATTACCATTATGCTACCATTACAACACTCAACAGAACACAGCAGAGCTTTCAGGCGATAGAGGCTTCACCTACCTGACCACCCCTTTGTCTGATTCAATGTTGTTATTATTATTGTTATTGTTACTGTTTCATTTTGCAGGTTTCAGTGGAGACATATGCCATGGAATAGCAGTTATTTTAAAAGTAATATGATCAAAGATGACAATTTTAGTCATATTCAGTGTGAGGTATATCATTTCTGTAAACAGAATTCGATGATTTTCAGGTAAAACTATTTTAGAATGTCATATCACAAAATGAAGTATTTGCCTATTATGAAACAGTATCTGAAAATATATTCTTCAGCAGCAACTCAGTATTTCCTGGTTACTAAAGCAGCAAGTCCACAAAGGCAAAAAAATATATGAGGAGAAAATGAGAGCCTTCAACAAAAAAGATACCAGCCTTTCTATTTTATGCTAATTTTAGTTCATATCTGTGGTGTGCTCACCAATCAGCATGCTGATTAATCTATTCTATAATCCCACCATACAGGTTTTCCATCTAATCTCACATAGTTTCTATTCCTATACCCAATGTACAAAGAGACATAGAGGAGAAACTGAGAGTGAGAATGATTTCTAAGGCGTTGATGGTTTGTACTATTGGCCAAGACATAGTGCAGTATATGAATAAAATAAGCATTTATCATGGCTTGTTAGCAAGGTAGAATTAACTAGTGAATACTAGAAAGAATAACAACCAAACTTAGAGAACATCCTGACAGTGTATAGTTGTCAATCTTTTGTACTCACTTCATAATATAATTGTCAGACAGCAACATACTTAAAAAAGAGTGAGAACTTTGGTATTCAGTATTGTATTGATTTCTGTTAGGAGGTTTAAAATTTCCAATGGTTTTGCTTTCATCAGGTGCACAGATACTTGTAGCACAAACCTGGGACAGTTTGCTTTGCTGGTGGGAATTTCCATAAGTAACAAGTTTACTGGGACCTGGTGATTGTCAAAGGATGAGTAGCATGATAGGGGACATGCACCATTACTTGAATGATGAATTAGGTTCAACAAATTTACCCAGACAACAAATATGTGATCGTATCTTAAAATAACATTTTTCATAAAATAACTTGCAATATGACCAGATAAGGATTTGAATTCATAAAGGGGATATGTGATTTTTGACCATGTGCCACCCAGTACAGCCCTACTCCTAGTTTCAGTAAAGCCCAGCACTACTTACTTTCAAGACTAAGCCAAATTCCTCTACAGCAGTCAATGCATAGATTTGTGCTCGTATCAGACACTACGTGAATATCCTCACTGCAGTTTCCTCCTCATTATGCCGATCAATCAGCAAGTCATCGCCTCAGAACTGGATTCATGATCATGTCAAGAACTTCAGAGTCATGTGACACTCTATACATATCCATCCATATCCTTTGTTTCAAACCACTGGGTCAATCACAGGACCCAGAAACATAGATACTGAGACCAACTGCCAAAACTCTCCAAAACCACAGTTACTTCATACAAGAATACACTTGTATTTGTTGGTGATTGTGGATTTGTTTATATATTAGAAGATAAATGAAGTACACTAATCAGTACAATGTTTAATTTGATTGACGACCCAAAATTGATTGTGTATTTGTATGCCTTGTATGTCGTGTACATGTATTTGTATGCCCTAATTTAAGTCAAATTCTGTGTTCATTTCACTTTTGGTTCATCTACAATTATAGTATTTGTGGTGTGAAACCATTAAGAAATCATTAAGATTGTTGTCAGTTTATGTATTCATAGTCTTAGTTTTTTAGAGTCACATTAAAGTCTTACAATCTATCATGGATTTAATATTCTCATAAAAGATTTCACAAAAAAATTTAAAAGAGGTGGAAAAAGGTTGTTTGTATCAATGAGCTGAAGGATCAAGGGCTGTATGTTTGGAAGAGGTCATATAAATGTGTCTTTTTAGGTTAGGGCAAGGACTGTTCACATCGATGTAAGATAAAGGTCCTGCTGTAAACCCCTTTCTGGAATAAACATCCAGCTCTCCCTCTTATAAATAAAAGCCAGGGGGAGAATCTTCCAGAACACCAGTATCACAACACTATAAGAGCAGTGCTAGATTTCTGTCTACCCCTGCCTGCATCTCGGACTTTCACAGTGCAAAGGAGAGTGAAGTCAATGCAAGCTCTGTCTGTTACATTTTCACAGTAGTGCTACCATGCCATTGTCAGAGAGCATTGTTGGAGTTTAAATGTCAACCAACACTGAGCAAAATTCTCTTTCCTTATATCCCCAGCCGCCCCATTCCTGTTTCCTGATTCCTCTAAAGCGAGGAGTGGAGGAGCTTCACACTTTGACAGTTAAGGGGAGCCCTGAAGTCACAAGTGTCTGAATGGTCTAATGAACCTGAAGCAGACATGGGAATCATGTAGTGGGAAACAGACAGCTTTGCTTGGAAGAAGCTCCACAGTTTCAGAATAAAGTTTGTACCGTTTCTACAAACAGTAAAATACAATATTGCCAATTTTTGACAACTCAGTTAAAAAACATAGCCTCCAAGAGAGTACAGATGTTATATTAGTTTGAATAACGCACCTTGAAAAACCACATGCCTCTCATGTCGTTTTGGCTGCACGTAACACATTGTCATCAACAACAAATGTCTGCCTTTCCAGGCAGTGCTTATGACAAGGTTATGTGTTGCAAATCTCACCGACAAAACCAACTGATTTGCTGCAAAGTTTCTTTGAGCCTATACATTAGCCTATACATTACATTGCTCTCAATTTTGGGAATAAAGTTTAAACTTGGATTATGATGTATGGTTAGTATTAGTCTTTGTTGTTGTACAGTTGGGAAGTTGGGTACTTTGGGACCGAATTTGGGAGCAGGTGAGGGTCTCGCACCTTCAGTACACAGACAAGGGTAGTGCTGGGTAGATCTATTCCTTTGTTCCTATGGTGACAGCTGGATGGACACTCAAAGGTGTGCATTATGGGGAGGTGTGTGGCACCATGTGGAAAACACACCTCATCATATTCAGCACAAGTGCATCATGGGAAGCATGTTGTAACTCTCTTTTGTATCTTTTTTATAGGGGTTCTGGCAGTCAGAGATAACTACTGGCATTCACCTCACACTAATATTCTTACAGTTAACACTGAAAAACATGCTACACTCTTGTACGCTAATGCAACAGCCACGTTTACAGCACAAAGGGTAAAAACACAGACACATTCAAACACAAGTACACATAAAGACACAGACATAAACATACAGACAAACTCACATGTGAACTCGTACACTCATGTGCATTCACACGCAGAAGGATTTGCACGTACATACATGCGCACAAAATGATAACGGAAAATTCAAGTTCAAGAATGGACAGCCCCACCAATGTGTCAGTGAGCTTGGTGGAGCCTGTATCCCAGTCACTGGAGTATAAGACGGTGTCAGTATTCCTGGTCCTGCTCGTCTGCTGTGTGGGCATTGTGGGAAATATTATGGTGGTGTTGGTGGTCCTGACAGCTCGCCACATGCGCACTCCCACTAACTGCTACCTGGTCAGCCTGGCGGTGGCCGACCTCATTGTGCTGGTGGCTGCGGGCCTTCCCAACGTTTCCGACAGTCTGATGGGCACGTGGGTGTACGGCCACGCCGGTTGCCTGGGGATCACCTACTTCCAGTACCTGGGTATCAACGTGTCCTCCTGCTCCATCACCGCCTTCACTGTGGAAAGGTGAGCAATAATTCCTGGTGTAAAAACTACAGTTCACAGTGGAGTATGTTACCATAGTAACATAGAGAGTGTCACACAGCGTTCTCACATGACAATGTATCATACATGTGGTATTTTGCCAGAAGGCTACAACAGTGTCACACATTGAAGTGCAAAGTTGTTGAGACGGTGTCACACTGAGATGTGCTTTTGTTGTGATTCATGGCTGAAAGATCCACTATGGCACATTCACTCTGGCAGAAGAGAAATAGGTGGTGTGAGCGTGAAGTGGTGGGTTCACTAACGTCATGTGCAAGTGGATGTGGATATGTGTGTGTGTGTTCATTTGTTTGAATATGTATTTGGCTGGATAACTTGCTCAGTTTCTTGAATACATGAATATTTGGTTAAAATCCCATTGAAGTTACCCTGAGTTTTTTTAGATGTATGTACTTAATTCTTTAGTTTGAAAATGGTATTCCACAATGATCCGCCTCATAACCGGTATGTCAGTGAAAGTAAGTACAAGTCAATTAAAATAATTCCAATGTGCCTTGATGTGACATCTGAACATTTTCCAAATGTGATGTAGCTATCTTGCTGGTAAAGCAACTGAGAAAATGAAGGGGTGTTTCCTTCTGCAGTTTGGCATAGTCTGCACCATCACTCTCTGCTTCTGTTTCATTTTATTTCTTTAGGTGAAATCAGGAGGAAATTTAAGGCATCCTTTGACCCATTAATGAAACAGTATTTTAAGAGAAAGTTCGTTATCATTGTGTAAAAGATCAAGATCCACTGTGTGTAAAGCTAGGGGAAGAGCTGCACTCTATATTGGCAAGGTTGTGGTTTGAGGAGTTTGGTGTGAACATAAGGTTGTGGTCAAGAGTTTTCTGTGGGTGTCACAGGGTTAGTTTTGTCCCTTATAACTGTTCTCACAGTGATGTTGTTCCTCTCTGAAGGTACATCGCAATCTGCCACCCCATGACAGCACAGACTGTGTGCACGGTGTCCCGGGCCAAGCGTATAATCACAGGTGTTTGGGCACTCACCTGCGTGTACTGCCTGCTCTGGTTTTTCCTGGTGGACATCCAGGTGAACCAGGACCACCAGATACAGTGTGGGTACAGGGTGTCCCGTGACCTCTACCTGCCAATCTACTTCACTGATTTCACCATCTTCTACGTTCTCCCTCTGCTGCTAGCCATCGTGCTGTACTCTCTCATTGCCCGTGCCCTCTACCTCAGCTCGCTGTCCCAGCCCTCCCCCTCTGCCACTGCTACAACCACCACGCTGCGCCGGAGCTGCAGGGAGCCGCCCCGCAGCACCTCCATGTCGAGCCGTCGCGGACGCTCCCGCAGTGCACTGTCGTCTAGGAAACAGGTGAGTGCCTTAGCAAAATGGCGTCAGTTAGAAATAAAAGTTGTGATATTTTACTGCTGAACCTGAAGCTACTCCTTTCTGGGGATGGGAGCATTTAAACAGTTAAACAGTCAAATGGATATCGGTCCTTGACACATTCACAAAATGTAATAGTGGTTTGATAAAAAAATACTTTAGCATTTTGCCCTCACTCTCAACAAATAAAAATATTGCAATTTAGACCCAAACCACAGGATGGCAGCGTCATGATTTTGTAACCCTCAATTTAGTCTTGAGGGGCTGGGTTCAGCAAAATATTATCAAATAACTTTTCATGATGAGAAGTAACATATTCAAATCTCCGTGTACCCATAGCCTCATGGAGATCTGGATATGTGAATTTGTCATGACACTGAATCCAACCCTGTATTTACCAAGACTTGGCCTGTAGACATTGTTTAGTAAAGCTTAGTAAAGGTTTAGTTTTGTAAAGTTCATCTTAAGGACTTTTTAGTTAATAGAAATAAAAATAAAAATGCAAGAATATTCCTTGTGTTCAAATAGCAGAGGCGACCTATTTCCTGTGTTACCTCTAAATTCCTGCTTGGATTAAATGAAATTCATTGTAAATAAACACAATATGTCACCTTTGTTTGGCAAGTAGGTGTATGAAATTTAAAGCTTATTAACGTATATAAGCATAGTGTGCAGCTATTTATTTATGTGTAGTTTTTGAATCAGTCGTTTTGCTGTGAGATTTAGTCACTGTTTACACAGTGAGCTCTCAGCCAGTTCTACCATATCTTAGACTTGAGGCGTAATCTTAAAATGCAAGTCAATGTCACCAAATGTTGCTAAATCTTATCTGGGCTATATTTTTGTCGAAATGATCTTGAACGCTGATGGTATTTTCCAAATACAAAGCATAGTCTCTGTAGAAAACAATTCCAAACCAACATACCGGTTACTGATAAATCTCTATACCAAGATTTTATTATTCCAAAAATAATTTAAAAACATGTCCATTTTATACATAACACCATATAAATAACCTGGACTGGAATATGAATTGTCTTGCGCACAAAGCAAGTTGATTATTTCCTCCTTATACTATTATAGCATGCTATTTGTTTTAGCCACCTTATAATTTTGTAACAATTCTTAAAATATTGTTCCATTATGAAAATGTTTGTTTAAATAGTTAAATAGTTACTTTTACAGTAAACTTTTATCAAATGAAATGCAAATCCCATCCCTGCTCCCTTCCATTACATATTCCTCTTCACCTAAACTGCTCGTGACATTACTGAAATGCTCTTTAATTAACCTGCTCCTCTCAGCTTAGACCTTTGGATGTGCGTGGTTTGTGGGTGTGAGGAAAGGCCATGGTCTCCAGCAGGGATTAACAGGAGTACTTTTAACTGCAAATCTTCAGTTTGCTCTCGTCTCCTTCTTTATTCCTCATGCATGACAAATGACAGGCTGCCAACTTCAAAACAAGATGAATAAATTAGGAGAGCCTCTTTAAAATTTAAATTTACCAAGCATGTGCATGGGAGAACACACCTGACCCATTAAGAGTGAGCAGCGAAGTTGGATGTTGAATATGTTAAGCTTTTCTTTTGTTTTTTGTACCTTATTGTGAGATCGGTATATTTTCCCTTGCACCACCATGTAGTTCTGTAATTTCTGTGTTCTGCTTCCATAGTCACAGTAGTAGTACTAGTATGTCAAGCCTGGGAAAAACATTTTGAGATATAGTGAGTTTAACTGACCATTTGTCCGTGTTCTGAATATACCCCTGCAATGTGCCTCACTAACCTCTTAAAAGGATTGCTTCAGAGTCTCACTCAGGAGTTCTGCTTCACCTCTCCCCTCTCCATCCTCACAGTCCCACCCTACAACCCCAACCCTAAGCGTCACAGGCCCAGACTGCAGCCACACATTTTACTTTAAGGCAATCCATGGCTGAAATTTACATCTTCCTGTCCATTCATTATTAACCCTTTTAGAGCAGTCATTAGTTGCAGCTGCATGTATAGCTACATAAACAGTGTACATGAATGAATGAAGCTGTATAAATTGCCCCTTCCCTCTCAGGTGACGAAGATGCTGGCAGTGGTGGTGGTTCTCTTCGCCCTGCTGTGGATGCCGTACCGCACCCTCGTGCTGGTTAACTCCTTTGTAAACAGGCCCTATCTAGACCCCTGGTTTCTGCTGTTCTGCAGGATCTGTATCTATGCCAACAGCGCTATAAACCCAGTGGTGTACAATCTGATGTCCCAGCGCTTCCGCTCTGCCTTCCGCGACCTTTACCGCTGCCAGGCCCGGCAAACCCAGAGCCGGACCCTCTCAGTACTAACAACTGGCCACAGCGTGAGCCACGCCCATAGTGTTAATGGGAGGGAACAGTCATGTAGGAGGGTTGCCAAGGAGAAGAATGAGCAGAGAGATGCTGCGATACCTGACGACCAGAGGAAAGACATGCCCACCAATGAGGTCATGCTTAGCATGGAGGTGAACAAGAAGGAGGAGATGAACCACAGCAATGTGTAACTTTTTATTATTATTATTATTATTATTATTATTATTATTATTATTATTACTTGAAACTGATATGAGTTGCAGAAAATGATAACAAAAAGGTTGCACATTGATGTTATATATATTTATTCGTATATTCACAGGGAAGAACCTTGGCTAACAATTGTATGACATTTTGAAACTGTGCTACTCTGTGCGTACAGAAATTCCCGATGGAACGTCACTATCACCAAAAATGACATTTTACTTTTTTTATCTATGAAAGACAAAGTTTGAACAGAGATGGACAGTCTTCTCCATGCAAGACTAGGTACGAATATGGGAAGGCTGTCTTGTCCTTGGAGAGTGGTCTCCATTTTGGGGGTTGTGCGTTTTCCAAGCAAATGGAGTTCATATGATGGGGCATATCTTATCCACGTATTCTCGGGTTCGTATAGTTATATCCATCAATCTGTAAACTTCTCTACAATCCATCTGTCACTCTTCCAAACTACAGTATTGCATTTGATGAATCAGAGTGAAATGTATATTGTATCTATAGGGCTACAGTTCAGCTAATCAGAAAAGACTTTTTTTTTGCTGTAATGAAGGTCATTTATTTTTTAAACTAAGGTACAGTATGATGGTATATGTTGAATTTATCACTCACAGTGAGACATTCAAGACACAAAATGAGACAAGAACAAATGTTTTATCCTGCTTGCAGATATCACACAATATTCCCATGATTTTGTCAGTGCTAAGAATTATTTTGTTTGTCCGTAATGATTTGTGCCACGTTGATATTGTACCAGTCGTGTATTTCCACAGTTTCTTTCTCTGAATTTCTTTCTCTTCAATTCAGAATGCTGAGAAACTGCAAATATGAATTAATGATTTTGTCTCTATTCTGGCCTGTGTGATGTGAAGTATTTACAGTACAACAGATGTGTTTGTTTACAGTTCTGTCAAAATGTAATAAATGGATATAAAAAGTCTGGTCTATTTTTTTGTTTCTCCCAAGATTTGTTTTTAACAGTTACAACTGACTTTGTGAATGTCCACTTATCATATAAAAAAAGATTTTCTTCAATTTTCTTCTCCAATTTTCTCAGGACACACATAGGATATATCTATCTTGAGTATTTTTAAGGAAATGTTAAATACAGACAGTCCCCAACTTACGATTGGGTTTCATTCCGATAAAACCATCGTAAGTGGAAAATATCGTAAGTAGAAAATGCTTTGAATACACCTAAACTACCAAACATCATAGCCTCGCCAGCCAACCTTAAACGTGACTAGAACACTTACATTAGCCTACAGTTGGGCAAAAACATTAACGCAAACGCGATTTTATAATGAAGTGTTGAATATCTCATGTAATTTATTGAATGCTGTACTGAAAGTGATGCTATCGCAGCATCGTAAAGTCGAAAAAATCGTAAGTCGGACCATCGTAACTTGGGGACTGTCTGTAATGATAACAGTAATAATAAAATGCTGAATCCTCATGCCCTACCCACATCGACATACCATGTTTTTCACCGCTTGCTTAATAGCAGCAGAAGGCCTCATTAAGCCATGGCTTCCCCTTGTACCCAGTTAAATCCAGATCTTGTCTGTGAGTATAAAGGGAAAGTAATCGTTAAATACATCGTAAACAGAACAGTTATCAGCGCTGCATAATAATGAACCCCGAACCAGCCTGGATCAGTAATCAGCATCCGGGCTCATCGTGGATCTTTAACCTGGCCCGCTGTATGTTCATCTTTCTCTGTCCTTTACAGCTGCAGGCTTCAGTTTCCCAGAAACATACTGCGATTTCATTGCCATTACTAATTTCAAGCTGTTCATAAACAAACCCCTCCACTCCAGTTGAATTACGAGAAGTGCAGTCCTGGTGAGTTGGAACTATAGTGCAGTTTATTGTCAGGGGAAATTTCCCTCTTCTTCTGAATAGTCAGCAAAACTCAGGTTTTTCCCGTCAGTCCTACACACACACACACGCACACACAATTTAGCCTTTCTTTTTTGTGATCCTGATGAGCGGAAGTAAGACTTTAGAGTTGGAAATGGCCAATCAAAGAATTCCGTCAAAAACACTATGAACAGACCAGGCCAAGAAACAGTATTGGCCAGGCACATAAGATACTCCTGATAATAGATTTCTGCCCCAAGGTAGTAGCGGCTGTCCCATTTCTCAGTGATTCAAGGCTGAAAGCTACAAACCCTGAGCTTCACTGCACAAATAATGGATCTCATCACCTAGGTACAGAGACTCGAAGGCAAAACTTTGTTCTCTCTTTCGTACTTTCAGTGAACCAAGAAATGCATTAAACATAAAAGAAGATGGGTAAAGAGAAGGTCTATGGGGTCGGAGTTAGCCAGAATGCGAGCGGAAATGGCACAGAGATGGGGAAATACACAGACAAAACTACTTTGTGTTACTCTTCTTAAGAGGCAGAACTACAGTGGACACTAAGTGCTCCTCACAAACATGGCCAATATTCCAGACAAGATTCGGCCCTTCTCACTCTCTTGCCAAGCATAGGTGACTGTTCCCGTTGGTCTGACAATCTTGTAGCATCCTTACGTTTATTCCACGAAGACCAAAAATGACAACAGCATCTGATAAATTTATCGGGGTTTGTTTTACTTACTTTTTGCTTTCCCAACCCCAGCTGAACTAGTTGACTCACTGCAACAACCATTCAGAAAGTTGAAGAGGAGAGCTGTAGATGCAACTTCTCCAGTTCACCTGATGACAATCTCTCTTCTTTCTACACTGCAGCTGCAGCACTAAGCATGCACTTTGAATGTTGGTGGAGAAAGATAACGTCAGTGTACACTCAGTTTGGCACCTGACCTGACCAGGAGCGGCTGCTGGAGAGCAATAAGGCCAGCAAACTTGAGCAGCCGAACCCCCTGTCACCCCTGATAAGGCTGGCTCTAAGGCTGTCTCACCAGATTCAGTCCTCCACACATGGTCAGCAATGGCACAGGTGGAATTGAACACCCAGTCATAGGGCTCCCAGCCAAACATCCCAGAGTAACCTTGTGAGCTACCTGAGAGGGCCTTAGTGCTCAAGCTTGATCAGGTTAGCGATCAGTGTCACAACTTTCAAAACTTTAAATCAAATGGAAATTCTATCACTGGTTATATATTCCAGCCCACTGTGTAACAAAATTGATAAGTGGTCTAGACTGTGACTGGATTATCATGTTGACACATCTCCTTTGATGACTTAAGTCTCCATCTGTTGATTACTGGTCTTCTTGTCACTGTTTCTAAAATGAGCAGTTTAAAATAAATACATTAAAAATTCTGGCATGTTTAACAGGGAATGGTAACAGTGTATGATCACCCCGCCACTGTTTAAATTATGTTTCTGACGTTGCATCACCATTATGATGCACTGAAGTCACAGAACCTTTAACACCTTAATGGTTATAGCATGCCAAATGAGTGTGTGCTACCAAGAAAATGTGATGGATGATGTTTAAATACATAAGTAAAATAATATCTGTGCATCAATCTTCCTTTCAGCCAAAAAATCTTCCAAAGACAGGATGCATAAATAATGGTTGTCTTTCTAGCCAATCTCACTGATTAAAAATACAAAAAAACATGTTCCTTTTAAAATACTAATTTGTTCATATCTTGAAATGAAAACATTCTTTTTTTGTCATCATTAACTAATCCATCAAAAATGAACCATTAGCCATAAATAAAAACATGTCAGGTTATATTTATATGGTGATGGACTGCTAGATTGTGGTGTGATTTATGTTTTGTTGATGGTATGTTGATATAAGATGTACTCAGTCTCTTTAATCACATGACCATTATTCAACAGGGTTTATTGGACACAGGTGATGTATCCTTTGACTGGCTGGTGAAAATCATTTTATAAGAGAACACCTGTAAGAACTGAAGTAAAGGAATGTAGACCACAAGATTTTTCCCAGATTTTCCCAAACTTCCCGAACTTATTGACCTCACCGCAGCACCCTGCTCTGTTGGCTTTGGGAGGAGAAGCCGAACATGTGGCTCCTCCAATTCACGTGACGACAATCTTGCCTCCTATACACACAGCAGCACTATGACTATGCCTATGCCAAGATGTTGTCAGCATAGCCTCAGTTTGTGCTGCCATGGGCACCCAGCATGACCAGAGAGGGCGCTGTAGCGTTGAGACCAACTAGTATGTTCAACTGGTATGCTCAGGTGCGTGACTGGTGAACTGGTCTATTTTGGTATATGACTGGAGGCAGGTGTGGGACCCTCCTTCAACTGGTACAAAGAAAGGCAGGTCACAGGCAGGCAACAAACTCATGGAGCCAAAGATTTGTGTTTTCTGCTCACAGGTGAGAGTCAATGGCTCCTTCAGTGAGCCCTGCTGTCTCATTCACACTCATGTTCATGCAGCAGCCTAAAGCTTCCGTCTACAACTGCTCATGAATATTCAATGAAAAATGAATACATAATGTAAGTTTCTGTACCGTGAGTCAGACAGGCTGAAACAAGGATAACATCCCCAGACGAAACCCACTACAACTCATTAATTTCAGCATACGCCAAACTCTCTTTCTGCCTCTTTGTCATCTCTCTCTCTCTTTCTCTCTCTCTCTCGCTGCCTCTCTCTCCCCCTTTCTCCCCCTCTTCCTTCTCTCTGTATTATTAATAAATGTTCCTGGGTCTCTATGTGGGAGCACAGTGGGTGTATGCGGAGGTGAGTAAATCCAAACACAGCTAAAGGAACTAAACAGGAACCCATCGATTAAGAGAAACTGTGTCCATTCAACACTTGTAGTCCCACACACAGACACACACACCATACTGAAGACTACCACAATATGACCACTTACATCCAGTCATAGCTACCTATAATGCACCCCTACAAATCTCATAATGATGATGTCAATCGGTATATACTAGTTGATATTAAGTGGTAATATTAAGGTTGATGCTGAATGAGGCACGGTGCTTGTGGCCACAATGTAGTTTCCTGTCACATTGCTCTCCTTGCTGTCCCATTTCCATTAGGAATCAACCGCTAGCCCAGCTCCAGCTGAGCTTTCACGTGTCTGTCCCCCCACAGAGCCTTACAGTCGACCCCCCATCATCCTACACCCCTGAACATCTGGTTGAGTGGAAGTCCCAGCAGAGAGCTCATTATTGGCTGATGTTAGTTACACCTGTCCCCTCAACACCTCATCACATGCCTGCCACTCCACATCATCATCCAGGCTGTGATGAGGGTACAGCTATAGGGAGTACACATTAGTGGCGGTAAAGACCTCGAGCAAACATAATTCATTTCAGTGGACAGGAAGTCCATCGCTACCTTCACATATACACACAACATTTATTTTTTATATCAGTTCTTATTGGTGTGTCTTCATTTCCTTTTACTTAAAAGCTCAATGAACTGTATGTCGCAAAGGAAAACACCACAACGACAGTCCACATCCTATGATTATAGCTAATGTCAGCACAAAGTGATATGGCAGCAGACTAATTATGCTTTGGTCAGCAAACTATAACCATATATTAATTCATTCATATTAATTCATCAAAAATATAGGGTACTGCATGTGGCATATTTAGATCATATGTGTTATTAACTGTCCTTAACTGCATGTATTCACAACAATTCTCTTTAACTGTTAGAAGATTTTGAAACTCCAAAATTTTTATATGCTGAGAAGGACAGTAAGGAACACACTCCTCTGCCTCTGTCTTTGTCTTTTGTAGTGAAAACAGTAACTGCACAATGGAATAGGTAACACAGTGTAGACCATCTGTAGAGCTGGACAGCTTTGGAAAAAAACAACCTTGAGGTTTTGGTTAGGACAATGGGCAGCATTGCTTAAAAATCTTTTGCTCCCAGTAATACTCGTGATATAGATATATGCTTAAACCAGCATTTTTACGGCTGATTATTGCGCTCTAATGAAATCCAATCAGTACAAAGAGCTGTAAACTCTCGTCAAGTGATTCTGCATTTACATTTCCCATAGGGCACTCTGGGAGGACCACTCAAGTCTTAGACTAATGGCCTCCTTTAAAGTGGATTCTCCACAGCCTCGTCTCTTACTCAGTGCTCTTGTACCCAAAGAGGAGAAGCGGGGTTACATGGTTACATGTTTACATGGCCACCCAACACGATGAAGGGTAATAAGCATAGAAGCTCTCAGGCTGCATGTCCACCTGATAATCTTTCAGCGAAGGAGCACTGACGTTGAGGTTCTAACTCGTAGTGTCACACACTGATCCACAGTCGCACAATGACAGCTAGTGTACCGAAGAGCAAATAACATCATACAAGTACCAAAACAAACATCACGTTGGCTTCCTCTCACCTAGCTGTAGAATTGTTTCTAGTCTGTCCCACAATGCAAATATTGCGCTGCCTGTATATTGATTGTTTTAATTGAATGATCTTAGAGTGATGCGTGAGCACAGTGAGTATACAATGTATGTACAGTATGTACAGCATGTGGACACTGTGTGTTCATTTGTAGTGTGTGCTGTGTGTGTACAGAGACAGAGTGTGTTCATTTGTAGTGTGTGCTGTGTGTGTACAGAGACAGATGCACACCATGTACAGTGCTTGTTGCACATTACACACACACACACACACACACACACACACACACACACACACACACACACACACACACACACACACACACACACTAACCACATAGACACACACAGCTTTATTCATTCACAATATACACAAACTCCTACATACACTAACCACATAAAGACACACAGAGTCACTCAGTCATCTTCTGCTGCCCTAAAAATACAAAACAAAATGGGCCTTGGGGAGACTTTTCCTAAAAAGACACTGATCCCGAGTGCACATACACAGCAAAAGCTTACCCTGTCAGTGCCTAATGTGGCTGTCACTCCCTCACTTAGCCTCCATGAAGGGGAAGGGGGAAAATACAAACCGTTTGGCTAATGCATCATTTTGAAACAAGACATTAGGAAAGGGAAATGTTTTTTGGCCAGGCTGTCCAAAGCAATTTATTTTAAAAATAGCATTATTCTGAACAGCCATTTTAAAATACACAGGCAATAGCTGTACAGAAAAAATACCTTTAACCTCAACAATATCTGAATTAGAGGCAGACAAATAAAGTGGCAAAATAAAGAACTGTAATTTTTTCTGATTATCATTCAAACCTGCACAATATAACTTACATTTTTTTTAAAATAAGCTGCATAAAATCTTGTACAGTCAAAATCATAGTTATACAATACCCAATACACATGGCTAATAAGAAACAGGTTAACAAGACTCATATAATAGGAACTTCTGTGTCTGTGTTCATTTGAGCCCAAGTTGACAACCCAATGGTCAATCTGTTCCAGTCGACATATTCATTTCCATAAACTTCAACAATAATTGGTGTGGTGGTGTGGTAAGGTGAGGACACCCTGGTGTCAGCCTGTCATTACAGGCAAAGAATGCCCACGTATTGCATGTAAAATTGTGTCATCATAATAGTGTTCTCAAATCTCCCCTATAAAATCCTTATAAAACCTCTTACTTTAATATGATACAAAGGAGGATATTGTGTAAAATTTACTCAAGTCCAATACCTAAACATACCATGACTGGCTATGGCAGGAGATTTGAATGACAGTGACAACTACTTGTCTGAGACATCACCTTGGCTGGGGAGTGACAGGAGATAAGCTGGTTATAGTTTCTTGGTCTCATAGGCCAGGTGTCTACAGGTGTTCAATCTGAGCATATGCTGACTTCATCATCCTCCACAGGCAATATGTAATGCATCTGCATTGTGGAAACAGGTGAGGTTAGGTCATTGCATGAATTGGAGGAGTCACATGCCTCCTTCCAAACCCAACAGGAGAGGTTTGGTTCAAGTAGAGCAAAAGAGAATCACTGGGGGGAAAAAGAGTAAAAACAAAAAGAATGTCTTAAAATTTTACCTTGGATGCGAATGAATGCTTTCTGTAGCATTATTAGGAGAAAATGCCTGGTTATTCCAATTAGAGATTAGCGAAGGATATGTCATGGTATTGAATATGAAAATGAGGGGATCATGGGTAAAAGACGGACCTCTGACCATGTGTTTTTGTATGCAGAAGATGACTGACAGTCACCCTGGAGTCAAGGCAAAGACAGACACTGACAAACCCAGCGAAGTGTGATGGTCGAGAAGCATAGCCAATGGCAGCTGCTGACAGAGGCAGCGAGGCGTGACAAACACACCCTGAAGGTAGCAAAGAGCTTTGCAAAAAATGTAGTGAGGACTCTGGCAAACAGAAAAGATATTCCTTAGCACAGCTAATAGCTCAAACAGAGTAATCTATCTTTCTGCTCCTTCAAAACAGAACGATAATAGCTTAATTGTATAGATTTGAGTCGACTTTATGAATTAGTGCAAACACAAATAATTCCATTATAGAGAATTAAAAGACATGAGGTCTACATCACAACATCCACTCCATAACTGTGTCCCAAGTCAAGTGTTTGGTGCATAAGTAGACTAAATAATGAAAATGTTTATTTTGCACTGCACAAATTACTGCTTGATCAGCACAGCATTCTCTAGCAGTCAATAATGATTGGATTTTGTAACCCATTATCTTGGCTTTCCACACTACTTTTATGGAAAGTCTTTCAGATCTTAAGTTTATGCAATGTTTTCATGATGTACATACATGTGCATGCTATTTAAAAGTACACACTAAATATAAAAAATGGTATGTGTTTTTTATTAATGTTGGAGTTAGGGTAGGTTATACTCTGGCAATAGAGGACAAAAGGAGGCAGACAAGAAGGGAAAGTAAGAGAGAGAGTGAAGGAGCCTTAATTAGTTTAACATTTCTCATGATTAATTTTATTCATTAATTGAGTTAATCAGAGAGGGATGTCATGTAATAACACAAAACGCAACACTCCCTCATTCTCCGAGAATCACTATATGTCTCTCAGGAACACACCTTCGGCCTGAGAAAATGGGAGGGTGATGATGAAGATGTGTATCTGCAAATTTCCTCTCCGACCATCCCCACGTCTCTCTGCAGCAGCCTGTCCTTCCCTCCAGAGGGAAACCCAAGAAAAAGGCAGTGGGTGAAAATGAGGGCTTTTCTGAAAACGTGTGCGACGTGCCTGTTTCTACAGACTAATTAGACATTCCACAGACAGGCAGGGGAGATGTCATTCTTAATGTTCTCTGTCAGTTCAGCCAAGATATTACCTGAGATGCACCACTAATTAATACATGCCCTCAGAAGCCAGTGGACTAGAAAAAAATCCATAGTCATTAAGAGATGGAACCTTGTGGTGGGAAATTAATTTGGAGAAAAAAAAATCCAAAAAAGGAGTAGTCCTTAATTATTGCCATTTTGTTTAGGTGTTAGGGGGAGTAACCTGTTCTGATGAATGATGTACTGGAGTCCATTCTCTAGACTTTGTGACAATTCAAGCACAACCAACGCCCAATGTCACTGTCTACAGTATTTTTTTTTTTTTTTTGCATTGCTCTCCACAGGACACTCCTAAAATCCATAGGCCAAAGGAACCTGTTAAAGGGATATGCCAACATTTTGGCAAGTAGCACTTTTGTTTACTTACCAAGGGATGTGAAAGCCACTGGTACCATTTTAAGTTCTTTTTAATCGTTCTCAAGAAATCCTCATAAAAATTCACTGAACTACAGCTAGCAGTAATGAAAGTAAATGAAACTGAATGGAATAGCCCTTTAAGACAATACAGATGGCGAATCTGTACAATATCCTCCCTAAGTCATAGACTTCAAACTCCCAGAACTCTGATGATACTTGAAGGATGAGAAGTCGTGCCTCAAACAAGTATTAATAATTTTATTGTAATTATTAATTATGTATATAATTAAAAATAATAATAATTATTTTTTTCTAGAACCAGTTGCTGATTCCAATAATGCATATGCAGACAGCTTTGGGAATATGGTAGCAAGCAGACCCTCATATTGGCTCATTGTGACACAAAGTTTGAGAAAGCAGTGGAGATTAGCATGGTTCGTCTGCTTTAAACTGTGTAACCAAGATAGACAGGTGTAAAATCACCAATTAGAGTCTTGCGGCAGAAAGGATTAATGCTTTCGACCGTGATGCCGAAAGACTGCAAATGTTCAATCTAACAATAACCTCCCTGAAAATGGAGGTTAAGGTGTGTACCACCTTTTTTCAACCAAGTACAGCAGTCTTTGTACAGTGAAAGGGGTATCACTGCAATGGGTCAATCCCATTGATGTGGTGGAGCAAGATACGAATCAAAGTTCAAAGAAAAATTGAAAAAGAAAAACCTTCAGAATGTCTACATTTGAACCAGGCTGGTTATGAGGGATACAGCTGCATGTTTAATCAATGGGCATCTTAATGAGTCACATGTTTAATCATTTCACACCCTCTTTAGTCGGGTGGCGCTCGCAGCAGCAGGAGCGAAGTGTAAATACGTCCGCTTATTCAGCGGGAGTGTTGTGTGCTCAGATTGCCAGATTGTGATCCCCCGATGGGACGACTTTGACCTCTGACTGCCGCTAAGGTTGCTGTGGTGACCACGGCAGTGAGGCAATGTGATTCACCCAGTGTGTGTGTGTGCCGTAAAAATAGCCGCGCACGTCGGTATCTCTCCACATCTCACCGCGTCCTCACTCGAGCCTGCCGGCTTTGACAACTTACTGAAACATTTCACCAAGCCTTATGCCAAATAGTCTCCTGACCTCATCAACCCCTGCCTACACAGTGCAGCCTGGAGGCTGGGATCAGACAGACAGCACGGCAAAGATACCTGTTCTCCTTGTTAACAGTGATGGGGGCCGGCATATCAAAGAGACACTGACCTTAGAAACAGGGGAAGGACTGAGATGCTAAATACCATCAAGCCTCACCCACGCACCAAACACCACACCAGCAATGACCAAGCCTGCACACACAATACACTGACCCAACAATATAATGCTCAACTACAGAAAACTAGTGATCTTTAAACCTTTAAAGTAAGGGCAGCCTGTAGTCTAGTGGCTAAGGTACATGACTTGGACCCTTGAGGTTGGTGGTTCAAGACCCAGTCCAGCCACATTGCTGTTGGGCCCTTGAGCAAGGCCCTTAACCCCACATTGTTCCCAGGGGGATTGGCTGGGGATTGGCTGGGGATTGGCCCCTGGTTAGTTTAATCAACTGGAAGTCACTTTGGATAAAAGTGTCTACTAAATAACTATACTATAGTTTAATATTGCATGTGAAGGATGGAACCTTGTACAGGACAGTGCTCCATCTGTGCTGGGGTATTGGAGGTGTAATACAGTGAATAGTGCCCCCAACTGGATCACTAGCACCTCCTCTCCAGCTGCAAGATGGTTTGCCTGGGATGTCTCCCATTCATGTACTAAACAATTCCATACCTGCTTAGTTTCAGCAGATAAAAATTAGTAAGGTTCAGTATGGTATGGCTGCTGACTAATACCATCCAGGATGACCAAGGCCAACTAACTGGTGTATTTCTAGGACTGAGGAACAACAGCAACCAGCATACAGCTGCAGCTCTAGTTTTTGGAGCAGTGATGCACAAAACAGCCAAGAATAAAATCCTGATCCTACCAATGGCCACGGAGTTCAGTGAAGCAGCAAATAGCTCCCTGTAGTATCACCCAGGGAGGCTTAACCTTTCACTCTGAATTGACACACAAATTTGCAGTAATGGGGAAGGCCTATGAATACAAATGATATTTGTAACTATCTACAGATGCTCTATAATACTATAAATGCTTTTCTTCAGTTCTTTTCACCTACTGCCCCATTGGGTATATAAATATATTTTTTTAAATCAATATGGGCTGCTGGATGGCTGATCATGTTAAGACAATGCTCATTGTGTGTCATGCTCTGGAATTCAATGGAAAGAGGCCAGCTCCTCTGTGGGGTGAAATATTATTGGCCAAAGTATTGCAGTAGGGATGGCCAATGGCTTATCATTTTCCAGCAACCCAACTGGTTGAAGTCATCTGTCTATCCAAAACTGCATGTGAAGTGTCTTTTTCCAGTTCATGTCTGTGCAACCTCAGCTTGTAGAATGCAATGTGAAGAGAGGCAGAAGCCGATATAGATCCCCTCATTTGCTTCATAGGTTGTAGCTATGTGTACTACTTCTGTGGACACATAGACATTCCAAAATGTTTGAAAAAAGGGGGAAGGCATAAAAACAAGAACCACAAAACTCTCACAAGAATTTTAAATAGCACTTTCAATTCATCTTACACAGTACATTCTGATTTTAAGATTAACAATTTCCAGTGAGACATTCAAAATGTTTTATGATAATGTTTTTGCACATCTGTAGCCCTTTATGGTAGGTGACACTTCCAGTCAGCTGTCACCATTCTCAGCGGCTTGATCAATGAGTTCAATGGCTTATGTAACTATGTCTTCACAGGGACCTCCTGTGTGGAGGTGCTGTAATCTCAGTCAATGTTATCATGTCATTCATTAATCTGCTGTTTCTTATATTCATTCATTTCTGGAAGACTCATATATCCTCAGCATTGTGCATTTTACCCATAAACACTGCTGGATATTTGAGGTCATGGTAAGTCATGGCACATTGTCCACATCAGTCCTAACCTGGATATCAAACCTGAAACTTTCAATTCACATGTTCTTCAGCTCTGAGCCACATTGCCACCATTTCTGATTCTACAACAATCATTATACCATGCATATTGTTGCATTAGTAATGGAATTATGGGGATTTGGAGGGGACTCCAAAACAGATGACTGACACTTTAGCTCTGATGGTTTGGAGGAGAGGAGATTTGCTTGCTTGTTTAGTCCATCATTATATGTGATTTTTATCTCTGGGTATTTTGCTTGTTTTTCTTTTTTACATATAGAAAATGAAAGCTGAAATATCTAAGGTGTGGTCACCGTGGTTACTGGTGACCTTGTGAATATTGATAATGAAAACTACAGTATTCAGAGGAAAGAGCTTGTACCATGTCCAGCGGTTTTAATAGCCTACACCCTAAAAATATCTGAGTGCTCTGTCAGTGCAACCCATGTGATGTAAAGGCAAAGGACAAAGAAAAGTGTAATTATACTTAACACAACCTTTCAACATCTGCCTACACAGCTACTGCAGTTATTACTGTCAAATGAATGTTTATTGAATAGAAAATTGCAAAACCACACATTCAAGAGACATTCAAATTAAATTGGCGTGACCTTGAGTTACACCTTTCTGCAGAGAAAAATGTTTTCTTTTCAGGCAAGTGCAACTAAGTGGGTTTTATGAAAAGCCCTGCTAGGGGCATTACTGTTTCTTAGATGTGGAACATACTCACCAAACAGACGGGTGATTTTTTGAGCTCAGAGCAAGTGAAAAAAAAAAGTCATGAATTTTCATTTAAAATTCATTTCAAATCTCACTTCTACAGATGGACTGGAATTACACAACTACACCACAACTGTGCACTTTTATATAATGGTTATTCTTGTTAAATGCCCCAAGCAAATGTAATGTTGTCACTGCAGGACTGTCACCTAGCATTCACATTTCAAGGCATTGTCCTTTAAATGACTGCAGTGACACCTAGTGGCACAGATGTGGATTGTCCAATACATCATCATTGGCCCAGGCTGCATTCAGTATTCATTGGAGAACATTACAAATTGTTACAAAAATTGTAAATATTGCTGTATTGAACATTGGTTGAAACACGTTCTGACTAGGATTTTGGTCGGTTTGACAAGCCTTCACCCACGACCAACTGCATGATTTTTAATATTTTAATCAGTGTCCTTTAAAGTATTCCATTATCTGACATAATATTAAATATGTCTAATTAAGAGTAATTAACTGATTGCTACAATTAAGGAAAGGAAAATGCAGCTATGATGAAACAAGCATAGACAGTGGGACCGAGGACGGAACTCGAGAAGTACTGGAATAGTTAGTGGTGAGCTGGAAACAGAGGGAACAAAACTCTACTTTTACAACTTTAATTACTTCAAACTTCTTCCCTTTTACTCTTCTTGATTATCAATGGAACAATGCATTTGCCACGTAATCAATACTGACAGCCATAGTTAGCGTAAATGATTAACAATTTCTTTTTCCGATTTAATTCCAAAACTACTGAGGGTACTGCCATTGTTCCTTTTACCAAGGGAACAAGCTGCATTTATGTCAGTTTGACTTTAACTGGATAACATGTGTGATTTTATGAAACTTAACATTTATTTTTTATTAAGCAATTAAATGTGTTTTCATCCAGGTTTCATAAATCCTTTAAGTACTTTTAATTCATTCATTTTTCACGTGTTGATGCATACCATGATGGTGGTAAGTGGATAATTACTGTATGTATTATGTGAAACCACAACATCCTTTTGGGAAAAATTCTATTGTGTAATGGCAATCATCAAACAAGGAAATAATAATGGAATATGTCCCAATTTCCAGTTATTATCGCATAAAGGTTGACGCATAAAGCGGTGGTTTCTAATCTTTTTTTTGTATCAGGGTGTAATAGGATGCAATTATTCTAATGTAATTTCCTGTACAGAGTATAGTAAAATGAATAGACCCATATCATCTTTATTAAAAAACCATTAGCCAGCTTGCTGCATAACAGCAAAACTGACTGATGTCTAACAATGTAAAATATTCAATGTTTGCACCAGTCCACTCTTTCACTTAGATACCAGTCAAACTTATTTTCTTCAGTTTTTCTACAGAAGCAGCAGCACTTGGAGAGTCCAGATGCTTGCTTGGCCTGGTAGCCTCTGACGTGGTCCGAGTCAGCATGTGCACTATCTGAAGCAGACAAAAGCAGGCAGACTTCATTTTTTATGTTTCAATTCATGTCAACCCTGATAAGATTTTTAAGGCACCTTAGTGAGACAGAGCGGCATTTTTAAATGGAGTTCTCTCTGCGAGTTATTCCACTGATCCTTTTTAATAGCTCATGGTAGTTAATGATAATAAAGGCTCAAAATGTACATCTTGCAATTTCAATGATTCGCATGAAAACTTGAACTGAACAAAGACTGAACTGAATGAGCTCACCAGAAGGTACATAACGTCCTGCACTGACCTTTGAATGACGGTGAACATTGACACTGTAATAGTGCAACAAAATGTAAAGTTATTTCATACGTGAGTTAATAGTCTTTGGATTGTTATTAGTCCATACTAAACAGTTGGCACAATGGAAGAATTTCCCATCCTCAGGAGATAGGCTATTTCATAATGATTATTTTGTGGTTGTGTGGGAATCTTGAAATCAACTTTTAAATTGTGTAACTCTTCACTGAACACACATTGAAAAATGGCTGCATGCCAACTGCAAGCTATTTTCAGAGAAGACTTGGCATTGTAATTTCTGTGTACGGTTCACTTTGTACAAACGTGACTTTATATTGTGTAACGATGTGTATTGCAACAGATTATTATTTTATCTGCGTGGGGTAGGCCACTATGGTACCTGCAGTTCTGATATTAAGACAGATTCAGACAAATTTTCCTGCATAAAACAAGAATTTTTCAATGTCCCTTGTCCCAATGTCGATTTTAAATGTCCCTCATTATGCTTAACTTCACCATGCATACTTTGGTCATGAGCAGTGGAACAGTGCAACCTGTGTAGAAATTCGAAGTATATTTCTTCAGCATTTTGTGTCCATTTTTAATGAAGTCATTTAAAATGTCTCAAGCATCATTAGTCTGTAAAGGAGGAGTCTTGGACATGGACAGTGCTCCTGAAAGACAATAATTCAGAGGATCTGTACAAGAGCAAAAAAGTTACGTTTTTCCAGCTCTTGATCTTGTCTGTGGTGCTTGTAGACACTCCTTTACATTGCTAAGAAAATGAGATTCATGTAAACAAATCCCTTTCAAATAAATGATATAACGCCTTTCAGAATCATAACAAAGACTCCAAAAAGACTTATTTTCAAATAAAATTGTGCATCTGAAAAATGCATTGATCTTCAGTTGTGATAAAAATAAAATATGTATATTATTATTGGGATCCATTTAGTGGCAGAGTTAAGGCATGAAGTGGTAAAGTTGAGCATGGATGGATGTTTGGACTGGTGATTGGATGGAGGTGTTGCAGAGCGTGGAAACATAGGTTTGTGATTGGATGGAGATGTAGCAGGGAGGAGGCATTGATTTGCAATTGGGTGGAGGTGTAGCAGGGTGGAAACATAGATTTGTGATTGGATTTAGGTTTAACAGGCTGGAAGCATGGTCGTTTGATGTAGCTGTGGTTGTGTGGAAGCTCTGGGCGGCTAGCTGAAAACATGGCGATGTGTCTCCATTTTGTGTCTTAACTGGGTCAGCTGCTTTATGTGAAAATTTCACAGAGTGCATTAATCTCCTAAATGTTTAAATGAGGCTGCAATGACCCTTCATTAATCTGTTGTGGGTTTATCATTTTTGACGCAACATAATTTTGTACTCTTCCTTAGTTGTTTCTGTGTAAAATTTCATTAAAAGAAACAATAAACCACTTCAATTGTATTTATAGAATTCATGTTATTACAAAGTTTAATAACCAAAAATATATAAGCTACTGCAGGGAAGGGTGTGTGTGTGCACTGGGGGGGAAATCACACACATCACAATGACTACTGGTGTGATCCACTCACAGCAGTAGGGGTGGGGGTCCAATTTCATTGCCCTTGTAAGAAAAACTAGAATTGTGGAGAGCAGCCATAACATCAACGCAGACAACTGAATGTGGGGAGAGGCATAAATATAGGTGATATTTTTTCAAGAACACTTAAAACACTCAAAAATCTACCAAAGATATTAAATAAAATAAAACAACAATTTACATGAAATTAGACGTACTTAAATATTACATCCAATGTAAGGGTATCGATTTGACTGAACCATCTACTTGTTCTCCTAGCAAAGAGACCCCGTTGAATGCATATAGTGCCTTGGCTCTGTTTTAACATTTAAGAAGCCGGTTTAACAATGTTGTCAATAACATTTCCATCCTGATTTTTATATTCTGTACAAACTAAAGTTCCTTGTTCCCTACTTGGACTCAGCCTCTGCTTGTGCTGCTTCTGCCATCTTAAAAAGAACTTAACACTCAAGTGTAGAGCTTGGCATAAACCTGGGGTAGTGTGGTCTAACGACTGCAACTACAACATTCTTCACCAGGGAACGATGGTGATAGGAAAATACCAGTGAAATGTCACCTTTGTTACCCATCGTTGAGTTTGACTATGAAAAATACTTTAAATTAGATTTTATTGCTAATACAAGCACTTTTTATGGTGACTATTTTCAGCAGTGCGTTATTACTTCTGGTAGCTGCTCATCCCTTGTTGCGAGTGATAGAACGCATAATTAAACGCACCGCTGAGAACAACATCTATTGTGCTGAAGTTTTGTTTAGGGTGCCTTGTCCAAAGAGACGTTTCTGAATACAGCCATCGATTTTGTGATGTCCATCTCTGATTACCAGAACTACTTTCCATTTAATTAGAACGGTCTGATTCAGCCATTATAAAGTCACATTTGAGACTAGATTGATAACCTCATCACAATAGGGGATTACAATGATGAGCCAAAACAATTTCACTGGTATTATTCTCTATTCAAAAAATAAACATTATGAACAAGAACACATTATTCCCATAATTCTGAAATAAAGAAAACAGACTGTATAAAGGACCCATATCTGAAAATCTTGGAACTGATAGAGGAAGACAGGCTGCACACAATCACACACAGACACACATTTGAGCATTAGTGTCATTAAAAATTTGACCAATGTTATGAGTTACCATAGTAACAGTACTAGCGACATGAGGCATCAGAACATGATGGAATGTCTGACGAGTAACAGCCAGCACGCCTCAACAGGCCCCACCCACAGACATAACAATCCACATTGGGAATAGCCACACACAGCTGGGCAGAGGGGAGGGTGGGGCTTCACTTGATGTGCTCGGCGCTGTGGGAGGAGCAGTAGTACTTCTTATGGGCGATGAAGGTCGAGAGGCTGCTGAAACGAATGTTACAGAGCCGACAGTACCGGGAGGTCCCGTTCTGTAGGGGGGAGAGGAGCACGACTTTGGGGGATACGTTGGCTTGGGCTAAATGAGTCATGCTCCGGATCACCTTTGGCCCCACCTCTTTCATGAGCTCAGGTGAGAGAGACAGGGGAGTGGCCTTTGGGGCAGTGCCTGAGGGGAGAGTGGGTGGGGCAAGACAGTGGCTTCCATTAATTTGTGGGGAGGAGGGGGAGGCATGGCCATTTGTCTCTGGGTGGATCTTCATGCCAGGGCTGTACCGGCAGGGAGGGGTCTCGCCGCGCTGACTTGGCTCGCTCTGACCTGGTGAGACCCTCCCATGGGGTGGTCTATGAGGCTGTTGGGTTTGAAGAAAGCCATGTGCAGTTCTGAAATGCTCCTTCAGGTCATCCGTAACAGCCTCCCCTGGTGGGCAGTAGGGGCAAGCAAGGGGTATGGGGTGTGGAGACGCGTCCTGCTCACATCCTGAAGGGCTAATGGCAGGGGACAGCACGCTGGCCGTGGGAAGGTCAGTGTGGTCAGGGGGGCCAGGTTTTGGGGAGGCTGAGATGTACAGCTTGCTGAGTGGCTGTACCGGGTTTTGTTGCAGTGGGGTGGGGCAGTAGTAGGTCTTGTGTGCTAGGTAGTTTTCTAAGCTGTTGAAGCTGATGCTGCAGGCCGCGCACTTGTGATAGTCACCAAGGGAGGGGACAGGAAGCGTGTGGGGGTCAGGCTCATGTGGGCGGGGCCTCTTGCAGAGGTCGATGGGGCTATCCTCTTCAGCATCCTGATCAGAGCAGGCCAGGGCGTGGCTGCGGGCCATGTGGATCTCATACATCTTCTTGCGCTTGCGGGTGCGTACGGGCTGTGGCAGGAAGCTGGCATTGCTGGCGTGGACCCGCTGGTTGCTCGGTTGATGCCGGCTGGCGCAGTAGAAGCGCTTGTGCGCTGTGTAGTTGTCATGGCGACTAAAGTGGATGTTGCATGCCTGGCAGAAGGTGGCGTTGGGGTCGTCCACATCCTCAGCTGAGCTGGCTGGACTCTGGCTGGCCTCGCTCACCTCCCCCTTCCGTCCGTCACTCTCACCCTCCAAGCACGAGGCCTCTTTAAGCTCTGTGTCCTCAGTCTTCACCTCCACAGCCTTCCCATCCCCAGCAGTGCTCCCTGGCTGTGCTTCTGAGTTGCTGCACTGGGCAGCGGCTGCAGGGGAGGAGCTGAGCCCCATACTGTGTGTTGAGGACTCTGCATCCTCCTGCACTTTGGGAGAGTCAATTGATGCGTCTCCTTGCTGGTGCCGGGTTGAACAGTACAGCCTTTTGTGGGTGAAAAAATTGTCGATGTTGTTGAATGTGACGTCACACTCGACGCACGTTGCCCCTCTGTGAGCTGGCGGGACAGGGGTGTGCTCTTGCCTCAGGCTGGTATGCACCAACTCAGACATCGTACCCAGGACCTCAGAGGCTTGTGACGGGGGTCCTGCCACGCCTACCCCCTGCGCCTCTGGCTTCGAGCAGCATGCAGTGCTGGGGAACTCCTCCTTCACCTGCTCTGAAGGCCAAGCCCTGGGGGAGGGGCTTTGAGAGGGTGACCCCTCATCCTCAGGGTCAGTCCGCAGCTCCTTTTTTACTTGCACAAGGGGTGGGATTCCCAGTGCGCTATCTTCGTCAGGCTCGGCAGGGGCCTCCTTGCCCCCAGAAGAGGTAGAGGTGGGCAGAGCCACCCTCACCGGCTCAGGGCTGTCAGAGGAGGAGGGACTCTGCTGGGGGGCGGGGCTCCTCACTTCCAGGTGTGTTTGCACGTGCTTGTGGAGGAGTGTGGGAGAGTCAGCAGCAAAACCACACACCTGGCACTGCAACATTACTCCACACTCCAAACTGACACCTGACAACAAAATTGATATTATTATTGTTATTATTATTCAGAGGAACTAGACTGACAGCTTTAATACTCTTTATCATAAATAAGCAAGCGTGAGGATGCCAGCACTGGGGGCTTGTTACATCCTTTTGAAGAGTCATATAAATGGCTATGTGGATGATGATTATGTTTGCTGTTGCATTTGCTTTGCCAATATACCCCATGTTGTTTAATTTATTTTCACTTGGTGAAAGCTGGTGACTCAAGAACCTGTGAGGGATTCTCCTACCACTCCGTATAGACAGACAATTTCAGGGAATTTAAATTCATGTTAACTATAACTGCGAATTGTATCCAGACTGTGCACTTGTGCTGCAAGTTTTATTTGCTTACAAAGAAAAGTCTAGATAGTGCAGATGATACCGCTGATAAGCCAGGCTGTGGAAGACTTTGTTTTCTTTTTCTCCACACAGCTTTTTGTGTTTTAAGTTCCGTTTAAGTTAGGTAAGATTTGTGGTGAATCTGAAAGTAGGTGTATGTAGTTTTGATTTAGTTTTTCTTTTTTGAAAATAAAAAAATAAATAAAATAAAAAATAAATCTCCCAAAACCTACCTGGTATTTGGTCTGTCTATCTGATATCTTGCTTATGATAATCCTTACGGATTAATTGTACAGCAGAATCTGTGGCATTTTCAGGAGATTTTACATTACTGATCGTATTAGCGCGCTGTGGCTTTATTTACATTTGACCTTATGATTATTTTATGATTACTTTTATGCAGGTGGTTTTGGTCATAGCATGTTTTGGGGCTTATCTGGGAGCTGGACTGTTATGTATGCACCTGGTATTTTGTGATTTTGTCTGCGCTGTTAATACAACTAGACACCAGCCTATTGTTTGTACATGCTACATTGTGTCTTTGTGGTTTGTTTACTGTAGCAGGCTCAGGCAGGGAAAATAACCAGCATGCTGTGCTGTTACCTGTTGCCAGAGGTTGCTGAGGCATGCTAGGGGGTGGTGATGTTCCTTCATCCTTCAAATCTGACCGGCACACCATGTGGCAGGTGACCAGGTGGCTGTAGAGGGTGTCCCTGCAGCCAGACACAAAGCCGCAGCCATGACACATTCCACTCTCTGTAGCTATATGCAATTTCATGTGCCGCTCACAATTGGCCTTGGTGGTGAATGCTGACGGGCAGAGGAGGCATAAAAACGGCCGCTCACCTGATGAAACACAAAAACAAATGGACAGACGGACAGACATTTACAAAAATTGCTAAAAAAACTGCATGGGCTGGTTCTTTACATAGCTAACCTGATAATGTTGTGTCTCACACTGCATTGACATTCTAATCATGACTACCTAAATCACCCATATACACACTCACACTGCACAAGCTAATTACCTGTTCACTATATGCCTGTCACGTGCAGAGACACTGCCATAACTTACTGAAGTACTCCTCACATACACACACTCAGCAACATAAATCTCCAGCAGGTACAGTTTTGGATCTCAGGCAGACCACTGATGAATGTGGAACTCAGTTCAGTGGCATTGATGCTTTAATAAATCTGTAATTAAACTCTTAAATGGTACATGATTGAACACGGAGATGAAATGTCAAGGGTTGATGTTGTGGTGCAGTTAAGTAATTACCCAACGATCACATGATATGATATGTAACGTCTCACCGCTGTGTCTGTGCATGTGTATCTCCAGGGCACTGGAGCTAGGGCAGCTCTTGTTACAGTGGATGACGGGGCAGACGTGCTCACTGGGTCCCTCTGGTGGAGGAGAGGCAGACCCCTGCTTCCGGCTTGCACAGTAGTACATCAGATGCGCCTGCAGGTTTCGCTCGCTCCGGAACCAGATTCCACAGGCCTTACATGGGAAGATGTCCTCTGGACCAATCACATAACAGCACCAACATTAACAAACCAGTTCAGTTTACCTTTATTGTCATGTGCATTAAAAATACAATCAAATATGAGTGCACACAAACACACATATATACACATTATATATGTAAACATTATATACACAATATACAGTACACAACACCCTTACATATTACACAACAACAATATGCAGAGCATATGGTTGCGTCGGCTGATCAGCAACCTGACTACCTGTGGAAAGAAACTGTTACTGAGATGGATGGTGTGTGATTTGATTCTCCTGTAACGTTTTTTAGATGGAAAGAGCGAGAGCAGAACATGAGCAAGGTGGCTGGTGTCCTTAATGATGTTTTGGATGTTATGAAGTTCTCAAGAGCCTTGGTACTCATGCCAAAACTCTTGAGACACCTCAGAAAGTACAGTCTCTTCTGTGCTCTCTTGAGGATGCAATTGGTGTTGAGAGACCATGTGAGGGTGTCTGAGATGTGTATGCCTATAAATCTAAAACTATCAACAATTTCAACAGATGATCCATTTACTGAAATATGAATATGATTTTCTCTGATCTCTCTTAAGTCAACAATGATTTGTTTTGTCTTATGGACATTTAGAGAGAGGTTGTTATCATGGCACCATATGGTTAGCTCTTCCACTAACCTCCTATTGGCCCTCTCATCACTGTCGCTTATTAGTCCAATCACAGTGGTGTCATCTGCAAATTTTATGATGCTGTTGTTGTCATATTTGGTAACACAGTCATGTTTAAACAGACTGTACAATAGGGGACTAAGACAGCAGCCCTGAGGCACACCAGACCTAAGGACAAAACTGCTTATTAGTCAGTTGGTGCTAACTAATAAAATAATAAATGCGTGAAAGATTCTCTACATTTCCTAATATCTTTAAGCCTCATTAAATGGAAGATGATGTCATGAAACAAGTGACTAATCAAGTGACTACTCAACATGACAGCTTAAAGAGAGCTCCGAAAAATGTCACCAGCTTAAATTGTATATCAATCTTAAAATTGACTACAATAAAGCTGTAGAGGTTTTGAACACATCCCCACATCTTAAAACAGCTGAAAAACAGGGACATGTAAAATAAGCGAGACAAACGAAAATTACATCAGATGAAAGAAAACTGACCAGGCGCCATTTAGGTACTGTTACATGATACAAATCAGTCATGTCTCAAAAGTACTTCTGAGTACTTTGAAGCAGCAGTTACAAAAACAAGCAAGGTCAAAATAGCTTGTTATTTCACATTTAGAAATAAATTCTAATTTCTCAAAAATATTGCGAGGAGGATTTCATGCTACATTACCATAACTATAGTACTTTGTAAAACTATGTTAAAAGCATTTTCTTTTTGGAAGGGATGCTACTCTTACTAGCAAGTAGCAATGCACAACATAAACAGAGGATGTTGCCGGGTAAAGTAAATTAAAAACTCAATTGTTTTATCCTACTCCCCCAAAACACTGCTCTGGTACCATGTGATGTCACATATTGAGCTATGTAATAATTTGATATTGCAATGATGGCTGCTTCTGGAATCACCTACTTGGAAACAGGTATGTGGGGGCTGTGTGAGCAAGGGGCTTGGTAATTGCAGAGATCTGATGTTAGGACTAGTGTCCTGGACAGCTCTGATAAGCATTCTCCGGGATGCAATTGCAGGGGGATATTGGATGATGGATGTTGGACTTTTATTACTCAGGTTAAATTATGGTGATACATTAAACTTTCATTCAGCCCTCTCTTATTCTGAAGTGACTGAAGATATAATACATACTTTTATTCTGATGTGACTATAGGCACATTGAAGAGCTTTATTATTATATGACTGAGATGCAATCAAAACTCTTGCTCTGATGTGACTGCAAACATAATGAAGGCTTTTATTCTGAAGTGACTGTGGATATTATAAAGACCCATAGTCTGACATGGCTACGGAAGTTATGAAGACTCATTTGTCTTATTTTGTTGTGATGGTCGACGCACTCCTCTCGGGTGACACGGAAATCATAGGATATTGCTACTTCCAGGCAGTGTGTGGCACTAATACGTACACATTTATCCATATCAAACACACAAATGAACCCACATGAAATGTACATACAAACACAAACACGCATACACACCTACATGTGCACACACACACACACACACACATGCACACACGCACACAGAAATGGCATAGCTCTGAGCAGTGCATGCTGGGACTCACTGTTTACAGTGGCAGTGGCCAGGATAGCTGCCATGCCAGCCTGCTGGGGGAGCAGCTGGATTTCAGGATACAGGGGCTTATGTCCATTTTCCTTCACAGGTACATCATGAGTCTCCATCGCTTTGGATCCAGGGAGCTGAGTCAGTAAGCAGTCCCCCATTCGGATTGCCTTCGTTACCTTACAGTATAGCTCCTCACCTGGGGAGGGACAGGTTTCACAGATGAGGGTTTGCTCTTTGGCGTGTGGTACAGGTCTGTACAGAAGGTGCTTGGGTGCTGTGGAATAGCAGTAATCAGTTTTATCGGTGGGGGTGGAACGGGTATGTTACAGGTGGGAGTGTGTGGTACAGTTGTCCGTACATATGTGTTTGGGTCAATGTTTTTGATACATTAGGTGTGCGAGTGAGTACAGTTCCATTAGTCAGGTGTAATACCTTGGCTGTACTTTATGCAGTTAGCTGCTGTGTGGCTAGAGGTGACAGGCAGCTCCTTTAACCAGATGTCAGTCTTCTTGCTAACCAGAGCCAAATCGAATCCCTGTAAGCAAATACACATACCCATACATACACACAAACGAGAATCAAATGAAGTACCTGTAGAAATACAAATATAAACACAAACAAACGCTAACCAGGGTCAAGCACAAATGCACGCACGCACGCACAGACACCAAAAAAGTTTGTGTGCAAAGTTTGTGTGCGAAAATGGAAATATGGAATAGACAGAATTGTTTGAAAAAAACTAAAATGTACAATAAAATAAAAATGAGGCATTTTTTTGATATTTTGACAGAGTTTATAAATGTTCATGTATTAGAAAAAAGTGTGCTGAAAATGCATAAATTAAAAAATAGTAACAAGTTTGTACATGTAATATAAATTTAAAGACAGAAAGAAAGACAATCAGTAATGCAACTGGTAAGACAGTGCGTATTAGGCAGTGTATCAGACATGCCTCAAAAGTAGCAAAACCTTAAATAGAAAGATTTTGAGTTCTTTCAGTTTTATTTGTAACTGATAAGCAATTATACATTCTGAACAGTAGAGGGAGCCATTCTGTAAAGGAAAGCAATAAAGAGATGGAGTGGGCTCAAAGAAACCTTTGTAACTAGTATTTCACTCCTTCTAGTACTATACAACATCTAGTTCATATAATCACCTATTTGCAAGTCATTCAGTTCCTACATATCGAGACTGAATTAAATAAGTGCAATACCACTGTTGGACTCAACAGCATGGTTTACAGGGGACCAAATTAAAATTTAGGGGACATTTTTCATTTTTATTCAGGCTCAAAACTCCTCCCTTATCTTTAAATAAAGAAACCATAAATCCATTTCCAAAAATGGATTAAATGAGAGTTACTATACAATGAGCATGAACACAAAGGGAGGAAATATTACCAGTAATTTTCCTTGGTAATTTACCGTACACAGCAACTTGGTCATTTTAGGAATTTTCAAAATCATGTATGGAGTAAAGTAACAAAACATAGAAAGCTTAAGAAAACAAATTTACAAAACAGTATTTGCATCACAGAACTGCATCACAATAATGTCTTGTGCTAAGAAGCTTTGTCTAATTAATTTGTAACGGTAAAATTGGTTTTCAAGTACTGAACACCTTTCAGGTGGCACAGTTAGGAATTTCCAATTTCCACATCCCCTAGCGATAAGACAATGAGCGTGCTCAATTAAGTATTCATTCTAGGATATCTCAACAGCCTTATTTTAACATTTTAGTTTTCCAGGCTGATTTTTAGATTTTAATTAGGTTTTAGGGATAACGAATTATTGTTAACAGATGCACTATCATGCAATACAAAGGCACTCAATCACACACTGCACACAAGCATGTAACAACAGACAACCCTGCAAACCAGTCTGCAAATAATATCTGCAGTCAGTTAGATCATAGGTCTGCACATACTAACCATGGTGCAACCGCAGTAAGACCACTGACCTGAACACACTGACCACAGTGCAGACACCACATGACTATAAACCTACCAATGCTGAAATTTTATAGCTGCACCATGACACTGCCCAACAACAGACCTGCAAATGTTTTACCAGTGTAAAGAAGCACAGAGACCTGGACATGCTGAGCAACACATTTGCAATATGACCACTGAACCCTGCATGAGACAGGCTCTCTGGTATACAGAGAAGCGAGGAAACAGATTCACCTACTGGGAGCCCAGCACTGGTAAAGTACAACACCCAGCATGAGGCCTTCACCCAGGCCTACCCCCCTCATGAATATTAATTAGCAGGGCCAGGCTTTAATCTGCCAGATCTCCATGCTGCTGCTGTGGTAATAGCCAATCTAACTAATGAAACTGATATTGACCAAGCCCAACCCCCAACCCCACTTTTGTGTCTCACACTACCCCCACACTCAGTGAAGCTTTTGTTATCACACCTCGAAATACCCTCTTCTCTGACAGATAAAATGAGAATGCAAATTGTGTGATTTCATTTCTCATTTCTGTATTCTCATTATAAATACAGACTACATAGCCCTACTTAGTAACCCTACCTGCAGAATAACACCACCTGATGCATAAAAAAAATCTGCAGACCACTCTCCTTGCAGTCTTACCTCATTCCTGCACATAGGAACCTTGAGAGCATACCAGTCTTGGCCCGGCCATGGGGCAGTAAAGTCATAACTAATCATATGATTAACGTCAACCATTACAGAGCTGTTCCTGACTGACTCAACACAATGAAAAGTCACCTAGTTTCTGCATACACATGTTTACATAACTTATAGCAGGGACATAGGCCTTCTCAAACCTTCTCACCAAAGAGCACTTTCTAGGAAACCAGATAAACTACAAACTCTTATTAAGTTTAGATCTAATATTTAGATAGAATATTACATTTATTGTTCTTGACACATGGCATGCACTTATGCACCAAACCCCTATACACTGAAATACATATATATATCCATACACACACACCCTCATATTTGTGCATAGCACTGTCACATTTGTGTATACATATGCACTCTTCATCTCCCTCAAATAAAACTCCATCATCTAGGTCTGATGATCTGCATGCAAATGACATGTAAGTGTACGGAAGCCTGAAGCTCAAACAGCATGTAACTGTCTGGTGAACACATGCTGATAAGCCATGAAGATAAAACACAGGTCTCTCTCCCTCCTACTGCTCTTCAGTTCACAGACCCGCATCTACTAGCAGTGCTTGTGCCATGATACATCATTAATCCACACAAACACATGTTAAAAAGCAGTGTGCATTTCATCAAAACCATCACCTGACACAGCTAGCATAGGGGGCTCTCAAAACAGGAGAGGGGTAGAGGGCTATCCCTCCCAAAAAGGTTTAAAAGGTGTGGGATACGAGTGTGATCTTGTCCTGGAGAGGTTATAGGGGTTTATTCAGGGTTCTTGATTCCATAACAGCAAGAGAAATGTTTGGCCTGATTACCCTTTCAGCTCTAATGCAGCCTCTGGCATTTCTTTTCACATGCATTCACACACAAATGCACATACATACATAATCATAACCACATGATGAATTGATCATTTTATTTTAGTGTTGGTTGAATGAGGATAAGTATTGTATAAAATGAATTGCAATGTAAGAGGGCATCAACCAATCAGAACACAGATGATTTTCTTCAATTTATCTCCACCCCTGGTATTTAAATAAATAGTAATGCAAATACAGCAGATATTTCAATACAGACCCATATGTGTGACAATGATCTTGTTAGTGTAGAAGGCCAAGAAGTTGATGCCCTCTGAAACATCTACTTCTACAGACCTGTCTACTGTGTATAGCCAAAACGTGCAAGGAGCCCATTTTACATTCACTTACACACACATACACATACTTGCTAACAAACACACTAACACACAGACTTACACTCTCACCTCTCCATGCTGCTCTTCACCCTCCATTCCACTTTTAAACTGCCCACTGTAAGGACCCCAGGTGGTGTCAGGTGCGAGGTCCTGTCGGGCGATGATCCTTCTGACTCCGCCCACACTACTCAGACGGAGCTCATCTACAGACAGAGAGAGTGACACCAACAGTAACGCCAGACTCCATCTACCAGCGCTGTATACACCCAACTCTACTCACCCACACCCTACTTTTTCCACTCACACCCCACCCTGAATCACAGAAGAAGAGATCACAGCACAGCTGTTTTACTTTCGATTGACATGAACAAAATGCCTGTACGATGCCAGCACCCCAATTACACAATATAAAAATCCTCACTCAGATTGATTGCATTTCTGTTACCAATTTATACTTAAAATCTTTGGCCTACAAAGACGACCCCATCCCCATCTCATCTGAAAAAAACATACCAAAAGCTGCAATCTGTTAAACTGCACTGCAAGTGAGTTTAAAAAACCCTGAAGCGAAAATCCACTGAAAAACGATTGAGCTAGTGAGAACAGAGAGGTGGACACAAGTGATCAGACAGGAAGTAGCCAGCCTAGGGAGGGGTTCTAACACTAAATACACTTATGTATGTCCACAAATTTCACATACTGCCAAGACCACTCATTGTATTTACACAGCTGAGAATACATTAAAATGAGTAAAATTAACTCCAGGTGACCTAACTGTGTAAATATCAATACCATATTTCTTTCCTTCTCTTTTCACTTGTATCTCCTGAGGGGACATTGTTGTATCTTTTATCTGTGAGAGGAGTTTATTATTTATAATTAGTTGCCCCCATATGCCATTAAATAAATGCAGAAGGAAAAGGAACATTCAGTTTGAAGGAATATTCTACTTGAGAAAAAATGTATGATGATGTAAGGAATTTTTAAAGAACCATGTTATTAGAATTAAAGAATACGTCTTTTCCATATCTGAGCATACGATACAATTCATTATCTGCGTTTATTTTTACGACCCTCTTTGTTCATCTTAATCAAGGGTTCCAATAGTTCTGGAGTCCACAGTATATCACAGGATCATCTGAACACACAGATATGGCTAATCTAGTTGCTGTTCAAAAATTTTGCTGATATTCGTTGCAATCTGAAACAAGTAGTTAGCTTATTCCAAGTGGCTAGCTATTACAGGCTAACTGACAACTTGTTCATGAGATAAGGCTAAAAATATCAACAGAATCTTCTGATAGCTAGAACGTCTGAATGGATTCAGTCAACCTCTCTTTGAAATGTTTCATTTTCCAGCTGAAAAAGGCAAGTTCAGTTAGTGATGAATGAGCTACTTAAAAAAGGTGACCACTGAAAACCCTTGCCTTTTTACATTTGTTCAATCATTGAAAACAGTGGGCATTTAGCTTGTCTGCTTTTACTTGATTCTGAAAAAGTCCAGACCAAGGTGAAAACAATTAAGGGAGCAATCTAAAAACTCCAACAATTGTTTGTTTTTTTGTGTTTTTGGAGAGTTGTGTTTTGGTGAAGTATGAATCCATATTTCCTAATTGTTTTACTTCCCATTCATTCTATGTATTCCTCACTCTGCTCACTCATTCACACAACTTACTGTTCTGTCACACTCTACTCACTTTTTTTATCTTGTTGTTGGTCAAAGTCTACAGTACTGTTCAGGCCCTCTAATCTAATCAATCCATCCATGTCCTATCAGCAGCCTGCCTCTATCATCTGGCTTCATTATCAATAGAATCCTCATTTACCACCATTATTAACCAAATTAACACAATAACATGGTCAGAGGAGGACTACTCATATACAGCACATACAAAAACACACACACACACAGACACGATTTGCAGGTTAGCAGATTGGTGTGAAAAGTCCAGATTTGTGCATTAACGTCAGCACATTTCATGTCTTTTTCATTCTTTTTAGCCAATCAGTGACCTAAGGACACATTTCCAGAGGTTGGTCATTGAGTGTTTATGAAAAGCCCAGCCCAGCAACTTCCAAAGATTCTTCATAGAAGCGGTTCAATGTTTTTATGGCAAACATTTCAAAATGGTTCACTGGTCTCACACTGATATCATCAAATATTTGCAATCAAAAAGTGATCTCAACACAGATTACTGGAACTACACTCAATGCTGTGGCATATTGGGAGACAGCCAACATTTTTCAATACAGGGGAATAGAACTAAATCGTATCCGAAGTGGACAGCTACAGGAAGGAAAATGGCAGAAGGTTTTAACCAAAATTCTAACCAGTCTGGTATGAAAGTGGCTACTATTAATTTGCCTTACTCCAACCATGCTAGAAGATAATGCATGACTCCTTCAGTGCCATGCCTCTTTCAGACCAGCTGAGCTCTAAATTTCATAAATCATAATCCATAACAAATAGTGGCAGCTCATTTTGCAGAAGCAGACATCAGTAGTTCCGCTGTGATAATGCATCTCCCCTAATTACTGCTTCCCCTGTAAAACCACACACTCACACACATGAATTTGCACACCCATGCTCTAGGATATGGACTACATTGTCAGGTGTGCATTTTTATGTTGGATGTCTCTCTTTGTATTTCACCGTATAAATGTGTAATGTTTTTCCACTTGTCCCATTCTTGAATAAGCATATGCACTCACAAGCATTGCCTTATGGGAAGAACAATCCTGGTCACCTAATAAGAACGTGCTTCAGGAGTCTTTTGACTGGATCCCTACATGGTAAACAAGTTAATTACTCGTACCCTCCCCCTCCTGTTCCAAAGCCAGACAACCTCCTCTGTCATTGGTATCAAATCAGCAGATCACTGCTAGGGCATTGATTGTCTTTATCAGATGTGCATTGTGACCTGCGCTAATAGAGGGGTTAACCCGTTGTCCCATCTCTGCATTCTCACTTTCACTCTACACTTTAATTACCACACTGTCTCAAACTCGTAAGCATTAATTACATTTGGGGCCTCAATCATACATTCACACAGGTTTGTGAATATATGTTAAATGTCATGCCAATTTCGATCAGCTTTTAACTTGACTTGGGAAAGTGTTTACCTCAGCGCAAACATCAGACCATGTATATGCTCAAGCAGTGGCTGAAAAGTCATGTTACGAGAAAGAGTTACAGGCCTACCTTTTCTTACTACACTGAAGAGCTACTCAGACATGTGTGCAGCAGTTATTCAAAGAACAACACTGTAACTTGACCGCATGCTCAATACCACACAATTATCATAAAAAATAACTGCAAAGGGTGGACAAAATAATAAAAAAATTTATATGAACATTAATTAATCAACAAAGAGTTGGACTGCCCTTTGCCTCTCCATTTACTACACAGACGTTCCTTACTAATACAATGTCATGAGTAAGTGTCCAGTGAAATCACCACATTTCCAATTACATTTATTCTTTAGACTATACACCTTAATTAATCAACACATTAACCAGAGGAAAATATTTGCATGATTTGCAGAGTTTTTAAGAAAGCATTTGGATTCTATTTGCTATGTATATGACATAAGCGAATCTATATATTTGGACATTAAATTTGCATTGAAGTTGTTGACAAAAAGCTGTTGCTGTTGACATTAATAAAACTTGTTGTTGACATTAAACTTGTTGACAAAAGAATACAACTCTTCTTTCAAGGACACGAGGTGAGACCAACATTGATCACTAACATGAAAGTGTTAGTAGAGTCTGGAACAATCTGAAGCCTCAAAACAAAATTACATTTCTGGTCTATTCAGATGACCTAGTACTATACCCACAGAACAATGGCTACAGAAGCACTTGGATATGCAAGAGCAATACTGTCAGAACTGAGCACTGGCAGGTCATTTCAAAGACAAAATTTATTACAACATCCTCAAATAAAAGCCCAGATCTCAAAGAAGAGGACATCTGGAAAGTCACTGCCCAAGGGAACTTTGGCATGGCAATGTATACACTCAAGCAAAAACCCAAACATTTTCCAAAATAAAAGACCAAGCCCCTGTCCTTCATATCTATATTGAATCTTTAGCTGCAAATTATGTTCCCATAGTGTTTAATTGCTATATACACATTTGATGGGCTTCTCAATGCAAAATGAATTATGGGTAGATATTGCATCCGGTGCTATCATTTAGAGAACAAGACCCACATTCAGGACTCGATATCAGAACACAATCCATCCCATTTGCAAATATGAACACATAAATAGCACAACAATGTAGTTATCTTTCAATATTAATACATGTGGCAGTATTGTGACCAGAGAAGACATCATGGCTGCAAGTGAACTTTGGTACTGAACTATAGATAAAGGTGATATGATGAGATGATATGGAAATACATTCATGGAAATACCACCTGCTCCATATGTGATTGGAGACCCCCCAAACATGGCATTATTCCAGATCTCTGATAGGTTGATATATGTTTGACAGGCTTGATAGGACAGAAAGGGATTTGGCTAGATGTTGATGCAGATTTTAAAATTTAGGGCAAAAGACATTTTTTAAAGTCTTCTGAAATGCATAGAACCTTGCCATCAAACCAATAAAGACCCCCACAGAGAAACACGTAAAACTGTTCTCAGTACGTTCACAAGATAATGTCATAATTCGTGTATTCATTTACATTGAACAAAGTTGGACCATTGTTTCAGAGCTGAAAATTATTTGAAGGCTTTATGTCTATCACCAATGGATTAAAAAAGGTTCAAAGGTCAAGATAGAGATTACCGAAGCTGAATTGAATATGCTTTTTTAGAATTTATTGTACAAACAGGTCTTACACCTTATTACTGCTTAGTTCAGACATGATCACAGACACATTCTGTCAGAAGTTGTTACATCCTGTCTCTTTATTTCATTTATAAAAGATTAAGGGTGCATATACACGTGAATACTTGAAGAAACTGAAGAAACGGATGTGAACATCATGCAAACTGACGGTACAGCCCAGTGCAGCTGTGCTCTGGATCAGTAGGGCCTGTCAGTATCTAACAGTCAATCAAACATCAAACAGTTTCTTTATCCTCAAAGCATCAAACTCACATGAGCTTGCATACACAAGTACAACATGCAAGTATGCACAAACTCACACCTGCCACAAGGGACAAAGAAGCAGATACACATTCACTCAGTTTTGCATAAGTAATCTCCTCTCCCTTTCTTTCTCCAGGCTACAGTAATATTTACCCTGGGTCTGGTAAAGAAGTGAGATTGTATTGGTGGGATGGGAATGGAGATATGGCACCTAGACATCAACATGTATGCAACGGTATGACAACAAAGGGATCACAACTGACAACTTGTAAGGAGAAAATAAACTTTTTTTTTTTTTGTCACGGAAACCTGAAAATACATTCTGTGGGAGACTGTGTTTGTGCCAACACCAGCTAAGTCTTCAGACATTTGTTTCTTTATTCTGTTTTTATTTTATTTTGTTTCATACTACAGTCTCACCATATAAACTTTTGGTTTGCTGTACAGAGATCTGTGACATGTAAGGAGATTTTGGCTTCTAAAAAATTAATTTGGCTCCTAAATAATTTGGGTTAGGGCTTTTGGCTCCTACAGATTTTTTTTGGCTGGAGCCCTGAATAATAGATAATAATCCATGCCACCAACCGATTGTTTTGCCTGCAACAAACTCGACTTTGAAGGACATTTTAAAAACTTCTCCCTTTATGTCAGCACAAGATCCAATGGAATCAAGAGTTTAAAAAATTTATCATAAGGTATGTGAATCATTTTACAGTATCAGGTTTATAAGCTACTATTTACAAAAGTAAACCTGAACCTGCAATTAAAAATCTGTAGTGACTGTAAACCAAGTAAATATAACGGCTTAGAAAAATTCATGTTAATTATCATTTTGCGCATAACTGAAGCAGGTTAATTGTTGGGGAGAAGAAACACTTAATCATTGAAAAATTGGGAAAAGTTGTGCTTTAGCAAGTTGACTTCCACAAGGAATGCCGATCCAAAAAGTCAATACAGTATTCAGTTTTCTCAAAAAAGAGAAGAAAGTCGCACATCCAATAATATAAATCAGACAGATTGCTATGTCACCATTTATTATCGGCCAACATCTATCAAAATCCTAATGCGTTTCGACTGGGGGAGGAGGAACATTTAATATTGTATTGCATATCATTATTAATTAATGGAAACATGAATTGCTTTTGTGTTTGCATTTTTTCTTAAAGAAGGAAGTTTTTAGGCAAAAAGCAGGTTACATAATAAGAAGGCTTTTGTCAGAGGGAAACCATCTTTTGAAATTGGAAAAGAAATACATGTATATTGAACCATTTTAAGGGTTGCTTAATTGTTCTTACAGTACCCCAATCTAAAATAATGAACATAGTATCTAAGGTTGTCAACTGTTTCATTTGTTGTGTATTTAGTACAAATAATTCTGAGTATGCCTGGGAAATGAACTGGAGCTGGGGGCACCTTTAAATAAACATTTTTGCTGACTGGAATACCTCTGCTTGTTGGCACTTTCTTACTCCAACCACCGACATTCTCACAGAATGATGGTGTTATGACCGTTGTAATTATTACTGTAGTGTTAAAAACCTGAGTGTATTTGGAGGGAACAGCACCAGGTATAACAATCAACTTTATTTATACGTTGGTTTCTGGTGGGCCAATGATCCATCATGCAGACCAAGGAAGCGAAGCAGGAGGTAAACCGTCAGTGTGTGTTCGAGGGATTACTGTCATGTCTATTTGCATATCAGAGATGAATGCGAAGAGAAAATATCCAGCAGTGTTCTTCCATAGATCACTTTCCCCTCATATTTTGCATATTATCCATCCAGCTTGCAGTAGATTAAATGGTGGCATTATCAAACCGTCCACCCTCCCTTACATCCATCAACACAAATAGATACACTTCACTATTAAAACAGGAGACCACTGGTCTGATTTAGTGAGGGTTTGCATGTGTAAAATCTCATGAAAACTGTTGTCACATTCAAAAAATGTGTAAGCTGATCGACTAACAGTGTCACCCTGAGTGTTGTGTGTCTTTAAAACACAAGATAGCCAGATTATTCATTTTTGCAGGTTAATTTGAATCGGTTATGCTAAATTGGGGTTCCAATGCTCAAAAAAGTGGGTAGAGACAAGTCAGTACTTGAGCACATCTAGTATGATTTACTGAGCTTGAAAGCCATGTGAGCAAGAAGTTTGGGTTTGGACAGGTCAGAAAAGATGGTATGAAACACAATTAATGAAGTGTCTTTGTTTTTGTCTAACAAAAAAAATGAGTATGAAAGTATTCACACATAAATAAGGAAAAAATAGGTATACTTCCATTCCCAGAGCAAGAAAGACATTCCTGAAAATGTAAGAGAATGATTGTGTGACTGGATGAATGAGGGAGAGAGCAACAGAAAATATATTTGTGTTTGTTTGTGTATAGGTCTGTGTGTTTATGGAGAGAGAGGGATTAAGGGCCGGTGGAGGAGGAATCTTAATGGTAAGAGAAAATTCTGACTGCTGCAAGTTTCCATTTTTCCAATAACAGTCCTGATAAAGCCAGAGCCTGCTCCAGCACTGATAGAGGCTATATATCTCATTCACTCACTGAAATCAACATCACTGTGCTACCATCAACCACAAACCACACAGAAATTAATATCGCTCCAGTTGGCATTGCGGCAAACAGGTGGCTTCTGATGATAATAAAAGCATTCTGAACATGAAATATTAAAATATTCACATATAAACACACATAGACACTGCAGACCTACATACGAAATGTTAAAGATCAACTGGCAACAATCTGCCTATGCTTTTCAATCCAGACGATAGAAAAAGGAAAAATAAACAATGTGCACTATTTTATCGAGCAGTTACACATGTTTTTTCTCAGTGCTATGAAATATAAAACGTGAATTTAAACTAAAATCGAAGATTATGAATAGAATGTATTTATGGCAGAAAGGGTAAAAAAAAATCAATAATTCCAAGGTTCCATGCTAAATATTCGAACGTTATAATTACCATGAGGAAAAAAATGTAAATTAACAAATGTGCAAATTTTTGATTAATGAAACCAAATTGAAATAAATGTAACATAGTTGAATGTGGTTAAGTTGCAGTCACTTACACAGTACTGCAGTATTTTAGCAATACATTTTAATACAAATCTTAGACGGTTCCTCTGTGAAAATCACCTTGTTTGATACTAAACAGACATCAAATTACATAACAGTATGTAACTGCAATTGAAGGTAAAAAAGCTAAGCATGAGCTATAGCTAGGAAAGTGATGATCTTGTACTTACCACCAATGTTAAACCCAAAGATTTTGAAATAAGTCTTCACCACCAAGTTATTCATGATTAAACTCACCGGGCCATCCCAGTAAGGCTCTACCTCCTCCTCTTCCTCACTGCAATGTTTAAGGCTCTTGTCCTCTTCCTCCTGGCAAGGTGTACCAGGTGTTTTGGGCCCTGCAGAGACAAAGTTTCAAAGTATTCTCACACTATGACATACACACAGAAAGCTTTATGCAACCAAACTAAAACACCTACAGTTCACATACACCAACTCCTACTGAATGAATAGAACTTAACTTGACTGATTGACCAATCAATTAATCTTTCATTCAATTAATCAATAAATATGTGTTCATTATGGCATAGCTTTCCAATTCAATTGTCATAAAGGGCGGATCTGTGTTTTCCATGTAAAAATTGGAAATTATCAAGAAAATGGCCTGAAACATAAGCTCATCACATATTGCAAACTACACTTTCTGTTATTATACTTTGAAAACTTTAAGCAACATACACATGTGTGTGCATATGTGTGTGTGTGTGTGTGTGTGTGTGTGTGTGTGTGTGTGTGTGTGTGTGTGCATATGTGTGTGTGTGTGTGTGTGTGTGTTTGTGCTAATGCATATATGCATGTTTCTGTTTGTGGGTGTACATTTTCTTGTGGCTTGTGGATGTGTGCATGTAACTCAGAGACAGAAATATTGAATGTCTGATGAACAAGACAGGGTTGATATGTATATCTAATTGATATATATCAGGTTGAGGAGTGTTTGTGTTCCCATTGCCAGAGTCATGGTTTGAATCAACAGAGGGAATAGGACCAGGACCCTTCTTCATCCCCAAATTTGTCCCTTCACTCTCCTCTCCCTAATAACACCTCAGCTACATCCACATTGGCTGGGTTTGCTCACATTCTCATGCCAATAACCAGAAATCACCCAATCAGTTCTTGTCATAAATACATGTCCACATTGCCCTGGTAGAATTTGTGCTTCAATTAATGTTACAGATGTAGATAAGATCTGAATCACTCAACACACACTTATTTCAGCCATTGGACAGATTGAATTGAAGGAGGGACTTAAACAGCAGATACTGCATTTAATATTATCAGCGAAATCACCTGGGAGATCTAAGAGGAGATGGCAGGTATCTGGAGCCAGACTTTGCCACCCGATTTGCCCCTCCCCTTTAGAACAGTCTCCCTCTATCTGATAACTGCTCACTTCCCCTACACCTGCAGGGCAAAGTCATACCAACCCAGACACCAAACACTCAACTCATACTGTGGATCATCCACTCTCACTGTCCCCTACTTTTAAAAGGATTCATCTAAACAACTAAGAGGGGAACCCCTAACTAAACCATGTCCGATTTAGGATTACCTACCCCTTTAACCAGAGGAGCACGTGTGTGTGTTTCTTATGATGTTGTTAGAGAAAATTGACTTATTTAAAAAATACTCTTAAAAGAAAAGCAGATAATTAATGTAATCAAGATTTGTTTCTTAATGACAAAAGTAATGATGACAGATGGCATGACATTTAACTCACTGTCATGTACAGGCTGCAGCATGCTAAGAGACTGGTGAATCCTTCACTATGAGTGGATATGAGCAGGGACATGTCACATACAGGTCCAATGGGTAGGGGTAAAAGGTAGGATACAGACAAGGGGAAGGGTAAAGGGCAGGATACAGACAGTAGCAGGGACAGGGGTAGGGAAGGCTAACACATCCCACCTCCCACAGACTGGAGAGACTGGGTAGAAAATGTGCCTGTTTGGGGGTTGAATAGAATGGAAGTGAGGAGGGAACCTGCAGACTCACCTTCACTGTGTGGGTGATCGCGTGGCGAACTGGAATCACAGTCAGCGGAGTCATCCCGGTCTGAGGCTACAGCCTCATCCTCTGATTGGCTGGGGTCATCATCTGGATAGTCCTCTTCCTCTTGGCTCCCAAGTGAACCTTCAGTGGACAAAGTGAGAAAACTGACCTTACTGGCATGTGGCCACAAGATCCCACCACCAGGGAACACAGGGCTTTTGCCTTCCTTGCTTTTGATCATACTTGTTATCACATTATTATGCAAATTAAACAAATAAAGCCTGAAAATGTATAACATTTAATACCATAAGTTTGTGCTATCTTTCTCACAACTATATCAAAGTTTCTGATCTTACAATATACTAGTTTGTTCAGTTATTCGGTTTGGTCAAATTCAGAATTAGATACTATTGATCAGCTTCAGATTTTTCAATATGTGTTTGAAAATAAAAGAAATTTATAGATTACAGTAATACAATTTTTGAGAGCAAGTCATTACTTTGCAGCAATCAAAATTATGGTCACAAACACTAACTCTACATTTGAAAGACTACATGCATCAGTGGAAAACAAAAACTTCAACAGAATCAACAGAAAATTCAATAGAATTATAATGAAAAACTAACAAAAAGAAACAAAGATTGTCAGAATCAGAACAGGCATCCACATCTCAGTCACCTCAGTGCTTTAACACAGTGCAGAAACCCCAAAGCTGCAGGAGCAAGGGGCAGATGCAGTTTTATGCACCAACCTATCATATGCATACTTAGGCAAGGGGAAAAGTAAACCCTAACACAGGGATGCGGGGGGGTTTCACTATGTTTTCATGAATGAGGAAGCATTGTTCCAGTTTAAAGATTTTTTTTTTTGGGGGATTTCTCCACTTTTATTGACAGTCACAGTAGAGACGCAGACAGGAAATAGAGGAGAGAGAGAAAGGGGATGACATGCAGCAAAGGGCCCAGGCCGGATTCGAACCTGGGCCGCTGCGGCAAGGCCTGGCCTTATGTGGCATGCGCTCTACCAGATGAGCGGATGAGCGGGCGCGCTGCATTGTTCCAGTTTAAAGTTATGACAGGAACCTAATCTACACAAAGCAAATGACAATACGTATGATAAAATATTGTAGGATGGAGAACAATGTGTTATTTCATTCTGCTAGTTTCATTTTCAAAGCAATTAGAAATAACCCAGAGATAATGCATAGTTGTTAATAACTGCAGACTGACAAATGTGACTGCAGTTTTTACTAAATGGTACAGCTGAATGGTTCACTGTAATTTCAGAAAAAATGAACAAGGCTAGACATAAAACCTTAATAGCAAAATAGCCTGAGTGAGAGGGGACATGTGACAAAGCAATACAGCTTCATAGTATTTTTAAAATTAGTAAGCATCTCAAAGATCTTTTTTATACAATTAATTATCATGCACTTATGTATCATTGCAATATAAAGGGAATCTCATTTTAAAATTCCAATTGATTCAAATTTGTATTAAAAACATGGAATGCAAGATTTTAACTACAATGTTGTTTTCTTACTGGCTGCATTACTCCTCTCCAAAATCAAGTCCCCTGTGGCAATGGAAAACAGCACACAGAGAAAACTTGTATCAAGGGACATGGCCTTGATTAAATTAGGTCACTCAAATGCAATCTTAAGCCCTTCACATTCACTGTAACCCTAAACTGGACATTACCCACAGTTTGTCAGAATGCAAATGTCCGAATCAGTTACACTGGACATTAAACAGATTTTATCCTGCTGGTTCCCTAGTACAAAGTCCGTTCAATGTCCAATTGCGCTCATGTGTGAATAGAGCTGGTGAGAATTCACGGCGAGCGAGTGGGTGTGTTGATGACGTTTCTATCATGAGACTGGCGTGAAACCGGAAGGATTAAAAAACATCCGAGGGTAGCTGCTTCGTACTCTTTTCTGCTTGCCTGTGTATTGCTTTCCACTGTTTTGTTCATATTGCGAATACATCCAAATACATGTAGTAGTGTTACCAACGCAAAAACAGCCATCATTTCGGATGAGTTTGTAGCCTCGTCTGCCATCTTCGATGCGCTGCAAACAAAACACTGCCATATCCACAGCGTAATTTTTGTGTCATGTCTTGCCTCCTGCACGCTCTACCCAGGCGCCATCCCTGTCCTAAACCAAACGGAGTATTTCCAGTAGGTGAGAACAGCTCTGACATGGACAATTTCCTGTTGTGTGCTACACGGGTGAAAGGGCAACTCCAGATAATGTCCGGACCTGATTCGCTGGACATTTTCCGGAGTTCATATGGCATCGACATGAACAGAGTGGTTCATACAGTGGTTCAGTGGCAAGCCACATTTGCCTAAATTGTTAGTCGGTTTATTGCTTAAGCAGCAAATAATAATCCTATCAGACTTTAGCAGGCCCACATCATTTGTGTGCCCAGGCCCATCTTAAATTCAGCAACCCCCAGCACCTTGGCAAACATTTTTACCAGCTAGACTGGTGGCTAGCAGTTTGCTACCAGTTTACCCCAAGGTTACATACATAGCTTTATCAAATGCTTATTTACAGGTGTATTGCACAAGTGTTGTGATTTAAAGGGTGTTTGTTACTATACCCACTCAGTCTGTCTCTCACTTCTAAGTGATGTGAGTGGCTACGTGGCTGCAAGGAGCTGTGATTTATCAGAAGCTGCAGACAGAGAATCAGTCTGATCTCCCTCCACTTCATTAAGCAAATACACCAACATGGAAATGAAAACATAATAGCTATTTGATTTCCACACAGATCTTTCACAAATTAGTTCCGTGCTAATAGAATTTTCTTGCTTTGAAAACTGAATTATGCTGCTTGACCGGCAGATGGATTTTTTTGTTATATACCTGGGAAAGGGAACAGGCAGTTTTCCTGGAAGAAGTTGAAGCATTGCATATTGCTCTGATAAAAATAAAAATGAAACAAATCACTGTGATGTAGTTGAAGTGGATTATTCAGAGGTAGGCAAACAAAAATGAACTTCTTAATGAGCAGGGCCCACCTCGTTACAAATGGGGCTAACAAGATACAACAGCATGAGACAGCCTGTAGTTTAGTGGCTATGACTGGGACCCCTGCCGTTGGTTTTTCAAATCCCAGTTTAGCCACAGCAAGAAAGAAGACTATTGCTGTTGGGCTCTTGAGCAAGGCCCTTAACCCCACATTACTCCAGGGGGACTGGCCCTCGGTTAGCCTGGATAAAAAATAATCAAATGACCATAATGTAATAGAATGAAAGGAAAGAGGGTGAGAGTTGGAGAGAGTGAGCAAGAAAGGTGAAGAGAAACACATATGACCTCAAAAGAGAACAAGGAAACAGTCCTCATTGAAACACTGTGATATTCTGACAGGAATTTTCAATTTAGGTTTCATATAATTATTTTCAAAATGGTTTTCTGGCTTTATTGTGTAATTTACTAATGATTAATGTATGAGTAATATTTTTATTTACTACATGTCGATTTATAGTTCAGGCTTGTATCCCAGTGTCCTGAGGTGATTGTGTGACCAATAAATGCCAGCTTTTCACATCTGAGACTTTTTGTGTTTCTTTGCTGGATACGCTGTCCACCAACAACACAAAACAGAGGATACATTAGTAGCAACAGCATAAAGCAGCATTAGGGGTTAGCTTGTAGCTTGCTAGCTTTATGAGGAGACTGGACCATGGAACACCCCCTTTTCATATTTGAAATTATGAAATAATTCCCCCAGAATACTGTCAGGAGCAAGCTAGCTGTGATGAAACCACATATATTAGATTAAGTATTCAGTTTGCTAATAGCCACAGACATGTTGTTATAAATAGCTTATACAGACTACTGGACAGACACTGGAAATCGTCTCATCCTGGAACCACATTGCACTATTATTAAGTGCACTATGTCTATTGATTTAGCAGTGATATATATAGAAAATACTTCACAAAGCGGAAGCAGAGGATTACCAAAATTATAAACTGATAAAAAATGTCTTGTGATTCTAATTGCAGGTACAAAATAGGACACTTTTTCTAGTCTAATCCTGACCACAAGGTATTGGCCAATGGTTTTAGCTCTTGCTTCTTTTTGTACTGTTACAACAGCTCACAAACCGCTAAGGCCTGCTCGAAAAGTGCAGTTCCTTCAGTTCTGTATCCAGTTTTTTTGTTTTGTTTTGCTTTTGTTGTGTTGATTTTGAGAGGATAATTATCTGGTTAATCTAATTTTGATTAAACAATGTGAAGGTATCTTAGCAGCCATATCAATGAAACTGGGCAGACATGGCATTTTATCTATTTACAAAAGCAAGTTTTTTGTTTTGGCTTGGGCTTGTGGCCTTGCAGTCATGCTTCCTACATGAGTCACAAAAATATCTGAAGCGTCTTTTACATGTGAAATCAGAGAAACACAGTTCCAATCTGCAGAAATTGTACCTTGATAAAGGTAGTAGTGTTTAACATGTGTTTATTTAATAAGCAAACAATATGTCTTCCATCATTTTCCATATGTGCATTCTTATATGACCAAAATAATGATGTAACCTGCCGCACATCCTGCAGTTGGCTACTGTGAACAGATGCTGCCATTGGTTGAAGAAGACCCAGTGAGATGATGTTACTGCTTTAAGTAGACATTGATCAATGTTGATATTGACAATCATGAGACTGGAAACTGAACAACAACATCAAAACCCCAAAGTCTGGCGTTATATTGCATGGCATTGTGTCTGATTTCTGGGTATTTATATCAGGTCTTATTGTACACAATGTCTGTATGGACCATGAGCTGGTGGCCATGGTCTTCTCTGTGGTAAAACCTTGAAACAGAACAACCTCACACTGTTGTACTAGTATAAGGCATGCCCAACCAACCTACAACTTAGTGGATGACACAACCTTGTGAGTTGGTCTAGTCTTGTGTTATGTACTTTCCTGTAACGTCCATGTGACTTTTTTTTTTTTTTTTTTACAAATAGTGTTTCAAACTATACTGCGTAATTCTTAAAAAAAAAAAAAAAAGCAGAGCTGTATATCACAGCAACACCACGCCACCAGTCACTAAGACAATAGCAGTGCCCTCACCAGTCTCTGATGAAAATAGACATAACCCGACCCATCTGGCATCACTTGCTTATCTCGCCATAACCCTGAGACCAAGAGCACATACATTCCCATCCTTCTGTCAGAGACTAAACACACCCTCAACAACACAAAATAAACACACAGATTTACAGAGCACAGAGGCATATGCTTAAAAACTCACACATACCCATAAAGCAAAGCTACAGGTGTTACAGAAACATCCTTTGCTGGGGTTTTGACTGGTCCACTGTCTGGGACAAAGTCATCTCATCCCATCAGAGGTCCCAAACACCTGAAGAGTGGTCCAGACAAGATCAGATTTCACAGCATTATGGAATTCCAATCCAGTCAAGATTTAAAGTTTTGAATTTACAATCACTTTAACTGATACAGACCCCTACATTTTAAATATTATATAAAAAATGTATAGAAGAGTTTAACATCCTCCATCCTCCATGATGGTAACTACTTATAAGGTATAACTCCTGTATTTATTCCTACCTGTAGCTCCTTAAAGAACACAAACCATACCTACAGCTACCACTCTGCAGTCCCTCACTGTCAATGGGCGACCAATCAATGACAAAACCGCAGCTAAACCCAATAGCCACACCCACAGAGTCCAGGACCACACCCACACAGCTAAAGCTTAGAACCTGCACTTCTCACATATTCCCCATACTCTATCTGCATCTGCTCTGTACAGAATATATCAAATATCATAATCTATTGAATACTTTACTTGTTTCAAAAAGAAAAACAGTCCCTTTATTTCATATATTTACCAACTAATTGTGTTGGAAGCCCAGTTGATTGCAGATCATTTCAACATCAGTGAAATTATATTGTGAATGGCTGATAGGGGTTAAGGCAGGACTCATTGGACACAGTGCTAGTAATACATATCTGTAATTAGTAACCATACTCTATCACTGATTAGATAAACTCATACCGACCTCTAAGTGGTATCCATGGCAACATGGCCCTCTCCCCCTCATGTTATTTTAGTGATTAAACAGAACATTTCAGAACGATGTGTGGAGTTGATAGAGACGATTAATAATGTTAATAATAACAGGGGGAAGGGGGGATTGCGTCACAGAGTGGTGGTAATCAGTATGGTTTCACGTGGCTTTGCTATGAATGTTTTAAAGAAAGTCAGGAAAATGAGAGCAACAGACTAAGAAGCTCTCAAATAAACTAAGTATATTAAACCTCAGTACTTTTAACCAGTGCCAATAACCCAGGTCTGGTCAGAATACAACGGAAGCGTCAGCAGTGTGATTACATGATATTACACCACAGTAGAACCTGGGACACATGGAACTTAAGAGTTCCGGAAACACCAAACAATTTCACAGACATGTGTTAGCACTATAACTGAAGAACAAAATTAAGCTGGAAAGTGTGTGTGTGTGTGTGTGTTCTTTATTTCTTTGATTTAACAGGAACAATGCACCTTTATCAAAATCTCATTTTTTCACATCTGTAAACAAGCCAGAGTTAGCTAAGGAGTTAATTTCCACCTGTAGTCCCTGGGAAACATTAAAATGGATGAATACTTGTTCACTCCACAGTCACCCACGGCTAAATTCAAGGGTCTTGAAGGACATCTACAATTCAATCAAAAATTACTTAAATCTCTTTATGGGCACATACTGTTCTATTCAATAAAAAGAACACATCCCAAAGACATATTTTATCAGAAATGAGCAGATATAACATTAAAAGGATTTTTCAAAACTTGCTGCATTGTACTTTCTCTGCTGCATATAGGACACGTAACACAAAAAAACCTTCCCCCAAGGAATGTGTTCACGTATGGATTAGCCATGATTTACAATTGACCACACTCTTACCTGTTCTGTGAAAGCGAGATCAGATATACTTGTCCTGTCAAACCCAGAAATGGTTTTTGTGCGTGCACATGTGCGTGTGCACTCATACAAGTATGTCTGGAATGAGGCATCTACCAAGGATTTCGCCAATCAGATGAAGGTTAACCATTCCATGACAAATTTCCTGAGATAAAGGTTTACCAAATCTTTAAACCAACTCCCAGCGTATCTCAAGGGCCTCACACAGACAAACAGACAGATAGATAGACACTCTATCACACTAACACAATTAATTAGCAATAATGATATTAAAAGGAATTATTATTGCTCTATTGGAAGAATTATTATGACTCGCATAGTACATATGCTGTTGTGTCCATTTTTAACAGGACTGTGTAAATTGTTCAAAGCAAATTTCAAAACACTCCATAGAATGCTGGTCAAGTATACAAAACCATAGAACACACACTCACACAAAACACACACATACTCACATTCAGGGTTGAGTATTGCTTGAATAAGCAAATTAACTACCTAAATAGCTGGGAAGATGCAGTATGTATTTTTTAAGTCTGCCCCCTAAATGATTTTTAGAAGTTTGTATCAGTTTATTGATAGCTGCTTTTCTTTCATTATTTATTCATCTATTTTGCTTTGTGTGAATTCACCGAAAATAGTTCTACTTGAAAATATTCCAAGTATTTTAATGCAGTTATCGTGAGCTCATATCTGCTGAGACACACAGCTTGCCTTTCATTCAGGCATCTGCAATCCCTTAACATCAGTCTTATCAAATTTCTGACCAGGCTGACAACCCTAATTATTGACAAATGACACTTTGAGCTTCTTAGTCTTGGCCTCAGTTTGGCTAGACCTCACAGGAAGACCCAGATCCCCTCTGGGCTCTGTAAGGTACATGAGGTTCCTGCAGGTCAGTCACTGTGGATCTCATCATTGCTGGTCGTGCAGAAAGAGTTTTGAGCACGAGCAGAATAAATCCATGTGAAAGAAAGGGAAAAGTAAGAGGATTTCTGCTCTCAAATTCATTTCTTGCATCATTAGCTTTTGCCTTTAAAGTAACTCTTTACATAAAGAGTCACCTCACTCAGTTAGCACAAAAGATAAATAATTAGACAACCTAAACTTAAACTCACTTACGTTGACTGATATTCTGTGACCAAAACTCATCAGTTCAAATTAATGTAGAGGGAGACATGATGTACACACATGTAATTTTATGCAAAAAGGTACATTATATGAAAAGTTGCAACGGAGATATTGCTAAGTATCCCCACAAATCAGCAAAAATCTACATCAAGAATGAGACTCAAAGACAGATATACCTCAGCTCACGTTCATGAATTCCAAATGTATACTTCAGTTTATTTTAGTGATGGGGTATAGCCTCTAACATCACTTCACAGTCAAACTGTGCAGGAACCAAAGGGCAAGGCCACTCTTGATACAAGGGCAATCATGGCCACAGCAAGCAAGCTGCCCAGCCGACTGTTTCAGATTCTCCTATAGACTAAGAAAGGGAGAACGATAAAACAAAGACCTGAATAAATCTCCATGTGGCATTTTCAAAATAGTATGAACCTCTGGAGCTTCATTGGATTCAAACAGATGGAAATAGCATTGGTCCGACTGGACAAGTAAATACTGACCATTCAGCTTGCGAAAACACAACAATTGCTAAATTTGTAGCTAGCAAGCCACCTATCTATCAACTATCTAGCTAATATTTCTATATGTAGAGTCTCTTTCTACATTATATCTAGATCATAAAATATGGGAAGACTGAATTCCATTCATATGCTCAGCACAGAGTAACTAGCTAAGTATAATCAGTACTTTTGAAAGGATTTACAACAGCTTTCATAACATAACATTACATTTACAGCCAATACCATAACATTGATAGAGAGCAAGCTAAACATAGCTAGCTTATAGCTAAGTTAAAAAATAAAATAGCTAAGTTATACAATTGTTTACTTGTTCAATATTGCAGATGTGATTACATGAATCAATTTTTTAAAGCTGACAAAAATACTCATTAATCTAAAATGTAAACATCTATATATATCATGTTACCAAAAGACTTATCGAACATCACAGTCTGAGAAAACCTACTGCTAAAAAGTCATATTTTTTTGTCCTTTTCATTCTGCTTCAACATTTTATCACCTGCCCATGAATACACATAGTGGTAATTTCTTTCTTTCTTTCTTTTAGGTCTTTCTGTTCCTGGCACTTGGTGCAGTTAGATAAGAACAGAGAGGCCAGAAGAGAGAAAAAGACAGATAGCATTGATAACAGGCACATACTCACACTAATCTCAGCTTTTTATCAGTTTGGGTTTTTCTTCTCTTCCACTGCTTTTTCTTTTCAGGACTGAGAGTGACCACTGTCCTTAAGCCGAACCCTTTGTGCTGATATCAAATTAACCTTATGCACAGCTTTCAGCAACCAATTAACATTAATAATTCAGCGCTCTACAGCTGTGTGAGACCTAATGGGAGCAAAACGGTGCCAACTCACTATTATTTTCATAAAGTCACACCTAAGGAAAATGAAGGCGTTTCACACTAATTCTTTATCACTCCCTCTTCCTCAGTCTCCCTTTCACTCATTGCGAACACACACACACACACTTACACACACAAACACTTGCACACCTACATCGTGCATATACACACTGTGGAAATGGAATCCTCCTGTAATAGTGAGGAGTGAGGAAAACAAAGGCAATAGTTCACACAGGTTTGTGTGTGTGCGAATGTGTGAGTTTGTAAAGGTAAAGGTGCACATGCATACTTCTACACGAGTGTAAATGTATGTGATTTATTCAACAGCTTTGAACCACGTTCTCGCACTTCTGTAAATTCCTCCCTCAGCTCTACTCCTGCACCAAACAAAGGAGTTAGGACATTCTGTGACTCTTTTACTCCTTTCTCTCACTCTAAGAGAAATTAACGAGGGACAGGCTTTTCTCACCCCATCACTCCTTTTATTTGGAGATAGGGGTAGAGAAAAAAAAACATAATTTATCTGTGTATTATCCAGAAAGACAGACACTTTAATCAGCCAGCTATGAAGTGAGTATTTCCATTCTTATCTGAGGGAGGAGTGGAGCTGCAGGAATGATAATGGGGGAGAGAGGGCTAGCTATTGGGCTCCACACTGCATTATCTCCATCCATTATCAACTGCCCTATCTCTGCTCCCATCACATCCACTGTGATGGGGCCAGCTCAGCTCCATGCCAACATACTGCCAATACTGCCATTCACAGGACAGGAGGCCCCACTAAAAGGATGGAGCATAAACCAGCATAAAAATTCCACAAGCACCCTTTTGAGAAAGATTGAAGCTGGGCAGGAGGGGTTTAGCGTGACCATGTGGAGTGAATGGGTTTCACTGACCAATACTTTTACTTTTTATTTAACCATTAACCAATTGTACTCATTGAAATTAAAGAAACTCAGCACTTACTATATAGGTTTGCATGGGTCACTGAATGTACAGTGCAGACAGGGGGTGGTTATCCACAGACTTGCAGAGATAGATGCCGTTTCATCTTCTTATCAATGGCTGAACTGTTCTAACCACCCGACAGCTCTCCCTGTCCCTCTTCCTCATTCCTGATCACTGCCACACTCCTGCTACACTCCAAGTAGCTTAGCTATTACTGTGCTGAGAGCTCATGCCAGTGGCAACTTCTTTATAGAGAGAGACAGGGATTCCTCCACAATGGCAGGGTTTTAATGTTTTTGGAGGGAAGCAACAGCTGCCGGTCTGTTATTGGAAGGAAATTATCCTCCTCCCATGGGTGTGTCTAATGTAAGTGAGGTCACAATGGGGATGTGGATAAGGAATCCCTGTGCCATAAACAAGTGGCAAATAAAGTAGGTCCAATATGTTTCCTCATCTGTCCAATCACCTTCTTTGTACTGACACATTCTAATCAATGTGCTTCGTGCCACACTTTCCCCACACACTGCTGTCAATATACGGCATTGCGAATTGAGATGGTTTTGTCAGTAATTTGTTCATTGTTTTGAAACATAAACATGATCTAAGCTATAGTCTAAAAGCCTCTGGTGCCTTGCACCAGAAAAGAAAAATGTGTTAGATCAGTTTGCTTAAACTACACCTCAGATAAGATGTAGCAACATTACAAATAAATTAAAATGAATGTGAAAATGGTCCATTGTGGTTTTTATACTTTTACGTTTCAATGTTAGGTAACCAATTAGTTAAATGTTCATGAGCGAATTAAATAGCTAACCGTTATCGGCAAGGCTACGGTACGGTTACCACTGTATCGCCGCAGCGCATTGATTAAGAATGGTGATAAAACTTTTGAAAGGGCCTACATTCAAGGTGTCCACGATATACAAATTTAATCGACACCTGCCAGCCAATCAGAAACGTGAATTTTCTGTGTCTGTGATATAAGCTTAAATAATTTTTCATGAAACTAAAATTATATTTTTTAAGCATAAAGGACTGGTATTTGTTTAAATATTTTTTTCAAAATTCCCCTCCCTTGTTGCCATACTGTCTGACTCCTCCCCCACCCCACAGTCCCTGCACACTGCCCTGTTCCTGTAATTTCATCATATATACAGAAAATCTCATGCCAATAAAAAATGAAGCCATGAATTTTAGAGTATGAAAGTGTTAAATAATGAATAAATGTTCTTTATTTTAGATAAACAATATTTTACTTTAGTGAAAATTATAAAAAAATCTATCAGACTGTTCTCAGCCCTCACACAATACCTCTAATATTAATTTATCAGCAGAACAAACAAGAAGATAGAATTGAGCCATACAGCAAGACACAGAGTGTGTATATATTTTCATGAATATGCACGTGTGTTTGTAAGGTTTGTGTTTTACAGCCAAAGAGCCAAATCCTCCAGCATGTGCCACAGGCAGCCAGAGTATATGGCCTCTGACCAGCTTTGCAGTGCACTTTCGCATTGCTTTCTGTGTATGATGAGCTTCCAGTGGAATAAATCATTATTTATTCACTCCTCTGCTGGTGTTGTTTGGTGGGAATGACTGCGCTCCAACAAAAACATTTTATAAAGAGATCAGCTATCACTAGGCTGTGGGAAGAATCCACCTGCACAAACTGAGCAGTAACATTACACTTCCTGCCAACATGCATTTCCCACTAAAGACACATGTAAACCTGTATGTACCACAAAACCCTCGTGTAAAAGCGAATTCACCACCAAATGTGCGAGTAGAATTGCATTTCCTGCTTCACTGGTGGAGCTAGAGTGATATACAAGAAAAAAACCCACAATGAGCAGGCTCTGAATTATGAAGAGCAGAGCAGGGGGAGTAGAGCAGGGGTGTGGTAGGAGGAGTAGGCCGGTGTTTTACACCCCATGCTGCAATGCTTACTTGACTCCACCTCTGTAGAGTACCTCTCTCAACAATGAGAAACACATGGTTAAATTCAGCACTCACCATCTACTATCTCACAGCACAGTCATGGCCCCACGGCTGTCCTGGACGGCTTTCCTTCATCTCCTGGGCGTGAACCGTCTCTTTATTTTACACAATTTAAACAAAAAACAGCCGAGATAAACATCACTTTAAAAAGTCCCTGCGAGTCATCGGTATCTGACACAAAATCTTCCATGAGTAAAACGTGCTATTAGCTTTAATTCAATTAATTGACAATTGCTGTTAGCAGAAGACACAGGCAAGAGACGGAATGAGCAAAGGAGAATGCATTCACACCAATCTCCTAATTATACAACAACATTAATCATATTAACAGTAGAACCAATTGCCAAGCCAAGCTTGTTGTTCCTCTGTATGGTTTGTTATTGTAGAGGAGTCCCATGCCTGCCTGCTGCACACAGATAACAACTCCTATCACGCTCGCCATCTCTATCTCCTCTCAGATCAGCCCTGAAGACTTATGTAAAGTTCACATCGAACTGCCGGCAGAACAAATAAGGAGAAACACAAAAGGCAATGTGTGTGTATGCATCTGCAAGTGCATGTGTGATGGAGAGTTATTTCTTGGTCTCTCGAGAAAGTTGGCAGACTGAAGACTGTATCACTGTCAAAATGGCATGAGAGATAGAGCTGGGAGGAGATGATCTTGTGAAAAGGAGCTGTTGTAGCACAGCTGGAAAACAATAGAGTTATTTCTCTATAATACAGCATTATCCTTATCTTAAAATCATGGAGATTGGAGCGATCAGTCTTTAAGTCCTTTAAATGCAGTCGTTGAGTTCCTCGTAAGGACAGCAGCCCCAATGCATCCACAAATGTCCCTGTGTTCTTCGACTTATGTCACTTGCTGGGTCATTTAATTATATTACAACCACAGTGAAGTGTTCTGTTCGTTGTCCTGTACCCTTTCAGCCTCCTGTTAACGGTGCCGCTATCATACCTTCCTCCTGTTCCTCTGTCTGTCCTGCTCTCATTAGGACACATGGACAGCCTGTCTGAGGACACATCTCAGATGTGACCCAGCCAATGCCAGAGGAGCTAAGTGTGGTTACCAGAGCATTCCATGTCCATCTGACTCACACAAGTTATCAGTGCATCACATTTTTATCAGCGCAGAAATCATCATCCTTATCAAGTCTCCCATCTCGGCTCGCAGAGTACACGCCCCACAGCAGGAAGTTTGGGAGAAGAATTTCATTACTGTATCAGGGAGACCCACCTTATCAACATGAGAGATCAGGCTATCAGGAAAAGGCACATCTCTCACTCACACACACACACACACACACACACACGAACCAATATGGAGGCTGAACCAGCATCGCCAATACTGTGACCAGCATGAAGGACAAGGTAATGTTAGCTAATATTGCGAAAGTCTGCAATGGTCAGAAAAGACATTGATGCAATCACATTCACCGCACCACTGGACATTGAGGCAATATTCGTCCAATGACTAGGAACCCTTGCAACCTCCAAACTTGTACATTACACTGAGCTATTACACAATGAAACCCAACGCCTGAAAGGTCTGAGCTAATGAGTCTGGAGGGTGGAGAATTGGATTGGTATATCCTTGCAGATGCAAAGCATCATGGGATTTGTTACAGAGATATCCATGCAGAAGCAAAGGATCATGGGAGCAGAGAATCATGAGAACTGAGAGGCCATCTATCAGCAAAGTCATTAGGTTGTATCTACTGGGACTGGAAGCAGAGAGACTAGCAAAGGCCAGCTGTGTCCCCAAAAGCTTGCTCCAGATATCAGTCACTAAAAGAAGTACGCCCTGCACACTGATTGACAGGGAACAGCTATGCCCAAACCCACGTCCTGCAGTGAAAGCCCAGGTGCACACCCAGTTTGTCCTCATTACCCATGCAGACACATTCAGGGAAATATTCTTGCCTCTTCAGGAAGTGAGTAGGACTCCCATGAACGCTTCCTGTTCCATGCTTTGCTGCTATCTGCTTGCTAAAGGATAGAGCAGATAATAAATACTTTACAAGAATCTGACAGACACACAGCATCCTGTTACAGTGACATCACTTCCTGTAATTCTAATGTCAGTAACCAAACTTCATTAAAATCCATGGCTCAAATTTTCCCTGGAGCTCAAGAAATCAAGGTCAAGAGATGGCCAGCTTTCTTATACTTCCTGACAGAGACTGGCACTATACCAGTCTACATGCTCTTTTCAACATCACAACAGCAGTAACAGATCTGCACCCAAGGGGAACAGATCCCTTGGAACTAATAGCTTGGGTGATTCTCTATGCCAGAAATATTCTTGGAAACTATAATGTCCCCCCATGTGTAAGCAGGTTCCATCTCCATCCCAACACCATAATCACGGACACTCCACCTTCAAATAATCCAAACATAGAGAGAAAAGCCTTCTACATTCAGGAGAGGGAAGTGGTCAAATCACATCATATCCTAAATGCACCTGTCCATCTGCTTATTTTCAGCTGGAACCATCTTACAAACACTGACACTGTAAGACACAGAAGTACTCATCTTATTTAAGACAGCAAATGTAGTTAAACTCAAACCAGGACAGTCATTCAACTATAAAAATAGCAATACCCAGTTTTGTTTTGAATTGTTAACGGATGCTCTTCCAGTGGCACTGGCCCCATTTAGTGATGGACTCTTTAGGTACTGTATGGATACTTCTGCTATTGGCATTCCGTCGTCATAAGTGTTTTAATTACGATGCCACATCTTTGTACACCATGAGCTTATGCTAATTTGGTAGGATATTGCCTTTCCTCTTTTAATCTTCTTCTCCATTTGACTCACATAAATATTCATCTTTTCAAAACGGAATTCCTAAAATGTTGCTGCCATATTTACAGCACAACGTATCGCTTGTGGAATCCGAACTGACACGGTACTTGGTACAGGATCAAACAGCCCTTTCAGCCCCACTTCTCCCTTTTGCTCGGCGAAACAACTTCATTTCATTTTTAATTATAACAACTGCGAGATCACACATTGCGATAACCTTCGCACACTCCCCAAACATGAGGTTTTGTCAAACACAGTCAGTCTCATGCAGCCAAATGTCATATAAGGGGAAGATAGCCAGCGGCCACACAGTACAGAGTTAAAGGGCGCAGATGAGAACAGATCCAATTGTAATCCCTATCGGCTGGTGAGATCAGCTTGAGTGTTATCTGGAGTCCCATCTCTGGAAACAGAACTGAAAAGCCGGGGGAGAATGCAACGCCAGACTCAGTGCAGCCACAGACAGAAAACAAATAAAAAGATCCAATTTTAATCCTTATCTAGACTGAGATCAGATCGCTGCTTATCTGAACTCACATCGCATTTTCTGAGAACAGTGACGTTTTCAAAACAAAATTAAACAGGAAACCATGGCTACTGCTATCGGCTGCATGTGGATATTTATTTAAAAGAATGGACAAAAGGAAACATTTTTTCCATAAATCATGCCAACAACGCAAGTGCAAGGAAGAGAAACTGAAGTATGAGGGGCATGTGCAAGCGCAAACAATTTACGATAAATGTTCGTAGGGAATGCTTGAAATGTGGTGGAACAAATATCTAACATCAAAACGTTTTACATGTAATGTTCAAATGAAATATCTGATTATATTCATCAAATATTAATATCCAGTCTAATGCAATTACAGCGTCAATGCCAACATAGACAACTTATATCGACACTCACTTTTGTTCATTTTTAGGTAGTCTTTATCTAAAGTAACTGTGAGTGCATATGCGCATATGGTCAACCTGATAATGAACTTTAAGGAACGATGCACTCGCTCTGTATGCGTGAAACTTGATAAGCCCTAATAATAGGGGTTGAACATCTGACATGTACGAATTGCCATCAGGACAACTTTCGGGCGGGGGGAAGCGAAAAATTATGCTAGTTTCACAATATGCATTTAATTGTTGGAAATACGGTACTAATCTGCTGAATGTTTTTCAGAAAAAGTCTTTAAGGGACAACGTATGAATCGAGCCGCTGTTTGCTGAGTAATCAGGCTCCGTTGGTCTGATAGATGTACTTACTGAGTTCACGGTAACTTCCATCTGGTTACATCTAATGTATCAACAAAGGTATATTAATAATAAAAACTAATATCAAGTATGCTTTTCGATACTTACGTTTTATTTGTCTAGGCTTACTCTGCTTCCTTCTGGGCATGTCTGTTCCGTTTTCAGCGACGGCGAAGTGACCTGCCTGCAAAGAATTAGCAATGTACCCAGGCTAGGTCACCGGACGGAGACATTCACATGTCCTGCTGTCTGGTAATTGTACGCGATGATCGCTACCTTTGGACCAGCGAAAGAGAGTCTTTACTTGCTGTTCCAGCGGAGTGCGTTTGACCCTTTTCCTTCCCCTCGTCTTTCCTCCGGTTTTTTCGTCTTCTTATGAGGTATACTGAAGCGAGTGGCTTATCTTGCTGCTCTTATCGTTTTCTGTTAGAGTTGTGGTCACTATGGTTCTCGCTTCTGGGTTTCTCCGGTTTTTATTCCCTACTATACCACCATCGTGTACTTTGAATGGAGATCGCACTATCTATGTGAGTGTGGAAAGAGGACACACCCCCATAACGCCTATGCGTATGACGCAGTGCTGCTATTAACTAGCGGCGTCTATGCTCCAAACCACCGATCAGTGGGAATAAAATAAGTGCTTCTTTTCAGTGTCTGTGGAACGAATTAAATTGAAATAACGGTCTTAATCGATTTGTAAATTATTTATGACATAATTTAGAAGACTTCCACCACTTACACGACTACTACTTCTAGTGTTACCACTACCACTACTACAATTAATAACAATTACAATCTGACAGAATGCACTAAATAAAGTATCTCAAAATGTGATCTTCTATTTTCATGCAAAAATACATTTGAATTAAACATTTAATCAATACTGCAATGTTTCCACCTCAGGTTTCTTTTGCATGTGAAAGCAAGGGCATTTTCTTAAATACATAAGCAACTTATTACTGAATAATAAGGGGGGGCGAAGTGGTTCGCTGCCTCTTTGCATTCTTGACCCACACAAACACGAATGCTATAACTAGCCTAGCCTACATGATTTAAAATGCTTTTCAAGATAGCCGCACAAACAGGGAATTCTACAAGTATTACGATCGTTTTGGAAATGCAGTAACTGAACTCTCTGAGTGAAGAATTACGAGTACAAAAATATGTAGGCTGCTATATTATGATTAGCCATTGCTCTTTTAACCCGTTTATTGCCCTCTCCCGTATTCAAAGAAATAAATCGTGAGATCTGTATATTTCACCACTCAAAGCTCACCTAGACAAACATAACGCAGCCGGACTTTTATTCTCATATAGCATACGCCTAAAATGTAAGTAGATATGAGTAGGTCTGCAAAACGAGAAAGCAGAAGTGTGTGTTTAAAACGTGAAAACAAGATATTTTATCCGAGAGGTATTGGCGGGTCGCGGACTTCAATAACAGTGGAGCGGTGATGTCATAACCGCAACAAATTTTATCTCAGTGGTTAGCGAATCCGACCCCTCTACTTGGCGCTGCTGATTCGAATCCCGATGCAGACGCAGCTTTAGCAAGACAGCTGTACCGGTGTAAATAGGGTTACATCAGTGGTTCTCAACGTCGGGTCTGGGGGCCCGCTGTGTATGTTGGTTTTTATGCCAACCCCAACTGTAAACCCAGAATCTTAACAATTCACATTGTGTTTATGTGACAAATGCACAACAAGAGTACGTTTTTATTGCCTGCCTGATCAAATAATACACTGGGGTGAATCAACACGTTCCTTAAGTCATTGAGCACATGATTAAGCTCCTGATTTTTTCCTTATGCTTACTAACACGATGCAGGTTTGGCTCATTATTAGCTTTGTCTTTGAATCCTTCATTATATAACAAATGGTTAGTTTTAGTGGTCATGTGTCCAGAATCACATTTTACTTGTTTTTATGCAATTGCCTGCAACATGGCACAATGTGAATATAGGAGCCTTTTCTTCATGACATGCATAGCTATATTGGCAAATTATCTCACTAATCATGAAAAGTATGATCAATTGAACAAATATGAACAATAAACAGCTAGTTAAGAGTCTGGGGTTGCAGTTGTGGTTGGAATAAACACCAGCATACACAGTGGGCCCCCAGGGCCGAAGTTGCGAACCTCTGGGTTAAATGATGATCCAGAAAAAGTGTGAGGGACACGTCCTCCGCCTCCCCAACAGCTGCAATGCCCATGGTTAATTGGTACCAAGATAGACAGTCCCCTATTGGTTGAGATAATGGGGATTTACCTTGTACATTGCTACCCCCTGGAGGGATGTATGAGAACCATTATACCCTCGCAAAGAAGACATGTACAGAGCATCCAACGGATTCGCACACTGGGGATGGAGGTCTTATCCAACTGAGAAATTTCGTTGCTGTACGTGACATCAAAATAAAAAATAGAATTTGAATAATTTAATACTTTATCACTTATATAACTTTCGCTTTTTAAAACAGACTACTCCAACTTGGTGTATATAAATCGAGCGGTGATCACGATATCCTGCCAACTATGGCATGTCTTGTGAGAGTGATTTTATTAAAATAAATATTAAATGTTTCATTAAAACAAATAACGATTTCGGAGAAACTGAAAGCTGTTAAGGAAGTGCTGCTTAGGGGGAAACACGGGGTTAAACAATGAGCAGAAATTAAGCGAGGTAAGATTGTGCCATAGAAGACATGGCATTAGGCGGGAAATCCGAAAGGATCGCTTGCCATGTCCCTTCAGTCAGAAGTTAGGAAGGACACCATTTACATAGAACTTTTTTTAATCAATGGAAACTGTGATTCATTTTCAATTTATGTGATATATTAATGATGGTCTTTTTCATTGGTCAAAATAAAGCTGGGTAGCCACATTCGTCCCTCTGATGTCCCGCTGTATTTCAACTACAGGTAAAAACAGGGTTTACATACATGACTGATGAGAATGTCATGTAAGAATGTCAGATGTGGATATTGTGGCGTGTTGGTATCTGATTTGCATAATTATTTAACTTAATAGCTCTATTACTAATAAGAATGATAATCATGAGCATCGTCATCATCATTATCATTATAATCCTCACTGCCTCAATCTACATTTTCATTTTTTTTAACTGAATTATTATCTTTATACTATATTTTCCTTTTGATGTACCTTATCGGAAATTTTCAGATCAGCTGCTATCTCTACCCTCTCCTCAGGTGGGTCTTTCACACACACTGATAGCGCAAGTTGTTTGGTAACTACGAGTTCGATGGGCTGAATATACGCCTATGCGTACGTGTATTTTCTGCCGCTCTCACTCTTTAATACTCTCTTGCAATGATGACAGACAGAAAATGCACTTAAACACAGGTCTGGATTGGCCCTCAATAAACGTTATTCAAAATATACATATTTCCCGTCGAAGCTAGGTGACACTGTTGTGTCCAAGCAGCGCATTTCGTTTGCAAAATAATATTTTTCTATCGATATGTAAAAAGTGGCTAGACATGAACTAACTATTAAAACGTAATATGCAACCATCATAGAGTAATGAGAGTAACGATGCAATGTATTTGACTACATTTCACATGATCCCTTGTCGTCCGCTTGTTGTTTTGGTTACATTAAGACAAGTAGAAAACCCTACCTAAAAGCCATCTCTTTTAACAAAGATTCAGTTTCAGATTCTCTGTTCTGATTTTTAAGAAAAATAACAAGAAATAATGAAGTAATGTTCGAGAGGTCTGTCTGTATTGCGATAAAATCACCACTAGGGGGCAGTCATGTTTCTGCTTTGAGTGACGGATCATTCAAATGCAGCTACTGTGCTTCAACTAACCTGATTTATAACAGCCTACAGCTTCTGAACTTGCCATTAGATTCACCGATTTGTGCTCAGCTAAAAATATGTGCGTAATATTTCCTTACACAACCCTGGTTTGTAAAGAACATGTTGATATAATGGTGGTGGATACATATGGATAAACAACGGAGACAGTTATATTTCCTTACGCAATGAAGCAAATGCCAAGACATGAGAAATACACTTTATTAAAAAAATTGGAAACATTCTCCCTGACTTCCCAAATGAAAACAATATGGAGAACCTCCCTTATGTTTTATGGGAGAAAACTGAATAAGTGGTTTTGGCTGCTCCGGATGCCTCCTGTCATAAAATGAGGGACAACCCATCTCCTCCATTATTTTTATTGTTAGCTGTTTGTTCTTATTCTTGTTCTCTTATTAGTGTTTACCCTTCAACTTTGCTAATAAAGCATTGTTAACGTGAAAGTATAATGTTTTTCTTGCCCTAATGATTGTGGATCTAAAGCAGAACATTGTATATTCACTTCTGATGAACACCTAGTATCATAACTGCTACTGCAACTGCGTTTGGTTTGTGATAGCTGTAATGTAATTTTCTCTGTTGTGATTGTGAGGTGAACCACCATCTTGTGTTACAGAAATGGTGTCTCTCAAACTATGACACAGTAGTTTCTACTGCTGACTCCATGTCTGCGTCTGCCCATGTGTATGTGAGTCTGTCCTTTTGAGCAGTATGTACATTTTTAACACTCTTTGGAAAACCTGGTGAATCATTTGCCCTTAAGGAGATGAAGTACATGAACTGATAAACTCAGAACTCAGTGATTGGTCATGCGGCAATTAATGAATCCATGATGTGATGTGATGATATGAACGCTAATCTCACAAGTGCCTGTGAAAACAGACTTTGCTCTCTATCTCTCTCACATAGACGCACAGACTTCTCTTCTCTCTCTCACTGTTTCTCTCTCTCTCTCTCTCCTTTTGTGGGCTGGAGGAAAGATTAGATCATATATTCTTGAACTGTGGTCAGTTAGGGGACTTGTTCAGGTTGCTGATAGGTGGTTTGGGGACCTAGGTGAGAGGTTTTCATCTGAGATGATTATAGGGGGCCCAAGTACAGTGTTGCCACCAAGAGGAAGGTTTTTCTACTGAATGTCTTTTCAGGTTTGCCTAAGCTGGCAATTTGGAAAATAAGAAAGAATGGAAGTCTTGGGACTGGTTCTGTGGATGTGGTGGGCATGGTAAGAGGACTGCTCGGGGCACGGCTGAAGCTTGAGTTTTCGTATTGTTATTTGTCTTTTTTTTTTTTTTGTTGATGTGGTGGTGGTTTGTTGTGATGGCTGGTTTGTGGTTGGTTGAATGTTTTCCGTTTTTGTAAGACTTGGTGTTTGTTAACTGACCAATAAAGGAATGGTAAAACTCTCTCTCTCTCTCTGTGTCAGTGCAGTGTATGAATGGGGGGAGCTTGTACTGTCTTTTTGAGTTATCTGATGTTGTGTCAGTATTATTGTGTTTTTTACATATATATATTTTACATATTTTTTTTCTGTAGTAATTTTTCTTTTTCTGTGTTGTTTATTTTCTGTGATATGTGAGGATAACTGAAGCTCCTCTCTGATGGCTAGGTTTAATTTGCTTTAGTTTTCTTTATAGCAGGATGTTTGTAAGGGTTGGGATGTACAATAAAGGGATTTTAAAAGTCTCTCTCTCACTCTCTCTCTTTCTCTCTCTCACACACACACAAAGACCACTCTCTCTAACTCTTTCAGTTATTTGAACATCAATGTATAATGACATATTTTTTACTGGATAACACATTACCCTCTAACTAAATTGAAGAAAAATTTCTAAGTAACCCATCATGTTGTTTCAAACTTGTTGATACTCATATAACACAGGAATAAATAGCCATATACCTGAACTCCCATTGTTCTCACTGTTGCGTGCACCCCTCCTCTTCCTCATCTCCGCCTTATCCATGTTTTACACCACTCCTGCTCCCAGTCTCCAAGAGCGGGATTGGATGCATCAAATGTCTTTTATGGAATATACAGCATATTAAAATAAACCTACTTTCATATCAATGTTTGCTGCATGGAACAAATTGTACTATAACAAGTATATTGTTTTTTGCAGCAGTATTCAAACATAATCTCAAAATCTTTTACAAGTAACCTGCAAAGGAAGTAGCCAGCATCAACATGTCACAAGTCCAGACAGATGAATGTTTTAGGAACTCTGTTAGAATAAACAAGGTTTATTGCCAACCTAATGGAAGGGACCCTGAAACAGTGAGAAATGCTTGTTTAATACAATAGGTATGAAAAGAAAAACAATGACCATTTTGACCATCTATGTACAGCCTGGTCAGGCTGTTGAAAGTTGAAATAACTGGGACCAGAGGGCTATGTCATGGCATGGCTGTTTTTCCATTTGCCATGCCATCCCCCCATTCATAGCTCAGGCTAAAAGAGTGGTCATCTTGTGAATCTCACAGTTGTAAAACAAATTGACCCACCTTGCCTTTCATTAGTGAGATAGTGACATGACTTCATATAAATGAAAGTATTTAAAATTTTAGGGGCATTTTTCCCTGTCCCTGTGATTTCAGGGGAATAATTAGATAATTAAAGGGTAAAGGTCATTTTGCCCATTGCTACTTTGTATTCCTGACACTGCCCCTGATCTTTCATTTGACCCTGAGCAGGACCCTTACACCCCTGTCATGAGACTGACATTCTGCCTCACTGAGTCACTTTAGATTCCACACTTCAACTTGTTAATACCCTCAATTAATTCACATATTTGTAAGTGGATAGTGGACAGTGTTATGCAACTGATCAATAGGTAGGGGTTGCAGGCTACAATGTCCTCTTCCCCCAGTGCCCTTCTCTCACGAGGTAAATTGTTTATAGGGCTCCAAAACAACTTACACTGCTAAAAAAAATTGGGTTTCAGTACAGTGATGCATCCCTACCGTCTGAAAAAAATCCTGACCATGCCAGTGTTGACTGTGGTTGCCAGCCACATAATTGGCTCTAGGATTGTCACGGGGGTGCTCTGTACCCTTCCTACCGTGGACCAGCAAATCCTCAGGGTGATCAGATACCTGCGGTGTGCCTTTTCCAGCTGCGTATTAAGTTTACATGCAAGAAACAATGTCTGCCTTGGCCAGCTGGTGAACTCCAGAGTCAAAACAAGAGGCACAGCTGCATTAAACTGGGTCTGACTAACAAATGCGGATGAAAAAAATCAAAAAAATGAACCTAAGCACACTTTAAAACCATTAACAGGAATCTATTCAAACATGTTCCTTTTGAAGACATGTATTAAGACTGTTCATCGAAATTTGCAAATTAATACTGAATGAATGTTATTATGTATTCAGTTGTACATTGTGCTAATTATATTAGCCTATGTGACAACAGTGAAAAACAGCAGACGTGAATTTATTTATTGATTATTAAGCGCATACTTAATAAGTGATAAGCTGTTGAGGTTACAGTCAAAGGGGGACTCACACAGCAAAAATATGACAAAACAGGAGGATTTTGATAGGATGTATAAGTGTTTTAAAGTGTTTTGCTGTACTTTCCTGTGTATGTCTTCCTGCAATGTTGAGTCATCTTTATGTCCTTACTGTTTGCCCTCTATGTATTGCTTTTATTGTCATAAATTTAACTGACCATTATTAATTTAAACAATGGACGTATTATCACACTTAAATGGTAACAAGTATAAATTCCTACACAAACATGCACAGAAGTGTTTGCTGACATTTAGAATATTTTGGGGGTTTAACAGAGTGCATAGATGTGATTTTGGGAGATGGGAATGTTGTGTGTGTCAGAAGGTGTACATGTGTGAGACAGATAGGTTGTGTTTGGGAGAGTGTATGTATATGGGTGCATGAAAAAGAGAAAGTCTGTGTTCCTCAGCATTTCAGAGTGTACGAGAGCATGCTTTTACTTGTGTGTCTGTGCTCACATTCTCCCTGGGTGATTGTACAGTCCTCTGATGGATAAGGATGTGTTTAAAGTTTGGTGCCAGGAAACACAGCCTGATTAGTGACGAATCCTACTGATGGTGTTCCATCCATCATCATCCCTGCCCTGCCATGCTCTGCACTGACTGCGTGTTTAGATAACTGAGACTGGGGCCGGTTTATTTTGAGGATGAAAATATAAAATAAACACGCAGATTAAAACCCCTTGAACGTGTTTCGAATGAGATGGTTTGCTGGTAAAGGGGAATTGGGGAAGTGTGAGCGGACATTGTTTCCCCCATCGGACAAAAGTCGATGGTAAAACGCGATAAAATCTTCAGTTGCATGTCATATCATTTTAGCTTTCTCTGAAACATCTACAGTTTATCATTGAGGATTCCTTGATCCTCAGATAACTGAATCATGGTGGTGCAAATATTTAGAGGAGGCTCTGCAGGTGTGGCCAGAAACCTCTTCTCTTTGACCCCCAGCCCCCACAGAGTAGAGGTTTACCACATCACGCCAGAATGAATAACATATAATCTGCAGCTGTTTGTTGCTTTAGGGGTACCATTCCCAGAGGTTTTAAACCTCCATGTTAAATCACTGTAGAGGCTTTATTTCATTAAAGTTATGATTGTTGGCCAAACAGCCCCCATGGTGACCTTTGACTTGTCAGGGTGGACATAACATGGTCCCTGTGAGACGGTGATTAGTTTTCCCTCTGTCCATCCTCAAGGCCCCCCATGAATCAGTGTGTTTGGAGGGGGGTACATTTTAGGGTTTGTATATAGTTTAGCTGAGGGCTTACAGAGGATGAGTTGACTTGGTCAAAGTGTAGAGACTGTTTGTGTTTCCTGTATGGGGAGACAGACAGGGGGAGGTAAACAGTACTGTCAGGTGGGTAAAGTACCTACCCTAATACTCTCATCTGCATCTTTCCCTCAGAGCCAAAACTATAGAAAGAGTAAAGGGGTTTAAATATTTGGCTGCCATTACAGACAACAACCTGATGTTTGGAGACACCCGTCGTTGAATGCATGCCAAATGTCAATGAAGACTGATCTTCTTCTGCAGACTCAGGAAACTGCAAGCATTTTACACCTGCTTCATTGAGTCAGCACAATACACTTTGTAAAATGTGTTGTCAGTCATTCACTGATATGACAATGCTGGCACAGCTAAAGTAAGCTGGCTTCTCAAGCATATACACAGCCCAGGTTTTTAAATGTCAACAGAAAACGTGAGGCATTTTCTTCAATGACCAAATGCTACATGATACATTTACAAATGCATCTCTTATTGTATTACTGGTGTGTTATTGAAAACACTCGTTTCAGGGGCAGGAGTAGATGATTGTGACAAAGTGTGATTAAATGGATTGAATGAAATTGAGTGAAATTATATCACAATGGGACACTGTCAATGGACTACACTCACATGTTATGGATAGCCCTGGGACTTACCCTTGTCCCATTGAGTGTGTCAGAGAAAAGGAGAGGCTCAAAGATCCAGTCTGTCCAAACAAGTCACATTGTATTTCTGATCTGCAGAACTGCTGTACGTTCCTAGAACAATGAGCAGAATGTTGTCAATGTGGAAATCCAAGCGTCTTTCATTGCAAAGCAGGAAACAGTTTTATGACAAAATTCCTGAAATATAGTCCACCGTGTATCAGTGCTGTAGCAGGCAGAAAGATGGGATAATGGTGAACCAGTAGAAGCTCCATTTAAGGCTCATATAACTAAGCTAAGACTAAGCTACAACAGCTGCTTTGAGTCCATTATATCATTACGTTGAGACTATTAGGCCATATATATCCATCAATTACCTCTGATACTTTTGGTGAGGGCTTTTAATATCTTATAATTTGTAAGGTTGTAGAAATCTTATATATGTTAATATTCAATACCTTTTATCTCATTTTTTAATTGTTTTGAAACAATCACTGTCTACAGCCCCCTACACTATTCAGGTGCACCACAATTCAACAATGCATGTATCAAACAAATGAATACATGCACACGGGTATATACATACACACACACACACCTTTGTATGAGAGTGCTGTAACTCTGCACATGAAAGGGGCAACACTTTAAAGACAGCACACTGGTATTGGTTAAGGGCAACAGAGTGTTGACCGTCACCAGGTAAGGTTCTTCTCTAGATGCTTCAAGAACCAGGGACAAAATCTCAACCCTCAACACAGAAGTTGGAAAAGTCACAAAGAATTAAAACACCAGTGTAAATAACAGCATGTTCCACTTGGATAATCCTCTCACATGCCAGATGAAAAGGGGGAGAGTCTGATTACATCACTTCCTGATGGACTGCAGGACTGTATTTGCAATATGGTGAGCACTCTTGTGTGGGAGAGCAGAAGGAACATGCAATGTGTAAACAAGGTCATTTAGTAGAGTAACAGTCGCCCACATGCAAGCAATTCCACATACATGTTGGGCAGTGGGTGATTCGGATCCTGAGACGCATATTCAGTACAGAACCACTGGCAAGCCATAGATGTAAAACTCACAGGTTTTGTTCAGTAGAGAGATGGCAGAATCTTTGCAAATAATTCTAATGAATTTACAAAAGCACAGCCCGTTTTTTCCTGCTGGATTTTCAAGATGATGTTTTATTTACACTTCTAACCAAAAGAATCTTACACAGGAAATGCTTGAGTTCTTTTCCTCCAGTGTGGGTAAGTTTATTTATTTCCACACGCATTCCTGATTCGTGCTCTTTGCGCTGTGGTTCGAGGCTCAGCTGAGTGGAACCCCAGGCTATTTTTAGAGACAGAAAGTTTATAAAAGTCTGTCTGCCCCTCAATGTGCAATGCAAAGATGAACAAAAAACAGTATCACATATAGATGTGAATTTCTGTACATTACACTGAGGTAAATGCATTCATCCTAGTTCAGCAATTAAATGAAAGAATGACGATAGATATAATGTAATAAAAATGACCAAATTTAGGCAACCATTGAATGAACACAGTCAAAGCTTTGCACCACACTGCACCATGTAACCCCTTAAAACAGGGGGGCTCAAAGTGGTAAACTTGGGTTACCCACTACTGCTACTGAATGATCAATAAACAGTACTACAGGGGCAATCTGAGTTAACATTTCAGTCTTCATTCACAGCAGAAGAATACAACTTAACACCTTTAGAAAGAGTTGAATATTTAGTGAAACAAGAGATAGAAGGACAAAGTGATTCCTTTCCAGATGAAAATGTTTTAATAAAGCAAACTTTATTACATCAAACTGAAATCAAATGTTGGTGAAAGAGCACAGAAGAGAATAAAATTTGTAAAGTTTTTAAAAAGTTAAAGCATAATACAACACCCAAAGCAAGGACAAAGAGGATGTCCTTTAAATCTGAATGAAAGAGGTGCTACCTTATTATTCATTAAATACTTACGTTTCATTCATTTCGACATCAAAAAAATTAATAAAATGTTTCACTACATCCAAAGAAAAACATCAATATCATCGTCGGCTCGATATGAATAATTGTCAAGCGTTTTAATTATAAATGACCTGTAATCGTCGTAATAATGGTCATTATATAATTTACACCAATTCTATGTGTCATGGAATATGACATCTCAAGTGAAACGTTCAACAGATAAAACAACAGTCAAAAGGGACTTTAGATATCTTTGAAATACAGTTACCCCTCTTATATCTGAAATCTTCAGATTTACGGACAAAAACCTCATTACTGACATATATTCAAGTAAATGCCATTCTAATTTATGCAAATAATCGGGAGGGTGAATGTGTGCTGGTTTGCTGAGCAGTTTATCATCAGCTGCTTCTTAACTCTGTTGTAGATACGACTGTTTACAGAGCCCACGTCAACGTTAGACTGCTTCGGGGGATCTGTGCGATGTCAGGTGAGAGCTTTTTATGCAGGTTTATGTTGCCCTGTGACCCAGCCGACATTGTGGAAGAAACACCCGCGTTATTTTAGGACTAACCGGTAGCTTTGCGTGAGTACTACTCGTCTTGAAGATAACAATGATGATACTGACAGGAGGACATCCTAAATTTGTACTGCAACAATAACAACATTTCATCACGACACAAATCTTACACTTACATGCTTCGTATTACTAGCCAGATTCGAACAGTACTAGTGAATTTCAGCCGTAAAATGGCTGAATCATATTACAGACGAAAAGTAGCATTTTGATAACACAAGTTTTCTAGTACTACGTTTTTGCCAGATCTATGTATTAATCTCCTTATTAGGGAAGAACGTTATCGTTAAATGTAAACATTTTAAGAGCACTACAATACAAGGCTGCTAGCGTGTACATAAATACAGAGAAAGGGCAGGAATGACCGAAAGCACATACGCACTGCAATGAAGAATACACGTCACATGATATAGCTCAAAAGAAACTTTAACTCAAAAGACATGATGGCAGACGGCAACCAGTGGCGGACCAAAATCAGTCATTCTTACCATCTGTGGTGGTGACTAAAGGGTGTTAAAGCTGTTACCAGAACTTAGGCAAAGGCCGTTCGTAGGTACTTTTTAAACCCTCTTCACTGGTAGTGCAATTTTTTCTCCGGACACGAGAGTGACAGGTAAGGGCACAGAGGGAATCCCATGTGATACAGCTGTGGCGCGCGCGCCCCCAGCATCACTGACGCACTAAACGCAGTGCTGTCCGTCTCCAAGCCTCGCTCTGAGATGCTAGTGTTGCCTCTACAAGGGCTTGGGGTACATTTTTTTGATAGGATGCTGTCTATGCTGAAACCTTTCGATCTGTCGGTGGTCTTAGTGACTGTTACTTGAATCATTCCTTTCGGTCTGGTCACTCTGTCCGGCGTGCTCACTGCCACACTGAAAGCGGGAGATCCAGCCCCCAGTCCCTCTTCCGTTGCCGAGCTGCTGTCTGTCTCACACCATGGGAAAGAAAATGCTCTTGTCGGGTGCACAGTGTCCACACAGGAAATGGCGACCTTTTCCACAGATTGGTACTTAGAATTGTTGGGAATGACTGATAAACAGGACTTGTACCAGTCCTGCGTGGGATCAAGGGATGGAGGGCAGGTTTCATGCACCCCTGCGGACGGGTACGGATCCTTCGGACATAGCTGCGCTCGATTCCTACTGATCCCATCTAGGCCAGGTTTCAAATCCGCGCCATGTTCATTCTGCAACTGCTTCTTCCTCAAGTCTGCCGTCGTGGGGGTGAGGTCACCGGCGGGTTTTGGACCGGGAGGGGGTTCAGAAACCTGCCCGTTGCTCCTTTTTTGGCGGGTTTTGGACTCGCGCATATCTTGGGTTTTTGACTTTCTCTTCCTGCGTCTGTAGTTCCCGTTCTCGAACATGTCCAGACATTTTGTGTCAAGTGTCCAGTAGCTGCCTTTCCCCGGCCTCCCCTTCTCTCGAGGCACTTTGATAAAGCAGTCATTGAGGGAAAGGTTGTGGCGGATTGAGTTTTGCCACCCTTGCTTGTTGTCGTGGTAAAAGGGAAATCGCTCCATAATGAACTGGTAGATGCCACTGAGCGTCGCGCGTTGTCCAGGCGTGCTCTTGATAGCCATGGCGATGAGGGCAATATAACTGTAAGGCGGCTTCTGTGGGGGATCCTGTCGAGCCGAGGCGAAACCCAGAGCGGGAAGTATGCTCCTGCTGTTACCTCCATACAGGTATATCAGAGAGGAGTTGGGGAGACTCAGTGCCGGCGGAGTTGCTCCCAGTTGCTGCAGTCGACCGTTGTAGAGGCTCATTATTCCTCCCCGCTCTCCAAGGTTCCGACTTCTGATGTGGCCTGTTTCACAGCAGGGTCTAGCCTTCAGAGAGAGCAACACAAAGCCGCGACTCTGTGTCTGTTCTCAACAGTGTCTGCACGGTTCCCACCGTGTCCCTGCCTCATGAGTCTAAAAATGTTAGATAATTGTTGTACGTTTGCAATTTTATGTTGACTTTGCGCTGGAAAATAAATTGTCTATGATAAACACTCGTTGTGTTCTCAGCCCACCCACATTAATTAAAATTTCATTGCAGAAAGTCCGTGCTCTCCCTCTCCGCGTGTCCCCTGCCTACCAGCCAATGGTGTGCTTGGCTATCCCTTCATTTGTTTATAGAATTAGTCTGTTGATAAGTCTGCCCACCCAAGTCGAATCAAGCTGTGTTTATTTGGAAAAATTTCCGGGCACCCAATACATAAACGCACTGATCTGATGTTTGAAGTATCACGTCCACCCTTGACGCTGAAAGTTGCTCGCACAGAGAGAACAAGCAAACGCGGCAGAGTTCGATCTGGGAGTTGCTGTTGGTTACTTGAAAAGAAAATAAAGTATGAGTAAGAAACTAACTTAAACAATCATTTCATATTTATGTTTTGACAACGTCTCTTTGCAGCTAAAATTAAGGTTTTTCATAAACAGTAAAGCGCTAGCTATATTTTTGACCCGTGTTCTTATTTTTCTGTAGACACGTATGAGATCGCGACTGAGATAAAATTGTGGAATATTTATTCAAAATAAGATGAACCGTTATATATTGTTGCCCAGTAGACTGTGTTCTCTTAGCGCTCTAACTTAAACAGCATGGCTGCGGACCACTGGTGGAATAGAGGGGCAAGTTTCCCTACAACACACAAGACGAGGACCGTCGCTTCCATAAAAGGGGAGTTTGGCTGGACGTGGAAGCTAAATTGTATTATTTGTGAATGCGTGTCTGTTGCTTTATATTATGTATTTTCCTGTTTATAGGACGGAGGGGGATTATAACAACTTTACAAGTGCGCGCAGCTGGTCCGTGCTTACATTATGAGCTTGGAAGTTTCAACAGATAAACTCGGGACTTTTCTTAATTTGTCTTTCTTCTCCGTACTCTACGTTTTTCTTTTCTTTTTTCTTTTTTTCAGATGGTGATTCATTGAGAAAAGGAAACAAGACCCAAATGTCACTAATGTCACCCATACAGCCAAAGTGCGTGCAGCTTTTTGTTAATTTACTCATGTAGTTAGAGCTCCATGACCATAATTGTCTTATCTTTAATTCAATCAGTATTTGAACATTATGTCATTAAACAATACAAATGTGTTTATTCAAAAACAATTGACAGTGTGTTAAGTGCAAGAACACACAGCACCCCAAGAAGTCGCATATACGTCACAGAGGGTAGTGACAGTTTGCTTAGGAAAAACTGGGGGAGATTGTTGTACCTAACGGAAATGAAGAAAGTACATATTTGTTCATTAAAAAGTCTCTTTACTGGAGAACACATTTCTACTGACTACACACACATACCTATCGAATAACGAATTGTTATCAAAGACAGTGGGCACAATGACAGCATATTAGCTGAGGATGCAACCAGTTTGGTTAGGTCTCTTATATGTGATTTCATTTTATCCATCGGAAATATTTAATAAGAACGATAATCCAGATGTAATAATCACTGCCATACATTTTCTGCTTTTTTGTTGCGCGTATTTTTTGCTCTGAAAAATTAGCGGTTGCATTTCATGCCGCTAAGAGGGATTTTTAAATAAATGATGAGCGCGAGGCCTACTGTGACAACGCTTAGCAACACATAGGCCTACTACCATTATGTCTAATTACTTCTTGGCTTTTCTATTTTATCAAACAACTGAGGTCTATAATTATGCAACTACACTTAACAATAAGGCTGAACAATTTTCTCTACGGGAAGATAAAAGTGATGTTCATGGAGAATCTTTGCAACCGTTTGCAACCAACTGTTGAAGGTTTAAAAGGTAGTTTCAGTCCTTCCACCTTTGAGTAACAAGAGGAAGACTTGATATCTGGCACAGAAACTGAGAGATCGATCAATTAATCTGTGAATTACTGCGTTTGAGTCTGGTCCCGTTCAGCATGTCAAACTTTCAGAAAGGTAAATTGCATGTAGGCACATTGAAATTTCACAAATAGTTCAACCAACAGTGCTAACAGTTTTAACATGCCAATTAATTGTGCCTGTCTGGATAACAGCGTCTTTCAAATAAACATGAAAACGACTCAAAAAGGTTCCAGAGGTGTAATTTTTCCGTAATTATGGGTGACCTTTTTGAAATGACATTAATGAACTACTTTGCACTATAGAATTGTCTGTATATGGTTAAATAGTACCAAATATTTCGATAGTATGAATGTTTCGTTAATGGTCGTATGTAGGCTACTATCACAAATAGTATGATGGTAACTGTGGTTCCCACAATGATTATGAACAACGAACATTCATTTGGAACCATTTCAAAGTGTAAAACAGTCGTTGTACGATAACAAAGCTTTTGCTTGCTCTACTATTTAATAATTAATTAGATAAACACATGCGATTTTCCGATTGTTGTTCAAACACAAACAACGACAGAATAAAAAAACGTGATAAATTGCTATTTCTAATGTTCATTATTATTATTATTATTATTATTATTAAATGTAGAACTATTACTTGTAGTAGTATTGCAATACAGTCAATATTAACGTCCTTTATATAAATAAATATTAATTCAGAACAAGAAAAAGTATCTGGAAAAAGAAATAAACAAACATGCAGACTTTAGACTAAAGTTTGTTTATCACGAAAACATACAAAATTAATAGATGAAAATACTTGAATGAAAATTTCATACTGTGGGGTCACTTCTTTTCACATTAAATTCATCATCTGTATACCAGTATTGATATCAAGTATAAAAATACACCATAGCAGAAACAGACTTAAATTTTAATTGTGGTCAACTCAATGTAAACTGCAGACAAGAAATAGTTCTGACAAGCATTTTTACAAGTTACACTGTTTTCATCCTTATCCACTGATTAAAATAATCATTGCATAGCCAAAACATTGCTTATTTCAAAACACATGATCCGTTTAAGGCGTGGTTTCGCGTCCGCAATGAACGGGGCACTCCAATGAAAATCCTCTCGTGACAAGCTAAAACCGCTGGGAATCACAGGGCAATACCTGTACACTGCATGCGCATAAAAAGTTCGCTTGGGCAGGATTCGAACTTTACCTAGCAATTTGACACTGTTACCTGGAAAATTTTTAAGTAGCCTAAAAGAAAGTATCAATTGTACTATTTCTCCTGTCCTTTTGTTTGCATTCACGTTATTCCATCGCTTGCGCACAGAATTCATAGACAAACAGCCATAGACAAAAGCGATGCTGTGTAAATAAACAGGTGACATCATGTTTTCGCGTTGGTTAGGCTAAGTGATGCTCTCCGATGCGTGAGCTGTCCACGTCCTGTAAACATTTAATGCACATTGGTGCATGTGATGGTGGCCACTAAAGCCGTCTCCATGATACTGGTTTGAAGTCCCATCGTTGCGGGTCCAGATGACATTTTGTGTTCTGTTCTGGGGTAGCTGTAGGCGATGCGCTTTGGACAGGAGGCTGTCCCGCACGCAGCTGTATTTGAGGCCGTTCTAAGGAATGTGCGCATCTGGAACGTTCCATCAAAGGCAAGTCTGTTAACGTACTCATGGAGGGATGGTGCAAGTTGGCTATAAGGAACGGAGGCAGTTTGTCACTCCAGCTGGAAGTGACAAGGGTGTGTAACAAAGCGATAGACAAGGCTCTCCCAGTGGTGAAGTCCTCTGCGACTTAATACTTTTTCACAACGAAGCCTGTTGGTCCACAAATCTCACTGCGGGGGCTTCCTTATAGACCCTTGACTAAGGCCTGGCTGAGTCCATGACACGTCCCACGCGGTATCTGCGGTTTGAGAAGACATTTGATCAGACGAGGGGTCCTGTTCTTAATCACAGTGCCAGGAGAGCCGTCCTGCCTTGCTGTCTTCATCCTTACAAGAATTCACCACAAGACCCTTGGCATGCACCTCAGAACTCTGCCATTCTGTCATTGGCGGTGCCTTTTCCGATCCTCCAGGGCAGCTTGACGAATCTCAGAAACAGCTGCTGATGTATGTGACTCCGCCAGCCTGTTCCCTGTTGAAATGGAAACGGTCCGTAATGAACTGATGCGTTCCGTTCATTGTGGTCTTATGGCCGAAAATGTTCTGTCTGGACATTGTCAGGACATAATCAGAGCAATGCAACTGTAAGACGACTTAACTGGATCTTTTCCCGCTATTTTATGCTGGAGGCAATGGGCTCACTGTTTTCCTTGATTTTAGGGCAAGTTCATTTTTGGCATGTTGCGGTGGTACCTTGTGCGTCGGGAAATAGGTCAAATCTTTCAGATTTTTATATTAACTCAAGACTATATGGTCCAACAACTTCAGGTTCGCATCGTTGGTGCTGCGAGCCATATTCTCATAAAAATGTGAGCAATTAATAAGCCTGTGTCTTGCAACAGCAGAACATGCCCATGCTCTCAGGTGCTGAGTGGTAGGAGTCTCCTTTTGACTGTTTCCCTGTGCACCTGTGTAACCCAGGAATCCAACTCGCAGCTGTTATACGACTTTGCGACCAAAGAGAGAGAGAGAGAGAGAGAGAGAGAGAGAGAGAGAGAGAGAGAGAGAGAGAGAGAGAGAGAGAGAGAGAGAGAGAGAGAGAGAGATGATGAGTGGCGTGGTGGAGTGGGGAAAAGAGATTTAACCATACAATATCAAATGTACCTTTTAATACATTAAGTACCAATTTGAAATCCGAAAAAAATTACTTGCATTTATTTATTCTTAATTAATGTGGTGTGATGTGCTTTACCATGTTGGGGAGATTTGTCATACCTGAATGCTATTTTTGTTCATTTTTCATTCAAAATGCATTGCTAAGTTTGAAAAAGAAATAATGAAAAATTATTTTAAAAATGGGACATTTTGGACATCTTGGGCAAACAAGCTGTTCCACCATCCACTTATTATTATTAATTCGGTTTTTATTACTTTATTTTTTGCTGGAAATTGTCGGCGTGTTCTTCAAATATTGAAGCTATTAATTAATTTTGAATTTGCTGAGCCATTATTAGTTAAATAAACTTTCAGGTAGCCCTTATATTCTGAGCACTTTCTTTCTCATTTTGTTTTGTTTGAAGATGAAACTTGCAGTACATGCTTAACGAAAATAAAACATTTTCACATTTTATTTTTGCGGGTCTTGAAGTTAACATAGAAAATATTTATACAGTTCATTAGATGAGTGAATAGATTAATATCATTTAACAATGCTTTGGAGTACAAAATGTACAGAACCTAAGCTTGTTAACAAGTGAATATACACTTTTCTTAGTATGATACAAAAGCAAAAACAGGAAAGAATTAATGGTAGAAATAAAGAAATGAAGGTGCTAATGAAGTAAATAATGTTTGTTGGTCTTTGCTGTTCTCTCATTTAAAATATGCATATGGTAATATAGTGTGATGATGGTGATTTTGATTATTATAATATTATTATTATTTAATACTTAATAATAATTTATTAATAATAATAATAATAATGATTATTATTATTAATATTATTATAAAGTATTAAATAATTTAATTTATAATCAAAATCACATCATGATTATTATTATTATATAAAGTTTTATTTTTGTTATACACAAACACACATTTAACGAAACTACCGACTACTGAAATGTGAGCACAAATTTCCTACTGAAATTAAACAACGCGACTGAAAGTTCAGAAACCTTTTTTTTTTTTTTTTTTTTTAAATATAGGAAAAAACAGCACCGCAAAGTACTCTACAACATAAAGGTTTGGACTTTTTTGGTTATCCCCATAATAGCAAGTATACAAATTCAAGACACGTTTGGTTGAATCTGGTTGAAAATCTGTAAGTAATTTAGTGTTCCCAGATAGTTATTTTCTTTAGTGAATAGGATTAGGGAATTGGTGACCTCTATTTGGTTTGTTGTCGTTTTAAATATAACATCACATGACATGCAGAACAGTGTTTTATTATAATTCTTTAAGTCATTCTGACTACAGACACAGCAGAAGTGATTTGTCTGGTACATTCTAGTAAATATTGCGCTTTGAAGTAAGAAATTGGTTTGCATGCTTGTGTCGCCACTTAGTGGCTAAAGTAGAGGAACGTCTCTTGGTTGAGGTCTACACTGTCAATTCAAATAGTTTGGCACTGCTTTTAGTCCGGAATCTGCCATTGCCAAAGTAGCACAAGTAGGCGTGCTGATGTGATGCTTGTTTCACCAATCTGTAAAATGTAAAAAAATATATATCCATCTATGTAAGCATGTGTGAGGCTAACTGTATTATTATATTATGACAGACATTATACTATACTAATTATTCATCTGACTACTATTGACAACCATTTCCAATAGCCAGTCAGTTTTTCGGTACAGTTTTTCGGTACGTTTTGAAATATACTAAAAACAACACAATACAAACAATTTTTCAGAATGAAGAAGCACAATAAAACAATTCCAGCAGGATAGCTAAGCGTTCGTCACATCGGTTATAATTGCTATTTTCGTTTCCGTATGTTGTTATAAAGTTATTATTAAAATTTTGATCTACGATTTAGTCAAATGGATGCAGATGGCCCTAGATTTTTTTTTTTAATTCTAACGGCAAAAATGCTTGTTTTCCTTTTTTTACAGTATATTTTTTTGTAGTTTACACCCTTTAAATTGTTTTCTGCTCTCTGATTTGTGAGGGAATGTAGATTGGGACTGGGACTTTGACACAGGGACTCAAACTTGGAGTTCAACTGAAGTCTCGAAGGAAATTCAAACCATGTTTATCCAGACATGGACTTGAGTATTTGGGATTTAGAACTCTCCTGGGACCTGGCCCTGTTGACTTTAACTCTTTTTATTCAATTGTCCTTACTTGCTTTACTTGCTCATTTTTAAATCTCATCTGTTTTCCCATGTATATTAATTTTGCTCATTGAGTAAATTATACAGATTAGAGCTGTTTGCTTGCTGGGTAAAAAAAGGGAAACTGTGGGATGCAGTACACTTGAGCTGCACACAGGGTGCACACAGGCTAGATGTAGGCTGCATATAACATACACAAACCATATTCCAGCAGCTGAACTGTGTAGTCAGAGCATCAGAGTACACAGAGCACATGCGTACTTCAGGAGCCTGAGTGATCTCATGTGCAATGAAGCAAAGAAAATCTTATTTAATTAAATGTAAAGTTGCCGGCCACAATTAGCACTGGCAGTTTGAATTCAGCTCTAAAATGTGTGGTGAGTCACTGTACTAAAGTGTGTGTGCTCTGTTACTGCTTTAGCAAAATGAGACATGTGGTGGTCCAGTAAATGGTGTGTTTTAATTCTGATAATCTTCCATTCCTTCTGATATTAACAGGGTTTAAGACTCCAGAATGGAATATATTGTTAGCACCCTGGTTGCAACTCTCATATTTGGGACGTCAAAGCTCTGTGAGGGTGTTGGTTGCGTTTGATTGTGTGCACACATATGAGAATACTGAGTGCAGATGGTGTGTGTTTGTGGGGAAGGGGGATAGTTGCAGGTATGTATGTGTGTGTGTGTGTGTGTGTGTGTGTGTGTGTGTGTGTGTGTGTGTGTGTGTGTGTGTGTGTGTGTGTGTGTGTGTGTGTGTGTGTGTGTGAGAGAGAGAGAGAGAGAGAGAGAAAAGAGCGTGTTGGTTGCAAGTGTGTTTTTGTCTGCATAGTCTGATTGCAGGTACACTCAGGTATTCCAAGACTGGTTTGTGATGAGAGACATGGAGACGCCCAAAACTATGAAGATTTTTCTGTCTTTACTTCACTTGATCAACAGAGTATTGGCACGTGAGAGCAATATGGTCAAAACCTCCACATTCATCAATAACCACTTGACATCAGTAGAATGACGGAGGTAGGAAATGACCAGCAACTGAACTTCGGATCTTCGGCAAATGACTTTGAAGCACAGTAATATTTATCTCCAACAACCAAGCGGTCTCCCCAATCCAACATGCACGTACTGCCCTTCTTTTCCCATCAGATATGGAAAGATAGTACAGACCGAAGACAACGAACGGTGAGTCCCTTCCTCGTTTGTATGTAGACCGTAAGCCAGGCAGACAGTTCCGCGAGACGCACAGTCCATCCGCTCGGCTCCCCATTGACGTCACACTGGTATCACATGAATAAGCTGGGACCAATCGTAGAAGCGCTATCGAAGTGGTTTGGTTTTTCACGAAGATAGAGGAAAAGAGAAAAGGGAACCTTGCCAATGGGCTGCCGAAGAACAGAAAACACGAAACACACGTCGCCATCGTACTTCTGTCTTTTTGATGCTTCTGAAATCTGGATTATATCATTACAGGGACTGGCGTAAATGGGATAGCAATGGCCCAGTTATATTGAATAGCCCGTGCCTGGAGGAGAGAGGAAGAGACGTTTCAGGGGAAATTGTCTGGAGAGATAGGAGGGCAGTTACCCTAAATCCCCTCTCTCTTCCCAGTCCCGGAATACTCCTCTCCAGTCCTCCGTTAATGGCTTTCTCAATAGATATCCCCCGGTCACATTTTTCAAACATACCATATATAGAATAGTCGAGGCCGCGCCTTGGTGATTAGATTGGTTCACATAAGTTGAGGTTGTTTTATCCTTTTTATATCTAATTCAAAAATCGTCTGTTGATACATAATAGCAACAGAAGCGTCCGTCTCGTTGTGGATAGGCCTCCGATTAAGTATGGAATTTAACAGTAGTGGAGGGGGCAGCGGGCTCCACAACAATCAGTACCACCAGTCTGAGGAGAGCAAACCCTTGCTGGGGGAGATGTCTACGCCGACACCGCCGGAGGGGAACAATAATAATAAGATTGGCGCAGGGCCGTGTCGGAGAACCCTGCTCCCTTCCAGCAGCGGGATGCGATACAAGCTCCTACAGGAGGGAGACGTTCAGGTTTGTGTGGTTAAACATCCGCGCACCTTCCTCAGCAAAATCCTCACCTCTAAATTTTTGCGGCGATGGGAGCCTCACCACCTCACGCTGACTGACAGCAGCCTCGCCTCGGCCACGGTAAGCTCCCACACTGCGGCTATACTCGTCCAGCTAGCGTTAGCTACTTAGCCGTGTTGAAATATGAATCATATCTGAGAATGCATGCATTCGTTTATTTAGCTTGTTGTTATCTGGTTGACATTTATTTTTTCACACAAGGCGCAGTTTGTGATCGTGCATTTGATCGTACATTATCAGCAAAAATATTTCAGTTCTTTGTTTCCAATTCGGTCAGCTCTCAACAGCGTCGCACTGTTTCCTTCTGTTATTACACCTACACACAGCTGACGGAAGACACCGTTTGCTTTATTATGTTTCATTAACTAACACTCATAAAACAATGTTTATGTTCAAATAACACGGCGACGAAGGTGCAAAGACAACCGAGCTTTATATCCAGTTGACATTTGCATCACGATTGTTGACAAGGAAGTAAGTACGGACTGCGATTGTGTTGAGCCCTGGTCTTGTGTCGCCCGTTGGATCTATATTGTTTTGTGTGGTGAGAAGGAAGACATTTTCTATGTCGGTGCGATGTATTGACCAGGCCTGGTTTAGATTTCACCCATACTGACAGTCATTTAAATTGTCACAATCCAACAAATTTTAACGCCTTATAAAGTTATAACCCGGGGCACCAGAAATGTACTGTATTACATATCAGTAATTTGGCCAATTTCTCTATAGTATTCCCATTAGTCTAAATACAGGCCCAGAATGTCACATCAGAGGATATAAAAATGTCCAGTAAAAATGTCTCAATAGACTGGCAGTGCTAGCCTTTTCTATTTACAGTTTTCTAATTTTATTGTTATCTTCATGTGACTCTGTGCTCAGAGTTTTTCTACAAATGACGTTTGTAAGGACAGCTGTATTTAAAGTTTTGTTGTAGGCGTGTAACTCTAGTGGGGTTTGGATACACTAAAGTGGAGAACATGTTGGAGCTGGGATATCTGACGGGCTTGGGAGTGGAAGAAGAAATGGGGAAGGAAATAGGGTAATGGATTACACATAGTGTACTAGAGAGTCAGCTGTTTAGTTTGAGTCTGTGTCAGGTCTGATTAACCTTGAATGGTGTCTGATTATCACAATAAAGCTACTTGTCTATTTAATGTGTGTATCAGGCAATGTTAATGTCTAATCTGGCATATTGGTGGCATTTGTGAGGTTTCTCTTAACCTCTTGTTTGTGTTCTCAGTCTGTGAAGAATTCTCTGTAGAGCTTAGAGTGTCTCAAACTGAAGTGTTTGTGTTTCTTTAAAAGAAACACAAGACGGCTTCATCGACAGTGTTATATTAATCGCCCCGATTAAAGTTCATGGACACCGCTGTGTGTTTGTCAGAATGCAAAACTGTCTTGACCTTATACATTCTGAACTAAAATCCTCCAGTTGTGCTGCCCTTACTTATTACATTCCTTTCCCACTAGACCTAGAACCAGGCTGGATGAAATAGCCCCTTCCCAATGTAAGTCTTTCCAAATAATAATCTGGGGACTTAAACACATATGCCTTCCATTAATAAATTGCTGGTATTACATTTTGTTTACTGAAGTGTGCTCCTTTGTGTTTTTCCCCCGGGGGGTTAGTTAACTGTATGCTGGCATTGCATCAGTCAGTTCCAGAGAAGGAAGGATTACAGGATACAGAAGGTTTATGTGAATGTGTGTATTATTAGGGTTTTTCAGTGTCATGTTTGAAGCACTGCTTTGTGTCTCAGCAATTGACCCCAGAGTCTGCAATCGAACCATGACTGTGCCAGTGTTGACAGTGCCGGTGTTGACTGTGCCTTGAAACCCCTCGGCAGTGTATGTTTGTCCACAGTGTTGCCCAGTCACCTGAGTCTGTTATCGTCTTCCTCACTGCACAGTTGTGGATCCTCTGGTCAGTCAGGTGCCTGCAGTCCATCCATGTCAGCTGTGCAGGATACACACAGTTCAGTCAGTGGGCTGTATGGTGAAACCAAGCCATGGCTGACTGTATACATATCGTAGGAGCTTGAGGTCATCTGTAGTCTCCCATATTGGTGCCTACAAGTGTGGTGAGCATTAAAACCAGGGAAACATGCTCCACTAATTTTACATTTAGACTAAGAACCTGGGTACAGCACTATTTTCAGAAGGATTAATGAAACCTAGCTAGTTTTATCTTGTCTCCATATTCAATAGCAATGCTAAATGCATTTTTGTGGTTCTGTTTAATTATTGTATGACAGGGTGCATTTTTGTAGCAATGGAACTACAATGGAGAAGCAGCCAATCCTGATTAATCTGACTGTGCTCCAGTTTGGCTGAACTGGTTGGTTTTATTGAGGGAAACTACAATGGTCTCACAGGGTGTCTTAGAACATCAGTTTCGTAATTAAAACAAAGATCAGTTTTTATCCTGATACATACACTCCCACCATCGAAATACACAAACACATGTTAAATATTGCGTTTTTATGGATGGTGCCTCAGGGAAAGGTAAGATTTGCGAGATTTTAAATGGCCGATCTGAGCCACTTTAAGTGGTTGCGTGTACGATACCCATTGTATGGAGTGCTGGTGGGAGACTACACATGCAGGACCATGGCTTCTGAATCTGCTTGTATCATTTTATTCATAACTGCTTTGAGGCTTCGGTTAGACGTTAGAGTGTAACACAAAGTGTGGACATCAAAATAGTCTGACGGAGGAAGAAGATGACGAACATTACTTGACGCCCTTTGCGGACATTTATTTGGTTAGGAGAAAAGTGGTGTGATGCAAATAGAAGGGCGGCTGGCAAGCTATCCAGCATGAACTGCAATCTAACAGTTTGCATACTTTGACAAGCTAGCTAAATGTTAGTTTAACAAATGATCTGTTAGGGCCGTTTGATTTAAGAAAACATCCATAAAAAAGTATGCATTCTGCAGTTCTAAACAGCCTAGCCTTAGACTTAATGTGCGTAATCTTTGACTGGCCATTTTTTATTTCACACGCCCACCCCCAGACTTGTACTTCCTCTTTTCAGTCCACATTTGTCTTTCCACAAGTACCATTGGTGCATAATAACGGACCTTTGCAAATATGAAAATTTCCAAAGATTTTTTTAGAGTCTACAGTTACACAGATAATCTTTATTGTATCCCTGTTTTGGAACCACCACAATACCTTTATCTTAAAACTGGTTTTTCAAATGAGTATTGACTCCTGCCTGCTAACATTATATGAAATAAATTTAATCTGTCAAACCTGTTCTGGATAGTGTGCAGGTTGTATTGGAGGAATAGTATCCTGTTATGACCAGGGATGTTATTTCCCTTTAATTTCTGTTATTGTGGAAGAAATTAAATTAAAATTATTGTATGGAAAGTGTTAATTAGTTGTATGATGGTCAAAATAGTAATGGGAATTAAGAAATTGCTAATGATGTAGGCACTGGGTGAGGTTACAGTCCTACAGTGAAGTCTCACTTGATTAAATGGCTGACCATTAGATGAATGGATATTTGAAAACCATAGCTGGCAAGTAAACCCATTGGCTTCTCAGACAAAACACATTTTATGGCAGTTGGATGGTTGTAAGGCTGGTGAGCGTAGCTAATGTGTCATTCATTTATCACTACCAGATAATGTCCTGTTTGAATCACTACTGCTATCTTGAGTCCTATCTACACGGGCGTGTGGTTTATCAGAAATCGGAATTGAATTTATTAGCACAGGACATTCTGAAATTGTGGAAGAGCACATCAGAGTGAAGGTTATCACACTCATTTCATTCAAAAATGCAAACTGCAACAGCTTAAATAGTAAACTTGTAAACTAGTATTCGTAAAACACCTGTAAATTTAAGTATACACTGAACTGGTTGTTGTGATGGGAAAAAAATATTCCCAATGAAATGTAATCTCACTATAACTGTAAATGTTATTTGGATGAATGTTTATTATGTTTCTGTCACCTTTGTGGCTAGCTACCTAGCTACATTGCACCTCTTCTGCACTGATCATCTGTCATCCACAATGTTCATGATGAACTGGCAAACTGAATCTTTTGTGCATGCCATAAATATAATCATCAGATATATTAATAAGTAATTTTTTCAGGATTAATAAATGTTGCGGTCTGACATGAATTTAGCTTCCTGGGTGTATGTGGTCCAAGTCCCACAACCTCTCATATTCTCTCCCAGCCCTCAGGGTACATGGAGACCCCCCTGTCCTACAGCAGTATAGAGGATCTCCAGCTACTGTCCTGGGACAATGCTCCAAAGTACTGCCTGCAGCTCAGCTTCCCGGGGGGTACTGTCCTGCTGCAGGTACGAATCCCACCCAGTCTCGCCTCCACACACCCACCTGCTTTCATTTCAGCCCATCAGTTTTGTTACTGATTGTGTATGTTCTCTAAGTGGGTGAAACAAAATCTTCACTAGGAATCTGCTTTTAAGTGGTCTACCTGCTGAACTGGAAAATCATGTCATACCATGTCATCTATTCTTGAATATTCTTCTACTAATATGCTACTTATTTGATAATTCTTTAAAAAAAACAAAACCTGCATTGTTCTACCAGACAATATAAGATATGAGCACACCCCTCTGTCTGTATTGGCAGAACAAAGAATTTATGTCAATAAATCATGCTCAGAGAACACAGCATGCTGTCAGTGTCAAATTCCTTTCACATATCCTAGGTAGGCTACATCTCTGCCCCAATTTTGAAGCTAGTTTGGAACATGCTTTCCCAGTGGCCATATAAGTGCTAGCTTGTAGCACCTGTACCCTGTTGCTGTCTGTTACTAGCTGTCGCGCCATCTCCTGTCCAATCCTCCTTGCCGGACTTTTAAACTCACCCAGCCTTGATTGCTGCTCTGTTCGTTAGTGGAGAGACCTTGTGTTAGTTAGACTCACTTGCTGCCGTATTTAAATCCTGTCCTACTGCTTTATTTTGAAGTCTGGCAGTCAGTCCCAGACTTTAAGCCTTGAGGCTGTTGTGTTTGAATCCCGCCTAGTTTGTATATCTTTTTTGCTTCCGAGTCTTTATTACACTGTGCTGCCTTGTTTCTTTGTTTTATATTGAGGGTAAAACTCATGCACTTGCATCCATTCCTGCCTCCAAGTTATCCTTTATGTGACACTAGCTAGATGACGCTGGACCATTTCCAGTACGATAAGTATTTCATCATGGGGTTTGTAGTTGATTTGCTGTTAATGGCTCCATCCATCATGGCCACCCCATTTAGTAGATCTGAACAACACTGGATTCTTAAAAATAGATGTTCTCGAACATGGAGTTTAGACTATATTCTCCCCTCCCTCATCTTTCAAATGGCTGAAGGCTTGCTTTCTTGATGAATGATCCTATATCCCACTAGAAACAGTTCAAAATGTGTGTAACAGCATTGCAAGAAGGACTACAGCAGATCCTTATTCGTTAATAATAAATATGCCTGTATTGTTTGCATTATTTAGTCAATCCACTGTGTGTTGCCATCTGCTTGGCTAGCCACTTGTTTACCTCATACAACATATTAGGAAAATGACCAGTTTGAATTTTTATGTTACCTATATTCACATGTGCTATTTATTATTCACATAACCTTGTTCCTCAAATTGTATTCCTTCTGCTAAGACAATTTGTCCAATTTTGATTGTATTTTTTTGCAGTGTGATGGATTTTTGCATAAATCTTTTTGCATTGAAAATTGAAATTTTCACATTTTCAAAGTGAGACTGAAATTGAACAGGGTATTTCAATGCTACTTCTATGCTTATACCCTAATCACTTGACTGGTGTTTACTGGAGTTACACACCTTTGAGATTCTGTTGTATTATTATTATTTCTTCTTAAAAAAGATAGTATTTTAATACTCTCTCTGTCTCTCTCTCAGGCAGCGAACAGTTATGTACGGGACCAGTGGTTTCACTCTCTGCAGTGGAAGGTAGTACCAAGTGATTGAGATGCTTATGACTGCATGTGTTGACACCAGTTTCAAGGTCCACGGTTTTATTCTTAACGCATGTGTGGTTTATCGGCAGAAAAAGCTGTATAAGTATCGGAAGGTTCTGACAAAGCCAAGCCGATGGGAGGTGGTGCTAAAGGAGATTCGCGGGCTGGTTGAGTTGGCGCTGACATCCCCTCTGCAGGACGACTCCATCCATCAAGCCCCTCTGCACATTATATCGACACTACTGTCTGAGGTGAGGTGTGGGGTCACAGGGGTGGGGTCATGGGCCCACCCTGTTTACTTAAATCACTTAATCTTCCATCAGACTAAGACATTTTTTTTTCCCTAGAACACCAACCTGAGTCCCCAGGAACACGAGAACATCATCGTGGTGAGTGAGTGTGATTGAGAGAAGGGAAGAAGAAAAGCAATTCTGTTAAATTCAAATTCAGGGGCGAGGGTTTGCATGCATGCATACCCTCTGAGAGTCATATTAAATTCTGAAAACTGCTGTGAATGTTGCTGTATCCCAAATGTGTCCAGTGTGTGAATCCTCACCTGTGCGATGCTATCTTGCATCTTTTTTTGTGTTGCACTGTAGCAGTGACTCTGTCTGTCCTTCTGTCTTTCCTTCTCTCTGTCTCAGGCTATTGCACCTCTGCTGGAGAACAACCCCCCTCCACCTGACCTGTGTGAATTTTTCTGCAAGGTAACCATAGACCATCCATTTACATGCACTGATAAGAGGAGGAAGCTGTAGTCAAACTGTAATGGAAGTAGTTGTAGTAACATTGTAGTTCTAATCATACAATTGTGGCGGTATCTATTATAATGATGTTACTAGTCCTCAGTATTATGGTGTTAGATGTTGTTTAGTAGGACACTAAACATGGAACTCAGTTACAGAGTCACTGGTCAACCAAACTGGGTATGGTCACCTTTAACTTGTATGATTGTCTGCATTTTATTATGGTAGTATTTAGAGGGAATATGAGAGAAGTTGGTATGCAAGGTAATGAAGCGTGCAATTTTCATACAAGAAAAAGTTAGTGTCCCTTTGCCATCCAGTTAGAGCCTTTTTTGAGCCAACCCTGCATAATAAAACTCTGTCCTTTACTATCATAGTTAAGTTGTCACAGGTTTTACAGAAAAATTTTGTTTGATTTCTACCATTTTGGAGAGGGTGAAAAAGTGATTTGTTCAGTATCTGGGGCTCCACAGACCCAAGGTCAGAGCCAGAGTTTTGAATGGTAGTGAATCTTCTCTGGAGTGGCCATCCTGCCAGAATTTCTTCCAAGAGCAAGGCATACAATCACTCAGACTATTACCTCATCTTTAGCAAGGGTGCCAGTAATTCTTCAGTGAATTCGACTGACATCACTTGTACCTGTGATAGGCATGGTGTGGTTGTTGGTTAATTTAAGTGGAGATTTATTGCTGCAAAAAGATAGTAGCCTGTTTAAAAAAACAAGTAGTATTTTGTGATACTTTCCATGTAGTAGTATATCAGGAACAATCCTGCCAAGTGAAGGATTCATTTTGTGCTTTGATCAAGACAAGGCCCTTAAATGTACACATTTTTCAGTTCTTGTATTTGGGACAGACTTTGGAATGACAAGCGGAAATGCTGCATAAAGTGATGCCTTTACAGGCCACTGCCTTTGGATTGAGACACATAGTATTGTGGTGGTAGTTCTCATATATGGTGGTGGTACTATTTTTATGGTTTTGCGGTATATGGTATGGGGTATGGGATGCTGAATTCTGATGGGTGTCTTTGTGTCTGTCTATGGGCAGCACTGTCGAGAGCGTCCACGGTCCATGGTTGTGATTGAAGTGTTCACGCCTGTGGTTCAGAGAATCCTCAAGCATAACATGGTGAGTGTTTCTGTATTCCAGTTACAGTCGGACTGATTCAAATGCCATTTTTACACTTAGAAGCAGTGTCGATATGCTCTGATGTGCAATATCACTGCTCGTTGTTGAATCCAAGTAAAGTCACTACCGTCTATCCTGTGACCCCCCTCAGGATTTTGGGAAATGCCCCCGACTGCGTCTCTTCACTCAAGAGTACATCCTGGCCCTCAATGAGTTGAACGCTGGCATGGAAGTGGTCAAAAAATTCATTCACAGGTGAATAAAACACACATATATATACAGCGCTCAACACTTCCTCACTCACAGCTACATTAAACATATTTACTCACATTATGTATGTGTATATGTTGTTGCACAGTAACATGTGCTTTTGTTTCAGCATGCATGGTCCAACAGGACAATGCCCCCATCCCCGTGTCCTCCCCAACCTAGTAGCTGTCTGCTTGGCTGCCATCTACTCCTGCTATGAAGAATTTATCAACAGGTGAGTGTCTCGAAACCTGTAATACATTCAAGTCTCCGTACCTACATAACAGGCGAGCCTCTGTCTTCATTCTATACATTTAGGTGTGTCTGTTGCCTTTGTAACCATTACATCACCCTTCTGTGATCTGAGACGACCCATGAGGAACTCGTATTTTCATACTTTCCAAGAAGTGAACCCGAGCGAATGATTCCATGAAATCTTCTTGCTTTGTGATTCAGGTTAAGCCAGAATTCTAAACTGCGGTTGTATAATTAGATTGTTTGCACCTCTCAACAACAAATATGGCTCCTCTCAGCTTCCTTGATGAAACAAGACAAATATGGTGAAAAACATGTGGTTTGGTGGTTATATATATTACAACACTTTCTTCCATGTTTTTATCATAGGCACGACTAAAATATTTTACCCCAACCTTTTTGCAAAGTCATTTAGGTAATGCACAAGAGTGTTTTAAAATATTGTGTGAATACGTAAATTTTGTAATTTTTTTCAAAACACAATAAACATTTACTGCTTTGACACAACATATTTCAGTGTTCCTATATACCTGTTTGCCTGTAGATCCAGTCTGGTAATATAACTGCACTTTAAGCACACATCTTCCTCTGAGCACATGCACCTGTTCTAGTAATTCTGTATCTATGTTCAGTACTGTGAGAAATACTCCTGACTCTGATGTGATCTCTTTCCCCTGAAAAAAGCCGAGACAATTCACCGAGCCTGAAGGAGATCAGGAATGGCTGCCAGCAGCAAAGTGACAGGAGGCCCCCCTTACCCCTGCGCCTTCTCCGCCTGGCCCCGCCCACACCCCTGGCTACATCCCCCACCCAACCGACGTTGCCCCTTTCTCCCCCGCCCTCCATCGTCAACTCCAGCGAGGTCCTGGTGGAGCTGGAGAAGAACAACAATGCTGCCAACAACCGGCTGAAACGGCCTGCAGGGGGCGACAGTGAGCCTAACCTCATTGACTGCCTGCTGGTCAGCCCCACTCTCAGTGCCCTGACCATCCAGCTGCCAGCACAGGCTGATCAAGTGCTGCGCTGCTTTGCTCTTATCCTCAAAATGCTGTAAGCATTCTGTCAGTCTCCCTCATTGTCCCTCTCAAACTGAAATACTCCTTTTATTGGCATGACAAGTATAGGCCAGTGCCTGAGTTTTTTTTTTTTTTTTTTTTTCTATGCCCTCTCGTATAGCATGGGAAAATTAAGCTTTGTCTCTATGTTTCAAAGCTGATTGAACACAAACTGTCCTGCCTTGGTAGCCAGGACTGACAAGTCTTTGTGTTTTTCCAAATTTCCCATATTTTACATTTATAAAATCACCAGATAGCCAGTGTGTATTGATTTTCCAAATGTGGATATTTTTCTGTCATGTGATATTTGTCCCTACTATCATTTTTCATTTTTTGAAATGCATTTGTTTTTTATTGTGATCATGTTCACTGCCGAGGCCCAGTTATGGCAGTAATCCTACAGAGGTTCACTCTATTGGGTAACAGCAGATCCAGGTCATCTGAATCTCTCTTTATCGCTCTCTCCCTCTCCGTCTGTATAAGAAACCATAGTCGTTCTTGAATCTAGTAATATTGCTCACCTGTTAATGATTCATTTTTTATGTACAAAACCTTATCCAATACAGAAAGGAGGTCTACAGGGTGTATGTGTGTGTGCGCGTGTGAGTGTGTCTATGCATGCATGCATATAGAACATGACCTGAAAACATTGTTCAGTTATGCTTAACTATGAGACATGTAATCACTGACACTTGAAACTTTAAGAATGAACAATGTGACATTTAGGTCACTGTATAGGTCTACTCCAGTTACATTGGGACTGTTTCACAGAAACACAATGCAAAAGCCAACAAAAAGGCCATACTGTTTCCTGAGGGCGTTATGTAATCGGTTCTCTCTTCCGCTCCCCAGGTCTGACTATGATGACTGGAGGCCAGCCCTGGCCAGTCTACTGCAGCCTATCCCCTTCCCGAAAGAGTGAGTAATCTCTTGCACTATCTCTCATCCTGTCTGTCGTCTACATTTCCCTCCACCTCTTTACTGAGGAGCAGGAACTACGAGGGGGTGTGGCACATACCTGAACCAGAACGACATGACTGTATGCGTTCAGATCTCATTCGTTGAGGTGTATGTTAGAGGAGGCAGTGCACAAATGTGAGGAGGTGGGGGAGAGTTAAAGGTATGGAACAGGGGGTGGGAAGCCGAAGCAGGTGTTTGTCAGTGACAGGTAGGGGAGGGAACAGGTATGGCTCAAAGGCAGGTGTGTTTGGCTCATTACTGCTGTTGTCAGAGCTAGAGGATCATCTGGAACTCACCTGTGCTGCAAGGCTAATGTGAGTGTTCCAGTGCCTTATAGACCACAACAATATGTAGACAGAACTCTCCCATCCCATCTCACAGAATAACCAGTGCTTTCCAGAACAAAATATAAAACACTAAAGTGTGTCCATGTGTATATGTGCATGTATAGTGTAATACTTGTAATGTATATTCATCATTTTTTCCCTCCTTCTTCAGGGCTCTTGCACATGCCAAATTCACAAAGTAAGTTTGCTTATTGTAGATTGTTTTTGGTTGTCTTTCCGTGTTAAAATTCTCATTGTTAATCTATTTTACTGCAGCATCTAGGTGCTGAGGGAAAAGTCTGTGTTTTGTGCTTAATATTTTCATTGAGGCATTTAGCTGTCACTCTTATAACTAGTCTGAATTGCAGAAGTGTATACAACAGGTTTGCATGCAAAGCAGAGACAATACCACATCTGGCCATGATAGTCATTACAGAATATCATTATGGGCACCAGAGAAGTGTAGGTACATGAGTTTGAGTGTGTAGAGAGGGGTAGATGAATCAAATGTTCAGATGCAGTTTAAACAGATGTGTTTGAGTCTGCAGCAGAAAATGGACAGAGATACTGCTGTCCTTGTTGTAGCCAGAGTAGGGGACCATGCCATGGTCTGGCTGGAGTCTGAAGCTTCAGCAGAAACATTCAGAAAGAGTTGGAAAGGACAGCACAGGGATCTGGACAATGATCGTTGTAACAAACGTGGAGAGAAGGGAACAGATTGTACTTATCTTGCTTGTCTCTCTGTGTGCCTGGCTACAGGGAGCTGAAGTATGTTATCCAGAGGTTTGCAGAAGATCCCAGACAGGAGGTTAGTGTGTGTATGTGTGTGTGTTTGTGTGTGTGCATGTAAGTCTGCCACAGGCATTTTTGTGTTTGGAATGAGGTGTGTGTGTCTAATGAATGTGTTCATGGGCATGTTGTAGGTACACTCCTGTCTCCTCAGTGTGCGTTCTGGGAAGGATGGCTGGTTCCAGCTCTATAGCCCAGGGGGCGTGGCCTGTGATGACGATGGAGAGCTGTTTGCCAGTATGGTACGTTTGCAAAATCATCCCTGTCATGCACACCACCCACTCCAAACCCATTATACAATCATACCCACACTGCACTTTAAACTTCTCTCAGTTTCCGCAGCTCCTATTTTCATGCGTGTATCGTTAATATAAGCAAGCATAAATTCAAAGACTGATATATGTATGTATACTGTACAGTACTGTATAGGAAAACCATGCTTTCCATTAATTCTCAAGTCTGTTTTTTTCTAAATTGGTTAAAATTTTATAAGCGTACATTTTACAATTTCGGGAAAGCGGGAGCGGTTGCCATCTGGTGCACGGTTTGAATCATTAAATTTGTTTTTTTTAATTCTTTTACCCCCGAAAATATTTTTTTTTTGTATCAGCGGATTTCTGTAAGTCAAGTCTTCGTAAGTAGGGGTGTAAGTGTACAGTTATTTAGCTGATACTTTTATTCCGAGCTAAAGACCAATCCTCCCTAGAAGGAATGTGGGTTTAAGGGTCTAATTCAAAGGCCTAACAGCTGCATTGATTTTATTGTGGCTAGACTGGGGCTTAAAACTCCAACCTTCCAGGTCCCAGTCAAGCACCTCAGCCAGCAGGCTATTGGAATTCTTTCTTATTCCCATTTGCACATGTTCACCATGCATTGCAGTCCTCTTCATGTCAGTGTTGCCCATGACTATTACCACCATGTGCCTAAAGGGACTGTAGGCAGTCTTTGCATATCTACTGCCCCCTGCCTGTACATCAGTCAAACCTAATCTCTTACTTTCTCCAGGTACACATTCTTATGGGCTCCTGCTATAAGACCAAGAAGTTCCTACTGTCTCTGGCAGAAAACAAGCTGGGACCCTGTATGCTGCTGGCACTGCGGGCAAACCAGACTATGGTGGAGGTGGGTCTTTGTCTGTGTCTGTGTTTGTGCACATGCACATGTATGCATGCTTGTGTGTAGTGAATGTGTGTGTGTGTCCATATGTATAAGAGTGCTATACTGTATCTCTGGCCTGTGTGTAGTGAATGTGTGTGTGTGCAAATGTATATGGGTGTTATACTGTATCTCTGGCCTGTGCTGCAGATCTTGTGCCTGATGCTGGAGTATAACATCATAGAGAATAAGGACACTCAGCTGCAGATCATCTCCACTCTGGAGAGCACACAGGTGGGCCGCAGCCTGTACGAGCAGCTCTGTGACCGGCAAAGAGAGCTACGGGAGCTGGTAAGAGTGCTACACAGCAACATGACCACATGAACTGCACGTCTGCACAACCGCAGAGAGTTCCTTTATAAAATACACAGTGCAACCATGCAACTGTTCAACACCTCCGCAAGAAGAATGCAACACATCTACTCAATCAATGTGCAGAAATACATCTGCAGCCTACATTGTGAACACACAATTACTCAATTCACAGAAATGAATATAATAGACCACAATATAGTCAGAATACATCTACATTTCATTTACTGGTCAGATCCACTTTTGGCACACATAGTCTACACATGAAAGTGAAGCTCAAAGCAAACTAAAGGCAAAATAAAAATTTACCTCATTGTTCCTTAATCAACCATGTGAGACATGGCTAGACTTCCACAACACAGTAAAGAATACAATACAATGCAAGCTTGAATAAGAATTTTACCCTACATGTCTGTCTTGTCAATTCCTTCATCCTTCATCAGATTCTTTGCAGATATAAGCATAAAGGAATGGAAGTCATTTTCTCAACAATTTTCTGTTCTGTTTACTTCAATTTCCCACATTTCTTTCTTGTCATTTTTGTCATTAGGTTGTGGAAAGACAGTACTTGGGTGACATTTTAATGGATTTTCATTTTTATCCTTTCATTTTTATTTGTGAACAAAAAGTTTTCAATGTAACACACTGAGAAAATACTGCCACCTTCCAGTTTATCTAAGAGATGTCTGGTTTTGAGTTTTCTTATATCACCCTCTTTTTCTAGCTCTCATTCTTTTCTCTAATTCCCTCCTTTTTGTTTTCTCTCCTCCTCTCTCCCTCTCAGCAAAGAAAAGGAGGCCCTACCCGTCTCACACTGCCCTCAAAGTCTACGGTAAGCATCAGGACCCTGCCATTACATTTATCATGTCTTATCACTGATGTTTCTTGTGTTGATATCAAAATCAGCTATTACCATTATTTAATTACAGGCGGATTATTATTTTTAGTGATCATTTTCTTTTGCAATCTGTCCCTTCAGGATGCAGACCTGGCTCGGTTGTTGAGCTCTGGCTCCTTCGGGAATCTAGAGAATCTGAGTCTGGCCTTCACCAACGTCACCAGTGCCTGTGCCGAACAGCTCATTAAACTGCCATCCCTCAAACAGCTCAACCTGTGGTCCACCCAGGTGTGTTTGTCCCTGCTAGCACACAGTCTTGTCAGCAGTGAGTGCCTGAGGGACTTGCTCTGATCCAGCCCATTAATATGTATGCTCCTCCCCCCAAACTTATACTCCCCACCTCCATGTGGGGGAATCTCTTTAAAATCCCAGTGTTGTGTTGCTCACCATATTCAGTCCATTAGCAATGCAAGTGAACTATGCAAAATATCCCCCTCAACCATCCATCCATTGGTTTGAGGAAGTGGATCTACAAAATGGCAGGCTAAGGATAATGAAATTACCCAGAATCTTTGAATGTATTTATTATGTCCAGGTAAAAATCAGCCAAAAAAATCAGGATATATGTTTGTGGGCTTAAAGATGCTTACAGAAGTTTTAATACACAAATGAAAAGTTGAATAAATAAGCCCATAGACTTTTTTGTGGTGCATTGTTCAATATAAAAGTCAATTTAAGACTAATCTATAGCAAATAATTTGACATTAGATAGAATTACTACTATTGGTAATGTTAGTTCAGTAACTGCCTTGTTGGTAGCAAGCAAACCCGCCAATTATACAGCAAAGAGTAATTAGCTGATGAGTTGACATGTGATCATAATAGTTTATATTAACATTATTAATGTATAAGTATACAATTATCAATGATATTACATCTGTTACCTCCAGCTAAATACTCATTCTACAAACAACATTTCCAAGTGCTGGAGAGTGACCCATTTTATATAGTTCCATTGCTTCCTCCACTTGCTCCATTATCAAGTGTCTACTTATGCGCTTGCACTCAAGTGAAGCTTGCAAGTTTGGGAAGGCAGAAAATTGACCAGAATAAAGCACAGTCCAAGTCACTGACCTGTCCTGCCAAATGTCCAAAATTCAGTCAAAAATGAACACTCTGAATCAATGTGTTGCTGAGAGTATTTTTCCCTCTCTCTGCCCTCATCCATGTAATCATTCTGCTGTCTCCCCTGCTCTCTCTTTTTTTATCCCTCTATCTGTCCCTCGCAGTTTGGCGATGCAGGCCTTCGGTTGCTCTCCGAACACTTGGCATGTCTGCAGGTGTTGAACCTGTGTGAGACACCTGTGACAGACGCAGGCCTGCTGGCCCTCAGCTGTGAGAGCTCCGTTACACCCCTTACACAATGCTAATCAATAGCACTGCTAACATACCCCTTATACAGCGCCCACTACACTGTTGTATATGTGGTATCAGTGTGCAGCCGTTGTGTGACTGTGTAATATATCTGGTTACAGCTGTATTTGTTTGTAATAACAGTGTGTGTCTGTTGCAGCTATGAAGAGCCTGTGTAGTCTGAACATGAACAGTACCAAACTCTCAGCTGACACCTATGAGGACCTCAAGGTGGGTCTCCCAAACCCCTCATTTGACACTTAAATTCTCTTTCTGCCTCTCAAAAAATCACACAAATCCAAAAACATCCCCTGTCCCTATCTCAATCACAATCTCTCATAATTCCCAGAAGAAAAAACCATTACTCTCACTCTATCATAGAAACTTATTCTGCCCTTCATCTATTTTTGTGCCGTGGTTTTTTTTTTTTATATTTTCCATTTTTACTTCTCTCTCTTCCCATACAGGCAAAGCTGCCTAATCTGAAGGAAGTGGACATCCGTTACACTGAGGCCTGGTGATGGCAAATCTGTAGCATCATCCCATACCGGGACATCATGTAGTAACATAAAGACCATTTTTGCTTTAAAGGGTTTTTGTCAATTACTTTGGCTGAATGGACCATTGGAGCTGTGGCTGTGATCTGGCTCCAAAAAATAATACATCCTGAAAAACTTAAAAACTTCACAGTGACATCATCAAAATTCAAATGACATCATCAAAACAAGAGGATTTGCTGTCTTTTGACATCATCTAAACAAAAGGATCTACTTTGTGACATCATCAAAACACAGGGATCTGCTTGCTAGTGACATCATAAAAAATCCAGTGGATCTACATTCTTGTGACATCATCAGTACAGAAGGCTATGTTATCGTGACATCAAAACACTGGGATTTTCCCACCTTCATGTTGTGTGATGAATATATTTCTCTGTCCCTCATCCCTGTGGAGTGCATCTGTCAGCAATCACTCTGTCCTTTCAACACTGGGACATCAGCCAGCCCACTCCACCCTGCCATGAGTTTTCATACTGTTTGAAAAGAGACCTTGATTGTGACATGTTGATAAACTCTTAGGGCTTTTTGTCAGATAAGAGTTAAGCTGCCCTGACCAGGATGCCACTGTTTCTGATGTCATGGCTCATAATTCCCCTGTCCTTTATGGCAAGGGGTTCTGTCTTATGCCACTGAAGGAGGAGGAAGCGATATTGAAAGACAGTGCCTGTCCCCCATCCCCGTCCTCTTAATCAATTTATATTGACTTGAATGAACATATTTTTCCAGACATCTCTGCTTTCATATGCTGTGTTTATATATAGATTATATATTCTCTTTATGAATTTGTTTTCATCTGAAATCTGATCCGCAGTTGGGACATTACATGAAAAAATATATTCCTCTTTCTTTAAATTGGGTTACATTTTAATGTATATAAATCTGTGCGTAAGTCCCATATTTAAGAGAATGACTGTAAGAGGAGGTCTGGAACTGCTGTGTATGTATGAATGAACCCTCTTTCTCTCCCAATTTCCCTCTATTGTCCCTCTGTTCCTCTTTGGTTGCTTTCTGAGGAAATCTTGCTCGCAACTACTGCTTGAGTGGTCTCCGGCCTCTCTGTTCTGATTGGTCATTTCGTGCATCTCTTCTCTTATTGGTAACTTCAGTTTGTCTCTTGGCTGCCGATGATTAACTGGAAACTCAAGGGTCAGGTGAGGACAAATAACAGAGCACACTAGCCATTTTTCCAGAAGTCTGTCAAGACCAAACAGGTTTTCATCTTTATTGTACACTTTTTATATACATTGATAATGTGTATATAAATGTATAGGTATACATGTATATAATTTCCCTCTTTTTCCATGGGAGACAGTGGTTGCCTTCATTGTTATTGTGTGTGCCTGTGTGTATATGCGCACATGCATGTGTATGTGTTTTTCACAAGTGCATTGTAACTTGAACTTTCGTCTTTCAGCTGTGATCTTTTAATCTTTGTATTTTTAAAGTTTTGATTTGTTACTGTCAGATTATGTTGCATGTGTTTGGTGTACACCAGCCTGTTTTCTGTTTTAGCAATTTAATTTAATTTTCATTTTAAGGAGTGATGTAAGAAGAGGGGTTTGATCTCAAGGTCAGGCTCTAAGAGAAACCAAGTGTGCAATATCGGCATTGTATGTTTGTTCTGTACACATATGAGCGTACTGTATACACACACACTCTCTCACGCATACATTGCAACTGTAAACTGTTGGACTGATTCATTTTCTCATTCCAGTACTGCTTTCTGAACTTTTTCTCTTTACCATTGTTTTAAAGGGGTATCACCAATGCTCACAGCAGTCATAGCGTAGATATGATTTTTGTTTTTTTTTTTTTTTTTTTTTTTTTTTTTGTAGTGTCAGCATGAGAGGAGGGGGATTGTAAGTATTACAGTTTAAGAGATTCGGGTTGCAGTTTTAGTAGTCAAACCTCATGATGCAACTGCCAGTATAGAACGATTTGCCCACAGTAAATGTCAAGGCTGTTCTTATTTCAAAACTGCAGCACCAGTTTCACACACTTGGAAATGTGTTACATGGCTGTAGTGGTCACATTCCATACTCCTGTATAATAAACTTTGCCCTGACACAGATGTGACATGAATCTGGGTTTTCAAATAAATGATGCACCATGAGTTTGGTCAGTAAAAACACAGCCCTGGATGTTATGATATAAAAGCCTGGCTTTCTGTTAATTTCTGTGTCTGTTAATTGTGTCCCATGGAGTTCACGGCACAGGCCTCTGTCAAACTGACTCCCTCCGTTTCTTTCTCTCCCTCTGTCCTCTACTCTTTTATCTGGATACAGACAGCAGAGTACTTTTTTTATTCTATCTGTTATTCGAAGGATCACTGAATGGGCAGCTGTGTGTGTGTGTGTGTGTGTGACTCTGCCAACACAAAACCTTAAAAACAAAATGTCATAACTGAGGAAAAGAGGAAAATAAGACTATGATGCGAATTGCTTTCAGTAAAATAAAGAGTCTGTGGAAGTTTGCTGAGTGTGACCTGCAGATTTCTTTTACAGGATAGTCGGGGTTTACATCCTAAGTCTATCCTCATCATCATCATCATCTCCTAGGACCTTAATTGAAATTTCAGGAGATAAACAGAGGAAGAAAGACAAGGGTAGAAGCTGTTCTGAAGTGCCATTTAACTTCCTGACTGGACATCTGGCCACATAGTAAATAGACTATAGAAAAATGTTGAATAAGCTTCTCTTTTATGGCAGTTGAAGTACAAATGATTCAGTGGTAATGAGCATATAATAAATTGTGAATTATTAAATAACTATGAAGTTATTTTTTTACATTTGTTCTGAAATGAATTGGTCTTTATTCATCTAAGTTTTTTTAATGCTTAACATTGTATTCATTATTTGGACAGTAATACAAGGACAGTTACACTGCATGCCCTAGACTGACCAGTTGTCACTGCTGTGGAGGCTAAGCAATGTAAACAGCACATTATAGCAACGAAACAGGGCTGCCAGTGTAGCTTTATTCCTTTTGCATGGTACTTCACAGAACAATTGAGGTAGTTAGCTTTATAATTAAAATCCCTTTACCCCAACTTTCTCCACCTCTTGTCTCCTGACATTTCAAGAGGAAGAGAAGAAGTTAATAGGGGGATATGAAGACAAGGAAAAATTATTGTGATGCAGTGCAAATTTTCTCCCCTCCACACCACTTCTTGTAAATGTATGCGATGTCTCAGAGCAACATGACACCATGCCATCAATTGCTTTCAAGTTAAAGCAGGTCTGTCCCAATGTTGATAAGCATAAAAACACCTTTGTGACAATTTTGTGATTAGCGGAGATAGACATGCACAGCCAGCAGGAAAGAGTTTTCTTTGTCACCCATTTTACCCTTGTAATACAAACAGTGTTCAGGTGAATCACCCACTGCTTTAAATTCCTTGGCTTTAGCAAATATATTATCTCATATTTCAACCCAGACCTGTGTAAGACCAGACCTGTGTAGTACTCACATTGAAGGTACACAGAGTCAGTTTAATCCACACTAAATCCCAGATTCAAATCTTTAATGATGTAACATTATTACTCTCCAAAGATAAATCGTATCCACACACAAATTCAGCTTCTGACAGCAATATTTTACAGGATAAATTTTGTCTAAACCCAAACTTCTGTGTGCCATATATTATTAAATATACTTAAAAACACTACATGACCACATACATAATAATGTACACTGATCTCATGATGGGCTTTATTCTGTCCATAACGGGGAGCCAAAAACACCCACACAGCAAACAACTTTTCCCGTTACAGTACAGTACACCTCCAAGGCCCCTTCCAGCTCACAGCCCAATACACTCTGGGTGCAACCCAGTCGTCAAAAACCTGGCTGCGTCTGAAACCGCATACTAATCAATGCCTAATAAATTTGAACAAAAGCATGTCAGTAATGTAGTACTACTACATGACAGTAATGTAGTGCCTACTACTCAGTGCAGTATGCAGGTTTTCTGTCATACCACCATAGATATAACGGTCGCTATTTTCTTCAGTCTAATAGCTGGAAGTTTACAACTGACGTACATCCGTCATTAAACTTCATAGAACTCCGCCGTCTCTGCCGTCTTCTTTGGTATCTACCCACCCAACAGCCTTGTGGGATAGCGCAGTGTGCAGTCCTTGCACACTGCAGAATTTTACCGGAAGCAATACGCCATCCAGGTAATGCTCGCATACTGATTTCGGACACACTACATACTACATGTACTGATTTTTGCCAACTATATAGGGCGTCGTATGCGATTTCGGACACAGCCCATATCCTCCATGCACAACAAACTGACCTTTATGTCCTCTCAGGAGCTTATACTGAGCACCTCATATAATGTCCATGTTATTTAATTACCACATGGTAATTCAACTACTGTAAAATTAACCTAGTTATTGCAGCAGTAGGTTTACTTGTTTCTTCATCAATTGTCAACATAGAATTGATGAGGGAGAATTGGATACGCAGTCCAAACTGTCTTCACATCTCCTTGTTCCTTCGTTCCTCCACTCATCTCCTCCCCTCCCTTCCTCCCCATACTTCCAGGAAGATGAAGAGTGGAAGTGGGGGAGTGGAGGAAAGGAGGTATGGAATGATAAGTATTGGGATGCATCCTCTCTCTGCCTCTCCCCCTAATTCCCAGCTCCTCTTCACTCTCTGAGCTCCTCCCCCTCATTCAGAGCTCCTCCTTCTCTAAAAGCCCTTCTGTCTCTCAGTGCTCGTCCTCCTCTGGCTCCCGCAGGCCCTGGCTGTGGAGGGTCTTTCCCGCCATTTCCATTATAGCCTGAGTCTCAGGATCCATATCCAGCACACTCCTCTTCCCTTCGGCCTGCAGGGCGACACACATAACCCACAAATTCAATATTCATCTTATTTAAAAGACACCTGGCTTATTATACAAACCAACTGCTTGCCCAAACTTGGATGTTGATGGTCATAAGTAGAACCCAAACCACCTTCTCTTAGTTAATGACAGCAATATTGTTTTCAGTGGTCTCTCAGCTGTCTTTACTCCATTTCAAGACAATGACATCATTACCATGCACAAACTGAACACTGATATGTTCAGAAGAACATAACAGAGCCACATGACACCCTTTTTTAAATTTAAATCATGGAGATGACAGTTAAACAGCAACTCCAATTAATCTGCAATACAGCAAATGTATAAAAACACTTGGATTCACTTTTTGAACACCTTCAGATTCAGGAGAAATAAAAGTATCTCAGTGACAAGACCAACTATGTGGAGAGTTCAGGAGCTTTGCATTTGTAGTAAGTGTGAGAAGGAGGGACAGTTGTGTTTTTTTTTGAAAGAGGCAGGGTTTTATGTTATCTATTTATTTTGTTAATGTTAGCTACCTTGTTTCTCTAGTGACTAAAGTTCCCTTGTTACACAGATAAACTATAACGTCATTAGAATCTGACAGAGAGCAGGGATAAAGCAGGAAGAGGGACTTTTACTCTGACCTGCAGTTCCTCTGGCAGTTGTCCCACACCCACACTTCCACATTTTCCAAGGTGAAGTCCTCCTTGCCTGAGAGCTGAGGGCTACCGTATGTGGTGCAGCGTGGCCGTGCCCGGCTGTGGCCATGACCAAAATCACTATCCAACCACAAAGCCAAAGTAGTTATGCTGCCCACCCATTCCCTAAGACAAACAGACAGGAGAGATCAAGAATTACAACCCTCCTACAAAGAGCTGGGCTCCTCTCTTGTGATCAAATGAATAGAGGGGCTCACCAGGCCATTCGGCATGGTCTGCTGACCCTGGTTCAGGTACATGTAGTGCTCGTTGTATCCAGTGCAGGTGAACACACGGAGAGAGGGGAATACTGAGAACAGGAAGCACCTGGAGTCCCCTATTCAACAACACACACATAAATAGTAACTTACCTATACAAACAAATACAAATACACACACACAGTAAAATTTCTGTACACAGAGTATTGCGCAGTGGCAGGTGTGGCCAACCAAAACTGGCCAACAGCCTTTTATTTAGCCCTTTTTTGGGGTAAAAAACCCCAAAACAAAGAATTAACACAAAAGTATAAAACTAACAGAAAACCACAAGAACCAGGAAACCACAACCCAAAACCCCATCTTTCTTTCAACCTTCAAGGCGGTGCTTAACTAAGTGGCCTAATTGAAGGCAAGTGCTCACACCTGAGTTGATTGGAATCACCTCCTGCTGAGCCAGCCTGTTACTGAGGCTGTTGCTGTGCAAGTTCCTTTATTCCCAGACTGAAGGAGGGAACAAGAACAGCAATCCCATGGGAGAGGTGTGCTCCTCTCTCCACCTCTCCCAGCTCCACAAGAGATACAAATTAACTGTAACTTACCTGTACACTGACTCTCCAGAAAACACATATATACACAGGAAAACAACCCATCTGTACAGACACATACACAGTAACAACTATTAACAAACCTTAATAGACACATACATGTGGTATCACACAAACATGCACATCAGTAAGACAATATGACCCCCCACAAAACAAATCATTAATCTCTACTTCCTAAAAAGCAGACTTTTGCTGGCCCCTCCTACCCTGAACTGCAGAGCCCCGCCCCGCCCAGAGCCTCACCCTGGAACTGAGGCTTGATGTCCCAGCTGTGTGAGGCGAAGCCGCCAAACTGGTGGCCATCAGAGTCACGGAGCAGCAGCAGGGTGGGGCCACGCCGTGTGCAGCTGCTCACCATCCGCGTGAAGCTCTCACCGTGGAGCCGCGTGGAGAACAGCAGCCTCCAGGAGGCGCTGTGGTCGGGCAGCTGCGGAAACAGGAACAGCAGGAGTGGCAGGTCCAGCAGAGACCGCAGCTCCCCCCATGGGGCAGAGCCACATTTGGGCAGGAGGCAGGGGGGCGGTCGGGATGGGAGATGCACCCCAGGCCCTCGCTGACCACCAGCTCCAGGTACAGAGCCACTCCTGACATCCGGAACAGCCAGTCCTCCAGACAGGGCACATCGCAGGTGTGCTGTTCTGTAAGAAACGGCTGTGATGATCCAGGAAGAAAGATATTGACCTGTATTCAACTTCCCCATGCTCAGACCTGAATGCTACCCACTGCACGCTCACCCATACCCCACCCCACAAAGTGTTACCTGAGACTTTTATTTCAGAACTCATCTGCTCAGCCAGGAGCTTAACTCCTCGTGTGCTGTCCTCCATGCGCTCTGGTTTCCAGCCTTGCAGGCGCCCCCTACAGGTCAGAATCTGCAGCACTGCCGAGATCAGATCCTCCAAAAACTGTAAGAACAGCAGTCTACTTAGAAATGACAACTGTTACAATTCAAAGTCAATGTCCTCACACAGTCCACTGCCCACTGCCACTATCCAGAATACTATCCTTACTGTATCATTTCAATCTGAGAAAAAGTGGTTTATCTGTGGGATTCTTTGTCCAAACATGCTTTTGCTTCACTAAGAAGTATTGTCAGTTGCTCGTCACAGAGTTACAATATCTTTTCTTGCGAACATGAATGTAACAAATAGGACTATCACACATTTACTGAACATGTCTCAACATACCTCTCTGACCTGGCTGTCCATGGCAACAGCCCCTGCACCCTTGCATGCCATTGCCATAACAAGCGGGGCCCGCTCTTCAGCTGTGCCACGGAGAGTGTCTGCCAGAAACACCAGCAGCTGCTCCCGACTCACGCCGCCACTAGGGGGCGCTGCCCCCCCTGGGTCCACACTTCGCATGGCCTCAAACAGCCTCACTATCATGGAGTCTGGGGCTATGTCTGTCATACACACCTGGTAACCACAGCACAAGTGAGATAAAGAGACAGCTGCATACACCAGAGAACTTCTTTTTCATTGTACCAATTAAATGAAGCAATTCCCATTGTAAATGTAACTGACTTTGCGCATCCTGAGGGCTACGAATGTGAATGGTCCAGACACAAAGTGTCAACCTTGTGCATGAAAATAAACACAGGGTACAGGAAGTACTCACCTTGAGTGTATCTAGTGTAAGGACTTTTGCAGCATTGCCCTGAGTTCGTCCAGACTCCTTTCCCTGCAGTCGATCGAACACCCCCTCCACCACTGGGCGCTCTTCCGGACGAAACCGGACCATTCGCTTCTGCACCACGGCGCTTTCTGTATTCCCCATCGTCCTACACCTATAACTGTACAATAAGCGTATGACTACAAAACTTGGCACTTTCTGCGTTTCTGTATTGACAGCAACGGCTGACCAGGTAGTCTATGCAGCCAGCACCTAATAGCTACACACATGGCTTACCATAACCATATATTTCAAAAATCCATATTGTTGTTCGAGTGAACATTTATACTTTCATACCTTCCACTACATAAATAGGTTATTTCTCACTTCACCCGCTGCTACAGAAAAATGCTGAATATTTACCTGACATCTACATTAACCTGACATGGAATGCTGTTTCAAAATAATCTAACTGATGTGATGACTGTGTGTTTAAGAAGCAGCCTAGTTAACGGTGTCATTCATTACTAACCAGTGTCTAATTAATGACAGAATAACACGTTTCTGATTAATACAACAAGCTATTTTGAATATAATTTTCTCAGAAGCCGTGTCTGTTTTACTTTTCAATTTATGGTTAAGACGAACCTTTCTGTTACCAATGGTTTACAGTCCGGGGACTGACGTAAATAAACTAAATACTTCCGGGATTCTGAGCGACGGAATAGGTTAAGCCAATAGAAATCGCAAACACTCAACGGGGCGTTTCAGCATAAGTAATTATCCAATAGAATATGAAGTCGGAGAGAGACGATTGGTGAAGATCACAAGGTTACACTCAGGGCATACCAACATCTTCAGTTTTACTGCGAGACTCCTGCTGGAATAGGAAAGCCTGTTGTAATCGAAAAAAATGACCTATATTATGATTGGTGTTCAAAATTGTGACACAACTTTTTCTTCTCAAAGTCTTTTTTATTTTACTGCCAGATAGAGAGTGTAATTAGACTTCGTTACAAACCTTAAATTTAATGGTGTGATGGTGTGATTCATAATAGTAGCCTATAAATTGGCGCAATTGGCTACTTAATGCACTCAGTTAAGCATGATTGCCTTTTTCGTGAAACTTGGATAAATTATGTGCCTAATTTTAGGACAACCACTAAATGGAAAATTATTCAACAATGTTTATATTGAAATAGCCTATAAAAAATAATTTACTGTAAACTGAATCCGAGAAGTAGAAGCTACCTTTGACAGACAAAAACACAATACATTTTAAAAACATAGTTTCCGAAAAACTGGTTCCCTACACTTTAAGAAAGACGAGTGGGGAGTGAATCTGATATTATCAGTGGTAGCTATAGCCTATCATAAGAGGCCAATGATTTTGTTGCACATCATGTTTCCAGATTGCACGCATGGCTATCACATGTGTACCATAAAGTAGATTGTTCGGTGTTATGGAAAGGTACATCAAGTCCGTATGTGAGAATAAGTCGGGCCATCGGAGAGAATAAGTAATATGATGCAATACCGATGGCTGATACATAAGAATGGTTCACAATGATTTTGTTTGATTTAATTCCATGGGATTGTGTGTAGCAGTCCTTTCCCATAAAATTTGCAAATACCATAGTCCATAATAGCCCAATACCAAGGCTACTTGAATTGCATAACGTTACTTAAGATATTTTAGACGCCTCATTGTATTATAATAATTAATTGTGTAGGTTGTACTTATTAAATTGTATATGAAAAAAATACAGTTGTCACTCTTCTTATAAAATACTTTGATATAGTCTAATACTTGAATTTATTGCTCGTTTAAGATTGGCTTTTTGCTTTTCATATGTGGAAAAGTTCTAATCGGGGTATAAGAGTAGAAAGAACATTTGTTGTACAAGGGGCAAGATGAAAATGTAGTTAGTGGTCGGGGATCTAAATACCCACCCTAAGATATTGGTTTTAAGTTCCTATACTTGCCAGAGGTGGGCGCAAGATGACAGCGTAGCGCGCTGAAAAGACGCCTTCTGTCGTTGTCATGCGATCCTGCGGCTCTTTCCTCCTGAAACAGCAGGCGATGAAAAGCGCCTTTTAAGGACATGAGATTAACCGTGTGAGGGAGGTGGGTGTGTAAGCATCGCGAGCGGTGCGCACTGAGCGTTCCAGTCTCACTCAAGGGGAGAGATGACGTCACCTCTCAATCGCAACCTGGTTCACAATTGACTAGATAACTTCCTTCTGTCTGTGAATTCTCCCTATGCTTTCTCAGGACGTTTGATACAGACTCTTGAAGATTTCTTTCAAAGACATGTATATTAATACCTAATACGTAGTATAGATTTTAGGAAACTGATTCTTATATTAAAAGGTGGCTACTCAGAATAAAGCAAATATTATTTGAAAAATATCATAAACAAGCTGGACAGATGTTTCTAACGGAACACTTGATAGAGAATTTTGAACATCATTACAAAGGTGGGACATCATAACGATTACATGCATCTCTCACATTAAACTAGAATTATGCTATTGTCAAAACTTATCTGCAAGCATTCAAGAAACATAAGCTCACACTCTGGTCTTAGTAAAGTATACAAGACAATGTTTTATTTCTAGTAAAATGATAAATTAATGAATTAAGCAGTAGTTTTATTACAAAGATACCACGTTAGAGCATCAGTTAGCCTATTTATCTATTAAATACTCTGACAGTGCCTCCGTTTTCAAAATAACTTCCCCATCTCTCTTTCTCTCTAAATTTCTTTTCAGTTTCAGTTTCAGGGGTGCATTATTGACATGGCATGTACTGTGTTGCCAAAGCAAATAGTAAAAATGACCAATTTAAGAGTTCATTGAGTCACTCACGCAAAGGTTAAATACCCTACTTGTTTCTAATTGGTTTGGGGGGGGTTGTATTGACGTTTCGATAGCTCGCACGGTGAAACGATCAATTCATGGCTCTGACTGAAACTAAGTCTGTCTCAGCTAGAGGAGTGCTGTACACAGACAAGTCCCAAATTCGATGTTCAGTTTCACTGTAAAATTAAACCATAACGTTAATTTTAATTAAAACTGAATACGATATTGACTTTTGTCTTCGTTTCCAAATCGGCTGCATCAAATTCTAAGGATACAATCATGTTAATGTTAAAGTTAGATTGGCAGGCTAACTTGATCAGTACTTAATCATAAAGTGGCTTTTGGTTTTTCTTTCTATTATACTCACTACGAAGTTAAAGCAAACTCCCTGAAGCATATAATTTCAGATGTTAATTTGTGAAATGTGCAGTGTGTTCCAATATTGTATTGCAAAAAGTGAAATTATATCTGCTTCACTGAGACTTGGCCTTTTTCTGGAAAATCAATATTTTGGTCTCTTTTAAGTTTTCTTAAACAGCTGATTTACTGCATATCGTGTAGGTTATACCAGATCATCTGCATATGCATACAATACAAATTTAATTTTGATGTTACGTAGAGTGCGTCTGGGAATTGCAGATTTCTCCTTCCTCCAGTTCATTAATGTATTTCCCACCTGGTGCCGGACTCAAGCCGACGCCCTGACTCACTACATGACCCTGAGTAAAGAAATCTTCTCTTCTGGTCAAAACTGCACACTTGTTTTCTGTAAATGCATTTAAATAAGTATGTCATATATTTTACCCCATATACCACTCTGAGGTATTTTGTAATGTAATACTAGGTGCTAGATAGAATAAGATGCTTTTTAAAGCCAATAAAGCATAGAAACATTTTGCCGTTGTTTATCCGGTTAACATGTTAATCTGTGAGGGTGTCCAGGGTGCTTATTTTGGAGGTTTTTATAATTCTTGTATTTTTTAGAATGCCGCAAAATCTCCCCACCAGATTACTCCTTGCATAGTTGCTTTTGTAATTATTATGGTCCAGTTTATCTCCACTTTTATAAATTGGTGATATAAGCCCTTGGTTCCAGGTGTCAGGGAAGCAGCCAATACATACTGACAGGCTGAATAATTTATTGGGCCTCTGGTTTTTTTTTTTTTTCAACATTTCATTATTTATGTTTTCAAAACCACAGGCCTTTCATGGGTTTAGTGTTCTGACATGTTCAGTTAATTCTTGCATTGTGATTGGTGTGAGTTTTTGGTTGCCTTTGATTGATTGCTGTAGTAATGTGACTTTTTTTAGTTCAGTGTGTTCTTTTGAACATATTTTTGAGCAATACCATATTGTTTCCAAATGTTACCATTTTTAAAATGAATGTTTTTGCAAGCAAATTATTCCTCTTTTCCTAGAATTTATTCAGTTTTTTTCAATGTCTGTGAGAGATTTGTAGTTATGACTGTCCTTTCTCTGTTTCAGAGTGCTTTTGTGTTGTTTTTTATTGTTACACATTACTGTTCAAGTCTTTGTTTTTGGTTAGGCGTTTCCTTAGTTTTTCTTAAGTAATATTTATCCTCAACAAACCATTTCTCTTCATACTTGCCCTTTGTATCACATTTATACTTTAGTTGCAGGTTTGACATTGTTCCTGCTTTTGCGGTTGTGATGAACTTCCATAAATAGGCCTGTATTCATGAATTCATGCGGTTAGCTGGGAAGTTTGTTAGTAAGGTTATGGGGTTCAAGTGAGTTAGGAGCTATGCCAAATTCTTCAATGGTGTTCAGTGCTCATCTCCAAATTAATGTTCAAATCAGTTAGTTAATCTCCCTCGAGTTCATCTGCATTGAACTGTGTGAGGGGGTGGGTCTGTGTTACGTGGGAGTGTAGTGTGAGGATGGGCATAGCCTGTCTGGAAGGTGGGATGGGCAGGAGCAAGGCCTGTCTAGGGATAGAGGTAGGTGTGGCTTGTCTGGGGGTGGGAGTGGCCATGGTCTTTCTAGGAGAGGGGTAGTGTTCTCTAAATGGTTGTTGCAGTGTCTTGTGAGGGAGTGGGTGGTACCATGGCTGCAACTTCCCCGTTTTTCCATGGTTCAGGTCAGCTGAAGGGGCTATATATTGTTTTTTTTTCCTCCCTGATCCTGCTATGATTTCTAAAGGAACATTTCTGTTTTCCCTTCTGATTCTAGTACGATTTCAAAAGGCAAACAAAACATTTAGAAAATATTTTAGTACAAATAACTGTACTCACTTTTTAGATTCATCATTTACACTTTTCTGTAATCTAACATTTCAGGAGCTTGTTTTGTGATCCTCTTGTGATTTTCTTGCTCTGTCTTTCGTTTCTCTCTCTTTCTCTCTCTCTCTCTCTCTCTCTCTCTAGTTCAGTTTTGCAGTTTTGAGGCTTTGTAGGCCCATTTAGATTGTTTCTGTCTGTCAAGTCATGAAAATTGTTGCTCTGAATTCACTTTCTTTATCTTGAAATCTCAACTAGAACTTGCACGGACCCTGACATAGCCACCAGTAAATACTAAAGCAGGTGAAACAGAGATAACACACCTGTTCATAATAAAAAAAAACGTCTCTTGTACATATGACTCAGTATGTTTTCAAGCTTTCATCTTTATGATATTCATGAGCTGAATTGTTGCTGGGAGATTGCAGTCAAGTAGTGCACTGACACACTGATTGCTCGAAAGGGCAGGAGGAACCTGGGTTTAGACCCCAGTAAGACAAGGTGTGTGTATGTCTGTGTATAACAGGTCTCCATATAAGGCAGCGCTGAGTTGATAAGTCTTAGTCAGTCTGTGGGTTTGTGTGCATGTCCAGACATGAAGTATACTTGAGCTCTCTGAAATTCTTCCTGTTCCGTAGCCTTGTGTGTGAGTGCAGTCTCTAGTGATCAAAATGCAGGAAATGCTGTCACACGCCACTCTCACATTCACGTCATCACAGAGACCTCCACACAAACACAAATAACACAAACAAACACACACACACACAAACAAGCTCACACATATGCATTCAGTATCACAGCACCTCTTTGTTATTTTTGCTGAACTGTGTGCGAGTGGTAAGGAGAGCACTTTATTCATGTGACCTCATTCCATACAGTGTCTGTGAACAGCAAGCCCTGACTGATCAGTGAACGTAATGCTAAAGATGACACGCATTCCGTTGATATTTACCAATAGCCAGCACTACTCTGCTTTTGTTTCCCAGTAAACGTACTGTCACTGCTCATGATCTCATATGTGGTGATGATTTCTTTGCAGGTCTTGCTGCCAAATCTCAGTGACATCATCACACCTTCATGTCTCAAAGGTAATGATATCATTTGGCTGAGACTGTGTTTTTACTGAAAGAAAACCACAGTCGCTGGCTCCATAATAGATATCGCTCCGCTAAACCACACCTTTGAGCCCTGCATCCAAGTTTAAACATTTAAAAATCTTACTTGATCTGCTCCAGTATCTATTTGAGCCCCGCACCCCACTGCCACTCACCCGATTTCTCCTCCTCCCCGCGATTCAAACCATACCCGCACCCCAACCCCCAACACTCACAACCGTGCAACCCCCACCCCAAATCCTGTGTTCTGCATACAGATCCCCTTTGCTTTCTTTACCCTCCTCCAAGCCCACAGCATTTCACCCAGCTCTCAATGACCTCAATGCCTTGCAGTGTGAGGGTACATCTGTACAGAACCGCCAATTTACTAGAGGTGGTGATGTTTGTGGGTGATTTACAGGAATATTACACGAGGCCTACAGCCACTTTCATGCTTCAAAGGATATGGTCAGGTGACCTTTCCTTCTGACCTTTTATTCCCTCCCTTACAACATTTGTCAGTCAGAAATATGAGAACGGAGTTCAAATAATGACTTTACCACCGTCACTGATCCATGCAGACGATACGTTTTTGCATTTAAGCTTAATTAAAATCAATTCATCAAGTACATTTAGGGGGTCAGAGAGAGAGAGAGAGAGAGAGAGAGATTACTTTTGAGCAGTACAGACCTAATCTTGTTGATGATATCTTTCTCATTAGTCACACAAGTCTTTTGTCTGGAGTCCTTGTGGTAATGAAGGCAGATTTCTAGGGTGACTGTTTGCTCAGAAGCAGAATCTTAACCTCTGTACCCCTCTCCCCAGCAATGGAAGAACTCAGAATTCAGATACTTTTAAAATGCTGTCCCTGTTTTCAGAAATGCCTGGACAGGATAGTATATGGTGGGTATAATTTCACGAGTGATAAATAGGCTTTGCTGTGACATAGAGTAGGATCTGGTTTGGTAGTTCCTAGAGATTTATTTACAGAGTTCAAAAAGATCTCTGTGGTAGTTTATCTATTCCCCTTTCACTAACCACACAACCAGGAGATTCCATCCCACAAATTAACACAGGCGGCAGAACATGTCCTGGACTGTTCTTTCACTATCAGTTAGAGCCCCTGGAATTAGCAGCATAACCAATCAGGTATAGGAATCTGTAACAGAACCAATCAGAGAGCCCTTGAAATCTACTTGATAATCAACAAGTCTTGAATGTCTTGCAAACACGAGGTCTGGGAATACAGTTGAACCAGAGCAATGTGAACCAGAGGTACGGACTAACCAGTCAGCCAAAGTTTTGAATCCTAAGAGAGTATGTAGTTTTGCCTTTGTCAATATCAACCTCTTCATTATGAATGACTAAAAAATGACCAATCAACCAACTCAAATTCACATTTTACATTGATAAGGGACTCAAAATGCCAAAAGGTTAATATGGGAAAAAACACTGTTTGGTGTAAAAAGGACAAGAACAATGTCAAACTTATTTCAAAAGAAGCCAAAGATAGTTACATAAAAAGAGAAGTGATAAAAAAAGTGTTAAAATGCTGATGAGTAAAAACACAACTCTGTTTTATGATCTTGATTACCTTTAGTTCATTTAAAGTAAGGAGTACTGGGTAGTCTTTTTAACTGCCACAGTTGAGTAATAATTCCAGTACTCAGATTCTTTAAATGTCATGTCATTTTCACAGTTATGAATATGTACTCTATATAGGAATATGGTATCTTAGAGGTTCTGTAAAGAGCTGAAGTCCAAGTGAAGTGGCATTTACAAAACCTGTTACAAAAAAAACAGTGTGTTTGTGGCCCAACTATGAAAATGTAGGTACTTTCTGTCAATCTATGCAAATCACAGCCTTTAAATTCTTTTGATCTGGTATGATTTTAGTGGCGTTTCCAGTTGAATGACAAGGAACTCCATTTTCATACACCCTGACAAAATATAATGCTTGATAACCTACATGTGGTCATTTGTTTTTGTTGCTATAGCTTAATGGAAGAACACTGGGCAGGGCTGTTGTTGAAGTGACCTCTTGTTTTTACAAAAATCACATGAGAAAAAAATGTCAATGGGCAAATTACAATTGGATATTTACAACCTGGGTCCATTTTCCCAAAACACAGACAAGCCCCACAAAGCCTTTCTACTGTATTTGATGTTTTAGAATGGAATTATATCCAGAGACTACTTTAAATTTTAATCTGGTCTCAAATCTTCCTTCTGGTCAACCAGAGGACCGTGTAACCCACCTGCCAGACATGTGATAGCTAGTGTCATGTAGATTCTAGTTGACATAAATTTGACTGTTCATATAATTGAAAATAAAAGTACAAAATAATCACATGCATTTATCTACTGACATGGCAACATAGAACTATCCTGTTCAATTAATGCCAGGTGTAATGTGAATATAAAACATAATGATATTAACCTGTAGTTAAAAATTAAACCCTCAGTAAAGCTACAAAAGCAGTGGTCATGTGCTCAAGGCAGAGTAAGGGATAATGTGATTCAGATAAAGCATAGGTATGCCTATTGAAAATGATTCACTGCACTTAGCATGAGGGAGGAAGGTAGGAGCCTGTGAGCACTCAGAGGGTTAGCATTGGACACACATACAGACAGTTGTATGTCTAGCGGAATGAGATGTAGAGAGGGGCTGGCTGACGGGGGCAGTGACTGAGGTCTGGTGCAGCCTGCAGTGTATTGGGTTGGTCTTAGAGAGCGATAAGGTTCAAAGACCAGGGAAGGACCAAAGAACATTCCATGTGTACAGGCACAGTAGCTATTTGGAAACAGTAAATATGAGTTGTAGATGTGCTGAGTAAGGAGACAGGAGCAGTAGCTGTGTAGAGTAGGGGAACAGGACCAGTGGCTGTGTCGATTAGGGGAACAGGACCAGTAGCTGTGTAGAGTAGGGGAACAGGAGCAGTAGCTGTGTAGAGTAGGGGAACAGGAGCAATAGCTGTGTAGAGTAGGGGAACAGGAGCAGTAGGAGAACCGCAACAGCAGCTGTGTAGAGTAGGGGAACAGGAGACCAGTAGCTGTGTAGAGTAGGGGAACAGGAGCAGTAGCTGTTTAGAGTAGGGGAACAGGAGCAGTAGCTGTGTAGAGTAGGGGAACAGGGAGCAGTAGGGAACAGCTGCTGTTCAGAGTAGTGGGGGATAGCAGGAGGGGAACAGCTGTGTAGAGTAGCTGCTGTTCAGAGTAGTGGAACAGGAGCAGTAGCTGTGTAGAGTAAGGGAACAGGAGTAGTTGTGTAGAGTAGGGGAACAGGAGCAGTAGCTGTGTAGAGTAGGGGAACAGGAGCAGTAGCTGTGTAGAGTAGGGGAACAGAAGCAGTAGATGTGTAGAGTAGGGGAACAGGAGCGATAGCTGTGTGGAGAAATGGAATAGATAGAAAGGCAGCATCAGCAGAATAACAGGAGGCTGTCTGAAGTAAAGGAACAAGAGTGGTGTTTGTGTGAGTAATGAAACATTAATGGTAAATGTATGAGTAGCAGAGCAATCATAGTAGCAGTGTGAGTGGGTGATGATAAATTATTATGTCATTACTTTGTTTTCCATGTAGAAGGTGCTATGATGGCCTGGAGGCAAGTGATCAGGTGTGACTGGAGATGAGTATGCTGTTTTTCATGACAGTGGTGTAGCATTTTGTTATCATCTTAAAAAACAACCTCCAGCTAAACAATCTTAAAAACCACATTGTGCCTTTCACTGGACTTCACATAGAAGCATGTTTCATACAGTAACATCAGAAAGCACAAGACTCGGGGAGATCATTCAGACCTTCCACATTAGTCTTGCGATAATTTCACCTGGAATTTTTCTAGAATACCAGAAACTCTTGGGCTTGTACACAAATTAAATATTAAACCAGGGAATTCTGAAAAAAGTGAAACAAGAGCAGGCACTCGAAAAAATACAAAGAGGAAAGTAAGCTGAAATGATATCAAGATATATACAGAGTACAAAAAACTCTTCTACGTTGTCATTAAAAAAATAATGAGAGACAAACTGACAGAAAGATGGACAGATGGCCCTTGGCAGTGTCCTGGTGAAAGGGTATTTCCAGAGTGACCCTGAGTGTAGCTCGTTAGCTCCTGACAATACAGCTCTGTGCCAACTCTGCTGCACCACTTACATGGGCTTGGGCTCGGGCTCTGTTCTCTCTCTCACCCCCTCTCCCTCTCTCTCTCTCCCTCCTGCCCCCTCCCTCTCTCACACACTCTGTATCTCCATTCACATTCATCACATTCATATTCACACAGCTGAAAGGGCCCCACTCGCTCGCCCCACTTTTCTTCATTCTCTCTCTCACCCCATTCCCCCTCTCCCCACTCAACATCCCAACCCCCCCATACAACACCCCCCCCTTCCCCTCTACTTTTTGCTCACCCATTCCACATCATCCTTGTTTCCCGCTCCCCTGCTCCTCTAAAGATGACTGGAAGTGTTTTCCAGGCAATAAAATATATTTTAGGTTTGACACAAGCACTTTGTCCAAAAACGGGAAATAAATATTGAAAAAATAGGACCATTTTCGCTATACTTATTAATATCAACATGAGTCAACTAACATTTCACCTCCTGGGGTGTTGTCAGTGTGAATGAATTTTGAATCAAAAATCATTACGTAAGTTTATCATGTATTACTTTTAAGTAGGTAATGCATAATGACCATGTGACATTGATAGGTGGATGATAGATAGTTCCACACTGAAACGGAAACTGTCAATGACAATAGATGTGCTCATAAATGCATATGGTAGTTTTATGTTTCTTACATAGTGAAATATGAGCAAAGCATAGACACAGTCTTGGTAAACTTCAAAGGAGCTGGCAGGAATCCAAACCACAGGCCCAAACCACCAGGCCACAGAAATGCGCAGAAACCGGATCAGCTATGCTCAATCTGTGAGACAAGAAACTGCTGATCCAGTTACCATATATCCCTGCAGCTCAGTGGTCCATATCTCAGGCACAGGCCTACACCCTGCCCATTCAAACCTACAAAATAAGTAGCTGCCAAAGCTCATTAAAGTGTCTAACAGTGTATTTACATGCATTACACTGCTCCATAACGGAGTAATAAGACCAACAAATGTACATTTACTAATTAAAACTAAAATTTTATTGCACTGTACATAATAAGAGGGCCACAATGCAGAATGATTTTAGACAGCCAGATTTATGAAAACTGAATGCTAAATGTATAAAATGTATAGTTTTATCTGGAAAATCAGAGAGAATCAGGTTGACACACACTCATGTATTGTATAAGCAGTAGCCAAAAAGAGGGAAAAGCTTTGGTATATGAGGGACACTAAGTATATTTAAAACAGGTGTTTCTATGTTTAATTAAACAAGGTATAAATGAACAATAAACACCCAGCTTCCTAATTGTCATGTGCAAAGTGCTGAGAAGGTCTGATTGGCTATAACTGTGGCAGGAAGACAAACTTCAGTGACTTTAAAATAAGGGTGTTTTTGGAGGTACATTTGGCAAGAGCTTCAGTGATGAAAGAATAAGGAATAGTATCTAAGGTCGTGTTGGCAGGGAAACATATTAACTAAGGGTAACTGATGTCAAGGGTATACTCCTAGATCGTAATGTCCGTGCATTAGTCCATGGTGCAAGTCTAAACAGGCAAGCAACTCTAAACAAATTGACTTTAAATTTCAATCCAGCGTACTATCAATCAGTTTCACTGAGAATGCCAGGTTGAATACAGAGCAAGATACCTCAGCCAGGTTGCAGTTCACTAGCCAGTCATTTCACCAATAATGATTCAGGTCAAATGAATCATTATTAACCATGTTTGACCAGCGTGACAGAGATGTTATATATACAATAGCTCCTCAATGTCAGTTAAGTAATTCTTAGAGATTCTGGAGCAATGTCTGTGACAGTATGTACCAGTATCTACCAATGAGAGAAAGATCTGAACTGGTCAGTTGTACTTTATTCAGACTCCCTTATCCAATAAGCTAACCTTTCACCTCCTTTTGTTTTCCCTACCTCTTTTCTACACTCTCCTTTCTTCTGTTTTCCCTCTACGGTCCATTCCCTGTTCCCCTCTCTCAGTTCAGTTGAATTCTCTCTGTCTCACACACTCTCCAAGACACTGCAATCCCAGTTCGCAGGGTGGGTGGGATTTCTGTCTCTGGAATGCAGGACAGATCAGGACAGGAGCATTGCCTCACTCTAACAATTCCATAAATACACACTCAAACGTGTTCACACACACACACACACACACACACACACACACACACAAGCTCATGAGGGCAGGTATATTGGAAGCTGTTACACTTTCAGTATCTGGGGAGTATACTGGGTCCCCAGTGGTGACACCTGGGAGCAGGTAAATGAGCTGTTGCAACACGCACAAAAACACTCACACACACATATAAAACACACACACACACTCATAGTAATCACTGTGAACCAGTCCAAACTGAGCCATATTAGTTCAGAACAACAATGCCTCAACAGAGACAGTTCATATATGAAAGTTGGTCCATCATAACGTCAACATATATGTCACACATTGCAGTATAGTTCAAAAATATACTGCAACATATTATAAAATGTATGCCCATATTTTTGAGCTTGTATTTCTAGTGCCAATTTCTTTGTTAGAATACCTTTTTTTTCCATGTGTGGGAGCTGTGACATCATCATTAAGCAGAGGGGGTGCGTCAGTGCGGCATATTGCTCCAGGTCCTCTTTCATCCATACGAAACAATGTCTATAAAATTGCCAGCTGTATTAGCCGCTCGGGATACGCGGTAAACACATGAGCTGTGACATTCTCTCTGGCTGTACAGTAAGAATGTGAGCTAAGGGAATTAGCCTGTTCATAGCAAAGATGCAAACAGTGTGAGTAGCTCTGGCGGTGTATTAAAGATAGCTGCTGGTCTGGGATCTGTAGAAATGACGTGAGATGGGTACTTCATCAGTTCTCTCCTCCAATCAGCTCAGCTCTGGGCTCTGCTCCATCGGCCTCTTAGGGTCCTGGTGTAACTTCTTTCCATCATTGCATCAGCAGAGCTCAGCATGAATTATAATGAAATGATCCATCACTCTAATTAGTCCACTAATCAATCCCCTAAAGTAATTAATCTAATTAACCTGTTTTCCCCTGGTCCAGTGGAAAACATATCTACCAAGAACCATATAATGATAGAGTCACACAAATGGCTGACTTCTTTAATTACTCAATCATGTACATTTTGTATGTATAACTTTACATAATTCAATAGTGCACTTTTGAAGTTAGCTAGCACGCTGATTTTACATAAAGAAAATATAATGTATTGGTTTATATCTGAGAATCTGAAGTGCTTGAAACAGTTTTTCATAACATATGGCCTACCATCAGATAATACATACCAGCATGCATTTTAAGTGTGTAACAGTGTACCCAGTCTATTGCATACCTGCAATCATTTTGAGTGACTGGGTGACAACAGAAAATTTACAGGCAGCCATAATCATTAAAAATAATCATTTACCAGGAATCAGCAATCAACCAATTAAATACAAGGACACCCAAGAAAACCTTAAAAGCCTTTAAAATGTTACATTGAAGGCACTCTTCAAAGATACACATCGGCCTGCAATCCAAGGTAATGTGAAACTAAATTCCTGTATTTTTCCTTGGATGCAAAAAGACAAGAAGTTGAAGTTGCAACTATTAGAATTTGGTGCATCCACCCACCCGCAAAAACACACAGATACGAATTCACACACACATACACAAACAAAACAAGCTGCTCCTCCCAAGAGAGCGAATAACCCTCTTAAAATAGTACTCACAAGCTTACACACTGAGGTTAACACTGCACTCGCGGATGAACACTGTCATAAAAACAGACGGCATGAGGGTGGTAGATTACAGATTAAGTCATTAGGCAGCTAGGATCACATCTGCCGAAGTGATCAAGGGAATGAGACAGGAGGGGGAGGGAGGAAAAGAGAAATTGGGGGACTATAGGGCCAGGAGGAGAAATGGGCATTTATGCTTAGCTGAGCCCTCTAGTAATGGTGGCCATAGCAACTCTCGATTCCCTTCAGACCCCCAGAAGGTCCCTTACAGGAAGGCAACACCCCACACTGGCCCCTCCACCCAGTTTCAGGACCATATTAGGGAGATTCAATTACAGTGGCTTTCAATCTATACTCATACTTTCACACATCATACAATGTACACTCATTCACACACACATGCACACAGTCACTCAGGCATGCACAAATACATGCACTCACACGCATGCACATACTATTCAAATGTTCAAATGTATTAACAAACATATATTCTCACACACACATGCATGCACAGTTACACTTACATGCAAACACATAATATGGCATGGACATAGGTAGCTTTCAACATACAAGAATACACAGCCACAAGCAAGTTTGGAAAAAAAAACATTTATTCTGAAATGACTGATCGGCAGTAAACGATGGTTGCTATACTCTCTTCCTACTTCCTAGATTTCCTTTTGATAAAAATAAACCCTCGGAGGGAAATAATTTTTTTTAAAAAAAACAATTCTTCTGGGGTTTTGTCCAAATTAAGGAAAAGGTCTGATACTGTGACTGCCCCATTCCCACTGCTGTATCTGAAGGTGAAATGGGTTGAAGACTGTAGATTTGGTTCACATCTTAATCCAGCCCAGGCCTTGCTGTTGAGGACAGCCAATCACAGAACAGTGTGTGCGCACAGTTAACAGAGGCAGTTAACACTGAAGAATGTGCTGCACAGAGCAGCGTGGGGGAATGGACCAGGGGAGCTTAAAACTGCAACAAGACCACAAGTGCATTTACATCACTGGCCTTGCTTCGGTCACACTGCAAAAACCCTACCCCTGATCAGAACAGCATGGTTGGGGGTTTCACTGCAGCCAGGAGGAATCTGAGATGAGGAGTGTGATGGGAGAGGGGTTGAACGAGTCTGTGTGTGTGTGTGTGTGTGTGTGTGTGTGTGTGTGTGTGTGTGTGTGTGTGTGTGTGTGTGTGTGTGTGTGTGTGTGTGTGTGTGTGAGACAGGGGAGGAATCATGAGTGAGTGAATGTGTGTGTGTGTGTATGAGAGTGAGAGAGTGTGTGTGTGTGTGTGTGTGTGTGTGTGTGTGTGTGTGTGTGTGTGTGTGTGTGTGTGTGTGTGTGTGTGTGTGTGTGTGTGTGTGTGTGTGTGTGTGTGTGTGTTTGTGTGAGACAGAGAAGGAAGGAATGGTGTGTGTTTGTGTGTAAGAGTGTGTATTTTGGGCATGTACCCCCTCTGTATCTAGACTGTGGTCAGACTCATTGCCCATGCCCTTTATTCTGCCTGAGCATCATAGTTTGCCCCGCCTGCCTTCTTCAGTTCTTCACGGATGTAGTCTTCGTCCAGCTCACGCACATCACTGATCATGAACTCCTTTGCAAAGTTCTGCCAGAGAACAAAGAAAACAGATGAAAACAACTGTGTGTGTGTGTGTGTGTGTGTGTGTGTGTACGCGCGCACAAGTATTTAGGCATGTGTGAGTTTGAATAATTACTGCGTAAGAACAGGGTGTCTCTCTCACTGCTACAGAGAGAGAAAGAATGTTTGATTGAGTGTGTGTGTGTGTGTGTGTGGGTGAGTGAATGATAATGAGGAAACACTGTCAGTCTTTGTATATGTCAATAGGGGAGAGATCCACCCATGTATATTGCACATTTGTGTATTTGTTTAGATAATGGGTATCTGTGTAATCAGACATGCAATAAGTGTGTATGCATGTACATACATTTTCTAATGTACGTTTATGTGTAGTACCTAGTGTGCATTCACTGTGTGTGTATGCATGCATAGTATGTTGTGTGAATGGCATATGAATGTATACCTGAGTGTGAGAATGTGTAGTAGATACAGCGTCAGCGTGTGTGGTTTGCATGCGTGCCTCACCTGTACGATGTCTTTCACCAGTGTTTTGTCAGTGCTGATTTTGGCACGTTGTAAGCCACTAACGTTCTCACCAATCCAGGTGATAAGAGTGAACTTGGCCCGCTTGCTCATGGCATCCCCCGTGGTGATCCGCACAAACCCGAAGAGGCGTGTGTCATCTGGGGAGAGACAGCGGGAGAGAGATGGTCAAAGGTCTGAGAGACTGAGTCTGCAGTTCCTGTAGTGTCCAGCTTCAGAGACAAGCATTGTGGTCAGGGTGCTTCTGCAAGTCTGCATTCATTGTCAGAGAAAAGCATGGTGAACATTGAACATTGGCCAGGGTGCTTCAGTAAGGCTGCAGTCACAGTCAGAGGCAAGCATGGTGAATATTGTGGTCAGAGTGCTTCTGTAAGGGTGCAGTCAGAGGTATGAATAAGGGGAGGAGTCTGTGTTTAATCATCTCAGGAGTGACTTCACAGAGGAAGAGAGATGTAGGGGGGAGGAGCCTCTGTCCCCATCCCACCCCTGACTGCTGCAACTTATTAGCCCAACCTAAAAGGAGGTGTGGCCTCATTTAACCCTACCCGGAACTTCTGCTGGGACAGAAATGCTGTAAAGATTTGTTAAGTAATTAAGAATTACTGATGATTTTTGCATTCCGTATCAAATGCTTTTAGATGACTAGGCTCAGGTACCAGCTGATAAAACTGTCATCAGGGCAGCATAGCTCCCGATGTTTGCCCTGAGGCGGAGGAGCCCGAGTGCCAGGTTGCTGTCGTCTCCAGATTGATAAGGTTTCTCCCACTAAAGCAAGGTCAGCCCTTGGCAAAGTGGCTCCACGTGAAAAGGAAAGCATTTATCAGACATTTAACTTGGCGGCATATGACCATGTGTAAACATTAACCCTCTGACGTGCGTGTGAGGGAGCCAGGTGACATCGCAGCGATCACAGTCTGGCTCCTGTCCTTCCTGTTAGCGCTACCAGACTCTTTCTTCAAATTCCTCCTCCCATAACTTCCTTCAACAGTGTTGCACTGGTTGGGATGTGCCCTGCTCTGATTTTGAAGTTCATTCAAGAGCAAAAAAAAACAAAAAGGTTTGTGTCTGAGAGCTGCACATACAAAGGCAAGAGCTGGGACTTAATATTCAGAAGGAGGAGCCCTGTTTTATTATATGGTGCAAGAACAAAACAGCAATTAGAGCTCAACACAGGTCTTGAGACTCCACCCACAATGACAGAATGGAACACTCAGTTCTGAAAGGTGATTTGTGTAAAATTGGTTGATTGGTTGAAACTCTACTCTACTCTACTCTACTGAATGGACCTAAGAAGTACAGAAGAACATGGATGTGCTTGGAAATAACTGGTTCTGTTGATGTCATTTGTGAAGTTGTTGGTATGGGTGACCAACTACAGAGACCCCTCAGGCCCTGAGATAACCCTACGGAGTCCCTGTATTCACCCCTCAGTCAGAAGCCAGGGGAGGGGTCTGGGACAGTGGTCATGGCAACACCCATGCTTACTGAAGGGCGGAGCTTCCCCTAGACTCTGCCCAGCCAACAGCAGGCATGCTGGAGCACATAACAGAATAGACCCAGCAGCCACAGGACAATGACAGCAGCATCACACTTCACTGCATTATAGACAGGAGACAGCCATCACATATATGCCATCCTCTGTCTGGCTAGTCACAGACTAGGGAAGTAGGCTAAAACTAGACATTAAACCTGTCTAATTGCTAACTGCCTGTGCTTTTCGAATAAACAATATTTCCTTTGTGTTTACCAAAAGTTCTGTTTTAAATCTTGGAGCCTTAACATACTGGGACTGCTGTTGATCAACTGTAGTTTGCCTGCCTGTTTGGACATGTGCTGTGTTAACTGAAGTGACAAACATAAATACAGTTTTATTGCAATAATATCGACTCTTTTTCATCTGTCGTTTATATGAATACTGTAAATTCATCCATTACAAGAAAGGGCAGCGAGAAAAGATCCTGATGTAAGATAAGCAAAGTTTGCTTGGCCCATACACACTATCGCTGTGGTTATGACATCCGCTGGAGAATGGGGTTGTTCGAAGATTAACACCATTAACGCGGGCCTTCCTCACACGCGAAAGAGCTCGCTCGCAAGTGGCACACAGAGAAAAGTGAAACTAGGAACATGGAGCGTGTCTGCAGTCTGATGGCAGAAACACGAACTCGCGTGGGTGTTCTCAGACAAGGTTCATACTAATCATTCATACAATTAATTTTGACAAAGAAGCAGGGAATTTTCCTGCCCGCCTCGATCCCATTTCAATTACACGAAATCTTCCGTCCACGGACATGAACGGTCCAACATAGACCCAAGACAAACAGGACTAACAATCTAAGAGTGTGTGAATACAATTTCACTGGAGGTATCCCGACTTGGTCTTTTGCCAAGACGTCACAAAGTCGTGTCTCGGTCAGTGGTCTTACCTGTACATTGACGCTTAAACTCTTCATACTCGGTTCCCTGTCCCCCGGGCACAATCATGGAACCGTCATACTTAAAGGAAGCCCTTCAACGACATGGCACAGGTCATTAAATCATTATGAGATAAATAAACCAACAAGACATAATAGGTTAGGCCACTGTCAACCACCTGCACATTATGTTCGGATCTTTTCAGAGACCCACCCACCGCACAGGCCAAGCATATAATGCCTGCTCCAGCTGGTGCGCCAGCTATCGTGGGGCGGGTCCTCGCCGCACCTGAATAGCTTCTGCCCCGCTACTTTCACAGCGCAGTGGCGATGATCGGTGGTTTATACGGGCATGTATGGTTAGACACAAACTGGCATAAAAAGAGTCAATGTTTCTTTGAGTGAACCCATTTACATTTAGCCGCGAGTTGCAAATGGCTGGCTTTGATTCAAATATTTTGAGCTGTGGGCTATGAATGAACAGACCAGAAATTACATCTTCAGGGTTCTATTGTCTGGTCTTGCGACGCAGTAATGTCATCCAACAACACAATTTACATGATGCTTAAGCATCACCACACATTACAAACACAATAAGACAAACTCACCAGTTTATGTCTGTGTTGTCATCTCTGACGAGATTGTACGCTTCCCTGCATGCTTCCTTATCGATTCGTGTTGCCATTTTCCCGTAGAGGTTTGAGCGAAAAGGGCTATGTAGAGGGTGAAACAGCAGAAAATGAGCGAATTGAAACAAGCAATCCCACTCGGTAAGGTAGTCCCAAATCCCGTTAAGAGGAGCGCGAGTTGTGCTACAGAAAGGCAACGTTACAGTCTGTGCCTAAGTAGAGAGCAGGCCAGGGGAGAGTGCTATGGGGCAGCGCGGAGCTGGGCGCTCTTTTCTCAGCAAGCAGAAAAAGCAGATCTTCCCACGTCTCTGTTCATTTCCTACATTCAGCTTTTTGGGCGTTGGTGATGTTTGTCAATCAGGTTGCCGTACAAGAGAAACGGGGCCCCATGAGACGCAAATTTCACCTCCTCCTAATGGTCAACTGAGGGATAAGGAGAAATTAAATCCGCCCTCTTCTATTGTCGAAGTTCCGCGTGGACGGTACGCCACCTACAGGATATTTATGACACTGCTTTGTTTCAGACAAAAAAATCAATACAATGACAACGATTAGCACTAGATGTGACCATAACAACTTATAGCATCGATATGTATGTAGCCTGTTAAATATCAAAAACAGGTTGGGTTTTCGCCCAATCCAGTTGGTCTCACATGTCTGATGTACTGAAGCAAGGTTGGCTTTGATAAATACTCTCCAGTAAGAAAAGGTTTAAAGTGATTGTTGCTGTAGAAATAAAAGACAAAAAGGTTCATCAAGAAATCTCTTCACAACTTGGAACTACCTTATAGAGTAAATAAAAGTACATAACTATATTTAAAATTCTCTTTATTTATTTCAAATTATTTTTAAAATGATGTTTAATTTGATTACATCAGTTAGCCTCCTGGCATGCCATCCAAATCTGTCAACACAAGGCAGGGCAACATCAACTCCAGTAGCTTGTGCTTAGATGAATGAAGTTATTTATTGGAGTCAGTCTCATAGTGTGCCTTCCCATGCAAGCACTTTACATCATCCTGGAGTTTATGGTAGTGAACTGTATCTGTATGGACAAGAAAATCTGCAAGTTTTGTCAGGGGGAACTGAACATGGGTCTCTCTCACACTGACATCATATGCCAGCCTCAGCTAAAAATAGATCTTACTGCAATGAAAATAGATCTTACTTGGCTCATCTAGGGCCATCAAAAGATAATAAAAACAGACAAAATTCTTCAATTTTGATAGAATCCATACACCCAACTGATTGCAGCCTCTGGATTCTTGGGGATGATCACAAGGAGTTCACAAGGAGTTTCGGAGTAGCGTGCTTGATGATGGCGTGGTATTAAATATTTGAAAACAAGTAACAAGAAATGCGCCCATCACAAGAAACTAGTTACTTGGATTCTTTCTCAAGCTGTATTGACGTTATCAGTTATGTTCATTGAATGATGTAAATATGCTATGAATGAGTAACAGGGCAGCACAGGACCATATTATGTCCCCTGGGGTATGGTTTTTACTAGCTTGTTTGGTAAAACAAGTGAGCTGCTGTTCATCACAAACGTATGTCATAATTTTGTGCAGAAAAAGCGCAGATGCTGGACCACTTTGAGAAGTAATTCTTCATAAAAGATTGTTATCATAAAATATATGGTTAGGTTGGCCAAACTCAAAGCAGCTATGCAAGCTGCCCAGCTTGCTTATGCATATGGTTTGCCAGCTACATCTGTACAGGGTAAGAATGCCAATGACTGAGTACAGCTACCACCATATGTCACTTTCTATAAATATTACAGTTGATAAGAAGGCAGTAGATGATGCTGCAGATGATTATGAATATGAAGGGGTCTGGAAGGGGGCAACACTTTGTGAAACCTTGCATGTGTGATTTATTAATGAATCTATATTAATACTAAGTCCCATAAAAACAATGCCAAAACACTATGGCTGGGATTCAGTCTGTTGGAAACAGTATGATAAAGGTGTATAGCCCTGATGAGTTAATGCACTTTTTGCTCAGAACTGAAGTATTTTTGTCTTTTTGTTTATTTCTACTCACTTCAGATCCTCTTGCAGCTTAAAATTGTGTCAGATTCTAATTATGGAAATGTTACACCCAAACAGTTTTTTTTTAAGAAAGAAAATAATTTTCTGTTCACATTTATATGTCTTCAAAACCTACCAGACTTTGAAAAATGGAGACTTTTCCAAAGACTGGAATCCCTCCAGGGACATAGCTGCCCTATTCTGTGGAACTAAATTTGTGACAGTTCTGTCTAATCTGTGAATCACATTGGTGACATATGACAGAAGAGTCGTTACTTGTTAAAAGGAATCTGTGTTCTGGAATTGTAGTCGCCTTAGGCACAAGTAAGCAAGTGGGTGATTGACTGAGAGGGAGACTGAGACCTCTCTGGCACCGCCTAGAACATTCTAGAAGCTCTGATGAATGAGTATTGCTCTGAAACACATTGGCTGTGTTTTTTTATTAAATAATTCAAAGGGAGTTGCAGTCTGAATTCTTCTTTTTTCTTTCCAGTTTAACATTTCCGTGGATTAGCACCCCTTTTTCCTTCTTTTTCCTCGTAAAATAAAACTATAAGACTTCTGTTTTTTGTGCACTGATACCCTCTATTTAATATTCTTTAAGCCCTATTACTGTTCAGTTTGACAAGAGTCATACATGCATCTGTAAAGTGTGGCGTTGGATCCGATGCTATCATTGCATTTAGATGACCACTAGATGATGCTATAGTCATATTTGCGCTTATCCAATATGAATTTTCAACTGTTGATTCCTTTATGTTCATGTAAACACACCTACTGAACAGTGCTATTCTCAGGTGAATTTGCTCATCTAAACTTTCACTCAAAATATAGCTTATATGTGATTATTTGTATAAACTTGTCAAGGAAACCAAGTGTGGGGGTTCTTTGATGAGCATATTGGGAAAAAATACCCTGGGGATGTTAGTTTGAATGAGAATAGCATATATAGGTCATGGTGTTAACAAGACCCCAGAGTCCTAGTTTATTTAAGAACAAGTGAGAACCTGAGAAACCACTGATACAGTACATGCACAGTAAGTGGAAAGATGTATTTGTCAGGAAAATGTTTTCCACAGAGATTATTTTCAAATCTGTTCTTTCAACCTTTGGCAGAATCACAGCACTGTAGATGAACAACACAATAGTAGGATGCAATGTTGCCATGTTGAATATAAATTGTCAGAACTTCTTGGTAGCCATGACCATATACACAAGTGTACATAATTATGAGGCTTGAGAAACACCTAGTATGCTAAATCATGGATTGCACTGTAGCGGTGTGATGTTAGGGTGTGCCTTTTCAAAAGAGAGAGTGTCACCCATTTAAAAAGACTGTCAGGGGTCAAGCTTTGCTGTTCCCCATTCCATGTTACCTGGTTTGGTACTTAACCTGTCACAATGGGGTATCAGTAAAAATACACAAGAGACCAGGCTTCCAGTTTTGCATTTTTAATGGTACACACAAGACAACAATGTCTGGCCTTAGGGGACAACAGGTCAATAGAATGGTATAATTATAGGGGTGTAGTCTTAGTGATCTATAATGAACATTACAAGTTGTAACTTGCAAATTTCCCAAACCCATTGAAAAACAGGCTCAATAGATATCACACAGAGATAGAAAACCTTGAAGTCAACATAGTACAAATATCTAACTATGAAATAAAACCACTGGATGTAATATTACAGCCATTGAAAAGTATGAAAAATTTGCTATTTTCAACAAATTATTGAATGATGAAGAAGTAATATAACATCTTTAAATTTGTATATACCTGCAATGAATATTAACACTTTCCCATTAAAAAAGTTAATAGGAAATTATAATAATCTTTCTCAGGAAAATATACAATTAAAATATCTTAAAAAGTAGGTTTTTCAGTTCAGAAGCTATATTTAGCAAGATCTGTGGCACACATTATTTATGCAGGACCAAATAACTTATAGATGTCATATAATTATATTAATACTACACAGAATCAAAATTTGGTGTCAAGAAAGGGAAAATTAGTGGGCATATTATTGTTTGAGCATTAAAGATTCTTAAGATTCTATTAATTTGATTACTGTAAAGATTCAGCAAGAACTATTTACATGAATACATTTTACAAATTATTCTTTGGGTTTCCTGGATGTTCAGCACAAATGTCAACCCAATCCATTGAAAAACAAACAATTGGTGAGGCTTAGAATACACAAACAAAAATGATGAAATTTAACTCAGATGGTCAAACTTCAAAAATGCATGACTAAAAAATATTTGGAGTAGAGGTTTAGGATTTTGCAATGTCCCATGAATTTAATAGAAGTTTTTACATGAATTTTTCAGAGAAAACCATCCATGACATGAACTGAGAAAAGTTCTGAATTCTGGGTCAGCTGGCATGGAATGACCCTTAAATAAGATTTGGAAATAAATTCAGATTTACCAATGTCAGAATGTGGTAAAATCCATCCATGTAGTTTCTGTGGTTTTGTGTTCATTGCGTTACTCTGAATAACTCTTCTGTAAAGGATACACATGGCATCAGCATTGCATAATTTTAAGAGACTGTAATGTAGTTTGTGGAAGAGTGGAAAAGGGTGGGAGAAAGAAATAAAATTGTAATGTGCTATTTGCTTTGTTAAGCATCTGATGGTCAGTCTGTAACATGGTAAAATTGCTTTTAACTGAATTAAGTAAAGTGGAAAATTGTGTATAATTACTACAGTTTAATCCATGACTGAATTTATACTTTAAAAAAGACTAGTTTATTTCTGAATAAGCACAAACATTATGGAAATAACACTTAATAGCATGGATAAAAAATAGAAATCGTAGGTTTTAAGATGTATCATTTTATCATAAAGACATAACTGCAGATTTTATTGGGCTGTTCATTTTAATGAAGGACATATACTGAAATGCTGAGACTGCTCATTAAGTTGAAGAGGAACTCAACATTTCCTGTCATCAATAGATAATGCAAATTCATACGGTGAAGTGGCACTTCAAATAATACAAATTAGATCAATATTATCAATTATCATTAGGTCAGACAGGAGCATATAGGAAGTTTCATTTGATCCCACCTAATACCCACATGCATTTTTACTCCACCTCACACGTCAAAAGTTAATCTTAATCACACCTTACCTTATTTATACAGTAATGAGTGGAAAATGGCCAAATTAGTAAGACTCTCAAGCAAGTTCTGGTCTATAAGTATGGATGCAGGTCTAAAATCTTTAAGTGCATCTTAACTATTCAAAGGAAGAGAGGGATAAGCTAGTTACAATCACCAGAATCCAAGAGCAGCACTTTTGCTTAATCAGGTCCAGATGAAACACTACAGTGATGACATTTTCCATGAGATTCAAACTTGTGGTGGTAATGGACATGTCAACTACAATAACACTGGAAAGTTCAGTGCTGATGGGCTTTCCGGCTCCTGTACTTGATTCAGTCCACTGAATTCATTACAGTCCAAAGGTCTGGTTCTCTGACTCATTTGTTTGGTTTCCGTTTCTGGTTTCCACTCAGTTTGCAACTCCTGATGTTTTGCAGTATTTTTAGTGCGGTTCAGTGAATAGCTGTAAATACAACTGTGTTCTCTAGCTGCCTGATGACAAACAAAGTAACATACGAATAACATTCTTCTGATCAAAACCTGCTTTTTAAACTGTTCAAAACTTTACTTGAGTAAAAACATTCCATTAACTAAGTTAAATTGTTCCTTTTACTCTTTCAAGTTATTCTCTTGGTTACACTTCCACTCATCTCTGATTTTCATTAGATACTGTTCAGGGAATGGCATGTTGTAAATAAAAGCATGACTACAAATACCAAAAAGGTCTCCAAAACAAAAACACTTATTTTGTGCTAGAATATACAAGTGGTAGACTGAGTTATGGAAACACCAAATGAAAACAACAGCTGTACTTTGAAATATCTAAATCACAAATAAAAGGAGTTGAAACAAATGTTTTTATTAATTCAGCAGGAAGTAACTATAGGATTCTGCTATAGAGGGCATTTTTAAATCATCACTTTAATATGTGATTTTCCAAAGCAGCACAAGAGATAAAAAAAATAGATCAGTTGGTACCCGAATTGCGGGAGCAGCAGTCCCAGGGGAAATCAGTGGAAATGGCAAAAAATGTAATGTGTCAAGGGGGACAATGTTGAAAATCATGCTAGCATATACCACATAAAGAAAAACTGCCTCAGGAAAGAGGAACAGCGGCCATAAATCAAAGGTCAGAAGATGGACACATAACAGGAGCTGCTAAACACCATAAAATAGCCTAAAAATGACCACATTAGTGAATTTACACCAAAACCGATTTCTGTGGACTTCACAAAGGTCATAGGTATGGTAGGACCTTTGGGCTTCTGAGAAGAACTAAAGGTGTCTGATGAATTGTCTTAAACCCTTTTTGTCTTTTACTCCCTGGGTTTATGTTTGGAGAAAGTCAAAGGAATTTTCAATCCACATTGGCTTTTCCTAACTGTTAAACATGGTGATAGATGGTGTGGGCAGCCAAAGACAAGGAGTCTGATTATTACTATGAAATGTAGAATTTCCGCTGAGGATACACGGCTATTTTAAATGACCTGGTATATACTGTAGTGCAAACAGTTTCTTCAAGATGTTCCCATAAAATATTGTGGTTCCCAAAGTGTGGGGCACGCCCTTGAGGGCGAAAAAACCGAATAGGGCTGCACGGTATATTGTTTCACATCGTCATCGCGATGTGAGCAACAGTCACATTGCAGGACGTTGGATGTCAAGTAAAGCAAATTGACCCAAATACGTCATGCTACAACTTTTTTGCTGCTTCATACTAAATGGAAAACTCGCATGGTTCTAATTTTGCCTGACTAATCTACAAGAGAAGTCTGTCTAACATACATTTACTCTGATTCAAGGGTTCTTGGATACACAGACGTTGTTGCTAGTGAGTGACACGCAGGCTCTGCGTGCACAGCGAACCACCAATCACAATTATTCTTGATCAGTTTATCAAACAACCAAAGCAGGGCCCGACCCCGATAATTGTCGTCCGCAACCTGAAAATGAGCGAGGAACAGGAGAAAAACATCGTAAAGGAAGATTTGGTTGCAAAAAGAAAAGCAATGTCAGTTGTGTGGAATTATTTCGGCTACAGAGAGGATGATACTGACCAAAACAGGTACCTTGACGACAGTGCCTTGGAATTGTTGCCGCAACACGACTAATTTGTTTAATCATTTAAGTCGGCACCACAAAGCTCTGTATGACGAAAAGCCAAACTGAATGCAATCCAAAGCAAAAAAACTATTTCGGTGCCTTTGCCAGTGTTAAACCAAATGATAGGTAACAAACGGCAGAGAGAAATCACTAATGCGATAACTTTTCACCTCGAGAAAGACGTGGTATCCATTAACACAGTTACCAAAGAGAGTTTTAAAAACATGATTCGGTTGCTTGTGAAGCTTTATGTAATACCATCACGCACCTGTTTTTAAATTCCTGTATTTTTTTTATTTCGCAAAAAAAAAAAATACTGCAATGTCTGTTTTTCCAATATCGTGAACGCCTAAAACGGAACGAGAAACCCAAGCAACCAACTACTGGTCAAATTTTGTATGGCAGTGCTCTTACAGCATTGTAGCCTATAACTAACCTATTTGGTGATAAGATTATACCCAGGTAGCAAAATTACGTCTTGTGGATGTTCCATGGACGTTATTTAAAGTATGGGCGACGTCGCAATGGAACATCCTTTGAACGTAATATTTAAGGTTCCCAGACTTTACGGGGGTCTTTTGGGGACGTTCGGAGACGTCCTGAGGACGTCCTCAGGACTTTGTTTTATTAACATTCCCTGAACATCCTTTAAACGTTATGAATACCCATAATAATAACAACAACATGATTATTATTATTATTATTATTGAGGATATTGTGATTATTACTGTGCTTTTGATCTGCAACAATGCCGATAATTTATGTCATTTGGCTAAGTGATTGATGAAATTGAAAATGTTAGCTGTCCAGCGTGTTTTTTAAAATTATTATTAAAAGGTAAATTTCGGGTAACATGTGAGTGTCTGAGTCTTTGCCCCATGGTGTGTGTGTGGGGGGGGGTTTCATTGTTAAAGGGGGGCCTGCCATGAAAAGTTTGGGAATCACTGCCATATTCCAACATGATAACACCCCTATACACATTTTTAAGTGAGTTCATGAAAGAATGGTTACATCAAAGTGGTGACATACAGGATGAAGTAAAATAGCTTGCACGGCCTATTCAATAACAACATCTAAACATCACTGAACCGTTACAGGAAGTTTAGACCAGAATGCAGCGTAAATTTCCACCTTTCTGCCTTTAAGATTTAGAGGCCTTCCTTCTAGGAATGGTCAAACGTCCCACTAGAAACTCCCAATTAGATAATAAATATCCAAGTTTTGTTTGGTGTCTATATTATTTTGTCTGTCCTTTGTATTTAGTAGTATATTCATATAATGTTAACTTAGTATTTAAGGTGTTTGTGTGTATACCATTTTCACAACTGTAAATACATTTATATAAAATAAAAATCAACTGTTTGGTCATAATGCATTAGATAACAATAAAATCAGTGAGCATTATGGCCTTTTAAGGAACAGAATTAGAGACCACAGTACTAGAGTGATCTAGAGTGTGGTCATTATGTCCGACAGCTGCATTATGATAATGGTTCCTATTTGGTCACTTCATGGGAAGTCCACCCAAATATTTAGATTTTCTACAGACAGCATGCATTCTTGTTACGGTAAAGCATGCAGTTTGGCCTGCCTGGTGACTCAAAGCAATCATTTAGGATCAGTGACTCAATTCAGTGCACATAATTCAATCCATTCAAAATATTTCTCACTAACATGCAGTCCTGAGAAAAGACAAGTTTTAGCACCTTGTCAATGACATTTCCACCCTCTCAAACATCCTTGACACAAATCTGTACATTTCAGATTTACTTCTTTTCGTACATACACACATGAATTACTACACTCACTCATGCATGGTTTCTCATTTCCTTTTTCAAAACAATCCTTTCAGTAAAGGTCACTTATTAAACAATATGTTTAGAAATGCTAGAATCCAGTAATTCAGTTTTCCAGAGCATGTCATGGTGACTAAAACCTTGATTCTTTTGGCATTCCATTTCTATATCAGAGACCTCTGAGTCTACCAGATCTACCTGCCCTTTCTTCCCTAGTGAGAAATTAACCGAGCCAATGAAGAAGCTCACTGTGTCTTAGTCTCAGGGTAGAGGGAGAGGGCAATGGAAGGGTTACAACAAGAAGCCGCATAACAGAAATAACCAATTCTTTATCTGTTATCCAATGGAAAAAATATGAATAGTGAATAGAATAGCCTATGCTGTTCCAGACCAGAGATCAGAGATTAGGAGCCCCTGTCTGGCTTGGCGTAAAAACTTTATGTACCCAAGTCAAACAATTCAAATGAAGTTACATGACAGGTAGTGTAATATTTCAACAGGAGTAGAGCCTAAAGAAGTACCATGCAATATTTGGTCACATAGACCTTCATGTAATAATTATCTTGAAAATTGGCTTGGAAGACAGGGGGTCCAGTCTTAGTCCAGTGGGTGGTATGCAGGACCCCTGGTTCTTCATGTTTAGCTGGTAGAGCAATATAAGGAAGATGGGTCAAATAAGAGATAGTTACTGGCATAATGTTTACTGGGGTTGAATCTGGAAGTGAAAGGGGAGCAGAATTGCGGGATTTCCATAAATAACAGAGGTCAAATGCTCTGCAGAGAAGAGCAATATTGTACAACATACAGTAAAATCAAATTCCGAATCAAAACATGAGGAATAAGAAATTATGAAGGTGAACCTGAGGTTGGCATGAAACTTCTGACTCTCATTTCATAGGCCTTGAGAAGGAAGAGAACTTCTTTTGCATGCAACCACCTATGGAAACCACAAATAAAACTGACCCAATAAAATCATGATGAATAAAAGGTGGACAGATTCCCACAAAGAACATGAACACTCAAGCAGAAACAGATCTGGTCAGAGTTATGGGTCATCAAAATATAAGTTCAAGTCTCCTAAACTCAGAGGCCTTCTCTCACCAGAACAGCTGCAGAAGTCTACACATTCTCACTCCTCTCTCTCCTTCAGTGATCCTCCCTTTCAAGCTCTCCTCCTCCCCCACCCTTATGTCACAGTCAGTCATTGGTCTAGTCCCTCCATCTTTAAGTCACTCATTGGTCCAAGTCATTGCCGTCTGGGCTGCAGGGTCGGTAATGTTGCTGGCAGAACTCTTGGATCCGCCTGCAAGCCTCCACCATCACCTCCTCAGGTACAGTCACCACAATTCTGAAGAAATTGGGGTACTCAAATGCCTGGCAAGAACAAAATTCAAGGGAAAAAATAAACAGATGAGCAGAAATCATAGAATGAGCCTGAATAGTGACACTGTTCCACAGAAGTGGGTATAGAAGAAAAAAATATTTTCAAGAAAAATTATTGTTACTTAAAAAAACAATGACTTGGGGGAGTCCAGGTGGCTCACACAGTTAAGACTCTTTAGCAGCCCCTACTGGTCATCTGGGCACTGGCCAATATATGAGCTGAGAACACACTTGACTTCATCATTCTCCAAAGACATAGGCAGCATGTGATGTGCCTGTGGTGTGTTGGCAATGTGGAAAGAATCAAGGGCTGGTTGTCATGTGAATCAGAGTAGTCATGTGTCATGGCATTCTGCTCATGAGTTAGCAGGAGCAGTTTGTTGCAGTGGATCAAACAAATGGGAAAAAATGGACAGAAAATTCAAAAAAAAAAAAATAAGTAACTCAAGTTCAAGTAAGAGCAGACTTCTTTTAACAAATATACACATATTGGCTCATATTTACCCACTAACATAAATTTCTCCCTAAAAGCCAATGGAAATACTTAGCTAGTTACTTCCATTTGACAAGGAAATGTATTTTCATCCAAAAATCCCTTTGGATTACTATGCAACTTATCACAGAACTGCTATGACCTTTGTACATAGCCATACCCTCCAAATGTGCGTAGAAAGTAGTAGTCCAGACTACAACTATTCCTGTTTTTCATTCTTATGGTGATCCAAAACAAACAGCTTTTTATATAAAAGCTCCTATTCTAAGCTCCTAGAAGTTGTTTCAGTTAATGTAATTCCTTTTTACAGTTCCTTTGCACAGTTCTTTGGTTTACAGATCACAATAGAATTTGCATTGTTGCTTTCATGCTATCCTCCATGCTTTAAGAAGCAAGTTAAGTGCAGAGTAATATTCAAGTTAATTCAGGTCTTGACATACTTCTTTTACTCATATCCTTGTCAAAGAAATATGCATTATTGTTGTGCATTATTATGTATATTATGAATATATTGTGCATTATTATGTATGTATATAGTATATGCATTATTATCTGTCCTTTGATCACCTCTAGTGCTCCTGCAGCTCTTCAGCTACAGTGCTCCTGTGTGGATGTTTTCTGATACAGCCACAACATGAGAAGTACAACTAAGAAGAGGGAGAAAGAGGAAGAAATGTTTTCAAAAAGGAAGAGTCTGGAGGATAATCTGGAGCCACATAGACTGACTGACTGTCCAGCTGACTGAATTATACTGTACCATGGCAGGCAGGCAGAAGACAGACTGTTCAGTCACCAGTCGCTCAGTGAAGTCTACATCATTCTTGAACTCAGGGAAATTCTCTATCTCGATCCCCACCTGAAAAATAATACACTTTTAGCTCAGCCTTCTTGTGTGTGTTTTGTGAAAATCATTATGAAATCCAGCTGACCTGACAGAGAACCGGTTTAATCATAATCATGGTTTAATCAAACCTTTTCCCAGGTGTGGACTCCACCTTGACCAGGTGAGACTCACCATGAGATACATGGCCCCTGAGGGCTTCACAGGAGTTAGGCCCGGGACAGAGGACAGGACAGAGAAGCAGATCTCAGAATTAGACTGAGAGAGAGAGAGGGCGAGAGAGAAAGAGATAAATGTCTGAGCACTTTTGAGACCCAGTTCAATTAAATTCAGTCCAAACATTTAAATCCTGTAACACATAACCTGACCCCTGATTTCTGACTTTTGACCTCTGACTCATGCTTACTTTTAGAAAGTTGTTGGTGCTGCAGTAGAACTCATCGGGAGTGTTGTTCAGAATGTCCACTAGCGCACCCTGCACAATAGTGCAGGCACCTAATATCCGCTGGCTCAGTTTCACCAGACCCTCCCGAATCTGAGGGACAGAAAAAGAGAAGCAATTAGAATTTTTAGAATCCAAGGAGAGTGTGAGTGGATGTGTGTATGTGGTTGCTGGTCTCTTTATGTGAGTGTGTATGTAAGAGTATGTACATGTGCACGTGTGTAAGTGTGTATGGGTAATGATGTATGTGTGTGTTACCTCAGTTCCGAAGGCCTGGTTCCGGTCGTGAATGATGATCCAGCCCATTCTCCAGCCTGGAACCAGCCAGCGCTTTGCCAGACCTCCACATGACAATATTGGCACATCACCGCTGAGGGACCCCAGAGAGTAGAAGCTACAGCCTGGAAACACCTAGAAGCACATCTCCTCTTTACCCACAATGCTACACTGCACAGCATAATAACGCACTACATAGCACTTCACACGAGTATCTAATATTCTGCATTCTAAAAGGTGGAGCGAGATTTACTCTGGGAGGAGTTCTTTAATGATGTTAGAAAATGTAAGAGGGGCAAAAGAGGAGAGTGGAGATCCACAAAAATGCTCAAAATATCCCTCGCACCTGGCTGCATCTTGTTCAGCCAACAATATTTGTAGCATCATCTTCTTTATTGGATAAGTGTCACACAGTTTTAAAACTATTTAACTGATATGTCATTTTATCACAGTAACTATCGTGCATTTAGTAATCTGGACTTTGATTTATCCCTTCAACCAAATTGCAGTTTCTGTTTACTTGTCTTTGTTTATTTCAGTAAATGCATAACTGCATATTGCATACTGCATATAAATGATCATGTTGGATAATGAACTGCCATGCCAGAGCAATTGAAGAGTTCATTTGCAAAAACCGAAAAACGCCATCCTTTAAAAGAAATGAATTGACTGTCTTGAGTTATTCTTAACACATAGCACATTCTGAACCTTAAATACATTTTGTTACTATAGCCATTATTGTCCATTGTCAAGGCATTACAAGTTCACGTTTTACAGCTGAAAATGCCTAATGTCTAATGCAAGCGCTGTTCTTGAACACAGTCCTGTTTTTATTGCAATTTTCAGCACTTTACCTACTTGTTTTGTGTTAAAGAATGTTAAATATTGCACTTTAAAAAATGTATATCCATTACATGGCTTTGTTTAACTCTGAAACATGACATTTTGAGTTATCTTCTTTTGCCAAAAAATGACTGTTGGAGTTATCTGTTTTTGCCAAAAAACACACTTTAATTTAGAAAAAATGTAATCTTGTAAGTGACCTGTATTTTACTGAGTCATTTTTGTTTAATCAAAACAGTTTGATTGATATTAACGGGAATGCACAATAAAAAAACAGTATTTATGAAAATGAATAAGAATGGAGATATCTGTTTTTGCAAATGAACTCTTCAATTGTTGAGGGGGTGGATTCTGCTAGACTGGGTCTGGTAGAGTCCAAATTGTGCAAAGTAGATCTTCTTCCACTTAGTTATAGTTCTTTACTGTCTCACAAAAACCATATGTTTTCTCCTCATCTGCAGGTCAGGAAAGATTCAGCACTGCTGAAATGTCTCCAACTTTATCAACCTTCCCAGATCCACTGGTGTAGATCTTCCCATGGCTAGGTGCCTCTGAGACTGCCAGTCTGCTCTCCAGAAAACCTCTTGGAAAGCCTTAAACCTCTCTGCCAAAACCGCCCAGAATGAACCTGAACCTTCAGGTCCAAACTGTCATGGAAATCCTCCATACACAATGCCAGAAAGCACTATCACCCTCACTGCCCTTTCCTCTGCCTGCTCCTTTTCCCACATACCCCAATCCACTGGCAGGGGAGGTGGCACATGTCTTCTGATCTCCATGCCACTCTTGATCAGTGAGGCACTCTACTCTGATCGAGGTAAATCCCTCTCCTCTGTCTTCATCTTCCTTGTCCTGTCAGCAGGAATTAATACAGTCAGCTAAGACAACCTGCTCTCATTTGTGGCATGACAGATGCCCCCCATCTTCTAATCACATCTAAGAGGTGACCTAGAGAGGTTCTGGTGTCTGGATCCATGGTCCCTATGGATCACTGTTCCCCAGGGCATGGTTCTTGGACCGACAGGAATTTTCTTTCAACTGTTATGTTAATGTCTTTGTTCTCTCTTAACTCCTGACAGACAATATACTGCAAAGTAGTCTATCAACATGACTAATATTTCAGCCTGGAAGATCTCCCATTACCTGAACCAGAATCTCAGCAAGACCAAGTTCCTCCACCTCCCTGCTATGTTCCCTCCAATGATTGACTCCTCGCTCACATTTGAATCCTCACTCACTTTTGAGTGTCCCTGTTTGGCTCCAGCAAGAAAATTGGAGTTGCCCTTCATGATACCCTGACCCTGTCTCTGGACACACTGTCACTACCACAAGGAGGTTCTGTACCATGCCACAGGATCCATCCAGGCACTTGCCCTCTCACATTGATATGGTTACAATGTTTACCACATTGGCTTCTGCAATCAAGCCCCTTTGGGTAATGCAGAATGCAGCAGCCAATCTGGACTCAGCTCCACAAGTCAGCCCATGTGACATGCTGTTCACTACCCTGAAGAAACTGCAATTACCTCACCCTATACAACCAAAAACAGCCCTACTCTGCCTACTGAGTACAGCTAATGGTCCCTTCCATACATGCATCTGGTGGCCACACAGCATGACCACACCTGTTCTCCATTTTGGCTCCTCCATGGTGGAACAGTTCTCCCACCTCTTTCACAGCTTAAGCCCTCTTCACTTTTTGCTAGAGACTGAAAACTCGCCTCTTCAGACTGTCTTCTCTATCTTGCAAAATAGTGGAGATGGAAACATTCATAAATAAACTAAACAAACCCCTTTCTCTCCATAAGTATATGTAAGCATCACTTATGTTATTTGCAGCACCACACTGATTCATTGTTCACTATTTATTGAGTGGCATTTATCAGAAGTGCTATAGTTATATGTACTTATTTTAAGTAGCTTTGAACTGAAATTGTTTCCTAAATTACAACAATGTTCAGTGTAAATGTAAGCTGCTTTCTCTCAGAGCGGGTGGTGAGGATTCTCCTGCCCAGCTGTGACTAATTTGAGTGAATACATAAAAGTGACAAGTGGGGTGGTGGGTGTGAAGGGCACTCAACAGTTTGAACCCTCCCTTTATCTGACAAACTGCCAACACCCCCCCACCAATGAATTCATTCACCCTCCTCCTCACACACCCTTCCTCTCATGTCCAACCCACTGTTCTAACCTGAGCTAACCACTAAACACTGAACAGCACAGTTACTCTGAACATTTCACCTAGCATGTGGAACATCCTAACTCTGCGACACCCCAACTCTGTGTTTCCCCCTACACTCCCCTGCATCTCAGTTGTACTAAAGTCTAACTCCCTATTGCTACTACTTCTCTATTTTACACCATCGCTCTTACCTTTCCTACCTTAAAACAACCCCACCCCAAGAGGCCAACCCCAACCATGAGGACCGCCCCCCCTCCACAAAATATAAATTTAACACAAAGCATACAGATAGTGCAATCATATCACCTAATTAATCAATTATTGTCTAGTTATACAGTATATGAAAAATGTTATTACAATTAAGACACACAAACGTAAAGAATAGATTTAATTGACATGTTGCTTTACTGATTATAACATGTAAAAATCTAATTCTCTGTCCTATCGGAGCTGTCCTTGCCCTGACCTCAACACCTTCTGTGCCCCCCACCTCTTTCAGCTCTCAAGCCCCCCCTCCCAGCTCCTGCCCCATTCAGCTGTGTGCCCCATAATCCTCCTAGTGCTGATGTGGACGAGCTGGGTGAGGAGGGTGTAGAGCTGACCCAGGGAAAACAACCATGCTCACAACGTCACTGTAACAAAGAATGTGCCTCGTTGGTGCTACATGCCTCGCCAACAAACCCCCTGAACCTTTCCTAAAATCCACCTCTAATGACATTATATACTTCACCCCCAACACCCTTTTTTTGTTGGGTGGGTGAATTTTAGTGGATGTGCATAGTGTGGAAATAGAAACAGTAGTGCAACAATTTTGGTACAAAAGAAATGTAGCTTGTTCTAAGGAAATATATAATTCTAGTGTCCAAAATTCTGCAGAATAACCAATTACTGCTTACACAGATGCCTCTGTATTATTCCAGTCCAGTTATCACCATTTCTATTGGGATTGGGGATATTATCCATGATTCCAGGAGACAGTAAAATAGATGAAATTGAGCTCTGGCTTAAATAATTGAAGAATGTTCTTCTGAAGCTCAGAGACGCCGTTTGCGAGAAAAACACCCTGCGCGCCCTGCTCCAGCCCTGTTTCTGTTTCTCTCTCAGGACTCACCATGTCCCCATAGATCTCGTCAGCCAGAATGGGGATGCAGTGTCTGGAGGCAACTGCGGAGAGAGTACAGACAGCATAAGGTTGGGGAGTAGGAGCCAGGATAGCGAATGGGTGTGGTAGGGGGGAGACGGTGTGTGTATACTGTTCAGGCTCACCTGAAAGGATTTGTAGTAGGTGGTCCTTGCTGTAGACAGAGCCACACGGGTTGGAGGGATTGTTGACAATCAGGCAGGTCGTCTTCTCGTCTATCAGCGACTCCAGGTGCTGCAGGTTGATCTCCCAGGACTGCTCAGGCTAGAGGAGGGATGAATCGCCACAGAGAAATCACACCTACAGCTGCAAATACATAGGCAATGAAGTCCCATCCTTTATCAATACTACATGTAATATGGATGTGAAATCTTAACTGAAACAATTCTACATAAACCATCCTGTCTGGGCTCTTCCTCCATGCAACTACACAGCTCTATCACTCTGTCTTCTAAATATCTTCTTCCTACAGCCCCAGTGTTCCTCATTGACCATATCTGGGGGCATGGAAGGATGCGTGTACGTGTGTGTGTGGACATGTGCATTTCTCCATCCAACCTTCCCTCCATACCTCTATCACCTGGTTCCCAGGACTTAGGTAAAAGAAAAATGTCTCTCAACCTATGTGTATTTTTCGCTTTCTCTGTCATCTTTCTCTTTCCCTTTCTCCCCTCTCCTCACTCTCTCTCACCTGTAGGTTGTAGAGTTTGACCTGGATGCCCAAGGAATCAGCCAGGGTTTTATAGAGGGAGAATCCAGGGCAGGGTACCAGGATGTTGTTTTCTTTGTTACAGAGCACACTGATTGCCAGCTCAATGGCTTGGCTGCAGCCACTGGTCAGGATCACATCCTGCAGAGTAGAGGAAAAGAGAAGATCATCCTTAGCCTCATACCTGGATCAAGAGCACCTAGACCCCATGCTCTCTGACCCCACGTCGAGTTCTGGCAGACCTTGGCCTCCAGGGGTGACTCAGGACAGCTATAGAAGTTTGCCACAGCCTCTCTGCTCTGCAGATAACCTGTAAAGATCAACAGAGCAACAGACAGACACAGCAATCAATATAATGTGTAAAAAGACAGGGAATGTGAGAGAGAGAGCAAAAAAAATTCTGTTACATAGGCCCTATGCAGCACAGCACAGAACAGACAGTCTATGGACCATTGCCACTGCACACCACCCTCTCTCACCAACAGAGGGCGCATAGCCATTGTGCTGCTGTGAATCTATGGCATCCCTCATGGCCTGGAGAACTCTTTCATCTGTCGGTAAGTTTCTGAACACTGTAGGGTCTCCTGGAGTAGAGAGGAAAAAAGTTCACCGCTCAGGAGCACTGAAGAAAAGTTTTTTCGTGCAATATGGTGTGCTTTCATATTTGTGCGTGTCTCACCAATGGATAAGGCAATCATAGGTTTGTCTGGGTTGGGTGACAGCTTCATGCCGTCAACTATCTCGCGGATAGGATTCAACGTGTTCCTGGACATCTCCGAGGCTCTGATGTTCCACCGCAGCTTTCTGCTCTTCAGCTTGGCTATGTTAATACTTCCGTTCTTTTTGTAGACACAGTTTTCGTAGACATCTTTTTCATTCATCTGTATTACAGAGAATGTTAGCTGCAAAATTACGTTTCATTTTGGACATGAACAATTAGTTGTACCAATCAAGGGAAATGTCTGGAGAAAATTCTTCCATCACGTAATTTAAGAGCAAATGACATGTATATCACTCATTCTGAAAAAAGGTCAGTAAGAGGTCGGACTGACCATACCTTTTGCGTGACGATACATTCGACTCAAAACTTTTCGAAAAGCGCGCTGCTATGCATCACCCTAATAGAGAGAAGCCACATCACGCAAAGAAAAAGCTAATAGCTTAATTTGTTGAAACCAAAGAAGAAGGTATACAGTGTGTTAAACATCCATTAAGAATGACCACGACATTCGTTTGAGGGATAGTGAACGCATGAATATTTTACTTAATTTTTCCAAAAATCCACTAAAGGCGATTTTTGTACGTTTACTGTTATGGTTTAACCATACAGTGTGTCCTGCTCAGATGTCTTTGTCTGTAAGATAGAATTAACCATCTGTGTGTGTGAACATACGATCCATATCTTTGTAAATATATAAAACTATTAGCATCTAATCATTTAAAATATGTGATTAGATGAAAATTGTTTTACAATTTTAAAACATTATCCTTCCTCAAGTTTAAAAAAATTCTTCTAAAAAACCTTTGAATTATGTTTCGTCGCGAATACGATACCTCCTTCAATGTACAAAGAAACTCCTGCTACACTTGTATGGACGGATTAAATTTTTATCTCAGCTTTTAAAACAGAAGTTTAAATGTACAATGTCAACGCAATTTTACGATCTGGAAGTAAGAATGTACAATGATATGAAAATGACTTGAACTCGTTTACGCGCCGAACCAATAGCAGCCAACCTGTAACTTTCCTAGAAGTTTTTTATTAGTTGTAAAAAGAGTTCAGTAGACCCCTATTACTTAACTTACAAATTCGATATGGTTAATAGGTCTGCAGGGCAGAATAACCCTGAAACTCACACTGTCCCTTGCGTAAATGGCAGAAGGTGAGCTGACCCAAAGCTGTCCAGAGACCTCAGGTATAAAAAGAATAATTATCCCACGTATCTCTTAACTTGTCGGTGCTCTTTGAAAATCAATACTGCCATAACCCTAACAACTCGTCGACTGGTTATCGAGGTCGTGAGATTTTCTAGTGATACATATGAACAGAAGTGAGGTAATTACGTGTATCCGGGTTGGCAAAAACTGTTCAATTTGAATTCCAAAGAGAGAGCTTGGACAAGGTCTGAATTGCTGAGAGTTGCGATCCAGAAACACAGAGTCGGCGAATTTCAGTGAGCCCTTCGCGGGAACGAACACCAAAAAACTTGCAACAGCAAAACAGACACAATAATATTACATATATCTAAAAACTTCGGATAAGCCTAACATCGTGCAAATTTCTCCAATTAAAATACCATCATGTCATATCCTTCATTACTATTTTTCGCCCATGCCCCTGTTTGCGTTTTCTCTTTTGCTTTATTACATTTTCTCGTACATAGGGCAACTCTAAAGGGCACTGTTTTCTCCATTTTAAGGGCATCCAAGAGGGCACTTAACCAAACAGGCAAGGTGGGGGGGATTGCCACCAGTGATTTTCAGTGCATTATTTAAACCCCTAATTAATGTGCAACAGATTGTATTCCTCATCTTTCACCAAAAGTGCAATATAATAAAATATCCATTATTTGCAGACCCATCACCACAGGGATGTATTTTCCTGCCACAGTTCAGGTCAAGGGTAGGAAAGGTTTTTAGGTTTTGTCCACCATAAAATTAGCAACCAATTCCTTTGCCAATAAATCAGGCAACAATTAGTTAACAGTGTAAAACTGTACTAATTGATCAATTAAGCACTGAGTAACAACAAAAACCAACATACCAATGAATCTCTCAAGGACCAAGGTTAGCCACATCTGGGTTAGATGACAAGGTGATTCTCAATCATTTTTAAATGATCATCTTCTCCCTGTGTTACTGCATGTATTACAGTAGATCTGAACCTAATCAAACATTCATGGAATATGTTTGAACAATGCCTGAAAGAGAGACTGTCTCTTCTGGACACTTGTTAAGTCTTTTTCATTGTTTTGGTTTTGTCCGGTGGTTTTCGTGTGTTGCATGTGCTTTTGTTTTCATTTCCCTCATAAATACTCTTACAAATGAAATAGTTTAAAGAGATTTATTTGACAGTAACACAGTAATATAAGGACAAATTAGAATATTTAGGATCATAAGATGAATGAAATAACCCTGACAATTGCTTGCTTCTCCTGAGGAATGACAAAGGAGTAACCCACAACTGCAGCCAAACAAAAAAAAAAGTAAATCCTAATGTGCAAAACTTCCGGCAGTGAAGGCAGATAGACTGAGCGATGTAGGTAGCCTGGGCGGAGCTTGACAGGACAACACCCGAGCATTAAATACAGACAGACTAAGCCGTGAGGCAGAAAAGACTAAGCGTTGAAAACAGACAGACTAAGCAGTGAGGCCTGTTCCAGGCCAAATTTAAGAAGGGTCTCTCCCCCTCCTCCCTGGTCCTTGTGTACTTATGATGGGGGAGTGTTTGAAGATTTATCCAGGGCTTATGTTTATACTTAAACCTTAAACTACTGGAAACACAAAACATCCTTTCAATATTACTATATCTGTGGCCACCTCTTTATGAGCATCACTGTGACACCAAACATACAGTATAGCGTGTACAAGTTTAGGGAGGAGAGTTCACAGAGAAGAACAGGCCCTTCTGCACATGAATGGCTTTAACAGTTATATTGAGAGCTAAGACACACTCATGTGACTCAAAGGTTCCCTACCTTTCTTGAATTTGAAGTCGGTGAATATTATTGGGGTATAGAAGGGGAAAGTGACCCTAAACGTACACAAACACATGCAGGCACACACACACTAACACACAAATGCTCCAGAAGGGGGAGGAGCCAGAGGGAGAGGGAGAGGTGATGCCCCCTGTGGTTGAACATGTTTATCAAAGGATTTTACATTGGGGGGCACCTTGGGGCTTACTAAGAACCACGCCCAATTCCACTTTTAACTGGAAAACCCAAACGTAGATCCATATTGGACATCATAAGTGGTTTGCCTTCATTTCTGAGTAAAGGTCAGCATGCTTCTTACCATGCTTGAAACGCCTGTTTCCTCTTTGGTCACTGATTTGGGGTTTTTATGAATGGAGGACCATTTGTCCCTCTAAGGTGGTGTCTGGGTGCATGGCAAGGCATCATAAAAGAAAAGAGATGGGTAAATAACCATAAAATGCATGTTGCTCTCCTGACAAGACAACAAATATTCTTTCTCAGTTCTAAGGTCTGCAGCAAGTTATTGAACAGTGCCATGGATATATCTTATAATATTTATAACTGAATGTGTGTGTATGTCTGTATATGTCTGTGAGGGGGAGAGTGTATATGTCTGGGAGGGAGATGTGGTTTGTGGTTGTCTCCCACCTACCAAGCTGAAGAGATCACATGTCATGATATCACATGCCAAAGCACATTTCAAAGTATAAATTAGCATTCTGGGGAATGTAGTTAACTTGTAAGATGTCATGTCACAGTTGTTGTGGTTACACTGCAAAACCAAAACAAGGTGGAGCAACTTAAGTGAAAAATGTTGTTGCCCTTGGTATCAATTTTCCATTGAAAAGTTTAACAAAAATGCATTGGAAATTACCATTTGTGTGGGAATATCTCATTTACAATAGTATCTCAGGGTAAATTGTGTTTTTGTTGCATTTTATTCTTACTGTCCATATTTTGGTGCTTTACATTTATGCTCTGTTTAAGACCTTCTAATCAGAAATGATGCCCAATAACTAACAGCTCTGCCTCCAACACATCTCTACAATGCAGATTCACATGTCACCAGATATTCACTGAATAAAACTACCAACAAATAATTACAGAAAATCTGGCAGCCATGTTGAATTTTGAATCTGGTTTGGTTACCAGAGATAGGCCTGCTTCATAGCTTCCAAATCTTAGTGTTTTAGAGAGGCACACTGCACACAACCCACACCCCCTCACACACACAATGCCCCTCACACACACACACATTTATACACCGACAGATTGCAATAGCACCCCTGGTGGACTTGAACATAACTTACACTCTGGTATTGGCACAGAGATAGTGTAGATGAAATTTTGAGCAAAGAACAGCAATGGCTTGTCTTCCCTGAGCCACCAGAAATCTCTTGGTCCTGATCGATCCCAGAAGAGTTATTTCACCTTTATCTGAGTTCTGCTGAAGGAGAAGTACATGGCAGTGTTGAGTATTGTATATATATCTCTAAAGGATTTGCATTCTTTTTTTTCTCAGTTAAGATGAGGCTACAAGCGCACATATTTCATGAGTGAAACTGCCTTTGAGAAGAGATCTTCCAGTATATTCTAAAGACCTAGGTAGACAGCAATTACTTCCCCCATCATTCTAAAATGAAGAGGTCAATGGACTCTAAAACAAGACCATCACTGTACCGTCATTTCTTTATAACACCACACGGGGGCGATGGCTACATATTTTTCTATCGACCTGTCTGTCTTTCCATCTATTTCTACCTGTTTGTATAGAGCAAAAATCCATAGTGTAATTTTTGTATACCCAGTTTACAAAAGCGGAGAGAAATGACGCAGAGACTGCAACACAGAAACAAGTGCTTAAAGTTAAACCTGTAGTTAAAGTTTAACATCTGCTTTGTGTATAGACGGAGTGATTTATGTATATTAAGTGATTTGGTTTCACAGTTGTGTACACTTTTGTTTGTTATTCTCATTTTCTTTGAAGGACCAGCCGCATTGGTGTGATAAAAGCAAAATACCACAACAGAAGAGCACACTATGATGGAACACGTTCTTCAGAATTTATCTGATATTGGGAGTGGCTTTAACGGTAGCGTGACTGTGATTTACAGCGGGCGTGACTGTACCGCCTCTGCTCCATTTAAGTCTCCAAAATTGTGCTGCATGCCCGTTACAGACCAAAGCTCAAGTGCAACTTTGACAACAATAGTTTGGTAGCAGCATCACCTGTGGCCATTTACAGACATGTCAAATTCTGACAGAGTTGTGCTTGCGCTTGGCGGCGGAGGAACAGTGGGATCTGGAATCGTAAAAGCACTTCTGGACAGAGGTATGTGGGTTGCAGGTGCAGGGCAACAGTGCTCACCAATTAGTTATGATGCTGCTTCCAATATATTTGCCAGTGTTTTTGGTTGTTCTGAAAATTTTAATAGACTTTTTGTTGTTAATTTATTTGAAACAGGAAATTAAACACGTGTTAGAGCAGCATTTGTTCTGTCACCTGTTTGAGAACTTGTGTGCGGTCACCCAATTGTGAGCTGAGATAACATATTTCTGATAACTTTTAAATAAGCGCAAAATATGAAGGGCCTCATCTCTGAACGTTGCGCACGCAAAAATAAATAAAAAATAAAAATAATAAGTATATACTTTCTGGGTGTTGATAACATTTTAATTTGACGTAAAATGTGCGTGCCTCATCCTGCCTTATAATTTAATGACCTAACGTAGTTAATCGTCAGCAATTACGCTTTTGACTGTTTAAAGTTTTTATTTAAATTTTACAGTGGTGACCAATTACTGTATTTTTCCTCTGCTCATATAAGTAGGCGCAACGGGTGTTAAAAAAGAGACCGACTATGGCGTCGTTTGCGCTATTACCATAATCATAAGATATTGTCAATGGTGCTTGCCGTTAGAGACTTCATTAGCCATAGTGCCTGTCTGGCTTATAATTCGACCACTTTTTACATTGGCTGATGGGCTTTTGTGGTGAAACGGGACCAGTGCTGGGATACTATTATTTGCGTGGTGTTAACCTTTAAGAGTACTATAAGGTTTCCATTAGAAAATCTAACTGCAATAAGGTATTAGTGGTGTAAGTTGAACTACTGGCTCAACTTGTCCCACAGCGTTTTGGCTCAATTTACCCCACAGCCACCACGTCCAGAAAACTGCCCCACACATCAATTCTGAGTTAACCACATGCAAATAGTTTCAGATGTATTTAAACCTTAATAACATGACAAGGCATTAAGAATTAGCTATATTTTCATAGGCATAAGAACATCAAAACCTTGCACAAGAACATTTTGTGTTTAATTTAGAAACTGATTTTTAATTTTTTTTTAAAAATCAAAGATTCAATTTACTTTTCTCCAACACATCTTGTGTAAAATTAGGGACTCTTTCTAAATTTATGGTCAAATGGAATGTATTGCTTATTGTTGCCTTGATACAAGGGGTGGATCAACTTTCCCCTCTCCCCCCTATTCTAGATGAGCTGTATAATACAATAGCATAAGAACAATGTAAGCTTCCATCGCTCGGCAGTAATGTTTAATGTTTCACTGCACATTGGTAATTCACTGTGAAATTTTGAAAAATAATGTGTGTGTGCATGGTGTATACAATACATCTACTGTATGTGTGTGCAGAGTGCATATAATGTGTGTGGAAAGACAGAGTATGATGGCTCTGTTGGTAGGGTTCAGAATAAACTGAGTTTGCACATGAAAGTCTAGAATATAGCAACGGAATGTGATTTCACCCTTGAAGAAAACAAGGATTTGTTACCTGAACTAGTGACCTTGGTCTTTGGCTCAGCGAACTAATCTTTTTTTTTGTGTTGAGCGGGTGGTGAAAGCTTCATTTTGACATTTGCTGCAGAGCACCTCTATTAGAGCTGTGCTGTAGTTTTATTGCCACATATCAGTTGGCTTAGGCTGCTGCAGGAGTTTGGAGAAGGACCATGTTGCATGTGAACGTCCACTTTCAGACTGTGATGTCACTCCTTGATAAGCGGTGAAGTGCAATTATCTTCCATAGCTGGTCACTCAGGTCTTTAGCTCAGATGTATGTGCACAGATTCTCATTGTATGGTTATTTTGTGTGTGTGTGTGTGTGTGTGTGTGTGTGGTGCGTTTAGGTTTCAGAGTGGTGGTCATCTCCAGAGACAGTAATAAACTGGAAAAACTGAAGGGCTTCATCTCTCCATCTAACAGAGGGAACCTGGTTACGCTAGAGGGGGACGTGGGTAAGAGAGACCCTGCCTTATACCGAATATACCCTTTAACAACTCCATCCTGTGCAATCTATACCCTGTAAATATCCTACCCCTTAAAGATCCCACCCTATACAGGCTACACACTGTGTAGAGTGCACCCTTCCATGACTCCATTTTGTAAATAGTTTGCAATGGCTCTTAAAGACTGCACCCTGAACAGACTTTGCTCTGTTGTATTCATAGTTTCTCTCATGCATGTCTCCTGTGTATGTTTGTATTCTGGGCTGGAAAGTATGACCTGCGCCTTCGACTCGGTTGCTCTGGTGTGATACTGATGACATAAGGTTTGTGCATCTCCATTTCCGGATTGCGAGGCAGTGGTCACTGAGTCTGTGTTTCAGGTTCTGAGGTCGGCGCTGAGCTGGTGAAGCAGGCCGTGGTGAAGGCTGTTGGGAAGGTGACGGACATCGTGTCGTCTTTGGGCTTCAGCTGGTGGCAAGGCGGACCCCCCCACACCCAGACCGTTAAGGAGCTGCATTGGGTGAGGCCTCAACTAACAGCCTGCGTTTGGTTATATGAACAATCTGACCATATCATTGCTTTGTTCCTCTTATTCCACTCCGCTCTGTAGTGCTCATCCCTCCATCCTTCTTTCCATCCTGCAGGTGCTGGAGACTCTGGTCCTCAGCACCTTCGTGTCCTGGAAGGCCTTCTTCCCCCTGGTGAGAGACAACCCCAGCGGGACCTACACCTTAATTACAGGTGTGTCCCTGTCTTCTGACACTGCCCACATCACTCTCAGTGATGAGGGTTTTTTTTTCTGTGTGTTTGCACAGTACTGTTGGTAGTAGCACGTATGTATCATATTTAGTTGCTTTGCAGTGATCGTTGATCGTAGTTAGAGCTGTGGTGCAGTGACAACTCCTACACTGCAGGTGGCGCTGGTGATAAGCTGTTGATGCCAGGTACAGGATTCCTTACAGTAGGTGCAGCCAGTGCCCTGGCTTTTTGCCAAATTCTGCGGGAAGAGTATCCGGAAGTGCCCTGCAAACTCAACCAGGTGAGTACCCAAACTGTCACCATGAAAACAATACTGCATCTGATAGTCTATCACCCAGAAATGGAAGTGTAGCCAGAAGCTAATTTGTGTACTTGTATATTCATTAGTGAGCACCTTCTTCTTTAACCTTTAACTTCATTCACAAATGTGACAGTCACAGCACTCACACATGTACACACACATACATACATGCATGCATGCATGAGAATCAGTGACATCTTGTGATATCATGATGGGAGAATGAGACATCGTGGCAGTAAGACTGTATGGGGCTGTCATATGCTACTAGTTTCTGACTGATATGAACCGAACATCATGTTTTGTTTCTTCTGGCTAATTTTAGCACCATCAATCATCACAATACCCAATATTTTCATGTAATTTGATAAACAAATATGGCAGGCATGTGGCTTGTGAATGGTATGTACCCATTCACATCCAACTCTATTTTGTATCATGTAGTACTGTACACTTTCTATATAACAAGTTAAAAGACTGCAGACATGACCATTCAAAGTAAATCATTGTATAAATTGACAACTTGTAGAATGACAATATTTATTGCATGGATGTAAATATGCCTTAAATTTCCCCTTTTGACCACCTGACCTGACCCATTTATCTGTCAGGGCCTCCTTACTGCTTGTCTCCCACATGACTGGGGCAGGGAGCAGTACAAATGTGGATTCTCTTTTAATGTGACAGCCAGCCCTTGCGTCATTCCAAGGGACTGTAGTTGTGACACCAACACCTATGCTTTTGGAGGAACACAAGGTCAACAGATGATCAGTACACAGGGGAGGGGGTGTGCTGGGGAGTGGTGAGGCAGGTTTTAACCAGCTTACCCCTTATTTTTCCCCGGTGATGCTTGCCCATTGTGACCTATAATAATGGCACACCTGGGACTCAAACTCCCACCAGCAGGGCCCAGAGCATACACCACTCATACAATGGTCTCTATTCAAAAGCTTTTTTGATCAAAATGAGTAAACAATATTTATGAATAAAATCAATGTTTAACATAATTAAAACAGTAGAATCTGTGCCAGTGAACAAACCACGGGTTCAAACAATCTAGATATAGGAACATTTAGTGATTTAAAAAGCAGCTGAATGTAAAGAACAAAGTACCAATGAAGACTCACCAGGGACACAGAATTATCTACTCAATGGTTTAGGTTATTTACATGATTGATTGCATGATTGTGAAAGTTTATCAGGTTAAAGGGGAGACTATACCTTCCTCCATTTCCAGTACACAAGTTTCTGCTGATGTGAGCGTCTAACCGTTAATGAGTGACTTCATCTTGGGGCTAGTCAACTCCAGTCCTGGAGGACCACAGTAGTATTCATTCAAACCAAGCATAACACCATCTGATTTCACTAATTGGCATAACTCCTTGCCCCAGGGGATGAGATAGTTGGTGAGGGGCAGTGTGTGGTTGGAGCAAATACCAGCACTGGAGTAGAGCATGTCGCTGTGTCTCATGCTAGAGCAGGGCATTAGGTCCTTCTGCTTTAAGGGCTGATGGGATTATGGTAATATCTCTCCCCCCTTCTGCCCTCCTAGGTGAAAATCAATGCAGGAGTGGCCGCCCCAGACCGTATGGGTCCTGGATACCTGAACCACTTGGATCTGGGGGAGGCGGTGGCAGCACTGGTGGAAAGAAGAAACTCCTCTCACAATGTCTTTACGGTCAATTGTCCCTCTGACCTCAAAACCATCCTCCTGGAGGACAACGTGTAAACCTGCCAGCCCCTGCCTCACTCATCCCCACTCTTCTCCTCCTCACATCTAGCAACGTCACAAGGAGCCAAAAAACACACCCTCTGCCCTAGCCAACACTGTCACACGTATGTGCACAGCCCACAGCTTCAGCCTATCATGTGTTGTTTACGGTGTCATTCTGCACTGACTCATTGATTTTTATGCTTTATGGAGGATGAATAGCTCTGCCTCTGGTTAATCTGGAATAATGCTCTGCTCTCCTGTGAGAAATGAGAGATAATGTCTCTTCTCTTCAATAGAGAAATATTTTAAAATTCTGATTAATGCCTTGCTTTTTTATGAGGGAAACTGGCCTTACTTCTCTATTGGGGGATCTTGAGAAATGTCTCTATGTCTCTGTATTCTGCTTTCTGATTTGGTTCCTTTTGTAGTTTTTTTTTTTTTTTTACTTATTGTCATGCCTTAACTGTATTTATAAGGCTTATGTGGTTCCTGATTTACTAAATAAAGTACAGTACTGTCTAACCTCAATGTATATAATTATGTATCAGCCAATGCCAGGATGGTCTAGGCCCTGAGTGTCTGCATTTGTATGAGAATGGGAGAAAGGACTGGAACCAGATTACAACACATTTCATAGTAAGAGTGATGTGGATGTGTGTGTTTGTGTAAGGGAGGATCCAGCGTAACAAATGAACAAATTAAACTTCCCAGTGTAGTTGTCCAGTTTCTCATCCCTCGTGTGACATCCTTTTTCCAAAATCCTAGTTGACCCACCCCTGCCCCTTTCCCTACCCCTACCCCTACCCCATGCACCAGGGTCTAATTATCCAGGACAACAGGACCCCTTACAGAGTGTAGCCAGAGGGGGAGGGGTAGAGTAAGCCAGAACTGATATGAGGAACATAGCTCTTTTGTTTATTGTTTGCGATATTTGTATATGTTTGACAACATCAGAACATGTTTACCGTTCCAGTAGTAAGTGAAGCATGACATTCTCACAATCATGCACGCAAATACACACAATCTCATATATTCAACAGATCAACTGGACTGGTAATGAAGGTGGAAAGGAAGCAAGCAGGAGTTTCTAATTAATAGATGGTTTTCAGTGATTGTATCAACTGGCAACACAATTAGACCAGAGCCTAAACCAGAGGCCCTGCTTCAGCTCCATATTTTTCACACATAGGTTCCCACATGCTCACATATATACAGCACACCATGGAAAGATTAAACACAATGCAGTGACATCACTGTTCAAAAATTTGTGGGCCCCTGGGTGGCTCATATTAGCAAGATGCTTGTTTGGGAAGCGAACATGAACCCTGCAACTGGGTGTTCCAGTCCCAACTGCTCCACCGGCTATGGCTGAAGGTCTGCATTAGTGCAATAACAATTGGCTCAACCTTGCTGGGGAACAATAGGTGTTAAGCCAATTATGTTCCTTTGACTCATCACTTTCCTGGCCACTCCTGATCAGGCCTGTGTCTGCGGACGCACCAAGTGAGTGCATGCCGACTTGGTCATCCTCTGATGACATAGGCAGCATGTAAATTGAGGTGCATCTGCAGCGTGGAAAGAAGTTTCACATGAATTTGCGTCACATGCCTATGACTCCCTCTTCCTGTGGTCAGCAGGATAGGCGTGCTTGCAGGAGACAAAGTTCAGTTGAATTTGGTGAGGAAAAACAAGAGCAAATTTATACTGAAAATGTTAAATGTAGCACTGTGAAACTGTTAGATTAAAAAGTATGTGAACCTTTACTGAAGAAACCTCCTCAAGCAGTACTAACAAAGTAAATATTGCTTATTAGTGTTTTGGAACTGCTTAGAACTGCAGATATCAGCACCTTCTCGCTTAAAGAATTGCTTCAACTGACCTTGGTTTCCTTTCATATGCCGTTTGCCTCAAGTCTGGCTGGAACATTTCAATGAGTTTAGATTATTCATTTATAGATCCAGCTTGTTACCAAGGTACATGAGAGTGCAATGAGTGAAACTTTATAGGGCATGCATACCAAAACATTCTACAATGATGATGTGGAAGTGTTTACTCATCTTAATTCTGGATTGTACTAGATAAAAGGAGCATACATACTTCAATACTCCCACCTCTTGATTTACCCATAGCTATCAGAGCTTTATGCAAGATCCAAAAGATCACTTTGGTGCAGGGAGGAGGGAACAAGGGGGCTAAAAGTTCTACACATTAGAAGCATGAACTAAATGACAGTGTCATGAAGACAGGCAGACTGATGGAGACAGAAACATGTTTCCCATGACTTTATTATTATAAAACTCACGCACTGAACACCCATCACCAAAGAGAGGGAGGGGGCAGGAAGGGACTATATCAGCTCAAACACACCGTTTTTCTTCAAAAACACAATTCAGAGAAGCAATCTGTATGCATTTCTCTCACACACACACTCACTCACACACGCACACACAAAAGTCACATTCTGTTGCTAAACCTTCTGTGAGTGACTCAGGAGTTTAGGTCACTTCCTGTCCGTGCAGCATAATCAAAGTTACAGTGATAATATATATGATTTCTCCACCCTACACCAGCTGTGACAAACAGGTTACAGAAAACAGCTGAATCTCAGCTCCTGTTTACACTCTTTCCCCCACATCACCTTCAGAACTCTTTTGGTTTCTTTGACAGACCACATAAAAAGTATTTAAATAGGAAACACAGCTTTAAAAAAAAATGAGGAATAAAACATGTAGTTAACCAACAGTGCAGGGACGCCGCAAACCCTCTCTGTTTAACATTATTAGTAAAACAAATCCATCTTTTAAAAAAAAAAAAAAAAAAAAAAAAAAAAAAGTGCCAAAGCACCAGTCTCTTTTCACATCTTTTCATGGCTTTAGCTCTGCTACAGTTCATAAGTTGCGCACACAATCACACTCTTGCATGCACGTACAAAAAAATCCATCACAACCCAAACGCGGCACATGCTCCACTGCAATTTTGAACTTTCATTGGTGCATATGTTTAAATTATTCTAAACTTGTTACAGAGGAACAGCTTTTAAGAAGATCTCAGTTTATTTTCTCTGTCCTAACAGGACATAAAAAAATAAACTAACCATTACTTCTCTTCCTAAGGGGAACTTTCCCAAATCTACACCGCATAACACAACTCCCAGAATGCATTAGTGATACCCTTTTAAAACCACCATCAATAAAAGCAAAAGAAAAAAACTTTACTGTGCAAATATCTTCACATAATGAGATATCGGAGAACATTCAATACTTTAGTGAATAATGAAATCAATTATCTTTAGTGCAGGTGATTGGGAAGAGAAAAAGAGACCATGAAAGATCTGAATGAATTGGAAAGCTGAAATAGTGTGTCTGATACTGAAAAATCACTCTTTCACACTTGCACACTCGCACAACGTTCTTGGGCACACCTATTACACAGTACACATTCTATAATAAATACTAGTTTCTCAATTGTTCTGTACTGTATACACTATATGCTAGGCAAATGAAAACACATACACATCATTACAATGCCTACTGATAACAAGTTCCATAAGAATTCAGACACCAGATCCTAAAATATCACCAAAATGCATGGCAATCCTATTCAATAGTTGACCGTTCTCTTACTTCCATGCAACCTAAATAATGAGGACTAGCATGACTGAAATGGAATTCGGAATTAACAATACAGATTAAGAGGTACATAAAGACTAAGTAAAACAGGCACTCTGACTGGTTCATCTCATAAATGTAATAAATGTACATGTAAGTTAGTTGTTGGAAATAATAAAAAAAAAAATACTGTTAAAGTGCCTTAACACAGTCCATAACCTGGCCATTTATCTTCTTTATAGCTTAAGTAAAGCAATATATTTCCTCCCAAATGACATTCATAATTAGCTCATAAGTTGAAGACTAAAGTTCCTGTACATTCACAAGACCACCGTATTTCCCCCCAGTGCCTCCCGTGTTACCACCAGTCACAGGGAGCCAGAAACTGTTCCAGTGTGAAGTGCAGCAGTTCGTTTTGCGAAACAGAAAGGGGAAAGGTGACGCGCTGATTGCATGGGAGGATGGTCTTAGATATGGAGGCCACCTGTGGACTCCAGTCTGAGTTGCTGTACTGAAGGGATGAAAAAAAAACACCCCCACCCCCCAACACACACACATCTCCTGTCGCTCCAGCCTTCTGATTTGCGCAACTCTGCATCTCATGTTAGCGTTGCCATGGCAACACACTCACCTACAGAGGGAGCACACAAGCACAATAATCAGTACTCGCGCACAAAGCACTGAATGTTACCAGGGAAACACCAGGCCAGTCTCTCACAGAACAGTCTTTTTAGGCACAGGTAATGCCCCACTTGGGTAAGGGCCAAACCAGAAAGCAGAACCCTTACACACACTGCGAACACTTCTTTATCTTCTCTTTTTTTTTCTTAAAAGTCTACAATTTCCAATCCCAACTGTAGGCCCACCTACAGTTGTGGGTGTGTGCTTTTGCTGCACCACTTCCACTCTGAATTCTTTTGGCCAACGGCTGTTCAAGTGACACGTGGTGCAGCCAGACCACAGCCTGGCCAAAGAGCCAAAATCACCAAGACAAGTCTCTATTGAGTGAACTAGCAAGGAATTCTCTGCAGACTACAACCCTCTCTACGGGCGTTCAGTGTACAGAAACATCCACAGGACAGACACAACATAACATGTAAATATTATTGTGCTCACAAATAGAGCAGAGTCAGGGTCTGAGGTACATTTGATTTGTTTCTGTCTGTGTAAACTTGAGCACGTATGTGTGCGAGTGCATATGTGTGTTTCTGTGTGTAGATGTATGTGGTTCAGTGGTAGGTACCTGCATCATGTGAATTGGGGGTTCTGAGAAGGAGCACCTCCTGTGTGCAAAGACTCCACGTAGGACAAAGCGCTCTGCATGGAAGTGAGACAGTATCCCTCCTCCCCTATCAGATACCTGAGCAGAGAGAGAGAAATTAAAAAATGCATTTAATCTGGCAACATTTATAGATTACACATCTACTTAAAAATACAAAATAATAATCCAGAAACAATTTATATCCCAGGTAATCAGACACATTTTACAATAAATGTTAAAAATGTAGAATACACTCTAAATTACACAGACCTTGGATTAAATATAAGATCCACAGAGTCCTGCATGGTTTAAAATGATAACTAAAATACATGTACCACTAAATACCTGGATCAAGATATTTGAATCAATATTTGGAAACCCACACTGTATTGCTCTGAAGCAGACCAGACACAGATTAAGAGCTGCCAGCATCTTTTGTTTACATATATTTGCCACCCACAGCTTCACAGCTGGTAATGCTCCTAATGACTCTCCAATCAATCTCAATGACTACCACTGCAACAGACACCAATGGAAAAAACTGTGCGGTTATCTGACCATTTTAATACTGTCAGAATGAGATTTAGAAAACATGTTTTAATATAAATTGCGCAGATATGTGCTTAAGTGGAGCTCATTGCTGTAAAAAGCAACTACATTGATTTTGTATTAGCACAACCCCATGCAGTGCAGAGCAGCCTAAGTAGCAAAAAAACACTTGTTCTGCTGGTCCAGACTCTCAGCTCACATTGCTCCTCTAACATCATGCAGCCTCAGGACAGAACCATGGCAACAAAATCAAAACGATATAACACAAAAAATTACTTTACAAACAAGGAAATGATTTTTTAAAAATCTAGGCAAAAGAGCTGCGCTCTCTGGCATTTCACTAAAAAGTGAAAAAGAAAAACATTGACCAGGTATAGATGAGCGCAGCCTGGAAATGCACTGGATGACATCAGCAGACTTTAATGCCCAGAGGAGAGAGGCAAGTTCATACAAACCAGAGGTTTTTCATTAAATGTGATATATATAAGGAAATTACAAAACATTCCTTTGTCTGATCCTAAACACTAAACCAAATCTCACCAGTCTTGCCTGAGACAAAAAATTCTAATCTTTCTAGGAGAGGAAAAGTACTGTAGGAAAATGGCTGCACAAGATGCATCTACCAACAACAGTCAGGAGAGATCTTTGACTCCTAATCCTAATTGTTTGAAATATTGTATTAATTTAATTATTGTATTATTTTAATTAATATATTTTAACTGTTACTATATTTCCTGTTACTTGATGTGTTGTTAGATTGCTTTACAATAAATACTTCAGCAAGAAAATGCCATTCTGTTGAAAGCGTTTCAGAAAAATTGAGAGGAGACTGACTGAAATCAAAAACAAAAATCAAAATTGAACATTCAAACCCTGAACCTGCCAAACGACCTACTCCATTCTGAGAAGACTGCCCCCTACACACAGCCCCCCACCCAAACCATCACAAAGATGGCGTGCGAGAGTGAAAGGAAATGAGAAAGAAAACTCCTCTCAACTTTACGTGACCTTCAGATAATGAGAGCAAGACACGAGAGTAACCACAGCCAGGAATTTGACAGGAGTGTGTGTCTGTGTGTGTGTGTGCGTGCACGTGAGTGAGTGAGTATTATAGGGAGTTTTTGAAATACACCACGCCCTCATCTGCACAGACACACACTCCTGACAAAATGTGACAAAGCGTAAGTGAGTAGCAATACAAGTGTGTGTGTCTTTGTCTGTGCATGCATGAGAGAGCTTGTATGTTATAATAAACGCAAGAACAAGTACATTCCCATCTTACAGTTTGTTTTTTTCCTGAAATCTGTATTATAGTACCACCCTACAGGGATTCTTTTATTTTTATTAGAAAAGCTAAATCAGAAAATCCCAGAAGTCGTTAAGCAGTCAGTCTAAAAGACTGTAAAACAAGCTTCTTGTGGGGCCAGGAGAGACACACTCAGGAGATGAGTGTGCACAGGCTGTAAGACCCTCAGAGCCAGGGCGGAGCCTCACACAGAAGGGGGTGGGGCTGGATTCAGATAGGGGTCAGAGGCATGCAAGCAGAGGGTCCGCCCCAATGGGATGGGATAGAGAGTGCCAGGGAGGTGCTTGGGGGAGTGTGCTTTTTGGAGGTGTCAGAGTGGACGGGGTGTGGGTGGATGCGTGATTGGGACAGTGTTGAGGGCAGCAGAGTGGACAGTGTTATGAAGGAGGCGGTGTTTGAGAAGAGTGACAAGGCCAGTGTTAGGGATACCCACCCCTCATGTATAAACTCATCCAGAGCAGCGCATTCAGACACCAGCTGGGGGAGTTCTGTGCGCAGAGCCACGAACGACAGGATGGGGAGCAGGTCATCTGCCCCTCTGAGAAAGAGAGAGAGAAAAAAAACCACGTCATTTTGATTAAAATCCTCTAACAGTTAGTTCTGCATCTCTTCTCTAATTTGCAACAATTTTTCAAGTACATATTTTTGGGGCCAGGACAAAACTAATAGCTGGACTGCAACACTGTGTGTGGGGATATGGTCACCTTGGAATATGGGAACATAGGTTGTGAAACAAGATGGCTGCCCATGCAATTAAACTTCTACCACCATTTGTAACAGACAGCTGATAACCTGCACTTTGAATTGAAGGGTTTCTTTCTAAAACCATAAACATCTCTATGTAAAAGGCAGACTCAGACTCTACTGCTTAGAAGTTCAGGCTTTGGGCCTCTGAGTGGCTTATGCCATAAAGATACTACTTCTTTAAGCAAAGTGTGCACCCTGTGATCAGCTGTTTGGGTTCTGTTCGCATTATTGCTGGTTATGGCTGGAAGTCTGCTTCACCAAGGCAACTATTGGTCAGACCAGGCCCCTGCAGCACAAACCGAAATCATGCTGGCCTTGTAAAAATCCGAAGTCATTAACAGTATGTGATTGGTAGTGAGTCGGCAGTGTGTAATGAAGCGACGGTTGTTGTCATGAATCGGAGGAGTCACGGACTTGACCTCCTCCTCCTGAAGTTAGCAGGTGGGGCTGCTGTCGGAAATCAACAGCTTTGGTTGATTTATGACGTTTCCCCCTTGACATTTTAAATAATTCAGTCACTGGGGAGGAGAGCCATAGACACTACTCTGATTCACGGGACAGCAGACGATGACAAAATCAGCATAAGCTCAGATCATGCCGCTAAAGGCATCCAGCTTGACCAGAAGCGGCTGATAGAGAGCAATGAGACCGCGGGACCTCAGTGGCGTAACCCCCATCATCCGTAGTGAGGCTGGGACAATTATTTTCACACAAATTACAGACCTCAAGCCACAGCTAGTTATGGTGCAGTTGGGGCTCACACAATTCAGTCAGTCTCACCCTGTAAGCCACCCAAACTCTTAAAACCTCTTAGATGTTCTTCTCTCATGTTGATTTAGAGAATCACATATTAATGTGCTTATTTAAAAGTGTGTTTTATGGCAGAAACATATTGGTAATTATTACTGACATTAAAATGAATTAAATCCTTATAATTATGAATGGGTCACTTCAAAATACAAGTCATTTTCACTTGGTGTTTCAATTGTTTACATTCCATGTATCTAAGCAGTACCTGAAGTCCGAGACTTTCAGTGGAAATTTGTATGGTTAAGTAGGCGGAGTGCATATGCTAGTTTTGTCTCCTGTCGCACAACATCTCTGCCATACTAATGTTCATGATAAAAGCAGAGCTTCACAAGTGTTATGGTGATCATACCCCTTGTCATGTTTCCTTTTGTTTCCTACGATTAATTCACTTCACACGCAATCAGTTAAATTCATTTCACATGCAGTCAGTTAAACTAATTTGTTGCGTGACAAGAGCATTAGTATCAACTTTCCTTTCTGACCACAGGTAACCCAAATCCATACCCCTCTGCTGGGGACACCTGGGTGTGGACATTAGGTGTTACATTTCACTCACACCTACACACTCACATGCCTTCAAAAAAAAAAAAAAAAAAAAAAATACATTCATGCACATGCACACGCATCACACATGCACACGCGGTAAGACAAACACACTGAAAATATTCAAACACACAACACATACACATTCCTACAGAAACATAGCCATACACTGCAACACAACTGTAAACACAACACACTTAGGGCTGCCCTCTGAAAGTCGACGAGTCGAATCACCTGTCAGAGACCTGTCAGTCGACTGAGATTCTTTTTTTTTTTTCCCAGTCAATGTGCATTACAATAACAGGCTCGTTTGCTAAAACAAATCCACTTGTCAACATGCACAGGTGGTTAACTGTGGAGAGAAGCTGAAACCTGTGGTGGAGTGGTTTGTAAATTAGGCAGTGTTACTGAAAGTATGGGTTGTGGTCGGGTCCCAGCACACTGCTGTTCATTTGTTATATCAACTACGAGAACTTCTTTTTTTAAAATGTATTTTAAACGGTTAGATTTCTTCATTCATTTACATGTTCTTTTTAATGTGAAATTTAAAAAAATAGGCTATAAGAGCTTGATTTTAACAGAAATACGTGTGCTGCTTGCCTCATTATTCTAACAAATCCAAATGGTAGCCCGAAATTATATGCAGGCAATTCAAATAGGCTGCAATTAAAATCTCCATCATATGCAGCTGTCTTTTGATTTTTAAATGTTTAAACGTATGTTCCCATGACTCTTTTACATTTGAATATGTTAATGTGGTCAAAATCATCACTGAAACTCATGCCAACTACATCTTTGGACTACATCTTATTACATTTATGTTCAACACAAATGTTAATATTTTAGCCAAAGACACCTTGGTTTGGCAGACTAAAAGAAGCTCACAAGGGAAAGCTGGCCTGAAGTGACCTTCTCAGAAGTTTAAATGTAGTGATGAATGAGGAGCTAGGGCAGAAAAAATGACACATCAATTGCGGCCTCATCATCACTACTCATCAACACCATCTTCTTCCTCCCCAGGCACCACCACTGCCCACCTTCCCATCCAGCATGGGGGGTGGTCACACGCTCAACATCACCCACCCACAACAATCTCCAAAAATCGAAACTTTTTACAACAATGCATTTATGTGTGTGCATGTGCGCGTGCTCACATTTGCCTGTGTGAGGGTGGTGTGCATGTGCGTATGTCTGTACACACGCCTGTGTAGATATGCATGTTTGCTAATATGCATGCAAGTGGATGTTAGTGCATGACAAATCACATACATATGCTTATGAGGGGGCGGGGTCAAGCAGGGTCGAGTAGTGAAACTCACATTGCAGCAGAGCTTGGCGGGGCATCCGGCTCCTGTAATGAACGGTAATCCTCAGCACACTCGCATATCAGCCTCAGTGTCCGCACTGAAATGTTGTGGAAACAGCTTGTAATTCACATAGGGCATTACTGAAATGACCTGTGCTACTTTAAAAAAGGCATTACTGAAACAGCAGAGATAACATTTTAAATAGCAGGGAAATGCACCTTCTGAAAAATGAAATGACTCATACACGGGACATATATAATGAAGTTTTAACATGATACCCAATCTGTACATAGTGTACATAAAATAAGGCCTAGTTAAACATTTTGGTTGGCATAATAACAGTTAGTGAGCTGCTGACAATGAACCACAAAAAAATATTTTAAAAATGATACATTTTGACAATGCATCACCCCCCCCAAAAAAACAAACAAGAAAAATCAAGTATACTAGTACTTCAGAATGTAAAAGCAAGCTCCAAAAAGAGCATGGGTCTCACCAATGCATTCCAGTTTACGCTGGGGACAGACTTCTCTGCAAAGCTGCTGCAGTTCCAGGACAGCAGACTCATAGGGGTAGGAACCATGGAGCTGCGCTGGGTCCTCGGGGAACAGTTTTAGTGCGACACCAATGTCACCAGGTGTGGCACTCCTATATAGCCTCATACTGGCCTCAAAAGACAGTTCCCTCTCTCGATAGACCTTTCTGCAAAGAGTGACAGAGACCCAAAGATCCTTCAGCACAGACACAATGGAAGTAGAATATTCAGTTTGAATCTATATGTCATAGACATTACCATCTCAGGAAATCAAACTTTAGACACAGTGCCACATGGTGATTCTATTATCTGATCTTGTGCAATTCTAAGCAATAGACTGGGCGATTACACGCCACTGGTCTTTACACAAATGGTGCCATCTAGTGGGGAAAATTAAACATGTTATTTCCTTGGGAATGTAGTCACAAGTTGAGGTCCTGCGTAAAGACAAGTAAAAGCTGGTGGACAATATTTTTGGTGGATTAACCTTTACGCACTTCATTAACCCTTGAAAACTGCCCATCAATGAGGAAGACAGCCATGTCAAATGATTAAATGTCACAAATTTCAAAGCATGTCCCAACCACAATTTGTATTGATTCTTATCAGAAACCCAAATGATCAGTTCCAAAGCATCTGTGACATTCATTACCCTTTAATGCTGCACTCAGACATTGAAAGTATTACGCTGTAATGGATAATCTAATGATACAACACCCAACCATCAACTGCACTCAGTATTGCTACACTTCACAATACTCCTCTTACCCATTCACAGTATTACCCTTACCTTCACTAAATAGATAGCTTCAGCTGTTGAAATATGTCATGTCATTGTGTCACTAGGTTTTTGCTACAAATATCACCCATTTCTCTTTCACTACTTCCTGTTTTACTGCTGAGCATCTGACTTGTGACAGAACTCATCAGCTGCAGACAAGGTCATAATGAGATTAGCTGGGTAGGCTATGCGATGAACAGGAAACCGAATAAGGTGGAATCTGGTATCAAGCACATAAAACAAGTCAGTCTAGTCTAAACCTGTAATTTTTCCACCAATTAACTGAATTTTAAATACAAATCTATGAATACAAAAATGTATAATAGTACAACATACTATCAAACAAAATCACCTCAATATACATCCTCAAACATAAACATTACACATCTGATTTGAGTGCTGACTACTCTGCCGAGTTCTACCCTAATCCTGAAGGAGAGGATTCCTTCTCTGAGTAGAGGGGTACTTGTGTTCCGTAACAGCAGAATGCTGTATGTGATAATGCATATTGTGTAGTACCTAAACAGTGCCAGAAGTGGGCGCCAGATGGGGCTGAAAAACGTTTCCTCTAAGCAGGCCACACACTGGTCCTTGCTGGCGGCCGTGTTCAAACACTCAAAGGATAGCAAACACAGAGACAGCAGCCGATCTGAAATAAGAAAAAAAAAAAAATACCGTAACAGTTACACTAAATTACACACACAGTCTTACTTTTTCTTTCGTACAACTGCATGAATACATACCCACACCCAGTCAGCTACATACGTGCACACAGACAAACATGCACGCACTTCTTCACAAAAACACAGTGTCGGTTACCCATGCAAATCTATATGCGTATGAACACACCCGCAGTATAAGTTCCAAACACACACCTATGGCGTTGTGGATGTCTTTGATGATTGCTCTCAAGTGGTCCTTCAGGGCACGATCCTCCATTTGGCAGATGCTGGAATCCATGTCCGGCTCTAGCGAGTCGGGGAGAGACTCCTGGCCCGGGTCTGTGGCTGAGCCCCAGTCCAGCTGCGACATGTACTGTTCCAGATCCTCGAAGGAGTTCTCTCTGTCGGGGGCCGGGGGAACGGTCCCGGCGTGGGCGGAGTCCTCTTCGTTGGCGTTGACATCGTGGGAGATGGAGAGGGAGGCGTCGGAGATGCTGTGGGCAAGGCCTGTCGGGGCCTGGAGCTGCTCAGAGCGCAGGTTCTGCACACTGCGCGACATCTTCATGGTCAGGGTAGGGGCGGGGATGGGATTCTTGCTGACTATGGGGTAGAGACGGTTATATATCCTGTACTGCAGCCTCTTCAGCAGCTTCATCACTGGGTGTTCTGAGCAGCTGTGGGGGGATGCAGACATTTTACTGCTGTTCATTCAATTGAACACATGTGAGTGTGAGCAAGCGTTTGCGTATGAGTGTTTGAATGAAAGAGCATGGAAGCAGGGTCCATGCGTGCACAGACTCCAGGCTACATATACACACGCACAAACTCATACACACAGCACCTGCGTACCTCAGTAAATAGGAAATCAGGCCCGAGACCAAGGTTGCATCATTGGGATTCTTCTTCAGATTCGCTTTCCAGAGCTTTGGCCAGTCCTATAGAAACACACCCACAAACACAATATAAAAACACAAAGCAGCTACAGAAGAAAAGGCGAGAAACTGAGAACGGAAAAGATAGGAGGAAAGACAGAAGAGAGACTCACATGGTCCTGCTCATATTCTAGCACACTGGCGTACAGAACCCTCTGCTCCTGTTCCTCTGGAGTAATCAACCCTGAGCCAGCAAACCTCCTGTATACACACATAGAGCATTAACCACTCATACACAAACACATACATATGGTCACATGCACATATATATACTCATTGAAATTAGTAACTGTATGAGCATGAGACAGTATCAAGTAAATGACAAGGTTAACAAGGAGGAAGTGAGTGAGAGGTTAACACAGAGGAGATAAATGGCGATGTTAATGATGCAAGCAAAGGTTAACAAAGGGACAGGGATAGCTACCTATTGGCCTCCTCCTGCAGTCTGAGTCGCCTTTCCTCCATTTTTCTGTGGAGCTGCTACTGTTCAGGAAACCTGCAATCCCAAACTGCCCCAAAATTCTCCCAAAGCTTGTTTACATACCCTTTTCCCTCCCTCCTAGAATGACCCAGTCGTCATATTTTAACAGGTACTCTGGACTGCATGAATCCACCCCTCCCCCACTCCTGATAATCTGCCTGTTTTATTGTCAATAAAGTCTGTCAAAACTCCACTGGTCAGCTAGAGGCCTACATTTTGCGTGCGAATCCCCCTCCACCACCCGCCCAATACTCATCCCCAATGCAAGCTGTTAAGGATACAGCATCCTGCCTGGCCTTGGCAATGATGAGATTCTCCATCATCTGTCTCTGAAGGGAAAGAGTCTGAGAGAGAAAACACAGAGGTTAGGCACAGGGTGTTTTTTTATATTAAACATCTTTATTTTTCCTTTCCATTTCTTTCTGTTATACCCATTGCTAATTGTGAGCTGTAAACCTGAGTGTGAGGGTTGTGTTGTTTGGAGGGAAAGGTCAGTATTGGCCTGTGCTACTTCATTCTCTGTGTATTTTCCTGAAAATACTTCAGCCAAGTATTCCATTAATTTTGATATGTGGAGAAACAATCAGAAGCAAGATGCAAACAGTTTCAGTGACTTGCAAAGATGCTTCACAAATATGAAGAATATTAGTCTTCAAAAAAACTGCACAGATTTGAAAAAAACAAGTATACAAATTGTAACAAGTAAAACAACAAACAAGTAACACAAGAAACAAGTAAAAGAACGGTTTGCTACTTCCTTGTCATTTTCTCTAATCTCTGACACAATAAGACTCCATATGTACTCAGTGTAAGTGAGTTGTGTCACAGTACAGGACACGTTATCGTACAACATTAGCAATTCCATAATGAAACCATTAAACCATGCGACAGTCACCTCATCGATGGATACGGCCATACAATATGGTCATACATAAGAAATGCATAGGTCATCGGGTGCATACATTTGACTTCAAGACACACCAATGCCATGCAAACTGATGATTTGGTCAGGACAATACATACTTGTTTTTTTCTGAGAAATGACGGATTCTAACCGTTGATACGTGAAGGGCATTACATAAGTCACGCAATTCACACTTCGAAGCTCTGAATTGACGCTTACCATTTGTTTTAGAATACAGAATATTGTGTGAACGATTTTAAAATCTCAAACTTTCCAAACTAGATGATGTTTAGAGAAATTCTCCCACTCTGCAGGATTAGGTATGTATCCCGTGACAACTATGGAAAAAGTCAAATAGTACCTTCAGAAACACCTTCAGTTTTTTCCAGTACAAACGAAGGTCCATTGGAGCGTTGGATCTTAACCGGAGCATTCTTCCTAAAATTCTTTAAATAATACATATTTTAAACACCAACGTTCGTTTCAATGGAGGCAGCATGCAACACAAACAATCAAATATATCGCTCAAGTGCAGAGGTCTGTAAGCAGACCGGTTGTTCGAAAAATGACTTACCAGGGAAATAAATACTTAATATTACGACGGAATCTGACTTAAACTAAACGTTTATTTCTTTACACGCGTGTGTTCTCTGTTTTCTGGCGTCTCCCGTGGGAGTCTCCCAGTTTGTTCTTCCTATCGTTCTGAACTGCCCCAGACTGATGCGAGCGCGTGGGAGGTCCAGGTTAAAGGGGTGTGGATGCACACAGAGGACGCTCAGGAAGGGGCGGGCAGAGCGCGGGTTCACGTGTCAGACATGCGAGAACTTCAATATCTGTCTGGAGAAATTTGAGACAGGGCGCCGGTTTCACTGCCTGTACTTTATCGTAGAGAGTAGGCGTGTTGGACACACTCAGAGAAACGCTTGATCACACTGTTTTAACTTTCCACAACACGCCAATACTGACCCAAACGCGATTACTCCTGACCAACACATGATCCTTCTCCATGAAGATGTCTGTTTTTCACAATCTCAATTAGTCAATTTGCCTGTGAGACCACATGTGTTTCTCAACCATTCCTTCATACTTATCCAAGGTCAGCTAGCTACTCAACTTCACCTGCCACCTGACTCACTCATTCCCTTTACTCTGAAGACAATTCAGTTATAAACACATTGCCCTGTGTTACTGAAACATCACCGCACTGCGCACTGCATTCTATCATTGGAGCAGACCTGCACTGTAATGAGACAGCACTCCTTATGGGTGTCATTATGGAGTGTTTCATTTGTGCAACTTGTGTGGAAGATTGCTGGTTTGGTATTTTAGTGAACTGAGCTCTTTGTACCAGTCTGGCATTCATAGCTGTCAGATACAATACAAATGTTCCTCTTGCACTTTGTTTGTACTTTGCTCCGGAATCTTCAGATACTCTGTGAGTCTGCAAAATAACATGTTTTGTACTGTTTCCTGTGTAATCAATACAAGAGTTCTACTGCTGTCCAGGTGAAGTGAGGGTGGTGCACACACACACACACACAAACACACACATATGTACAAGCACAACCACGCACCAGTGATGTTTTCTGTGTGGCCTGGCCTGGGGGTAGTCGTGCCAGACGAGCCTCGTAATTTGCCTTCAACTTCTGATTCAATCGAGAGGCTTCTTCAATGGGGGTCAACTCCCTGTCTCATACACACACAAACAAATACACACACACACACACACACACACACACACACACACACACACACACACACACACAAGTAAACACAGAAACATACACACACAAACAGAGTAGTGGTCATGTGAGCGAAAAATGAACCGTAAAACAAAAAACACAGCCCTGTTACAAAGCAATAAGTATGCGATGACATCAGTGTCTCTAATGCAATATAATTGGTTTGAGATGGAGGGGGCAGGGCCCGAGTAGTCTCCTCCTGTTTGCACACAATGCACATTGTGTTGATTGATCTAATCTGTCCATGTGAAACAGATAAATCAGCAGTCAGCAGTGTGTGGATATGCATGAATGTATGCCTCTGTTGGTGTGGACATATATGTATGTGCATGTGTGTGCTTGTTCACTCACTTTAATGCTTATGTCTAGGTGGGATAAACTCACTTCTTAGTGTCCTGTGACTCCACCTCCTGTAGTTTCTGGAAGATCTCAGGGGGCAGGAAAGGGGACGGGGCCTCCCCACCATCAGAGAGTACCCTGCGGTGAGTGGACCTAGGGGGCTTCTTGACGGGTGGGTCAGAGGCCACTGGTGTCACCTCTGGAGAAATCATCAGACCCAAGTCCACAGGTGACCGCACAATTCAAGCTTCAATAACCAAGACTATACATCCAGATACATAGAAAACAAAATGCTTTACATTCAATAAGGGGACACAAATGGTGAAAATTTTGAAATAAACCAGTATTCAAAAAGCTCGTTTGGGAATATTACATATTCCCTGTTTATTAAGTTACTTGAGATAAATTTACATGTGTTGTTTTTATTTAAAGTAATTTTCATTGGGTTATTGGATGGCTCTTATTTTGAAGGCTCTATTCTCCTGGGTGAATGGAGCCTATGGTCTGGTATCTCACCCAGACTATGCCCAATCTCAGTCACCAGGACATCTATTTCTAAGTATGCACTGTTTACTTCTCTGCCAAGTCAGGTTCCTATAGTCTGCCAGCATAAAGAAAGATAAAGTGTCCTACTAAAACTCCTACATTGCTGTGCAAGCTCATCTGGACTGTTGAATGCAGAAGCAGAATAAAGAAGCAGTGATTTTGACATGATGTATATCAAAGGAGAGCGAATGCCTGTCTCCTAAACAAGCCATCTTTAATACACAATAATTAGACATTCCAAAGTGAGAGACAACAGCAGTGTAATAAAAATTATGTGTATGAATACAGGAGTGTAATATATTTATTTTAAACGCTACTGTGATACACTATAAAGTACCAGCTGGACTCCCGAAAACCAGCAAGGGTCTCCATGAATAATATTTTAGTGGCACTCCACTGCAAAGGCAAATTGGCCAGGGCTATTAATCAAGTACTGAACAAAGAGACATGAAAATGCAAGTAAAACAGGCATTTTTTCAAAAAATGTTTTGGTTAAATTAATGTGCAAAATTCACGCAATGTAGCCTCACAGACTTGGCAGATCTGAAATGTTGGTTTCATTTTTGTTTGCACAATAAAGAGGACACTGAAGAGATGGAAAGACAAGTGCAGTGCAAAAATAACAAAGCAAGTTAATGAATATGTATGTTATGTAATGTATATGAATCTATGTGTTATGTATGTTATGTAATGTATATGAATCTCGTTTTCAAATGCCTCATCATAGTTATAGGCCTGTCCCATTTCTGAAATATACTCTGTTATCTTCGGAGGGTGCATAGAAGTGTGCAAGGTCTGTGAGTCACTTTCTGCAGGCCACCATTTTTTCCAATTTGTAGTCAACCAGCTGAGTTGTGACTTATTGCACCGGAGGACAGGACTTCATGTGCAGCTGTCACAGACTACACACACGTGATCTAACGGAGTGGCTGATATAGTGAAACGGCATAGAGAAAACAATATCAACTGAAATCCCTCCTCACAATGTGATGCTATGGCCAATAATGCTCGACAATGTGACTCGAAATCTACAGTCTGCACTGGTATTTTGCAATTCATTACAGTGATACCTATTAGGAAGCAGAATATATTCTGTAAATCACATTTATGAAACCTCACGCCCCTAATAATAATAAGCACTTAATAGGTAATAAGCACTTAGAACTAAGCGCTAACAAATGTATCTGTTGGTCTGAGAAACATTCAGTGACATGACATTTACTTGAGAAACATAGACCCTTACACCCTTGAAAAAGGCATTGGTCAAAACTTTAACCATTATTTGTTACATTTTTAAATTACATTTTATTTTGGCAATAAAAAAAAATCTTTTTTGTGTTGAAAATGTCCTCTTCTGTATGAAAATGTGTTGGTTGCTGGAGTATCCCTAAAAGGACAGTCTAAACTCATAGGGGGGAATAAGAGGGTACCAAGGTGATAGAAAGCAAAGCTAAAGAAGCACAGCTTACCATTTTTCGCTGCACCGGAGGCAGAGCTGGGGGAAGGAGCAGCAGTGGGGGCAAGGGTGGGTACTGGGTTAGGGAGATCACCCTTCTTCCCAACAAAAGACTTGAGTCTCTCAAGACATTGCTCAGCCAATCTCAACATCCTCTCCACCTCCACTGTAACTGTTTCTCCATCCGCTGGGAGAAAAGGTGGTGAAAAGGAGAGTTAACAATATTTATGTGACACACAGGGTGTGAGACGAAAGGTGTGATCTCAGTTGCAGATCTCACAACTCTACCTTAAAGCATGAACCTTCAAACATATTAACTCATGACATAAAAATGATCAGTCAGAACTGCACAATTACTCATTGACACATATCCTATTGAAAATTCTTAAAATTGTGCATTAATTCGATACAATGACACACATTTATTTGAATGAGTGATAATGAGAGGATTGTCTGATTAGTTAGTTCTTACATAACAAAATAGTATGGTGTCTTTTTATACATTAAGGCTTTGGAATGGCAGTGAGTCACTAAATGACCTGCATAAATGCATATGATGGACGCTCTTACGTTTGGATACTGCATCCTCCAGTAATGCGTGTGAGATGTAATTGATGCTCCTCAGGTATTCGCAATATGCCTCCTAGAACACACGCAATTACGTCATTTCCTGTCGCTGTCCAACATATTGTAGTTCATATATTTTCTGTTCTTTCACTATTTAACTACTTGCTTAATATATTAAAACACTCGGGAAAATGTTAAACCACATATTCGTTACAATGGAAGTGATATTAGACAAATAGTTTAGTGTTCAATCCGATGGATTGTTAGGTTTTCTTTATTGCCATGTAATAAGCAAAGACGTAACTTAAAAAATGTTATTCAGTGTCACCACACACCAGCAAAAGATATGATGGAAATGTGTGTCCCACGCTCTGAGGTTATATTTGTGGACATATGGGTGATGTACCGAGCATTACAGCCGCAAAATTATTTGACAGTTCGCTGACCAGCTACTCACTAGCGCAGCGGCAGGCATCGCCGTACCCGTGCGCCGCACATTACTGGCAGCTGTCCGGATCGAAGTTCCCGGTGTCATGACTGTATTACCTTGTGTCTGTTCCCTGCCTCCAGCTGTATAGCCACGTTCGCGAGTTTCATCGCGTGCTGAAGCGGTTTCATGCCACCACCTGGCGCTGCGGAGGCCATTGTGGAGCGATATTGCGGCGTAAACAACAGATAGGTGGGTAAACACACACACTACCCGGATATTTTGCCCGTTCTCCAACGCCGGAAGTACATCGGATGACGTACATGAACGCAAAGATTGTCGATATTTTCCAAGACGTTAATGTCTTCAAGCTCCTCTTCACAATTCGAATAGCAACGCAAAATCATGAGCGCCGTATTCTAAATACATCTTTACAGACTGAAACAGTTTGCTATCTCCCTCATTGTTGGAGGTCTGAAGGGTTTGTTTTCAGGGGCGTTTTGGATGGAATTTATTTCACAGTCATGATGTTTGCTCATTCTTATGGGGCGTCACTAGACCGTGTTTACTAGGGCACATGCCCCAGTAATATTTGTTGTGACCCAGTGAATGTTCATGAAAAATAACTCAATTTTTTGCAATTTATCATAAAAGTATGAGAGTGTGAGTGCAGGGGGCCTGTGCCCCAGTAGTCTTTCAAGTCTAGCAACGTCCCAAAGTCAGTGTAATAAAAATTACGTTTTCCATAATTTCCAAACACACTAATCCCCCCCCCCCATGAAAAAAAAAAACATATTATTATAAAGCACTTGATAAGTTTAGGAAAAGTTATTGTTCTCCAGTCTTTATATGTTCCTCTAATCATGGATCATGAAAAAATGTCTACTGTATACAAGACTTCAATAGGCCTACTACTGCTTATAATCGTAAAAAGTGTTGGTTGTTTATAGACAAGAATAAGTCAATTTATTACAATATATTTTCCGACTAGACAAGTTACAGGGAAATATACGTAAAGCGCGTTTAAACATTTTTAAAGATTTTTTTAAAAATATATCAATTCAGCACTTTTTAAACCCATTTCCCAAAATAACACTTCCTAAAAATGTACAAGAAAAAGTTGTGTAAATTTTGAGTACTGAGGACAAAATACAGTTTTTCTCTTTTGTTCATTGTTTAGGGTATTATAAGACAGTTCTTTCGGTGTGAGTTTTGTGAAGTTGGATTCGGTATATCATAATGCCTAAAAGTCATGTTTGCCGTCTCAACATTCAGGCTTCAGTACAAGCACACATGCAGTTCTCCTTGGAGTCACCAGATGGTGCTGATAAAATGTAGGCTTTATTTTATTTCCTCTCGAACTACGTTTCTTCTCTGGTCGTCACACAAATCACTTCCGGATCCACTTGTTTACTTTTCTGATCTTTCTGAAATGGGAGTTAGCTAGGATCCTAAAAATTTTCGGACATGCACTTAATCATAAGATGGATTTTATTTTTTTAAACATATAGTTAATTTTATAAAATCCTTATTTTAAGTGCAACGTTTCAATTCAGCATTTGTTAGAATTCATTTTAAAACTTTGTAGCTAGCTCGCTGGACTTCTCCATGTTGCTAACCAGCTTTAGCTGTATACCTTGTGCGGGTAACTGAATTGAGAAAAGTCAGTCAGCTGTCATTTAATCTTCCCGGCTTTTTTGGAATATTAACACGTAACGATGAAAAGGGATCGGCGCGCGAGACTGTCCGTTGTTTCGCCCCTGACCAGGCACGGGCACTCGACTGGAGGCAGCAAGCGATCCTGTCGGAGAGGAAGACCGAGAGCGGGGACCGAGAAGGGCGTGCACAGACAAGGCTTAGAAATGAGCTGTGGGGACAGCGGCGCAGGAGAAAGCCCAGGTGCAAGACGGCTGAGCACAGTCATCGTCCCCGCTTCAGAGGCAGGAGAAGGCGGCAGTCTCCACAACGAAATGGGTATTACAGGTGGGTCGGCGGATTCCTGACACAGCTGGGATTGGGGCGCAAGACGCATCTTCATAAATTTGACTTGTGAATAACCATTTGGTTAGTAATATCGCTGTATTTGGTGATCATGTGCAGGTTCGGGGCGACTCAGCACAGCATTTTGCCGACTGTGCCATGGTAAATTTTCCCCACGGAGCCTGAGGCACGCTTTTGGCAGATTGCAAGGGGAATCAGGAAAGTTCGCCGGGGAAGGGAGGCTGCGCGCGCCGCCGCTCTTCTGCACTGACTTCCAGCGTTTGGTGGGCGTGCCGGTGAGCCGTGACCCGCTGTTGTCACAGTTTATTTGCAAGAACTGCCATTCGCAATTCTACAAGTGCCACAGGGTCCTGCTCGCCTTCCTTCAAAGGGTCAACCTGTCGCCCCAGGCGAGTGACAACATTAGGGACAGGTAAGCGGAATGGACAGTGAATGCACTTTACAGGACTCAGAGAAAAGGTATCTATACAATTGAAATGTTTTGTTCTGTATTTTCAGGAGTCAATCGCTGGAGTCATCTGCTACAGAAGAGGCCTATCTGTCTGGTAAGTGAACTCAGCAAGTGTGACTTGGCAAAAGTGTCTTGGTCAGAATAATGAGAATAAACACTGCTTCTGTAGTATTTAGAGTAACAGGGCCTCTGTAGCTGAGAAAGCTTATTGAGAGACTATATGCAGTGACTGACCCCAATGCTATGTGTTCAAATCTCTTCATAGCAACCCCCATCGCATCCTCCCCCCAGTGCCTCCACAGTCTGGTCTCCTGGACCCACCACCATGCAGGAGGTTGCAGTTCCTGCCCCAGCCTGCAGGAGGTGTTGGAGGGGCAATTCCGGGGGTCATTGCAGGCAGTGTGGAGGTGTGTGGATGGACACAGTTACACGATGGACACACACACACAGCTGGGCCTTGATCCAGCTCGGCCTGAAAGAGACCAGCAGACTGTCAGAACCAACGTTCTGGATTCTGGGAAAGTGCTACGGCGGTGAGTGTGGCACTGAGTCAGCCCAGCCCGGCTACAGCCCCCCAGAACCAGGCCCCTGCCCTGCGGACTGCTTCAAGCACTGAAACTACAACCAGCACTGGGGGTAAGACAATTGCGCATCAGCTGGCAGATGAAGTTATACATTTTCACATCACTCTGATTACACAAATCAATTTCACAGCGCAGGGCATTTGTCACGGTTACATTGTCCTTAAAATCATTACTCTAGCTTTTGGTCAATAATGCCTGCACTTGTTTGCCATGTTAAGGTGTATTCAAAGTTTTGAAAACAGAGAGTCTGCAGACTTTTGCCTGTCAGAGTCAAGCATACCTCAGACCATACAACCAGATTTTGTAGGCAATGTTTCCTGTAGTTCTTGCCTGCAAATTGTAAACAACAATGCAATTAGGTGGATGTCACTTTGGCATCATTTATGTCCATGGAGTCCCTAGAGATGTCCCTCCGCATCCGTTTTTGGTGATTATGAATTGGCCTTTAATGTTACTGACAGATTCTGGATATGTCATTGTTAGGAGCATTGCGTAGTGAGGACACAGTTACACCTGCACCGGCAGATCCAGTGGATGGGGCAGGGGACAGTGACCTCTCTGACAGGTAAATCAGCAAGCACAAAGACCAGGGTGTGGTAAGGCAGCACAGGCAAACTCCAGGTTAATAAAAATGCACAATCTCCTGTTGGTTGATCTGTGAATTGTGCCTATTATGTAGAAACATGTAAATAGATTATGTATCCAAAATGTTTACTCATTTTATATAGTGTCATGAAACTTGACCAGAAGTAACTAGTTAATTTTATGTTGCCACATTACCTGCAGGAATTTCTCCAGTGAAGATGAAGATGAGGAGAAGAGGAAGAGTGGCTCTTCAGATGAGCTCTTTGAGCCCTTTCCTGAAAAAAGGTAAGAGAAAACACTCTATGTGCCTTGGAAATAAATACCTGGTTCAATGCTTTTTGCAGTGTGTTTTACATAGCATTCACATGTCCTCTTCCACCCTACAGGGTCATCTCCCCCAAGAAGGGAGGCAGGGAGCCTAAGAAGCCCTTGGAGCCGAAGGTGCGGAAGAAACCAGGGCCGAAGCCAGGCTGGAAGAAGAAAATCAAGACTGAGCGGTACCTTCAAGCGGGGTCTGAATAGTGGCGCATGGTCAGGGGTCGAAGGTCACTGTGAAGGGATGTAGTTAAGGGTGAGGGGTCACAGGGGTTCGAGGTAGTCTGTTATACTTAGGGGGTACAGCCAGGGATAAGGGATCAGTGAGGGGTTAAAGTCGAGGTAAGGGATCACAGGGAGGCCGAAGTTAGTGGTGAGGAGTCATTGTGAGGGACAGTTTGGGATTAGGGTAAAGTAGGTTGGAGGGGTAATAGTGAGGGGATACAGTTAGGGGGTCACTGTGAGGGTAAAGTTAGGGGTTAAGGATCAGTTGGCGTTGAGGGTTACAGTGTGTTTCTGTCTCATTTCTCAGAGAGGAGCTGCCCAACATCTATAAGTGCCCCCATCAGGGCTGTACGGCTGTGTACCGCGGTGCAGACGGCATGAAGGTCAGACAAGTGCATGTACACATTGTTGTCTTACAGCATACTCTGTTAACTGTACGTTCAGTTTGTTTATTGTGATCTTTTGAGCAGAAGCACATTAAGGAGCACCATGAGGAAGTACGGGAACGGCCCTGCCCCCACCCAGGCTGCAACAAGGTGTTTATGATTGACCGATACCTGCAACGTCATGTCAAGCTCATTCACACAGGTAGGGAACATGGGTGCACCACACATGAGTTGGTTCAGTGTGTATTTCTGAGGGCTCAAAGCTCTTCTCTCTTCCCAGAGGTGAGAAATTACATCTGTGATCAGTGCGGCCAGACCTTCAAGCAGAGGAAGCACCTGTCTGTACACCAGATGCGTCACTCAGGGGCCAAGCCACTACAGTAAGTCACAGAGGACAGGAGGGGACAGACCGGTACAGCAGGTCAGAAATGGCCCAAGAAGTTGCATAGCCCCTTACTGAGCATGCATTTGTTCCTGCAGGTGTGAAGTGTGCGGGTTCCAGTGCCGCCAGCGCGCTTCACTCAAATATCACATGACCAAGCACAAGGCGGAGGCTGAGCTGGAGTTTGCATGCGAGTTGTGTGGGAAGCGCTTTGAGAAGGCTCATAACCTAAATGTGCACATGTCCATGGTCCACCCACTCACGCAGGGCGGGGTCAGTGACCCTCCCAATACTACAGTGGGCGGGGCACTGGTAGGCGGGGCTTTGGGCCAACACTCCGGCTCCAGCTGACGTGCAGTGAAGACTGCAGCAGAACTTTGGACTACTGTGACCCTCCCGTGAACTATAGGACAGACACACTGTACTGCACCCTGATACATATCCCACCCTGTACACCACTCTATACTACAACCTGTTCCACATACAACACCTTATAACACAGACACCAACCCATTACCACATATCACAGATCACATTCCTTGAACCCCAAATCACACTGCAGTCAAACCACATACTGCATCCCAGCAGAATTCAGAGTGGACTTGAACAGGTTTATATGATGTCACTGTTTTTTTTTATGTATTCCCTAAAAACTGCAGATTGAAGATGGTTTTCATTAGCTGCTGTGTCTGTAAGGAACTTAATTCCTTTAGGAGCTCTATGAGCATGACTACAGGGGAGAGGCTATTCTCACAACCAGCCTTTAAAACACAGATAAACATAGAGGAAGAGCAGAAACTGATAGCGTTCAGGGTTGTTTATGAACAGTAACTTTATAAGTAAAATCTGTGAACATCTGTATAGAAGAGCACTCAGAACTTCCCAAACAGTGCTGATTTTCCTGCACCCTCCCCCGCCCACACATTTCATATGCAGGAATCTGTCTGTACAGTGTGTAAAATTAATAAACATGTAAATACATGAAGCTGCTCAGTGCTGCATTATTCCATGTTGTGTTCCAAAGGTGGCCATTGCATGTGCAGAGTGCTGTTTGGAAAGGAGCTGCAGTTCCTTCTCTTATAAGAATGGGAGTATTCTGCAGGTAGGACCAAAATTACTGGGCATGGCCTCTCATAGGAAGTCCATCTCCTGGAGGGAGTGGTCAGGGCTGGATATGCCCAAGTGGGAGGAGAGAGCAGCAGTCACTTCAGGGTCCAGGTCTCCACACGCCTCCTGAAGCTGTGGAGTAAACATGGAGTGATCAAGGGTTTACCAAGTTACCCAAATTAATATGAACCTAAACCCGACCAGTAAAGAACATTTTATTCCACTGGGGATGTATGCAGGGTTTGGTAAAGGGAGGGTTTGATTACTGTATAGGTATACCCCATTTACCAAAGGGGATGAGTGCAAGCAGAATGGAGGAGCATGGAGGGGTTGCACTAAAGAGATGATTTCCAAATTGAATAATTCCTTGCATTTTGTAGCTATGAACAATCTGTCTGCTGTAAGGGACAAAAAATTACATGGAGGCCCACATTTTAGATCATCAGCTAGAGAACAAATATTTTTGTATTGCTGACAAGTTCTGCTATCTCCACCACCACCGGGATTGTAAAAGAAATTGGTTCCTTACAACAAAGGACATGACCTGACAGCACAAAAACACTAATATCACAATCAATCTATGAGGTTCAACAATTAATTTGTTGAAATAATGTACAAATTAACATTTTCAAAGGGTATAGCAGATGATGTAACTAACAATTGACCAAAAAAATCATCTTTTCTTAATCGGCAATCAAATGTCAAGCAATTTTTTCCAAAGTATGTATGTAATATGGTCAGTTATAGTTTATTACATAAATACTTGCAAAGTTGATGAACATTAATTGATATTTGGCAATTATCTTAAGAAATCAAAATCCTCATTCAAACCCACTGGTTCTCTATTTTTAAAGGGAAATTTAATTACACTATTAAATGAAATTGTACTTAGAGATTCCTAAATTACATTACAATTATTATTGCAAGTTACAAATTAAGTATTCTACTGTGCCCTCTTTGTTATGCTCTCATGGATGTCAAATAACATGAACATAATTCATAAATAACATGATTATGGGAGTATATTATTGCATCGGTTGCCACACAAACATTTACCTACCAACTCAGTAACAAATGTCAATGAAACCAGTTTTCTTCAGGGAATATCTAAAACTATAATATCTATTAAAACATTAGTTTGAATCAGACTCTTTGTCCCATGGCCTTAGTATAAACAGGATAATGCACTCAAATGTGTACAGCTACATGAAAATAATGTATTTGGCTGCACTTTCAGGGTGTTCTGACCTCCGCATCATACATTATTTTCATTTAACCATATACTCAATTGTGCGTTAACCCTTCCATATTGCATTGGAAAGATATCAAAAAATAAGTGACCGATCTCATAATCTATCATTTATCAAAAATGCTACTCTGACACTCACAATCTTATAAAAAAGACAAAACAAATATATTCTTAGATTGTTTATGTGATCCAAGATGATTTCACAGTTGTTTATGAGGTCTCAAACAATACAGGAGATATTGACACATTGTGAACATGTTCTTTTGTAACACTGATAGGTCTGCAACTCTGAATGAGATTTACATATATGCCAAAATATTCAAGATTTTGGTTACTGACAAACTACATGTGTATGCTTTAAATAGAGTACTCTCACTTTGTTGCTGTAAACCTACATTTAAATTAAATATTACCTTTCCATCAAATGACTGCTGAATGGGGGAGCAGTGATCACCTGTATTGTGTGAGAGGCATTTCATGTGAAGATAGTGCTGGTGCATCTGAGTGGTCCTTACCCGACTCCTGTAGCTTTGGGAGATGCAGCTATTTGGACACATAGAGATGGTCTGAAGCAGCACCTGTCGAGCCTTCGCCATGATCTGCAGGGAATCCGGCTGTATGGCAGATACACGTGAATTACAGATCTTTACATACCAGCCAACAAACACACAAACAGCCTGCATGCACAGACAAAAACACCTGTTAGCGTTTGCTACTGACAAGTTACCTGAGTAGATGAGGCTTCTGCACAGGGGACAGGAGTGTGGCCATCCAGGAACAGTGCAGTTAGAGCGGAGTAGCAGTGCAGGGCAGTGAGCAGGAAACCAGGGGCTTTTACTAGCCTCACCAAAACCTCACCATCCAGGTGAGGAATTACACTGTAGGGAAACATTACATACATTACATATCACAGCCAGACTCCATCATCACATTACCACAAAATCTACATATCATATCCATACATATCATGTCAGTACATCGAAACAGAAAACCATCTTGTTTGTACAAATTTACAAGGGACACCCGAAACTGCCCCCACAAAACAAAAGTAATCAGACAGATGATGTTGTATATAAAGATATATAAATTAAGAATGTCTTTATCGGAAAGTTATTTTGATTAAAGAAATACTTTCTGACTTGGTGTACCAGTTTTGAAATAGAAAATTAAGTAGTACACTTTTAAAAAGATAAAAAAACAACAATGTATTAAAAATCATGTACACAAAGTCCAGATAAGTGTTCATATAACAAATGAAGGACTGAAAAGTAGCTTCACAGGGACTACAGTATATATTTTTCTATAAATGGACAGAAAGTATGGCTGTAATTTCCATCAAACCATCTAAATAAAAAGTTTACTTATGATTCTAATTGCTTTTCATTTATATACACACATGTACACCAAAGGCCATTTCTCAGACATAAACATAACCTCAGCACAATGTTCACACAACATTAAAATCACAGGCAAACAGGGCCATGCACTCTCCATAAGGGCAGTGCAAATGCCCAGTGTGCTCTCACCTGTAGAAGGCTAGGGGCATCAGTCGCAAGTACCTGTCACTGGATACCATGGTCACAACCTGGTAGGAGCCTCGCTCTTGGAAAGGGAAAATGCACAACAATAAAGGACATGTTTATTTTATTTAGTATTATAGCTGTGTTGTGTGAGAAAGCGAGAGGTTGATTGAGACTGAGAATAAGTGTGAACAGTTATTATTTATTCCTAATTATTTATCTGTTCAGTATGAGTGTGAGAGAGTAAGTGGTGGTATCTGTATAAGTGATTGTTATACCTGCATCAGATGGCTGGAAAAGCTGAAGCCAATCAGCACAATCCTTCAGTCGTTTCAGGATCTCTACACATAGTCTCTGAGTGTTCTCAACACTTTTCTCCTAGAGAAAATACAAAGAACACATTTCACAAACTGGGCTGTCGACATTTAGAGCTGCAGTGTGTGGTTTGAGTGTGTCTGTGTGTATATGCATGCATGGTACCTTGGGCTCCAACAGGGCAGAAATCAGATCCGTCATACAGAAGTAAAGCAGGAATACCAGCACCTGAAAAAAAAAAAAAACAAAAACAACCACCTGAGTCACCACCACCAGGACAACCCACATCAAGAGTGACCGTTACCTGTATCAATTGGTTGATGACTCCCTGTGCCCGCCGTGGTCCAGGTATATGCTCTCACCTGCCTTTGCTGCCCTAGCAGGTCCAGTGCTGTGCTGAAGCCCCGCCCCATCTGCACCTCCATTGCATGGTGCAGACATTTTGCTAAGAGCAGGGGCGGGGCTTCAGGGCAGGGACATGACTCTCCTCTCACTGCACTGCAACACAACACAGAAACACAAACTGCATATATTACATACACATTTTGCATACATTCCTCAATGGAAAAAAACGTGTCTCACTGTACACAATAGTACACACTGCCACTGTAAGACTGACATTTGTTTTTGTCTGAGGTACACTCACTATGTCCTCTCAGTTTGAACAGATTGGGGAGGATACTAAATGATATGGTTGTTGTTGTGATTTGTGATTGAATGTTCAGGTGTGTGGCGAGTTGTGTATACACTTCAGTTTGTTGCAGTACCTGCAGGACCACGTGTAACAGCTGGCCAAACGCAGGAGCTCCTCCGGCTGTGGATCTCCACTCAGACGATTCCACAAAGACACAAGTACAGGACCCAGCCATGCCCACCAGCACTGTCCAAAACAAAAATGAACACTCTTACACATACACACACTCACATAAACTCTCAACAACTCTCTCTCTCACAAATTCATACAAACATTATACACTCAAAACACAGTCTCTCTTTCAAACATACAGGTTCACAGGACACTGGTTTGACAGAGGGAGGAGAGGTGTGGTCTTACCCCTGCTGAAATGAGCAGCAGTGGACACTGCAGGTGGATGTGGGATAGGGCATCATTCACAGTCTGACGCGGTGAATCACAGCGCACACTAGTGGTCAGCACTCCCTGGGCCAAGGCATAAAATGGCAAATGGGTTTAAACAACAGAGGCATAAACTGTGACATGACAATATTGGATATAAATATGCAGTACAGTGATCAGTGATTACAATCTAAAAGTAAATAACAAATCTTTTACACAGAGATACAAAAGCCATAATTATGTATATTTTATTATTTTAATGATTCTGCTAGTGAAAAAGATCATTATCCAACTAACCTGTGATTAAATGATCATTATAGCAATAAGGGCCATGGGCCTCCAACTACTGAACCAACATAATCCTAAAACAGCCAACAGTAAAAGAAGAAGCACAACAACACAGACTTTACCTTGTAAAAGTGTGCTGTGAGGGGGTATGGCAACAGGCCTGCTGGGATGCACACATTTCTCTGGGAGAGAAAGAGAGAGGGAGAGAGAGGGAGAGAAAGGGAAGGACTATGAGGGTTATTTTAGTTCTTTTTTTTTTTAGAATTCATAGTACTTTTTCTCTTCTTTCATTTTCATGACATTGTATTGTGCATGTCTAATATTTATATGCTTTGCCAATATACATTACGTGCATGTTTGTCATGCCAGTAAAAAGGTGACAGAGTGCAGAGTTATAGGGAAGAGAACAGCTGGTTAGTCAGTGCTGAGTGCACTGGCACAAACACCATAATCCTTTGCTCTCTGTGTCTCACCTGTCTGTGGTTTACATGCTCCATGAAGGTGCTGCAGTCCACTGCCCTCCTCCCTCTCTGCATTTGTACAGTCATTAGGGCTGTGACAGGAAGTGCCATCATTACCCTGCAAAATACACACGTGTCACTACCCTGGAAGTGCATTTATGCACAAACTGTACATAGTTTCTGGTCTCATACCTGTTGCAGGTGTGCAGTGCCTGTTGAAGGGCCAAGTCAGCACTAATTGTCTGGAGATCTTCGGGAACAGAGCACTTCTCCCACATCAAATCCAGGAGGTAGTGTCCCCCCTTCCCCCTGCCTCCCCAGACACAAAAGACAGCTCCAGCTCATACAGCAGCTCCTGCAGGAGACAGAGCGGTTTTACTATGAGTAGAAGAGAGGGAAGTGATACTATGAGCACAGGGCACAGACAGCAGTGTTACTCGAAATGTTGCATGGTTTTAGTACCTGCAGTCGACACAAAATATCTGGGAGACAGGTGTCAGCATCTAGGTGTCTGCACAGGAGTGTCTGTGGACTGTGGGTAGAGGAGCAGGAATCCATTAAATACCGATGAAGTAACAATAAGTGGCCAGAATCTATGTACCATCCCAGTACAGTGTGGTAACGGCCAGATAATGTGCAGTACTGACCCGGAATTCAGCTCCATAACAGCACTGAGGATGTGGGCGCAGGCTTTTTGATTATCTCCTGCACAGCCACCCTGATCTAGCGGAGCAGACAGATACTGCTGCTGACACGCCCACTGCTGGTACTCCTGTCTGATACACAAACACAAACAACCACAAATGTACCCATCATACAAACATACACACAATTAGACGAGTACACAGACACACCATCACACAAGTATGCACACACACACACACACATCATACAAGCTTACACACTCTCTCAAACACACACTCACTCCATAACAGACATACAAATGATGAGTAAGGACACTGTCTGCCACCATAATTTATGTCAAAAAAATGTAAATTAAATGAGCATTTAAGAAAAACAACTAAAGTAAGTTAATGAGCATTTAAGAAAAAAAAGTAAAATAAGGAGCAATGACACAAAGAAATTTAAAAAATAAACTGCCCCCATTTCACCAAATTCGTCATGTCGTTGTGTATTTGGGCCTGTGTGTATGTGTGTTTCTATTTGTGATGGTTACCTCTCTGCATCAGAAAGGGCATCTTGGCTCCTCTGTACTCGGAGTTCAGCTGCTAACCACTCAGCAAATGAGAGCTGGAGACAGACACAAAACTTTGAGTTAAACACACCTGAGCCTCACTTCATTTCCTCTATGAACCATGTCTTTATGTGACATCGGTATCCCTCAGTCTGTGTACTACAGAACTGTGGTATTTGAGGAGTACCTTTGTATCTGTGCCCTTACCTGGTAAGCCGGCAATTTCCTCAGGTTGTGGAAGTGGGCGTGTCTCCACAGCACACAGGCGGAGCTCCTCCAGGAGGTGTAGGGCTCAGTGATATTCCTCCAGAGGACCTGCTCCTCTTTCTCCACCCCCAAAAGCTCTGGCTCCAACCCCTCTGATTCCAGCCCCACCCGTGTCTCTGGCACCAGTCTGGGGATTAGGTACAGCAACTGCGGAAACACACACACACACAACACACACACACACACACACACACACACACACACCAGAAAAGAATATAGATATTTTTTTGTTAATATGGCCACTGCTGTGTGTATAGCAGTGGCAGGTCATGAGGCAGAGTGGAGGCTGCAATGACACCTGTAAACCAAACACTGCTCTCAATTTTCACTCAGAATTTATTTTTGATTTTATGACCATGCTATTAATTAATTGAATCATCTTCAACAATTAGTGGATAATTCCTTAGATTTAATTATTTTTACTTGCATCACAAAATGTTGCCATATTCAGTTTGTTTGAACATGTTTATATATGGGGCAATCTATTGTGAGAGTAAACAGCTGTTAAGCTCTATGTCAGGGATTTTGCTAGTTTTAAGATGTATTGTAGATCACTTGGAGTCAAGAAAATATCAAAAAGAATTTTTCTAATCAGACCTGCAATTGTATTGCTGATCAATGCTCGAAAGGAAATTTAACTGTTTGTATGAACTGAAACATTCAAATTCTTTTACATTTCTTTAAGAGAATTCTACCATGTGACAAAAGAGAATTACCTGCCAGTGGGAAAATCATCCAGACAACTGACATGTTTGCCAATCAAGCAAAGAGAAACAACTGTAAGCAATGACAAGTCTAAAGAATTTGCAGGAAAAAAAAAATATTTAAACCTCGCAAGTTCCAGGTTGTGTGCTTCTACTGAAATTGACATGTGTAAAATGCAGATGGTAAAATGCTATTCATTTTGGCACAACTTACATACTACAGAAGTAACAGTAATTTCAATACTTCCTCCTTACATTAAATGTTATAAAACACATGGCTTCACTGCAGTAAGGCTATCATCTATATACAATAGAATACTTTCTCTCCCCGTCTCTCTCACAGTCAGAGACACAAACGCACACATACATGCAGATTAGTGTACCTTCTTGCAGAGGCTGCTAGGAACATAATCCTGCACATGCTCAGATGATGCTCCTCTGCAGAGCCCATAGCAGACTGCAGCCAAACAAAACCTGCAAACAGACTGGAGATTAGTTTCAACTATAGTCAAGTCCAACTCTTTTTCTGAGATACTGTACTGCACAGCTGTGTTGTAACTGCAGTGTGTAGTGTGAGAGGTAAGTACGTACAGTGTGTAGCTTGTGTCTAATATGTGTGTACAGCAAGTTTAGTGAGTGTGTGTAGTGTGCCAGTCCTCCCTCACCGCAGACAGAAGCTCATTTCAGTATGGGTCCTGCAGCATAAGGCGGCACTCAAAGCTTCAGGGAGGGGCAATGGTTGGGGAACCAGACTGGGGCAAGACTCTACCAAAGGACATTGGGACTGGAACACATGCAGGTGCACCAGAAACGCTGCCAGACCCAGAACATGAGAACCGCCGAGTTTGAACCATGCCTCCTACAGGAGAAAAGTGAACACTTGTAACAGACATTGATGGCAAGACCGCAACATTAGAGCATCATCTGACCAGGTGAGCTAAAAGGTCAAGTGTGTTACCTGCAGGAATGTTTAAAAACTCAAACTAAAGAGTTTCTAAACAATTAGTGGGGGGAAACATGTAAACAGTTAAACAAAAAGATATAAAGTAGAGAAGATACACTAAGGGGTAGTAGTACAGTGTCACACTAGGAGACAGTTATTACTTATTTGAAAAACTGAATACAAAAACAAAGAATCATACAAACCTAAATAACCATAAACAGTTTAACTCATGTACAAAACAGAAGAAATATAGTCAAATTAAATGAAACTGAAATGAGTTTAACACAAAAACAAACTGTTATTAGCCCACCTGTGCAACAATTTACAACTGAATGGTAAGAAAGCAAAAATCAAACCTGGTAGGCTTGAACTACATATAAAATATCTAAATCAATTTTTGGATATTCAGGAGAATTTTCAATTAGTATTTGTGTTAAACCAATGGGTTGGGACTTTTGGTTTTGGAATTTTCAATCAATGAGCACTATATTTAACAATACAGACTGCAAAACCAGCAGTAAGCACATATGTATCTCTATGTTTGTAAAAACATTTCCATTTTTAAACATCTTAGTGTTATTGGTTTTTTTATTTGTATTCTGAATTTGACTCACCATCCATAAAGTGATCATTGTAGACCAGCATATTTAAATGGGTGGATACCCAAGAACACAGCATTCTCTCACTCATCCATAAAGACCTGTCTCAGAATTCTATAGACCTGGTGTCAACTGAAATATTTAAAAAAAAAATGTACAACAAAAAACTTTTGTTTCTCATTTTATAGTTCATATAAAAACAGATGTTCCATATGACAAGAACAGTCATTTGCAGTTTTGAAAAAATTTTCCCTCCAGGAAAATTTCAAATTCTCCAGGAAAATGATACAAATGATACCTTCAGCAGTTCTGCTTTAAGCTTTACTTTAATCTTTATTTTTACTTCTCAAAATGAGTGGAGCCTAAGATATGCAGTTGTTCAGGATTTGTATTTCTTGCTGTTTGAAAAAAAAGTATGAGGTATTTTTTTAATGCTTAAGCTTCCCTTTTTATGTGCTTAGAAAACATTTAATATCATGATGGGTGATGAATTAAGTAAGTAACCTGGGTGATGCATCAGGTGTGTTAATTGAGAAACAGGTAAAGTGTGTACACTGAGGTTACAGATAAATTGGATCACCTAAGTAAAAGGATGATTGGGATACCTGGGTGGAAGGTTTGGTGGGTTACCTTGTTATGTAGCAGGTCCCATAGCCGGTGCAACAGGGCAGGGAGAAGCTGTCTGTGTCCCAACAACATCCTCACAAACTGGGATGCCCACAGGCCCTGTCTGCCCTCACAGCACAACCACAACAATGTATCAGCAAGATACCAGCATACACTACTGCAAATACTCCTGTCTTTCTAAGATGTACTACTGCAAACACACACTGCTGTCTGTCTCTTACCTGTTTGGTGGACTTATTCTTGAGGCGTCCATCAGGCACTGACAGAAGCTCCTCAATACCATGTTGATGACCTGAAGACAAACAGCAGGGGAAACAAACAATGTGATATACTTAGTGCATGTGAAGCAAACAGAGCAGATGAAATAGGATAGGACATGTTCCTTCTTACTTTGTTTTCCAGTTCTGACTGGGTATGTGTCTCTGGGTGGAGTCTCACAACACCATGACCCTGAGAGCCGCCATCTGTCTCTGGGAAAACCTCTCTTAATGTCTCTGAAACCTGTGCCAAGTGCGCCCGAAAGTCTGGAAGATGGAGAGGAGGAGGATCACGGAGTGAGAGTGAAAGGGAAAGAGAAGGGTCAGGGAAAAAGTAGAGAGAAAGCCAAACTGACTTTGGTAGGTGAGCTAAGGGGCCCATATTAAGTGCTGCAATTTGATGGTATGTTGTAATTGGAAAAGCAGTTATCAAAGAGAAGACAGCAATATATCACATACATGTACATAGTCACAGGAAACTGCTAACCCAAATATTGCATTAAAATGCAATGGGTCTTGGGTGCCCCAGGCACTCACACAAACACACATCTCTACCTTGTTCTCTGCCTGGTGCAGCCAACAGGTTCCTCAGCTCCTGAAGCTCAGACTGCAGTCTCTCCTGTGGCTCCTGATCACCCAATTCAACAACTACACCTGCACACAAAGGTTCACTCTCATAAATCAAACACATGAACACAGGAATACACACTCTCTCACACACACACTCTCTCTCTCTCTCTCTCTCACACACACACACACACACACACACACACACCTGTAAACATGGGCACAAGCTCACAAACTGGACAAAAATTGATACTCTTCACACTCTCTCACACACTAACAGAAACCAACATATACCTGTACACATGGGTACACACTCTTTCACTGTTTTGTTTCTGCCTCTCTACCACACAAACATACTTAGAAACACAGGCCAAATTCAGGAGCTAAAATTCATATATTGGCATATTCAATCTTTGTTCTGCATAGCTTGCATAATACATTTATCTCATTAATGGCAGAGACACTGAAGAGTTCTGAAATGGTGTTTCTAATAAATTGGAGAGATGATCTCCTTGTGAGAGACTGATTCCCTGCTCTTGCCCATGTCAACAGTATGATATGTTATGTTCAGTGTATATGATTTCAGCAGAAAGTATATAAGCTACAAACAGAAAGATTAGTATTGAAAGAATAATAAATAACAATAAAAATCCATTTGTGTTTTTTACATGTGATTATCAGAGAGGACACCAACTATGTGTGAAAACAGTCCTATTGAAACACTATACATTCCCTGGTAGTTTTTAAATTAAAGAGGTAAAAGGAGCATGATAAGGGGAGGGAAAAAAAAAGAGAAACAGGTGGAGAGGTAGATGATACATACAGTCCAACTGTCTCTGTCTCTCTTTCTCACAGGACAGGGTGTAGGTGGAATACAAAGAAGCTGGAATCTTCTCTGCCCTACACAAAAACAAACCACAACAATCAAATCCAACAGCCTGCCAGTCAAATCAGTGCAGTCACACAGCAAAGCAGTATCATATCAATATCCATGAATTTCAGATCAATAAATCCAGAATATCACATTTTTAAAACAATATTAAAGCTAAGTAATTTAAATTCACAGCTAACAGAAGAGTGCTATTTGAGCTGAAGAGAAGCTAAAGAAGATGCTCATTGGAGAGGTTTCTGATTTCAATCTCTAAATCACTAATTTCTTTGTTTTCTTAGCTCTGCTGTGAGTTGCTCTGCTGTCACACTTTCCATGTGTAGTAATCTAATCTGTGAAAGAATGCAGATTTGTGTAAGCAAGGCATAGTTGTGTGTACATGTATAATCTGTGGTCATCCATGACTGAGTGTAGCCTGCAGTTCTAAGCAGTTGTGTGTAGCTATGCAGTCTGTAGCAGGACCCAGAAAATTTTAAATACAATAATATTCATATTATTAGATACATTAAAAATAAAAAAAAATCCACTGCACCATGTATGCTTCCTTTTAGAGCATACTGCTCTGGGTTACTCTGTTTAGTTCTCTTGGACAGACAACTTGCACTAAAACACTGGATGTTCTTGACAACCAATAATATAACAAGAAAATGACCTATGACCCTCCCATTAACTGACACTTTTCCCCAGTCCAAAGCATTGGCATTTACAAAAAAACCTTTGATCTGAAATTAGGAATGTGCATAGCATTGTAGTTCATTCAACTGACTTGCCAACACTGTACTGGTAAGGTCTGTTAGGTTTTGACTCTTATGCCAATAAAATTAATGAACCTGACAGCTTGTTTTGTCACAACATATTAAAGTTTCAACAAAAAAGGCTGTCAGGTTCATTAGTTTTATTTTAGGGCCTATCTCCAGATTTATGATCCAAGTTAAGTTACAGCACTATTATAAGCCATAGGCCATAATGGGCATGTGTTTTATTATGTCAAATAGTCTGGCAGTTTGTACTTATGTATTATCTACTCTGTGGTTTTTCAGTACTTGTTCAGTGAAGCTGAGAGGTTGTACGGGACTCACTTTTTGAGTGACTCAATGAAAGCCATGCGAGCGTCAGCCTTGTCAGGAAGCTAGAGAGGAGAGGAAGAGAATCCATCAATGTCACATAAGGATTCACTCTGTCACATCAGGACTGAAACAGAAGTCACTATGTTACATAGGGGCTCACTGACAGCTTTCCAGTAGCAGGTTTTGTGTGTGTGTGTGTGTTTGTGTGTGACAGGGGTGTCTGAAGGATGTGTCCTTCTTTGGAGGAGAAGGGCAGATTCTCACCATACGAGGAGTCAGCAAGGCTGGCAGGAACCGGGACAGAAAGTAAGGTTTCCTAAAAATACTGCAGGCAGGAAACAGATCAGGCAAACAGCAGCAATATGCATTAGATATTCTCCCTTTCTAAACAACTTAAAAATGTATCACACTTACTGACATCAATGAAATTTATGCAAATATAAAGAATTAAATTTTTCCAATTTTCATGAAGGCTGTATGCAAATAAACTAAAAAACATGGCCACAAAATCATATTCAGTACTATACTACACAACCTGTAGTATGAAGAGCAGAGAGAGATGCATACTTGCACAGACAGGTGGAGGAAAGACACATACCTGGCTTCCATGACGGCTGCAGATACCCTTCCTGTGCTTTCAAAAAGAGACACCGCTCTCTCCACATCCTGACGCGCCTGACACTGGGGCTATGCATACATACACATCGTCACAAAACCATACACTTGACCTCAAATATATAAAACTCCAATAGAATAACCATGGCGGGAAAAGGAGAAGTAACCCACCTGCACTGGGACTCTGTCCACAGATTTGTCCTCATACAGCCCCATTTCCTCTACGGACACCTGGAGCAAACACAGGTCATCATCCCTCACCTCAATCACACGCTCTGTTACCTACAATGAGTCACGCCCTGCTAGCACTGAACCACAAGCAGTTGGCGTTGTACCTGCAGGTCTGCCAGTCTCGTCTTAGCGAGGGATACATACTCTTGCAGGAGGGAACGGTGCTTTGCTGGGACAAAGGGGGGATGGAGCAGATGCACCTGAGAGAACAGCACAGGTGAGAGACAGAGGAAAATACGCTCAACTGTCTAATAAAGCCATACACCAGCAGTATAAATGAAAAGTCTAAAGGAAGTAATGTCACCTTTAGGTACTGAGGGGGGTCAAAGGGGACCAGGTCTGACAGGAACTTCAGCAGGAACACTAGGGACTTCTTACTGTTCCCATGGTATCCACTAGCATTGCCAAAAGACATCTGAAAGAGAAGAAACTGATCCTTATCTGAGAGCATTATAAATGACAGCGCTACATTAGAGCTTGTATCTGCATGCTGTATGTGAGAGCTCACCCACACTGGGTGGGGAAGGTCATACCTTGAACCACTGGCTGTAGGAAGGGAAGATGGCGGGGCTCTCCAGCGCCCCCTGGCGGGCAAGCAGGAAGGCGGTGATCATGTTCTCTAGGTCATACACTTCAAACGCAGACCGCAGCAGGCGGGACAGCAGCTCTGAGAGACAATTTAGTTTGTGTGTAATAACAGGTCACACTGTGGGCATCCATCTGTAAATCTGTGCTGAGTGGGTGTGTACCTGTAAGGCTGTGCTGAGCCTCAGGGTGATACACTAACAGGGTGGACAGGTGAGACAGCACATGCTGCCAGTTCACTTCATGCATCTCCAGCACCTGCTGCATGTGAGAGAGAAGCTCATCCATACTGAGGAGCATTGAGACCTGCAAATTTGGGAGGGGGGATAAATTGGAGACAGAGAAAAAGATATTACACACAAGTACACACAAACAAACACACACACTCACTCTGAAACACAGGTATATCAGGTTATCAGGAACAGTTAGATTTTGCAACTTGACAGTGCCGCAAAAACGCACCAATTTTGGAATCATACATATTTGGTTAACTGTTTAGTCAATAACTGTAGGGGATCATATTTTCGATAAAACCATTAAAATTTAGCTGAGTCAAGAAAAGTGGAGAAAGTAAGAGTAATGGGGGACTACCACTTCCAATAACCCATGAGGGGATATATTATTTTAGTCAAACAATTCTGCATTTCAAAAAACCCAACATTTTCAACTGTCCATCTTTTCCTTTGACATATGACACTCACACTCTTACCTTCCGATACAACAATTTCAGCAAGCGGGAGGTCTTTGCAAAGCTCCAGCCACTCTGCATGGCAATGGCATCTGACACTGGTGGGGACATGTGCATTACTAGGACAGTATAATAGTTAATACTGAATACTGTAATTCCTCAACAATGTCCATGAGAAACAGTCAGCTCTGCAAGGTGTATGATTTCCACAAAGGATCCATTTATAACAAAGCTGAATTCAGTCTCTTGGGTGTGAGGTTTAACTTCGGGGCTCACCTTTGAGGCGGGGCCGATAGGTCAGGGTGAATGTGAGCGAATGGGTAAGAAACCGCTGAAAAACATCCCTGCTGACAGACACACTGCACACAGACACATCAAACACCTGCACCCTGCCAAAGGGAAAGAGAGAAAGGAAGGTATTGAGTACATTTACATGGTCAAAGAAATTAACAGAGGTTGTATTTTTTATTGCTGGACAAAATCTTTTAGTTTGACTCCATAATATCTTAACTGAGATCCTGAACAGTGAGGTAATACAACATTGAGACACTGCAACACTAGCAATGAGACAGTGTGATACTGACACACAGTCATACTGACATACAGAGATACCAGTGCTAGGCATGTACCAGTAACTGGTTTCTCTGTGTAACTTAAACTCCTATTGCCATGACCCCAACTTCTTCATGGTTCTTTTTAAACTAATCTTTAGACAACAGAAAAGTCTCTTGAGGTGTTTTATTTTTATAGCCACATGGTGGAGCTACTCTAATATAGATAGTTCAACTGGGATAGTTCTCTATGTCATTCAGCAAGCCAAGCAAGTGAAAGAATGAAGAAAGCACACCCATCATGGGTGAGGTCAGAAATATGAGGCTACTTTGGTTTTGGGCAGGTTTGGTTCAGTTTGAATTCATTCCAACAGAATCTTTATTCAAACATCCAGTTCAACACTTCTTCTTCAATTGAAAGTTTCTTTCACAGAGCTTAACAGTCATCAAATTGCATTTTTTCTTAAAATACAGTGCCAGTGGAAGTATACTAAGGGTGACTCCCAACATTTAAGATGTGATTTTGTTAAAATACTTTAAAGTGAAACAAAACAAAAGGTAGATGCATTGTAGTTATAACTGACATTCATATTTTACTAAGCGTGATTGGAGTTCAGCATTAGTCCAATAGGAAACATTTACTGTGAGGCAAAGATGCACAAAGAAACAAAGACATTGCTCATTCCTTTGCTTTACCATGTTTCTGCAGATTGGAGTGTGGACTGTGATTGCTTTGTCGGGCCCATACTTTCCAGAACCCCTGTGGAGAACACACCACACACACACACACACACACACACACACACACACACACACACACACACACACACACACGAGTAGGACAGAGCAGGGAGATGAGAGCACATAATATAACAAGAAAAGGCCATTTATTCCAACCAGGCTCACCATTTACCTTCAGTCTACAGTATCCAGCATTTCTTTAAGTCAGGCCTTGAACACCCCAATTATCTTTCTCTACTATTTGACCTGGAATCAGACCAAACATTGAAAATTGTGCATAAAATAGTACTTCCAAATATGAATTATTTAATTTTCCACCTGTGCTCCACCCATCTTTGTTTCACCTTGTTGAATCCTTTTAAGAATTAAAAAATGAAACTATACAAACAAATTTCCAGTAATCCTGTATTTCCCAAGTCTAAGAGATTGATTAAAACTGTTCCTATTTCTTCTATAATATTCTGAATATTTGATTTTTTATAAGCATTAGGGCTACAACTTCAATTATGAAGCTCTATTACATTATGAATGAATTATTACATCATAATTATATCATAGCAGCTTAATTTCTATAAATATAACTCCATCCTTATTTTTTCATGAAGTGTACATCATCTTTATCTTTCCTTTTTGTGCTGCAGTATTATTTCTTTGTAAACCTCGGCAGGCATCCTGACATATAAAGAGACAGTTTGACAGGTAAAGAGGTCAGAGTACGGAGATAGTTACAAGAGACAAGATCAGAGATGGAAGATATGTCAGGAAATCATGTCAGAGTAGGAATGCACTGACATACAGTACGTGTGAGATCATATGAGAGAAAAGAAAAGACTGAAAAACAAGGGAGAGGTTGAAACAAAAGAAATGAGATGGAGTAAGGAGAAATTGAGGTCAGATTAGAAAAAAACTCACAGGAAAGCATAGTGTCCAGCACACGCCTGCACACCTCGATGATTCTCCTGCCAGTAGCTCCTGAGTTTTTTGGATCCTCAAACCCTGCACGTATCAGAACCGATGCCACACCTACAACACATTACACTTTACCCTTCCTATCCACAAAATACTATTCATTTTTGAATACACCTGTGAAAGTAAGAGTGCCAGAACTTAGCCATAGGCATAACAGTGTGATCTGATTTTCTTTAGAAACAGTTCAGAGTATGGGATAAGTGTGAAGTGGTGAACCAAAGTGTGGAAAGGGTGGAGGAACAGTAGTGTTCAAATGAGCAACCTGTTGATGACAGTGTTGCAGTACCTGTGAGAATCTTCCATCGCACATCTCCATCCTCCTCAGAAGTCATCTGAGCACAAAGAGCTTGCAATTTCATCCCCAACCATGGGCCTGCCCCCACCTCACTGTCAGTAAATCACAGGTGTTAACTGCCTATAAACTCAGATAAAGTATACTGAATGTACATATTACTGCAATCCACATTGCACTTAAATATATACTGAGAATTTGGCTGCAAAAGTTACCTGTCAAAAATATTCTCCAGGAAAGAATGTTCCCAGAGTGCAGACTCCAGATCACCTCTAGCTGGGGTTGCATCTGTAAAACAATAGGAGACAGAACTGCTGCACACATCTACCTGAACACATGATCACTCCAGGAAACTTTCACTGGTGTGAACATTTGATAAGAGAGACAAGCCTTGCACACTCATCTGAATACACACTCACTTGACCATTCCAGAGCTCCTGGCAGAAAAGCTGAGGGCTGAAGGCTCCGAGAGAGAGCAGCTCTTGAGTCGACTGCAACAACTCAGCTAGCTGAGCCTGGAGAGAGAACACAAACCCACCTGAACACCAGTGCATGTATGTACGCACAGATACACACATCTCTCTGTCCTAAACAGAGAGACAGAAGAAGATGAAAACAAAGCTCTTGACCTAAACATCTAACACAAGCCCTTTGGCCTCCACTTTGAGGGTTTGAGGATACATACCCTCTGGGTCGGGTTCAGCAAGATACTCTCGTTGTGTTGCAACACACTGCGTACTCTCTCTGCCACCAGCCTGGCTGACAGCACTCCTACTGGGACTCCCAACCGTTCAGCCTCCCTCTGGAGTGCACTCACTGCAAAAAAATAGCAATCAGTGAAATTAAACAATGAAAGTTATAATGTCACACACTGGGGTGCAGCCCTGAACAACACTGAACTCACACAAGAGAGAGCTTCCAAGAGTGGGTGGAGCTTCAGCTTCAGGTCTGGGAGGAGCTTCATGTGTGTTGTCCTTGCCTGGTTCATCTTTAAGTCCCTCCTTTCCATGGCCAATCACTTTATAAGGTGGAGGACTTACCTGCCACAGGAAAATAAATCCTCAGTCAGTGACATCACCTTTACTGGACTGTGTGTGACTGACTGCAATTATCCATGTCACCTGATCCCATGCTATCTGCTGCCTGTCCCAAGTGTCCTTAAACATCATCTGTAAATATGTATCTTTGAACTTTGCTCAACTCAAACAGTCTGTTTTGTTTCCTTGTAAAAGTGTTTTGAGACAACTTTGCAGCAAAATCCACTTTACATATCATTAAATTGACATCAATGGGTCAGGGGAGTGGTCAGTTTCTCCTCAATCCCTCTTTCCCTGTCCCACCACAAACCTCCTGAAGCAGCTCCTGCAAGTTCTGGTTCCGGTTCAGCAGCTGGACTGCCACCTCCTGCAGCTCCTGCTCGCTTACATGTTCAGGCCTCTTCCCAACCCTGGCCGCTGCTGGAGAACAGGGACACAGAACAGTTACTTTACATATTATTTTTGGAGTTACACAAATTACACACCAAGTAGTCACTGTACTGAGCACACCTGCCTTTTCCATGAAGTAGACTGTTAACTGAGTGACAGCATCATATAATCAGTCTATGATATGTAAAGCAAGCAGGTAGTTACATATGGACTGTGTGTGCACAATTTAGAAGGAGAAAGAATATGAAAATTTTAGATGTCTTTGAAAACAGCATGGCAGAAGGTACCAGATGTGCCATTATGAGGTGATGATCAAAAACAGTAACACTGTTGTGGTTTTCTTGCACAACAGGTGTTTTTAAGAATGGCAACCACCCAAAAAACATCCAGCCAACAGCACTCCTGCGCTCTGAAGCAGATCATTGATGCAAGAGGCCAAGATGGAGACTGACACAACTTGTGGAGAGTAGCAGACCGGTGGCTACAGTCAGTAAAATAACAGCTGAGCACAACAGTGGTGCTGAGAGTTATATCAGACTGCAAAACTCATCATACTTTGTCATGGAAGGAGCATGGCAGCTGACAACCTGAGTTCTACTCACAAGCACAAAAACAAGGAATTGTGGTTGCAGTGAGCTTAAGAGCACAGACACAAGACAAAGCCTGGTCTGTCAAATGCTGGTTCTGGCCATTTCACACTGATGTCAGGATACAATAATGGTTAAAATTACAAGTCCTTCAATGATTCTGTCAGGTATCGACAACGTGATTGCCAATGTCAGTGTACTGGTATGGGGTGTGCTTTGTGGCATGTATGGCATCCCTTGATACCAGCACAGCAAATTTAAGTGCCACAGGATATCTAAACATAATTCCTGATCAGGTACATCCCTTCATGCCAAGAGTGAATCCATATGCAACTGGGCTTTTTCAGCAGGATAGACCTCAACCGACTCCAGCATCTATGAGATGAGTTACAAAAGGTATCTGGAGTAGAGATCCACCACCAGCCAAATCTGCAATAGCTAAGGGAAACACTGGAATCACAAGGACAAGCAATCCTGCGCTCCATCTTCAAAATTTAGTTCTAAAAAGGTGAAGCCAAAAGGATGGTGCACCTGATGAAGTAGCCACTCAGCAGGCAGGCAATTTCTTAGAAATAATTTCATACTGATTATGTTAGCTAAACAGATGGATATTGTCTCTAAGAAAGTAAGACAAGCCTTTGAATAGGTAATATAAACACATTAGTGAGCTTGCAAATAATACACCTGAGACACAACAGCAATCTTCCACCTGGGAAATTAATCTGAAACGGTCGTTTTTTACCAAGCAGACAACCCAAATCAGATGTGAAATTTTCATAATATGATGTAAACTATTACAGTCTTTGTTAAACAGAAGACATGAAAGGGGAGATTTTCTTCAACAAATATGATCACTGTACATTGACAGCACTTTATACAGCACATATTTATACGCCCTACCAGCGATACTGTGTGGAAAGTAAACTCTGCCAAATAAATGTTGAAATTACTTTAGTTATTTTAATAATTTACTAATATTCTATATTGATGAATTAGTCCTTCCTGAAGTTTCACACTACTTACCAAGAAGTGTTGAGAATGTCCCCTTGGTGTTTGACAGGGCAGCACTAGATGCCCCCACAGACATTCTGAAAATCAGCTGTTAAACAGTAATATAGCTCCCTCGCGACAAGCCTACTTCTAAGATTAGCATATTCAAGGCAGTTGACACCCAGTGAACCTTAACTAGCAAGTGAATAGCTAGATTTGTAAAGTACAAATTTAAGCACAGTAGCTTGTTATTCACTGTACTAGTGGCGGACTAAAGCTCCAAAAAATATATATGTATAAGAAGCTACCAATACTTATTCAACATGTAGCTTTCTGTACGTAAATAGCTAATGAATATAAAACGTGTCGCGAACAGTCACATGTACTTTAGTGAAAATTGTTCGCTATAGTATTTTGCCTGTCGCAAAGACAGACTGTCATTTTTAAGTGGAAAAAAGCTAATACTGTATTTCACTGCCACTATTTTCTTTTGCTGGTTTCTCCCCTGAAGCGTAGTCTGTGCGCTTCTCGTGAGGCTTCCCTGACTTCCGCCTTTATGTGTATTCGCGCTCTCGAATTTTATTGGCTTGACGCAAGTGTGATGTATCCTATCGCAGTGGTTAGCTCTAAAAAAAATTCAGAGTAGTGAAATTAAAAATGCGCATTTCCTTGCTTTGATATGCCATGCTACATATTACTGTTTCAAGAAATACCTAATCACTTATTGAAAAACACTACTATTTAGGACAAAATAGACATTTTTAAGATAATGGATGCCTCTGGTATTTAACATTTAATGTGACAAGAGACTCTTGAAGTGACGAGGCTGTGTTTTAGTCAAGATGTACATTTCAGGACATTTATGTTCAAGTAACGCAGGATAAAATTTCAAAAACTATATCCGCACCTCCTGTTTCTTGTTGCATTTCATAGCCAGATAAACACGGCCATAATGGCACAAGATCTCCCAAGCCGGGTGGTTGTCATTGCTTCTTCCGGTATAAAAAGGATATAAAACTCAGGATACTGCTCCGCAGCAATAATAGTCATTAGTCCAAATAATTGAGTCAGGGATAATGTATGGTAGCCCCTCCCATTTTTGACACCTCAGTTGATTGACACCTTAATCCCAGATCATGAGTATGAGGGAGAACTGAGTGGGTAAAGGGCAACTAGTTGGGTGTGAAGAGATGTGGGTCACACCCAACTGAAAACATTCAAAGAATCACAAAGCTTTCATTCTGTCCCTCTTAAAACTCCTTTTGCACTCAACATTTTCAAAGCAGGAAATGTCAATACCACAATACTAAGGTAAGGTCTTTCTTTCCAAGCCCACACCTGGACACACACTCACCAGGCCCATGCACACTCAGCTGCAGACACAAAATCAACTGAACTGAGGACAGAATCAACTGGAGCAGACACACGTACCTGGATTAGACATGCACTCACCTAACTGGTGCCGGGAATAATGGCCGATTGAAGCATCACCACTGTACCTTATTAATCAATATGTCTGCCCTGATCCTGAATAATAAATTCTGCTCCCCAGTTTCTGATTAATCAATATGCCTTTACTGTTCTCAATTAATCAAAACTGTTCTCCTGTTCCTGATTAATCAATACTGTTCTCCTGTTCCTGACTAATCAATACGTCACCCCTTTTCCTGCTTAATCAATACAGCTCCACTGTTCCCGTAGCTTGTAATCCCCCTCAGCATTTTCCTGACAGCTCTGTCAAACAAGTGTGTCTGACAGCTATCGATCCATTTAAATTAAGCTGCACCAACTGTACCTTGGCATTTACTCAAAATACGGTCACTGTGATCATGATGTCCTAACAGCAGTAATAGTTACAGCCAGTGTTACAGACACCACTGTAGTCACTTTGCACTGTTCTGCATAATACACAATCTCAGTTCACTGCAGACCTTTAGATACACCCAGCAGAGTTTCTGAGGAAGTGATGGTTGAAATTAGGTTTTTTGAACCCCTTTAGGATGAAGTGACAATCAGCTGTTAACAATTGACTTGGACCAGCAAAAAGAGTGGGTTTGCTTCATTTGGATGCCAGTATAAGTCTGCAGTATGCCGTGCAGAGGTGGAGTCTGCGCACCATGTAATAGCTAAGCCAATGACTACCTCCACCAAATGACCACCAAAAAGGTCAATGCAACCCCGGCATAACAGCCAATAAAGTTTTAGCCCTAAATACCGCAGTAGAATACATAGGCTATGCCATCACAATTGATTGTGCAAACACAATAAATGATACTTCATATACAGCAGAGCAGCCAGTAGGGTGTTACCAATATCATTGTTTCTCCTTGGCATCAATATCCCATATTTTAATTACACAATAATGTCTCTCTTGTGCTGTGACTTGCTGCCAGCAAATGTTTTCCCCCTCCATTTAGATGTTTGCTCCTCCCTCGCCTCTAATCATTGCTTCTTGTGGTACAAAAAGGATATAAAACTCAGTATACTGCTCCGCAGCAAAAATGGTCATTGGTCAAAATAACTGAGTCATGGATAATGTATGGCAGCTCCTCCCATTTTTGACACCTCAGTTGATTGACACCTTAATCCCAGATCATTAGTATGAGGGACAACTGAGTGGGTAAAGGGCAACTAGTTGGGTGTGAAGAGATGTGGGCTGAGTCACACCCAACTGAAAACATTCAAAGAATCTCAAAGCTTTCATTCTGTTCCTCATCAAACTCCTTTTGCACTTAACATTGCAGAGCAGGAAATGTCAATACCACAATAGTAAGGTAAGGTCTTTCTTTCCAAGCCCACACCTGGAGACACACACTCACCAGGACCATGCACACTCAGCTACAGACACAAAATCAACTGAACTGAGGACAGAATCAACTGGAGCAGACACACGTACCTGGATTAGACACACACTCACCTAACTCTCCTGTACAACAATTATCCTCAGAGTAATCCTTGTCCCCATCATAAAGAGATTACTTCTCTACAGTTAAGTGTTCCCTCTACTCCCCTCCACACAAACATACACCTACATACATAGGACTGTGTGTCTTTGCACTTGTGTAAACACCTGAAATTAAGACAACACAGTCCCTACAATTTCACTAAGATTACTGGGAGAGAGGGTGGTAAGAGGAAGAGACAAACGTATCAAGTTAGATAATGAAAATGATGTGATTAAAAAAGCTTGCCTTATAAATAGACACAAACATATTCACTGAAGGACTCAACTAACTAGGCACAGCTATGATTACTTTACTTGATCCCTTTAAATGCACTATAAACCCCTGTTGCCATTTAGGGGTATAAACACAGTTCTACTCACTGTTGTGGTGTGAGTTAGTGAAGTAATGAGGTTTCATGTAACCAAAAATAGACAGGGCTACCATACACTATCAAATATGGTTTGAACACTTTTTTTCCCTGTGGAGAGCACATTTTCTTGTCTTTTAGTTTCAAAGAAATCAGTAAATGACAGTTCATTGTACTTCAACCCTTCATGGAGTTCGTCAAACCTTATTCTAACATTACTTGAGTCAATGACAGAGCTGTTTACCCACAGCCAAAACAAAGTAAGCTGTGAATATCAAGCCGTGCCAAGGACACAGGTAGAAACAACACAATGATTAATCTTTCTTTCAAAAATATATGCTGCACAGACAGCATGACGGGATGACTGTTGTCTGCGAAAGCAGCTTATATGTGTGCGGTGTTTACTGAGCATTTTCTATAATCATATATAATAATATAAACAATGGAAAACAGTGACAAACTGGCAAAAAACAGATGTTTCTGTCCTGATCATATAAACTGATGTCCTTAGTTGTTACACATGCAGAGCCTTAATTTCAGTGAGCACAGGCAGAACTACATTCCTATACAGAGAACAGGCAAGGTCATGTTGAGGCCTGATCAAATTATTCAGTTTTACCAATGTGTTTGCAGTGTTTCCACCCACCCTGAACTTGGAAAGAAATTGCCAAAATGCGGCTTTTCACCTTCTTAAATTGTAAAAAATATAACATTAAACCGTGAGGATTTTTCTCTTTCCCAGCAGCTGACAAGTTTAAATATTGACTAGATCCATGCCCATTTCTCCACACACAAAAACAATTTTCTTCTCACCCCTAGGCTAAAGTCAACTGTAGAGAAAAGTGCAAATAGACATGTACCTGTTTGGTAAGAATTCTCCAAACAGAACACGGTACATATATTGTATGGATGCAAATATAGATGGTAATACACAGCTATACACACCAAGAACTACACGACACATAAATGCAAAAGAAACAAGAGCCAAAATAGACAATCCCTTGCCTGTTTGCCCCCAGAACTCCTTTCTTCCACACACATTTTAGTAAACCCTGTTATGTCTTGCTCTACCCCTCCAACAACACTCTCCCACACCATTTCTTCCAATACCTTTATTTTCCCCTCTCTTCTGAAGTGCAATTTAAATACACAGATGTACATGTTTCCCCTTCAGTTAAAAGGCAGGCAAAAATACCCAACACCACACCCTCTCCCAGGAACACAGAACCCTGTAAACATTATACAAATCATACTCGTCATCTGATTTAAAAAACAAAGTATGGTAGAAAAATATTGTTTTTATGTTGTACACAGTGTAATTTTTCCCTAAATCATAAAAAAGACAAAGAAAGGGGGGAGCTTTGGTTTCAAGACAAAAAGATACTTTCTTCACTGTCCAGTGTGTGTACATATGTCTGCAAGGAGACGCTACAATCAGCCGTCGGCTGGAGAGGCATCAGTCAGGGCCGTTGGGTTGGAGTCAGACGTCTGACTGAGCAGAGGGGTGAAGCCAGCGATGCGCAAGGAGGGAGAGGACGAGGAAGAGCATCTCGGAGGTGCTGCTGAGCGCCACGATGAAGGGCGCTTGCGAGGCAAAGTCGGCCTCTGCCCTCCGGAACGACAGCTGCATGACGGCCAGCGCCAACAGGCTGTTCTGTACTCCCACCTCGATGCTGACTGTCCTCCTGTGAGGCGTGGACAGCCCCGCCCCCCACGCCATTCCGTAGCCCAGCAACAGCCCAAAGATTGGCACGGTCACACCCACCACAACAATCTGCGGCTGCACGTGTGCCAGGATGGACGCGCCCATCTGGTAAGCCATGAAGACCCCACCCACAATGAGCAGGAAGCTGAAGGGCCGGATCAGTGCCAGCAGGGCACGACTCAGGCCTGGCAGCCGCAGCTTCACCAGCATTCCAAGGGAGATGGGGATGGCGATGAAGAGAAGGGTTGCCAGAATCTTGACAAAGGGTACATGCAGTGTGGCGTGTACACCTAAGAGCCACCCGTATATGGCGGAGGACAAGGGCATCATTGCTGTAGCAACCACTGTGGACAATAGGGTCATAGAGATGGCCAGTGTGACATCACCACCCAGCAGCAGGCTGTAGAGGTATCCTCCTCCGCCCCCGGGGGCGGAGCATGTGATGACAAGACCCAGGGACAGGGCTTTGGGCAGAGAGGCTAACTGGGAAAGGCAGTAAGCATACAATGGCATGACCAGGAACTGCCCAGCCATGCCCAGAAGGACAGGCACTGGAGGACACCCCAGTGTCCGCAGCACCTCAACCTCCACCTTGCAGCCAAAGGCACACTTGTTGATAAAGATGAGGGGCAGTAGGGCGAACAGCAGCGGGTGCTCAGAGAAGTGGGACAGTGCGCTTGACTGGAGCTGCTGCACAGCCAGGTCATCACTGCCAGGGGAAACACGGATAGAGTAATCAGAGCGCTCCTCCACCAGGACCGGCTGGGAGTCCTGGTCCACGTCCAGAAGCTGGATGTGCAATCGCGCCTGTCCCACCACGCCCGACATAATACCGATGACGTAGCTCCTCACTGGCCCCTCGCGCCCACTGCTGCTGACGTTTAGGATGGCCAGAACCTCTGGATTTAGAGAGCGCACGTTCACCGTTTGCCTTGAGCTCTTCTGTCCCATCCTGCTTGAGGCGCTCAGGTACTGGGTCGAGATTACGATCACTCCCTTGGTGTTTTCAGGAAATTCAAATTCCTGCGCGGTACCATCACCGATATGTATATATCCTCTGCTGCTGCCGGCTGTTACATTGTTGTTTTGGTTTATTAGGGACCTGCCTGTTACTGGCGTCTGTCGGTCTTCTCCTCTGATGACCAAGGAAAGACAGCAAAATGCTAAGACCGTCCTCATCGTATTGGCAGACAGACGGCGAAGACGGCCGCAGAGACCAGCGTCTCTTTGCCTTCCTCTTGTCCACAGTGTACCCGGTGGTCTCTCTCACCACCAACGAAAAGCACTTATTACATTCTCCGGCACAATCGCAACGTCGCTTACCGCACCAGGCGGAGTCAGTCTGGTATCCATAAAGCTTTACGAACCCTTGTTGTCTCTCCAGACGTCATCCGCCCCATCCGTCTCACACTTTATTATATTCCTGGCAAAGGAAAAATTCTCATATTTATATCGATTTGACCTGGTTCCTCTTTTCTCTTCCGGGCAGGAGGCGTCAATCGACTGCTGGCTGTTGCGCGGTACTCTTTCTGCTGCCTCTCCACCCATCTCCTTTTCGCTCATTCACTCGCTAAACTCTCTGCTAATCCAATCAAAATTGCCCTCGGCTTTAACTCTATAATGCCCTGTCTTACCAGTTTAGCAGAAGTGCTGTTTGGATATCAATATCCCCAGGGTATTTTCGCGGAGAGTTGAGAATTAATGTTGATGTATTTGTAAATTGAAGACACCCGTATTGTTTTGAATATGCATACAAAGAAATTCACTTTTCAGCATCCCATCTGCAATATTTGATGTTTATTTGAATTTAAATAAGACTAATTGCTGTGGATTATTTGAAAATCCTGCTACAACCATCCCTGAACCTGTCGTTATAGCAGTCTTTTTTATTGGAGGGTGACTTGAAATTCATGTTTATGACATGCATTAAATATATCAACTGTATTTAATCAAATATAAGTTTCATAATTATAGCTGAACCACAAATATCACAATTCAAAAATAGATGTGGTCAAAAAATTACTTTTAAAAAATGACACTAATGATTACATGATTCTGGCTTACTCCTGTTTGGACAATTTGAAAGTATTATAACTTTCCCGTGTTACAATCATCCCCAGTCTCCCCTAAATATTTTGAATGAAAAACAGCGGCGTACGTTTATACACCCCCTTTCTGTAATGCTTTTGTGTACATTTGCCGCCTTGATTCTGGTCGTTTACTTCCTTACACACTACACGAACAGTAACTTCAGTGCTGTAGGCAGTTTGCTGCTGTTAGCGGCATATCCGGTTACTACACCACACTCTGCCTTTTGATTAGTCTTTTGTCATATTGACCCGTTACACGTTTCCCTGAATAAAATAGAGGTCACAACTATCAAAAAGCCCCGCTATTTTGCCGGGTCTCCGGTTACAAACCCAGCCCTTCTCTTATCGACCGTTGCAAAAGCAGTACTGTAATAAGACACCAGTCAATTTCCCCGTTTTTATATTCTTCTTTAGATTGAGATTGAAATCTAAAACCTTTCACCTGAAAAGGTGAGCTCTGTGATTGTCAAAATGCAGCGAGTATGTGCTTACCTGCTTTTGTGTCAGGACTCGAATTGGTTTCGCAAGATAAGAACTTCAACTTTGGCAGACCTGACATTTGAGTGTTAACATTGGTTCTTTAGTCGTGCTGTGAGAACGATCGACATGCCAGAAAGAAACTTCATCAATAAGCATTCCTCACTAGTCTTGATAACTGTGCGTGTACACAGAATTCCATCACAGGCACGCTTCCACACACAGTCTAGGTGCCAAGCAATGGAAGTCAGCTTCCAATATTGAGTACAACTACTAAGTGGCTACAACTGACTCTCTTTTCGAGGGTGAATTCCATTGATTTTGATAGCACACACTTTAAGAGCCATAGAACTTTGTAGGTACACTACTGTCATACACCTCTGGAGCTGATGCAGTATGGGGTGATATCATATACATTAAGGTCGTTCAAGGAGATGGCGTTCATCGCATTTGTTCAACTGGAGCCGTTTTAGGGGTACGATGCCTAGTGCATTTCTCATGGGTGAAGGAGCTCAGGGGTATGCCAGCAGTGCCCCATCTTGAAGCCAAGAGGTTTTATTTAAGTCCAGTCTGCAGTAACATTCCAGACCAGGCATTCGAGACACGCCTTGCTCCTTTGGGCTTTGAAGAAATACTCTTGAGCAACATTTTCCTGTCCAATAAAACCTTGCTTATACAGACATGTCATTGCCATAGCATACAAAATCGCATTATATTAAGTAACATTACAGATATGTGTAATACACTTTCCTGTGGCATTGCTCTTACTTAAAATTTTAAGTTGACTGAAGAAATACAAATCTATTGGTATAAAGTGTTTCAATGAAAAATGTACCTGAGCTTGAATATCTAAAGACACTGTCACAAATATCCATGCTATAGTATTTGAAATGATATGCTGCATGACTGAAACAGTTGCAGGGTCTGGGCGTAGAGCTGATACTCCTTTGGGGACTGCCTCTCCTTCTTGTGAAACCTGAAGCTAAAACAGAGCAAGAAAAATCAAGAATACCATGTGTTTGGTAATAGAGGGTTTATTTTCAGAATATAAACATAGAAAACAAAGCTTAACATTAACATAACTCTGGACATAAATATCCACCCAAAGAAAAAAAAAATTAAAATAAAAAAAGGACAGCAGAAAAAGGAAAACCCTAAGAAGTCACACATGACATGACAGAACAGGCGATGAGAGAACATCTTATTCTCTCTGCTGACAGCAATCTGTCCCTCTGGCAACTGGTCTGTCCTCTGTCACTAAATATCTCACTTAGGCACAGAAGCAGAGCACCTAGACAACAACCCGCACCCCAGTAAGGCATAAATAATAAAGCTGGATCAATCAGGCATATACTATCCAAAAAAAATATGACACTAGGAGGAGACTGTATCATGTTGATGTCTGTAACCACATAAATTGCAACACAACAGGGGGAGCTGGGGATAGGAAGAGACTATGGAGAGGAGCAAACTAAATGTGTGCGCACATGTGCTTGTGTGCACATACCTGTATGTACATGTTCACATCTGTGTGTTGTGTGAGCAGTAACAGGGACACATATGGTGACAGGCAGAAGTGTTAGTGTTCTTCTATTATATGTACATGATACAGGTATGATGTTTCTAGCTCTGTCAACCACAAGGAAGGCTCTGTATATGTCTCTACAAGCCGCCAAAAGGTCATACACCTGCCTGTCAGTGACCTCCCCTCATCAAAAGCAAAAAAAGCAAATACATATATATGGTATTTATATCCATCATACAACACACAGTAACCAAGAGCTCTGTGTCTGATCTTTAGAATGGGGAAATGCACCTTCCCCTAAATTATTACAGCTTTCATTTAAAAACATAATTGTTCTGCCTTGTTTTAAAATGTTTCAAAAAGGCAAGGTGAAAGAATAGAAATGTGGAGAAAAAAAATGTGAGAGGGTAGTGGCCATAGGTCTACATGTGGCAGGGCACCCTCTCTTATCCTGTTTCATCCATGGAGGGGGGGGGGGTAGAGAGAGATTGAGAGAGGTGGAAAGAGACAGAGGGAAGCGAAAGAAAGGGGGGGAAAGGGACACTGATGTGATCATATGCAGGAGGGTACAGGCAGAGTGATAGATTCCCAGCTTCTGCTGCTCTCTCTTGCCCCTCCCCTTCTGTTCTTTCTGGAGACAGCCAGTGAGATCGCTTCAATTCCGCAAGGCAGCCAACCTGGAATGACCACAGTACCATCAATCTATCTGCACATGAGTGTGGTGTGTGTGTAACTGCAGGACAGATTTGTGTGTATAGTGTACAGCATGTATTGTGTGTAAAGCAGTGATATGTGTACAGAACATGGAGTGTGTGTATGTGTGTAGTATGAGTACAGCCCATGAAGCATTTATTTGAGTACATGTTCCATATAGTGTGATGTATTTACCTGCGGGATAGCTGGTCTTCTTTCTCCTGAGAGCGGACGGACGTCTCCCCAGAGAGGAAGCTCCAGCGGGCAGTTGGTTGAGCTGGTCCATTACCTCCAGCCCACTCTCCTCTGCAATCTGCACAATGAGGTCATCTACCTGGTCCTGGGGCGTGGTGAGTGTGGTGGCTGAGCTCATCGAGTCTTCCATCACCTGGGGACAGGGGTTCGGTTAGCACTTTAACAGGCAGAATCCAACACAGGAAAAAGAGTGGAGATGAGTGACAGACTAGTGTTTGTGGAGGGAGAATTGAGGGATGGTCTGACTTACAGAGGTATGGACGTCCAGGTTCTGGACCTGCGTCTCAAACTTGTCCATGACAGCTGAAACCTTCTGCAAGTCCATGGAGTTCAAAGCCTTGTCCAGGGCTTTAGTCACCTGTGCCATGTTCTTTGTTACCTAGAAAATAAAAGTGAAGATATTCTGGCTGACCAACACCGTGGTGCAAAGTTCTCATCCTGGGTTGAGGGGACCCGCTGAATATGCTGGTTTTTCTTTTAGCCATAACTGCAATCCTTGCATTGTAGACATTTATTAACTGGACACATAATTTATGGCCATGTAAAGTCAGACCAACACAAAAAAATATTTTCCATGTCAACATCCCAGGACTTTCAATAAAAAAATCAGTTCTCACATAACTAATTCTTTCAATTTCTGTAATGTTGCCATAAGGCTTTAGAAAGAGGTTATTCTCTTTATTTGATTATAGTACAGCTAGATTGGTGAAATGTCAGTGGTCCTAACTGCTTAAACTGTGGACACGTGATCACCATACCATTTGTGGAAAAAGGTTAATGACACAGCAAAAGTCAACAAGCCATACCTGTACTGGGTTCAAGTAAATGTCAAGAAAACATTATGCAAGAACATGTTTTTAAAGGGATATTCTGATATTTTGGAAAATTCAGCTCTCTAGTCAATTTATCAAGAGCAGAGAAACCAACAAGAACTATTTCAGTTTTTGCATTCGACTCTTAGCGTTTGCACAATGACTGGAGGACTATAGGAAGCTCTGGGAACTCAACCTAACCCCAATGAAAAGTCAGAGACTCTTCCTGTGAGACTGCAAGCCCCAAGACATCAGAGATGTGGTTTTGAGATTTAGTCTCACCAGAAGATTTTCATCCATGTCTGAACAGTGACTTTGGTAATGAAATATTGGTTCCAGTGTGTGTGTTTGTATCTGGGTGTGGGATTGATTCAGACTCACCCCTTTCATTGTGACAGCTGTCTGCACCTTAGAGGCGACAGCATCCACTCGGGATGCCATGCGTAGCCAGTTCAGCCCTTCATTCTTCTTACGGATGGCATTCTCTGCATATACCCGTGCACATTCCACATTCTTCTGCTGTAGCGCCTACACAAACACACACTGCATTAATACAAACATTCTAGTCTTCCTCTCTCTCACAATCACATACACACACTCATTTTGTATTGAAATCTTAGACAAACAAATGTAATCCTCTGGAGCTATTGTGCTTGTGACACTGACTCTATGAATATTTCAAACCCAAACACTTTCTCCCAGACTTTCAGTCAAATCTCATTCACCCTTTAAAAGGAAACATCTGATTATATACTGCCCCCTGGTGGTAACATGATGCACTACATCAGAGAATCCAGCTCCACAATCAGTTCTCAAGCCCAAAGCCTGCTTCCATGTTAAATCATTAGTACTGCTGAACTGTTTTTAAAATAATAATAATTTTAAAAAAGTCAGGAAAATGGAACAAACCACTATTGAGTGTGTGAAAGAACGCAATGAGCTTATGGCCAGTAAAGAATATGACAATTAAGTTTTTTTTTCAAATTAAGTCACTTTTCAATTACTTTTTCATCACCCTTTTATGTTCATCAGCAATAGCATTCATTCTCAAGGCTCATTTTGTCTGGGTTTTATTAAAAAATCCAGCAATTTCCCCACCTTTGTTTTTCATTTAAAAAAACTGGGTGAAAATCTATTTAACATATTAAAGCATTAAAAAGTGAACATTTTGGAAACCATTCTTGTCTCATACATTGACATTTTTTTTTCTTTTTACAGAACACTGACAGATTTCAGAAGAGTTCAAACCTTAGCGTATGCCACATTGTGTTCACTGAAATATAACAGTAATTTCATACAAACTGTAAATGTTTGTTGAGGAGTGAAAAATATAAGACTCTGGAAAACTGTTTTAAACTGAATTGCCCTCTCAAAAAATACAAAATATCAGGAAGAAGTACATAAAAACTGAAAACACTTGTGTCTGTGTCATGAATTATGCATTCCAAATCAAGAATTTGCATTAGCATATTAAATACAGTTCCTTTTGTAGATTGCTCTTACAGTGAGAGCATCTAAAGGCCATTTTTCAAGACTGGACAGTGGGACATGAAACTTTAAAAAATGCCATGTCATGCATGTGAAGGAAACATTTGTTTTTATTTCACTTTGAGAGCTGAAATAAGGAAGCAGATCATTCATTGCCTTATAGATCAATGTATACCAGTGGATAGTTCCACATAGTTGTAAAAATGTTGGCCCAGACCAGTGGTAGGCTGGTGATTAAGCAAAGCTTAGTATAGTACACTGTCAAAAAGTGTAACTTAATTCTTGATATTTTCCTTTAGGCTTGCTTATGCCTCTTAAAATTGAGCTATTTGTCAAACCAAATTCTTACGTATTTGTAACAGGACACACTTTCTATGCAACTACCATAAAATGTGTTCATGGCTGGAGGTCCACTTGGCATAGCAACAGTTGGCCCAGCCTTGCTATGGAAAGGTAGGTGTTCAACTGATTAAGATCACTAGCCTCATCCCTCTTTAGCAGCCACTCTGGCTGGCCAGGCAAATGCAAGTATATGCATTATGTTCTGAATTTTGTCATTCTCTGATGGCACAGGCAATACCTAATTTCTTGTGCATCTGCAGTTAAGGCTATCATGAAAGCTGAATCAGAAAAAAATCTAGTTGCAACCCTCTTCCACATTTTCATTTGCAAAAACTAAGCAGGACCTCACATGCTGTAGTTAGTCTTCATTAACTGTGTTCCATGTGTAAATTACTGAATTGTTTGAATTAAATCAAAATTTTCTCTCCACTTATAAAAAACAGCTGGCTCACACAGTATGTGTTCATGGGGCTTGCTGTGAGTTCCTATGTCTGGGTATCTGAGTCTGAGCCTTGCTGTTACTGGCTGTGGCCAGAGATCTGCATTGATGAACCATCAACTGACTCAGCCTCACCAGGGAAAGATGGGGAGAAAGTGGGTTAAAATGAGTCTCATGGTTCTTTTGCAGCCATTCCTGGCTGGCTGGGTGCCTGCAAGTATCTGAACCAAGTACATGTGGATTTTCTGTGCCCCTTTTGACACAAAAGCAGTGTACTGGAAGACATATAGCTACCTCCTACAGAGGCAGTGAGAAAAGGTTACTACAGTGAGATGATTTGTTTGCTCATTGGGAAGGGGGGGTTGTGGCTTAATATATAGATATATACCCGATCATTGTATCTGTTCAAATCAGTGAGTTACTGGCAGCATGTGGTAGCTCCACCTATTCTGGGTCATGATGCTTAGTACATACATAGCCAACCACAGTATGTCCTGACCTAGTCAGTATTCAAAATCAGATCTTTACAAGATGAGCTGTATATTAGCTTCCATTTAATAGTTTTTTTTAAACATAACAATTTTAACATCAACATTGTTTTTGCAAATTTGCTTTTAACTGTCTGCATAAGTCTCAACAAATAATATTGGAGATCCAAGAAATTCACTGACATCACAACACTCACCTTCTTAACCTTTGCCTGCTCTGACTTGGAGTCCTTCTCTGCCTTTTTGGCAAGCTTCTCCAGCTGTTTAGCTGTGAACTGTGGATCATAGAGGAGAGAGAGAAGGAATGATTGCAGAAAGGGAAGGGTGAAAAACAAGGAAATAAAAAAGAAGATAAAAGTATGCATGAACACCATTGAGTTAGCAACATTTTGTGTCATAGTAGCTGTAAGCCTACAATATGCCACTCACCTTCAACTGGAAAAGTGTGTCTGTGGGAGGGAGAGACAAAGAGAGAGAAAAAATAAATTGGGAACAATATTACAGTTTGTAGTTTCTGGGATCATTTTGCATAATACTGTAATGCTGTTGACAATATTGATACTTAGATCCAAAAAACCAAATGTAAAGAATGGTTCTGATTTTCAGCAGATGTAAATTCTGGAGAGGTTATCAGAAAAATATGGACAAATATGATGAAAATTACTTTTAAAATGAAATTAATTAAAACAGATATACACCCAGACTGAAACCCTAACCTCAGGCTTCATAAATAAAGACATAAAATGAAAATTTATCATGAACCTGTGGCTGTCATGCCTTATTTCACCAAACAACCTCTGCACACACCCAATGGCAGCAAGGAGCTGGCATCTCACAGCTAGAACAGTGAAAGCTGGTGAGCACCTAGCACTCACTGACAACAAAGCCCACTGAAGTGCTGTTTCAAAAGATTTTATTTATGAAGTAAACAAGCTAACCTCTGATTTGCTCCAACAAGCAACATTCAGACACATATGTTCCTTGCGTTGTTCAATGCTTCCTTACTTGATTCTTAATTGTATCCTTCTATTTAACATTCTTTGTTAATAGCTGTAACTTTCTCCAAACCATGTTTTTTGATTGTTTAAAGCCATATAGGCAGCATTTTATATTTATTGTCTTAATTCAAGTTATATGTATTTTATTCTATTTGTGTTTTTTTATTTGTACTTATTTACAATAAGCGAAGTTAACTGATGTCAGACTCATTTTGGGTAATAACGTTTATTGTTAAACTGTAAAATATCCTGCCTCCATTACATATCTTTGTCACAAGTGTTGGATAATGGCATCAAAAATGCAGTATCGGTCGGGCTCTTCCATGTAAATAATATAAAATAAATACAGTCTACATTTCCTTTTTCACACCAAGTTATGGCTCGCAGTATTTTCATTTTGGGGGCAAAAGATGAACTAATTATTGTTTTGCCATTACCAGATATTGGTAGGTAAATAAGTTGTGCGTCCATGTTAAATGACAGGAAGTCAGGTTGAACTGTTAACAAAAACAGTGGCAATTTGACATCCAAAACAAAGTAAATGGTTCCACATCAACGTAATATACTGCAACCATACACACTCAAAATATACCAGCACCATCACTGGACCCTCTTACACTGATCCATAAACCATGTAATTTTAGTAAGGACTGGAACCTGCCTGCAACGCTGATTTCTTTAAGGTTTTTGGACGTTTATGCTAGAGAAAGGTGACAGAACAGAGAAAGGTCTCCTTGCCCATACAAAACTTAAATCTGAAAGGGATAATAGTAGCTGAGCTCCCTCTAGTGTCATGAGCACAGGAATCTCTATCGTGCTTAAAATAGTTACAGAAAACTGGGCACAGCACTATAAACGATCTTGTGCACAAGATATATTTTTATCTAGTTACCTCTGTCTAGTACCCTGATCTAATTTACTTTCTCTCAGTGTGAGGAGTGTAACAGAGAATAGGCAAGACGTTTCGAATGAATTCTGACCAAATTATTTTGGCAACTTTGAAGTTTACCTTTAAGGCCTTGGGGCACTGGTAAACCACGAAAAAACATACACAGGATAAATGTTCAAGCCAGAATTATTGAGGCTTCAGTATCAAAGAATTTAATAATTATTAGTACCTTTCATACAACTGGTATTTCAATAAGACAATACCTTTATGAATACCGTGTATATAACTGTAACTGCTTTTGCATGCCAAGCCAATAAAACGCTATTAGAGAGAACTGAGAACCTCACTTAACTTAACCAATCATTGCCTCATCTTAACTAGAACATTCTGTCAAATGGTTTGAAATGAAAACCGATTCCACTCAATGAGGTCAAGTAACCAAGGTCTTTCAAAGATAGCTTCTCTACAGCTGCCACAATATGTATTATTGGACAGACAGTTTCACAATAAAGTACCTTTGTATGCAAGAGAAGCTGTCTGGTCTTTGGGTATAAAATCAGGGATTGCGAAAGGTAGTCCAAATGGATTTGTTGCCTGTGGATGACTCTATGTTTCAGTCAACTCTTCTTTATTACTAAAACTGAAGGTAATTTAAAGAAGATATAAATAGCTGAAACCATTTCCTGTATCTCAACATGTTTATTTAATGGCTGTGGGCTTTGATAAAGCCACAGTGTCTGCAAGCTGTCAGAAGACTTGTTCTAGGAAGTCCGGAATGAAGACATCACTGGGTTTTCGCGCACAGAGTTGAGACCACATCCAAGACCCTATGATGATTCATCTTTGCTTTTTAAAATATTGTCATAAATGCTTCTTGACGGACAAATGGAGAAACAAACACTTGTTAGTGTATTTCATGATAAACTCTGTTAATCGCATTCCCTGTGGCAGTGAAATGTCTTTCCTTTGGGACAGCCCATGTCTCATGTGAACAGCAGTCCTTTCATCATTACAATCTTTAAAAGACAATCCTACATTGCCTCTCAGACAAACTTACATTTATTGCCATTATTGCAACTTCATGTGAGAAATATAAGATTTAGATCAGAATCTAAGATACAAATCAAAATGGAAGCAGTCCACCCTCTCACTCATCTCAAATTTGCAAGCATATCATGCGTAATTTCGTCGTAGGGGGGAGTAGTCTGTATTTATTAATGTGCCACTGTAAATTGAGAGTAATTACAAACAAGATAACCACCAACTTGCAGTGATGGTTGAAATGAGGCTCCACCGACCCATTTAGGGCGGCGATACATACGATTCGCAGTCATTTACTTGTTTGAACCAATCACATGTATTTCTCTCCACAGCCAATGCGGTAACAAATGCAGTGCAAACCACTGAGTCACTGATATTCAAGTAGTAGCTTACACCATTTTTAATTAAATGAAACCCGACTCCCTCATCGCTAGTATAGCGCCGGTGTCGTCAGTGGTCTTATAATTCTTATAGCAGTGAGTGGTAAACTACCCCACTGAAATTGAAGGTCTAAGTTAAACCCGTCTGCATTTGCGTACCCGGAAATATAATCGCTAAAATATTGGTTGACATGGTATCGAAACATGAATGCTAATCGGACATCATTTTTAAGTTATTGTCCTTGCATATATGATAGACCACTTTCTAACTACCTCCACTCCCAAACAAAAGCCCCACCACTAAAATGCTACCTAATGTTACATAACATGAAGTGAACAGTTACGCCATGTACTTTTATCCATAATCAGTTGATTCTCATGGCCCATGCCAAGGCATAGTTATGCATTTCAGTTGCTCTAGTTAAAAATGTAGCTAATTTCTTTACATAAATCAAAGTACACTTGAATTCACGTTAGCTCAAAGAATTGCTAGTTTGTTCACGTTAGTTCGACTGCGTGGTAGCAATGACTTTCGCATTACATCGCTGTAATAGAATTACACTGCCACTAGTAAACGTGTAAGGGTAAAACTAAAGGCTAGCTCTAACATCACAGACTTTGTATGTCAATCGCATAGAATAACTACCAAACTCGTTTCTCCAGAGAAGTAAACTGGCTTGTTAGCTATCGAAGTTACCGATCATAGCTAGCGATCAAGTTCGATAAAAAACAAATCTGTTTCAGTTCACTAGCTAATGATAGCACAAACTTCATAACATTAATGGTAGTCTATCCACGAATCTGGTAGTTTATGCTCATCGCCTTCCTCTGAAAAATCGCGTATGCCCTTTCTTAAATTTAATAGATTTATGTTACCGCACATGAGGTTTGGTAAACTACACACAGGTGCACCTAGCTTCACAGCTACCAATAGCTAACGTTAGCCAAATAACCTGTGGTGGCACTATCCTTGATTATTTTAAGAATGATTAATATTAACAGCTGGCAATGATAGACACCTAATACAGACATTTCTTACCATCCATGTCACTACGTGTATTTATTCCGCTTGTCGCGACTGTGGGAGATATGTCAGTTTTGTTTCGAAGCTGGTATTTCTGTTTTGTTTTTATGTCAGTTACCGTCCTCTTCCTCTTCCTGGCTTGTAAGCGACAGATACCGCCTCCCAGTTCCCATCATTCAAGGTTTTCCTTCTGCGTCTGCGCAGATGGTCTACGCCCAATATCTCAAAATGTCCTAGACCCCCTAGTGGCCATTTATTGTAAAAAAAAAAAAAAATAATAATAATAATAAATAAATAAACAAATAAATAAATAAATAAATAGATAGATAGATAAATAAATAAATAATTACGCTTTCGTCCACAGGAACCTTGTCAGAATGTTCAATTTTGAATATAAATAAGTGAGCTCTTGGCATTCCTCAGGGTTGATATTCGATTTTGGTATTACTATGTACAAAATGCCAGTTGCAATCAACTGTGCAATGAGTTATAACAATGCAATCAAAAAGTTCAGTTATTCTAAGGCAATCATAGAAAAACAACATGTGGTCTAATCATGGTCAGTTGTGAAAGCACTGAGGTGGTTTCAGCAGTGCATCACCTCAGGGTGGTTTTTGCCCGTTTGTACTAGAGTTCAGTAACAAACTATTCTATGTGTTTGTCTGCTACTCTTAAAGAGCATGGTGTGAGTGAAAAACGTTAGTTATGGGGAGACAGAATGTTAAAATGAGACAGTTTGATCGTAAAGTCCTAAATAGTTGTTTATTACAGTCGACTAAATAGTCAAATACTTCAGTTCGCCCATTCAAGGTTAAAGTTATAGAGACCATTCTATTCGAAATAGTTTGACAGAAAGCCACACTGTCATCCCTTTTTTAAATTAATTTATTTGATTGTTTATTTATCAGGGACAATGCAACTACACATTGTTACAAGAAACATGAAATATGAAACAGATGCCGTGCATACAAGGTTTCTAGCTGATGCTAATTTGCAACCTCTGTACCTGTTTAGGCTTTTAAATTAAGCATTTCTTACAAAGTTTTACATGAGAAAAAAAGAAAGATCAAGATCACATACAATTGTAATAAATATTCAAGAAATGTGTATATGCATGCATTGCACGTACATATGTATGCTAAGTATGCTGCCATGTTAGGAGTCTTTGCAGACATATATAAGTGTCATCTGCATACATTTGACAGCTGACTCCTTTACAGCTTTCTGTCAAATCATTTACTTTCAAATTGAAAAGCAACAGGCCCAGAATTGAGCCTTGCAGAATTCCCATTCTGCATTTTTGGAGGGCAGAACGCTTGGTGTTGATTTTAACACATTGCTCCCGGCATTCAAGATATGACGCAAACCAACCTGCCGCTTGATCAGGAAAATTAAAATTTGTATTAAGTATTAAGTTTTCTTAAAAGTACCTCATTGGCACCGGTATCAAAGGCTTGTTTAAGGTCTAAAAACACTGCAGACACAACATTACGCTTATGTAGTGATATCTTGATATTGAGATAACAAGTGGCCATTTTTGTTGAATATTTTGGCCTATATCCAGATTGTTTAGAATGAAATAGCTGATTGTTAGCAAGGTTGGCAAGGCATCTAAAATGGCACAACAAGTACATAACAGTTAATTATTTATATATATGAAGTAGGCTTATAGCTTCAATTAGACTAGATAAATAATGTATGAGCAAATGAGAGGCAAATTGATACAACGCTGAAGAGGTCCACTCCAGTCGACTTTTGACCAGATTTTACCCTTTGATTTGCACTAGCCAATATAATGTGTCAGTAAATAATTTGTAAGTATGGAGGGTCCTTTGGGGTGTCAGGCCAGGGTGTTTGCAGCACATCCTGGGTAACCTGGTGATTTTCCAGGAGAGCAATTAGCGGTCCATCACAATCCTTTCCAGCAAAGAGGGCCCATCTCCTTCAGCCAGCCAATTTCGTTCAAGCCCTAACAGAGCAGTCACCTGGACTGGTGGGGGTGGGGTGGGCTCGGACTTCCAATGGTGTTATCACTGGGCTCAGACAGCCAAGTTGTAGCCATACTGTGTGAGTACCCTGCTTTAGGGCTGTTGTAATTACTGGCCTCATAGGGGCAAAAGAGCCCATCAGGAAAAGAGCCAGTAAACTTCCCCAGTCTTCACAACTATTTTTCTCTCTGAGCAATTCTCCTCTGAGCAAGTCCCCTCAGACAACTCCAGGTAGGATTCCACATCATCATCCGGGGTTAGAAGGTCGGGGGGTCCACGTCTGTTCAGCCACCTGGGTCTTCAAAAACAGCTCCAATAGATTTAATAAAATAATTACTATTAAAAAAATACTAATTATTAATTAAATCCTAGGATTGGTTGACAGGAATGAACAGTCTGATGAATCAATCTTGGTCAGAAATATACATTTGCAAATGAAATACTTTAAAAAGGTTTATTGGACAAAGACGAAGTAGACCACAGACCTGGTCCACCACCTTGATAGATGAGTATAAAAGACATAAACAACAAAACAAGAATATGTCCAAATATCGCTGGAGGATTATCCTGAACCCAAGCTTCATTAAGAAAAAACTTAGCGCTGGAATAGGAAGACTTAGCACAGCAGAAAATACTGAGCTTGACTGAACAAAAACTGGAGCCCTGTAGATGGATCGTACTCTGTAGATGGATCAAACTCTGTTTGCTTATCATATCTGCCCTTAACTTGACCCTACATTGGGAAGATGACCATACAGGAAAAAGAGCAGGGCATACAACATTTGAATTTAATGAATCTGTGTCTTTTGCTGCAGCTTCCCTAGAATGTATCTGAGTATAACTGTGCACAGTGCTCAAATAAAGGAAAACATTTTGAGGTAGGTTGATACACAGGACAAACACTCCACCAAACATGTTTCCCAGGCTTACCACAACTGAAGTCTCACATACCAAATCTGACACCTTTTTTGCTTTTAGGTTACAGTTGGTAAATACAATAATGTTGTATTTAGATGGGTCAGAGTGCCTTTAACTGTTTTAAATGGTTGATATGAATATTTAGTCATATTGTGAGTTATAAATAGAATGGTACTTCCAGGTTAAACCCCATTAGAATCAATGGATATTCTGAATTTGTCTGGTTCTCCTATATTTGTGTTTATAATATATTTCCATTTAAATTTATCCAAAATAAACATTAAAGCAATAAAGTAATCAATTGGCCGATAAATCAGTTGTATATGCAATATATTTGGATTTAAACTAAGAGTTATATCATAAAATAAGACTAAAAACATGATAACCCCCTCATGTTCCAGACTGACTTCAGAAACTACATTTGTGTCCTGCATAAAGTGGATGTCTTGCAATTTGTGGAACCAACTTGTTCAGCCCCACCTGTGGTCACATGGTAAGCATAGAACAGTTTCTTATCACTCATCAGCTATTTCTGTTATGTAAACATACATTCATAGACATAGGGAGTAGACAACGTAATGGAAATGAAATAAAATTTCCATAATTAGGCAAATCGCGTGCTGCTTCAAGAATGTGTACTTTGAATAGCAAGGATAGGAACAGCAAGGGAAGACTGCTCGTTTTGAACAAATCCACTTCTTCAGCATCGAAGGTATTGAATGCAGCATGTACTAGTATTATTAAGCCGGTTATTTAAAATATGAAAAAGTTATTATTATTTTTTTTTACTACGGAATTCAGTCAAGGGGTTGTAAACGAAGTGGGATTAATGCTTTGTCGAGTTAAATTAGGGTGTCGCTCAAGATTCATCGTACCACCAAAGTGGTTCAATTTTTAACTGGACAGATTACTATGGTAGCATACGCCACAATGCAAACCTGCTCTGTGACAGGTTCAGTTCAAGCTAAAACCTCCGACAACATGAAAACGCGACATGTTGACAAATCAGACTTGTAGGGCGCATGCGGCGTCACAGCTCCTGGAAAGCACATAAAATCTCAGCCCTTGCTTTCACGGATTTTAAACTTCTGGCTTCAGAGAGACCTCACCTTACAAAGTAAAATTTCACTTTATAATGCAGAAATGATATATCTCGTTTAGGTCTACTCCTGCAGCATGGAGGGAAAGAATAAACAAAGTTAATTTTCAATCTTTGTTCAATTGTTATCAGTATTCTGTCTTTGTAGTTTTCTCCTCCTGTAAACCCTAGTTGTGGAAAACAGCCGGATGTAGTTTGTGTGTATTTCTGAACGCAATGCGGGAACAAATTTAACCAAAGAGAATGAGACGTTCAGAGAATGGATGGTTGATGACAGCTCTAGATGATAACCTATGCCAGTGACAAGTGCATCTCGTGCGAAGCATGGATCTCACCCACCCCCGCCACACCGAGATCAGTCTCCGATGGGGTTTACGGTGAGCAAGCACGCGGAGAATGCAGGTAAGTGACCAATACAATATCATGGTTTACAGTTATCGTAAAATAAATGTTTACCTGCTAAAAAATATTTTAAAGGTCTAACTTCAAATGTAGAAAGTTTTATATGTACTTGCCACCAAGAATGCAGAGAACTGAGTGCCCATCACTCGGAATAGTGTCGTTACCTCTTACTTTGGCTACGGATAGATTTTTTGTTTGTTTGTTTTTACTGACGAAATGTTTTGAAAATATTCGTATCTGTTGAACAATGTGCATATTATGTACATTTTTAATGCAAGCTTTGAAGATGTTGTCCTTACTTTCTAACGAGCTTAAGAAATTAGCACAATCCAATTTAAATATGCTTGCCTTACACTATGGGATTAGTACGAATGTTTTCCTACATATCATCCAAATATGCTGTCTCATGTCTATATTAAAATATGAATTTTGATCCTGATAAATATTCTGTAGGCGAGTATAACCATAGATTAATTTTTTTTTTTACTTTTTGGAGGGTAAGTAACTTAAACGTTGTCGCCAAACTAAATTAGCGGGGAAATTATTTATTTTTGAAAATGTGTCTGTCCTTACTGTTCCGTCTGAAAAATCATGTTCACATGAATCTCAGCATAGCTATTGTTTCTGTTATACAGTGTCAGAGTCGAGTCCCACTGACACGGTATCCCAGTCTGGTAACGAATCAACTGGCACACCAGTGAGCCAGGCTCATCCGACTATCATCGTTACACCCCCATCCCGCGAGGACCTCCTAGCGCCAGATCCAGGCAAGACCGTTCCCCTTGCCATCCGAGAGGCCAGACCCGGGGTTCCGATCGCTGTCGGTCGCCGACCCTTCCCAGGAGCAAAAGCGTAATGGTCAGATTAAAGTAAGATCACGGGCATTTTCTAACAGCTTCTAAACTAGATTCATATTACATGTACGTTATTGCATGCACTTAATGTAGCATTGCATAGCAACATTATTGCATCCTTCTTGACAGCATTGCAGGCTATGTTATTTGCTCAATTTGACTCGTAACATAACCATAGGATTGGAAAGCAACGTGTTTGAGGGACGTAACCCAGGAAAACGTTATGCTCGGCCAGGGTAGCGGTGTGTTCCTTTCCGCATTGCAGTTGCTTTCACAAAACAGGGACCTTGTTTATGTTGTGAGTCAGTAACGTTATTTCCGGTTAATACAATTTATAACACCTTGGATCTGCAAGTCCTGGAATTTGGGGCTCCAAGAAGAGGATGGAGCCAACGGCGGACACGGACGCGGATCCGATCAAGCTGAAATCTTTGAAGCACCCGGGAACATTTACAGTGCCTCAGCAGGACAGGGTGAGGGTGATTCCAAGAAGCTATGGCCTCTCTGCTCCATATGTTTGAGACCTTTTTTAATCTAAACTGAAAAGTGTTTTCAGAATTTCGCAGTCCGAATTAGTTGGCTCGTTGCGATAACCTACTTAATACGAGGAGCTTGTTGGTAGTTTAGCAGGCTAGCAGACGTCAGTCGCTTGTGTGTCGCCTGCGCAATGACGTATTCTGCCAATTAACATTCTTTGCAGTGCCAGTCTGGCTATTAAAAGCTCATCTCAGCGAAATCCCAGACGAATCTTAGTCCGATAAGACGTGCGAATGGAAAGAAGGACAGCGCAAGATCTGTGTATAACTTTTATTTACATGGCCTCAGTGTAGTGAGGCGTGAGGACACGAAGGTGGACTCGATTGACCTCTTAACTTCACCATTAGGTTACTCGCCCAGTAATAAGCAACAAAAGATTATGTTGCTTCATAAATGATACCATAATTAACTCAATATATACCTGTGGATCATTATGGAAAATATGCAACCTAAGTTATAGCTTGCCTTCAACATCATAACGTTACAGTTACATCATAGGCCTGAAGGAATTGCAGTGATGTCTATTACAGTGAAGGTCTTCTTTGTGACATTTAAATGCAATATGATAGGTCATTTTCATTTGCTAACATTTTTTATGAAGATACTGAGTACTTATTTAATTTTAACCATAGGTTCTATCAACTAACATGTGTTCATGTTACACCTATATTATGTTATGCGTGATCCTTCATGAGCATAAACTGAATTATTTAGTGGAGGCTAGTCTCTGTCGTGATTTGTGGCAGTATGGTCCCAAGCAGCATGTTGTCATGTTGTTTTTGTGTTTTCAGCTGGGCAAATGCAGAAGTGTGAAAGAGTTTGAGAAGTTGAATCGGATTGGCGAAGGAACCTACGGCATTGTGTGTGAGTCAAACACATATTCGACTTTTTAAGCCTGACAGAGTGATTGCCTCCTCACAATGCTGTCCCATGTCACCAGGAGTTTGGCTTTCTGTAATGAGTATCCTCCCATGTTTTGGCACAGGCTAATATTGTAGCAACGTAAGATTATGGTCCATGTAGTTCATAGGTATAAACAGTATTCACCTGTTCCACACACCTGTATTCTGATGGCTTAATTTGCCTTCATCTATGAACCAAATAATCTATGCAGTGTACTGACATCATACCTGTACACTGTCATAACTCTACTCTGCCACTCATGTACACTGACATACCTGTACATTACCACACTTGTGTCCTGATATACCTGTAGATTGACGCATATGTGTTGCCTGTGCAGATCGAGCCCGTGACACAAGGAGCGATGAGATTGTGGCTCTGAAGAAGGTGCGCATGGACAAGGAGAAGGATGGTGAGTGGAGTCATTTCCCTCACGAAACTGCTGATATTAAAGGGCACTGCTGATGATTCAGTGCACTTGATGTCTTGCAGTGGTGTTTTAAGGCATTGTTTTTGACATATTTCAGGATGTCACTACTAATGTTGCAGGGCACTGTCGATCTTTTGGGACACTATTTATAACGTGAGGTATTTGTCATGCAGGGATACCCATCAGCAGCCTGCGGGAGATCACGCTGTTACTGAGACTCAGGCACCCCAACATCGTACAACTGAAGGAGGTGGTGGTGGGCAGTCACCTGGAGAGGTAAAGACATGCTCAGGAACATGCACCTTCTCATAGACACCCTCTGCAAATTTATAGCCACACCATTGCACACACGTGTGCTGACACACACGCACTCATCTCACTGTTGTGCCCATGTGCTCACACACATGTATTTGCCTGTATTGATCTCCCCAGTTTGTTCCTGGTGATGAGTTACTGTGAGCAGGACCTGGCCAGTCTACTGGAGAACATGCAGACCCCTTTTTCTGAGGCACAGGTGAGACGAGACCCAGATGAGACTAAGCGGAAGGGCCTCATTCATACTCATGGTGACTGTCCTGTTATGCGGGTGAGGCTGTGGGTAGCTAATACCTTGGTCACACTTACAGTTTCAGTAGGGAACGTTCTGCTTTGGTGGGTAGGATCGCATATGTTTAGTCCAGGTATAGTTGTCTCACTAGGCAGGTCTTGACTTTTCCTCATGTGTCCAGGAATCTCTTTCATACAGGCATCCGTATCCTGAAATGTTATGGAGTGTTTATGTATAGACCTCACGTGCGAATGAAAGCCTCACTCAGTGTTGCGGAAAAGTGGCTCTGGCAATGTGTCACATTAATACTGAGTAACGTAAACTCAGAACCCAATCATAGAAGCTCCTCACCCACCCTTGGACTAAAGCAACATTCCAACACGTAGCTTAAACACGGCACTGAGCTGTACCTTTTTCCATTCTGACATTGGTCACACTTATATTGTGTGAACACACTCATGGAAATCAAACTGGCAGTCATTGATAGTGAAAACAAGATTGGCGACTAGTATTGCTGAAGCAGTTAATATGGAAATACTTCATGTTATTTTCATTTGTTATTATTTTCCCCTATTACCCCCAAGTTGAACTTATCAGCCCATAGCAGTGACATTCTTCGACCAACTCAATACCCCACCGAACACAGGGGACTCCTCCTATTCACCTGACAAATAGTCCTCACTTCATTCACACCACACATATGTCACTAATCACATGAAGTCGGCATGCACTCTGTTCACACACTTGCAGGCACCCAGCCGGCCAGGAGTGGCCACTAGAGAGCGATGTGGCCAATAACTTTATCTCCTTAATCTCTGTCTTTTCCCAGAAAAGCTGAGTCATGTGTTTTTCCCATCTGGCTCAGCCAGGATTCAAATACCTAGCCACAGGACTGTCGCATGAGCCACCCACTCACTCATGGCTACGTGCTCTGCGTGTGAAAGTGGCTAGGGACTTACTGCCACTCACCAGGAGTACCTTGTTGGCCCTGTCAATTGTTAATCTCCTTAGAAACGATCAACAGACCAAAAATTTAGGCAATGCCATTGGTGCTAATCATAGTTAACATCGGCAACAAGGTTCTTGCTCACAATGCTTATGTTCATAGGTAAGGTACTATAGTGATGTATTTGGATGATGTGTCTTTGAGATGAGTATGTTTGTCCCCCAGGTTAAGTGTATTGTACTACAACTGCTTAAGGGTCTGGTCTACTTGCACCACAACTTTATCCTGCACAGGTAAATGACCGTCCATCAACTGCAACCACCTCTCTCCCTCCCATTTCCCACAATCCCCTGCTCTCTCTTGCTATCTCCCAGAATACTCCCTTTCTTCAATTTTCAGAGTTTTCAGAGTAGTTGCCCCTTCTAAATTTCTTGTTTTATTAAATATTTCTCTCATTGAATGGTTTCAGATAATTAACTAAAATATAGACAAGGGAAACTCACTCAAACATAAAACCTAGTTTTTACCTAATTATTTCATTCATTCGATAGAGATAGTCACCATTTACCAATATTGCCACTGTGGAAAAATAGTTGCCCCTCAAGTTTTGAAACAGAGAAATCAACACATTTTCATTGAAAATGGCAACCAGCCCTATTGAGCTAAAAAATGCATATATACTGAACCTTATCATCAGAGAGAAGTAGTCACCTTAAAGCTTCAAAGCAGATATATAAAGGTTACAAAGCCATTTCTAAGGATTGGCCATTTCTCTTGGAGCCATTTCTCTTGGACTCCAGCAAACCACAGTGTGCGCCATTATCTCCAAATGGAGAAGACTTGGAACAGTAGTGAATTTCCCCAGGAGTGGTTGACCCGCCAAAATTTCTGCCAGGGTGTGCCAGCACCTCATCCAGGAATTTCAAAGAACTGCAGGTCTCTCAAGCATCAGCTAAGGTCAGTGTCTACGACACTGGGCAAAATTTGGCCTTATGGAGGGGTGGCAAGGCGGAAACCACTGCTCTCTGAGAAAAGCATAACATTGTCTCACACTTAAGTCTTTTGGATAATATTCTATAGACAGATGACTCAAAGGTGGAACAAGTCCTCCTTTGTCTGGCATAAAGCAAATACAGCATTCCACTGTAAGAACATCACACCTGCACTGAAACATGGTAGTGGCAGTGAGATGGTATGGGAATGTTTTGCTGCGGCAGGGCTAGGGATGTCAATTTCGTGCAATTCTTTTAATCAATAGTCGAAACCTGTTAATCGATTATTAACAATTAACTGATTGGTTTAATATCTACTATAGCCTATAAAAAAGACTCAAAATAGGCCTATCAATAAATGAGCTGGAGGCTATATGACTACGTAAGAGGCGTTTTATTAAGGCAAGCCCCAAAAATCATTAAAACAGGGTTCACATGGTGCATTAAGGTCATAAAAAAATAATATACAAAAAGGATTCGCTGACTGAGAAATCTATGTGAAACGGGAAGAACGCTGACATGTAAACTCCCGCATTGATCATAACAAAATACATTTCTTATTGATGCTGATTAATTTCGTAATAAACAAGTGAACGGATGAATGACTCAAAATACCATAAATGGTCTAATATTATAATTTGTTTAATTATCTGAAACCATTCAGTGAGAGAAATAGGCAATAAAGGATGATATCAAGAAGGGAATAAAAAATCTCACAGTACTGTAGATCCCCAGTTATTTCTTGTGTTGTGTTGGTCTCTATGGTATTAACCTCTGGTGCTGCTTGTATGTATAAGTTGCTGTGTTAATATCTGTGGTACTTTCCCACAGGGATCTCAAAGTATCTAATCTGCTGATGACAGACAAAGGCTGTGTAAAGATTGGTGAGTTTTGTCGTGCAGACCTCCAGTGCATTGTGGGTAACAATAATCTCATAAAGTCAGATCTATTCTTTTAATATAATTTTGTGCGGGGAAGTTGCATTAACTGAGGCTATGGGGTTTCAGAAATGTACTGTGTGTTTGTACATGTTTGTGGATGTGTGTGTTTGTGAGGTATAGTGTCAGGTCTGTGCTCATGTGCATGTGACTACTGCAGGGTTGCCAACTTTGGGTACTTGGCTGGAGTGAGATTTTGATGTCATGGGCTTAATAAATCACGCGCACATATTTGGACTCAATTCACCATCAGGGTTTACAACAGTGTGCAGCTTGCACATGGGGTGGGATTGGGGACTTAGGTCTAGGATTTAAGGACTATGACTAAGCCACCCCGGGATTTCCACCCAGGGGAATACTCACAATTTAACAATTTTAGACATACACTAACCCAATAATGGGCACACAGGTTCTTTCACTAATGAAAGTCAAAGACATGTTGTTTCCAATATCAACTCCACAAAGTTTTATTGAATGTTCACAAGTTTAAAAGGCAATGAAACCAGCTATGCAGTGAATGAGGGAGGCAAAATTAACATAATATTTCAACCATGAGGCTTTCACCCTATAGAGCACTTCTGTACAGTATGTCATGAATGCACATTGTAGTCGTCAATAAGAAATGCACATCATAAATGCAAATGCCATAAATGTCCTCTGGTGTAGCTGATAATATGCAAGAAATTCAGAGCACAGCTCTTTGATGTAAGAATGTTTATAGATAACAGTTTTGCAGGGGTTGCCAAAATAATAAAGATTATATACATTTTAGTAAACAGAAGAGGTAAGCAAACAAAAGAGTAAAAAAGTACACAGCAAACAAATACGATACCAAATATGTTACCACTACCCTGCTCCGATGAAGTGTTAACACGTCTCTCGCTGTCCAGCGGACTCCGGACTGGCCCGGGTCTATGGGATCCCATCGAAGCCCATGACGCCCAGAGTGGTCACATTGTGGTGAGTCTTTGACTCTCTGTGCCTCCTGTTCCGCTCCTGCTCCCCGTGCTCCTTCTGCTCCTGCTTGACACTGCCGTTCTCCCTGCAGGTATCGAGCCCCTGAACTGCTGCTGGGGTCAAAGACGCAGACCACTGCCATTGACATGTGGTGAGACCGCCTATGAATCTCTTAATCACTTTAGTCCAATCAGAGCCACTCGTTTATGATATCAAACTGCATTGGAGTGCATCACGAGACAGCATTATTGGTTATAAAGAGACAATGTGTAGCTAACATACTTGCACATACTTTTTTGTTTTATTTTGAGTCACATGCTCTTGTGTTCCATGAGGTGATAAATGTGTGACCTCATCTGGAGGAGAAAAAGGAGATATAGAGAGGGAAGAAATATGTTGATGGAGAAAACAACCTCCCTCTTGTTTAAACCCTTCTACATGCCCAAAGAATAGCTCTGTTTCATTTGTTTTGTTTTACACTTTCAGCTGTCTTTGTAACAAGAAACATTGTAGAATGAAGAAACGGTGCCAGGCACGCTGTTTGGATTAGGCTTGCTTGGGCATGGTTACGGCTTCTTACAGCTAGATTAGTCCCACTTATTCCCCATTTGGTTTTTGGAAGTTTCCTGGCCCTGGTTTTTTGTTTTGGCCATTAGGGCTGGGTCATAACATGCAGATAAGCATGCTTACTGTGTTACAGCACTACCTGGAGAGTTCACACAGGCCAAAGGGGTTAGGGTCTAATAACCAATGATAGATAATTACTTTAACGATTCCACAAACCTGTGTTTATGATTGCGCTGCTTTTGCCTCATCTAGTCATACCCTAATTCTGCCTTTCTTCACCAGGGCCGTGGGCTGCATCCTGGCTGAGCTCCTGGCCCATAAACCCCTTCTTCCTGGCAGCTCGGAAATTCAGCAGGTGGACCTGATCGTGCAGCTGTTGGGGACACCCAATGAAAACATCTGGCCGGTGAGAAGCAACCCAACCCCTTTGTTCAGGCTTGGAATTGCAAATGAGTTCATTAGATTGATTGCTGCTAATAACCAACTCACTTCTTTTTGCAATGTTCACTGTGCCAGAATCCTACTATCCACATTGTCCTATACAGGGACAGCCTGCTGTTTCTCCTGAATGATAACTATCTTATGTGTGTGCATGTCTATTTGTGTTTGTGACAGGGATTCTCTCGGTTGCCATTGGTTGGACAGTACAGCCTCAGGAAGCAGCCCTACAACAACCTGAAGAATAAGTTCACCTGGTTATCAGAGGCAGGACTCCGCCTTTTAAACCTGCTGTTCATGTACAATCCCCAACGCAGGTACTGTACACATATACACAGAATCATATGATCACTCTCACACACGTACACACATTCACTCACACACTCTTTCTTTCTCTCAGAGCCACTGCTAAGGACTGCTTGGAGAGCTCATACTTCAAGGAAAAGCCACTGCGTGAGTGTGGAGGAGAGGCATGGGGAAATAAGTGGATCATGTTGGTTTTTTTTTTCTTGTCTGAAATTTAATTGTTTCCTGTTTCTCTGTATCTAGCATGTGAACCGGAGCTCATGCCCACCTTCCCCCACCATCGCAATAAGAGAGCTGCTCCCACTTGCGACACCCAATCAAAACGCAGCAAAGTGTGACCTCCGGCTCTTCACCTAGGATCAGTTTACACCCCTCTTCACATGATTCCTTGAGTGGATATAGACTGAAAAAACAGCCAGCCACTGATGTCTGCACAACATGGACTCAACCTGTATATAAGAATATTTATATACAGTGTATGTTGAGGTGTATGCTGAGCCATTGGTTCCGTGTTGAAGGATTGGATCGCATGTAGCAGGTTTGGGGTCTCATGCCCAAGAGCTGACAGGTAGTTAGCAATTTGTGCTTTGAGAACTCAAACCCTTGCCTCCAGTGCTGTATCCCATGCAGCATCATGGGATGTCTGTGTTACGGTAATGGTAAATCCACCATAACTGAGAAATAAGTGAGCTAAGCGGTCGTACTTATTTTAATGTTCCATCTCTTTAATCTTGTATATTATTGTATGTACACCCAGAAGTAGGCGCAACCATCTGTGATGCTTAGTTAAATCTGTACAGTATCTGCATTTATTATGTATTAGAAATGTGCAAGAAGAGAATGAAATAAAGTATGACTTTTATAAGGAAAATTTCTTCATTTTTCTGATCATACATCAGCCATTCACTCATACATTCAAATTAAGAGTGAAAAAAGCATGTGTAGTCAACTTCAGAATTATTGGTTATGAGAATTGTTCATAGCCTGTGCAAGATCGCAAAAACTAGTTATGTGCTATATTCAATGCTCTAAACATTTAGAAAATATTTACAAATTGAAATGTACATGTAAGCTTTATTGCATGTCTATAAAAATACTTCTGAAAAGTGCTACTTTTTTCTGAACAAATGAATTTCTATCAGCAAAAATGATTTCCTAATTTTTTTAAACATAATATAGCACTTTACTAGTTTGTGTTAATGTTACACAGGTAATTATCTCACCTTTAGCAAGGGTGCCAACATTCTGGAATTGACTATGCCCACATGTGGACTGAAATGTCTGTGCATTATGGGTAGGAATAAAACAGCACTTCACCTCAATTTTGTTTTTAATCTGGGTGTTTAATGAGGCCAGGCTACCCTGTTTGTTACAGAGACACAAAACAGCAGAGTTGCTAGCATGCCCACTATGTTGTCAAGATATTCCAGTTCATGTTGCATCTCACTCTACAGAGGAAGTAAGACAACAATGTTAAAGCAAATTGAGAGCATCATAGACCAGAGCAGAGAGAGTTTAGATGCAGTTATCTTTGCCTGTTAGAGCTGCTCCACCCCATGTCTCATAATTACTGGGTTGTACATGTTAGTTACTGATGGCACACACGCTCCACCCATTATATCAGCGGTCCTGAATTCTGATCATTGAGAGCTGTGGGGCATAATGGCTTTTGTTGTTACTAAGAGCCAACTTGATCGATTAAAGCAGTTGAGAACGCGGATAAACTGTTGTGGAATTTAAGGTGATAAAAACCAGCACAACCTGCAGCTCTTCAGGACCAGGACTGAGAACCACTGCCTTATGGGGTAAAATGAATCATCACTGCAGAAGTACCTTTATGATGGCAAGTATTTTAAATGATTTAGAAATTAATTTATCTCAAACCCTACACCAATGCTGAGTAATTCTACCATGAGAATATTTGTTATGTCAGTTTATTAGCTCAGTCATCATGTACCACTGCTAACACTTGAACTTCATGTAGTGATCCTGTTGTGAGAGCAAATAATAAATATTATAAATAAGTAACACTGCTTATCTGTTTCTGAACTGAAACAGCGCAGAAGATTTTAGAGGTCAAGAATAATAAATAGTCGGCAATACTCCATTTATGATTCATGAAGGGAATTAATGGAACAAACTGAAATGTACCTAGAACACTCCTGTGGAGTTCAGGAGTATGAACACACATGTGCACGCACATTCACACACACACACACACACACACACACACACACACACACGGACACGCAAAACTTCAAAGCTATCCAGTTCTTACAGTTCCAAAATAAATACACTTTTGTACAAACATGAGTGCAGAGAGCGAATCTGTCGGGCTGTAAACTTTGGAGAACACTGGAATCAGATGAACACTAAGGTAAAACATTCCTTCAGTCCTGTCAGCACGGATGTGGATGGCCGTTTTGAGGAGCGACGGTTATGGCCCTGCCCTGCTCAGCCTTCCTGTCCGAAGTCTTCTGTGAACTTCTTGACCTTCAACAGGTCCTCCGTGTTCACCGTGGGCCGCGTGGTGGCCAGCGAGCGGAGCATGTCAGACTGAAATGACATACAGTTGCACACTGTAAAAAAGACTTACAGATTTGAAAAGAGGCTATAAATATTCTTAAATATTCTCTAATTTGTCAAAAGCTTACGATTGACTAGTATGAGGATTTGACATGGATTTAACTTGTGAAAACATTTTCCATTAAAACAATTTTCCCAAGTACTTCAGTGAACAGCCATTCCTTCACACACCCAAACAGACAAGCAGATAGGACATTATTTGAACACAGGTTTAGTTTATGTACGTCTGTGAGAGTGTACACATATGATGTAGTGTGTGTGTGTGCATGTACATGTGCATGTATGAGTGTGTATGTGTGTTTGTCTCACCATGCACACAATTGGCTCCATTAGCTTGTCACTTGGCACATCCATCCAGGTCATCTCTATGGCATCAGGGTCACCAGGGGAACAGGGGGTCAGGAGGTCATCCACCATCACCAAAGTGTTGCTACGGGACGGCCCTCGAACCTGTGGTCAGTACAACCAAAACGTAGCACTGAATCTAGAGCCAGACATCCAGATACACACTGATTTTGTTCACAGAGAAAAGACCGCTAGTGCTTCTATGTAGAAGCCATCACGGGCCCACTTGCACCCAAAAACTTCGAGGTAGGACCCAAGACCGGAGCGAGTCTGGGTCCACAGCTCTGACTCATCTCTCACTTACGGGACAGAACTGAAGTAATAGCCACGGGTGCAACTGAAACTGACTTACCCAAGAGGACTTGAGAGGACCCGACCTGTTTTTATAGCCTATGTTTTAACGGAACGGCTATTTGTTTATAGAAAATTAATTTATGCAGGTTGGGTTTGGGTAGCAGAGCCACGGGTCCATTTCAGAATGGGTCCACCTGTTACGATCCGTGAAGACTTCTACCTCTGTGTATGTGAACAGTGAGTACAGTTTGCTCTGTGGAGTGTTTATAGTGTAAAATGTGTAAATAATGGCTATAATTTGTATATTGTCTGCAGTGTGCATGGGTAGTGTGTGTGTCACATACACAGTGTGAGTTCTTTACCTTTTTAAAGTGTGTAGCAGACTGAACCTTCCTGACAGGCTGCATTAAAGCATCCCGTACGATGATGCTGATATCGGCGCCGGAGTACCCGTCCGTCTTGCGTGCAAGCTCACGCAGGTCGCTCTCGCTCAGGCTGTGTGGTGTGTTCCCCAAATGCAGCCGGAACATCTGTGCCCGTGCCGGCTCTTCGGGGAGGGGGATGTAGATCCGCTTCTCGAACCTGCATCCACCCCAATGTCATCAGGACACAGGCACCGTATACCACCCAAAGATCTCAAAACACTTATTCAGTAAGGAACAAATTCATCACCACTGACCACTTACAACACTTTCTAATCAAGACTTTCACAACTGTTTGCTTCTAACCCTCTCGTTTTTCACACTGTCTTTTAATAAAAAAGAGGAGAAAATACAAAAAAGAGGGAAGACTGCTCACTCTGCACATTGAAATAAATATATGAATAAATGAGCTCTCTCTCTCTCTGTTACATCTACTGTACACACCCTATCTGTGGTTCTGCTCCCCCCCACCCTCAGCTCCAGCCACAGCTGGATCTCTGACCTTCGGCGAATGGCAGCATCCAAAACCCAAGGGATGTTGGTGGCTCCTAGTACAAGGATCCCATCGTTGTTGTTGCCCACACCTGCCAATCGGGAAGCAGTACAGTGTGAGTGGCCACACTTAACAGCCAATGGCTCTGAGTCCAGTGCCTCAGTTCCTAGTTTAGTCTACTTATTTCTGGAGAAGCCGGAGGGGGTGGAGACTCTCACCCTGCATTTGCACCAGGAACTCTGTCTTGATACGGCGGGCTGCCTCGCTCTCGTTCTCATTCCTAGAGCCACACAGCGAGTCCACCTCATCTATGAAGATTATAGAGGGCTTGTGCTGCCGGGCCAGCTCAAACAGACTCTTCACCAGCCTGTGAGAGAGAAAGAAGGAGAGAGTGGTAGAAAACGAAGAAAAAAAAGGAGATAGAAAGAAGGGAGAGACAAAGAGGGACAGCGGGGTGGGGGTGTCATTTCAGACTCACTTCTCGCTCTCTCCCAGCCACTTGGACATCAGGTCAGAGGACGAGACAGAGAAGAAGGTGGAGTTGTTGGCCTCTGTAGCAACAGCCTTGGCTAAGTAAGACTTCCCTGTCCCAGGAGGACCAAAGAGTAGGATCCCTCGCCAGGGAGTACGTTTACCTAGCGCAAAAACACACACACATAAACTTAGTATTACAAAATGGATTAAACAAGTTGTTCCGAAAACACAATCCCAGGGACCCACAGCAGATGCTGCTTTTCATTCCATAAATGAAACCATTACCGAAACCACTGGACTTTACTGAGCTGCTACATGAACTGAATTGGACACTTTTCATGTGTATTAAAGGATGACTTAACCTCTGATGGTTATATGATGTCATAAATACATACCATGAAGAATAAATGTCCCATATTCACATCCCAGGAGTTTTAATCAGTCAGATCCACTAATACTGTAATTATCTGTATAATGTTGAATGACAAAGGGTCCTTTAGAAATAGGTAACCTCTTTTTCTTATGCCAGGTGAACTACATGGGGTCCTGTTGAAAGTGTCAACTCACTGAAGCTAAATCGTTTTTGGAAAATGGACAGTGCAATGACAGGGCAAATGGGTACAAGCTAAACCTGCTCATATGTACAGCTATTTTTAAGGGTTTAAACACATTTTAACAACCATAAATGATTACGACATTGGCATTAACAAAAGCCAGCATACATACCCCAGTCCTGAATTTGGGAACAGCTGGATTAAATAGACAATTGAGTATGTGTCACGAATGGAGATATATTTCACCTGTGAAAAGGTGTGGGAATTTGATAGGCAGGATGACCGCTTCCTTCAAGGCCTCTTTGGCTCCTTCCAGTCCAGCTACATCGCTCCATCTGATGTTGGGCTTCTCCATTACAATGGCACCTGAGCGAGAAAAAGAATAAGCCTCATTTTCCTGTATTACCTGTCTACATGTAGCGACATGTCAATAGCACAGTCAGTATACCTGAGCAAACAGTCTGAAAGGAACTCTGGGAAGGCTTACCCATTAGCTGCTCTTGGAGTTTCTTCCTCTCAGGGTTTTCACCTTCACTATCACTGTCACTCCTAGCAGACAGGAAAACATACACACACAGTTAGACACAGTGTTCTCCAAACACAGCTCTCAAAAGCTGCTGAGGTTTCACTCACCTCTCATTAAAGCACAACCTGGTACAGCAGGTTTATACACAGGAGTTCTGTATGATCGTGTGTAACATCTACACAAAATATAGCTGCATATTACCATGAATGGGTTATTGCATCTGTTTGTGCATGTTAAGTGACAAATGACAGTTGACAGTTAAATGACAGTTTGTGCGTAGTGTGTCTGTGCATGCATACAACATGTATTCTGTACCTGTGACTACCTTGTTCCTTTCTGTGTGCCTGATGGGTAAATGTGTTGCGTATGTATGGCATGCATAATTTGTGGGTAGTATGTATAATGCATGTATGGTATGTGAGAACTGTGTGTATGGCATGTGTGATGTGTGAGAAGTGTGTATACAGCATGTATAGTATGTGAGTACTGTGAGTATGGCATGTGTGATGTGTGAGTAGTGTGTATAACGCATGTATGGTATGTGAGAACTGTGTGTATGGTATGTGTGATGTGTGAGAAGTATGTATACAGCATGTATAGTATGTGAGTACTGTGAGTATGGCATGTGTGATGTGTGAGAAGTATGTATACAGCATGTATAGTATGTGAGTACTGTGAGTATGGCATGTGTGATGTGTGAGTAGTGTGTATAACGCATGTATGGTATGTGAGAACTGTGTGTATGGCCTGCATAATTTGTGGGTAGTGTGGATAAAGCATGTATAGTATGTCAGTACTGTGTGTATGGCATGTGTGATGTCTGAGTAGTGTGGATAAAGCATATATAGTATGAGTACTGTGTGTATGGCATGCATAACTTGTGTGTGCAATGTATCAAGTCTTTTGTGAGCATTGTGTGAGCAGTGTTCATGTAGGGCACGCATGTCCTGTACTTGTCATTATTCTGTGCCTCCTTCACAGGTTTTTTCCCTTGCTGTTGTTTCTCCTTGCTTTTCAGGTAGTCTTTGAGCTTCTCAGCCCGGTCCAGGTACTGCACACACTTCCCTCGAATGCTCTCCTTCGCCTTGTCACTGTGTGCCTCATCTGGGAGAATCCCAACATCTTTACTTTAAAAAAACAAACTACAACTGTTTATTGATTTATAGAAACAGATGCACACCACTGGAGTCAGGGATGCTGTCAATATTTCAATTCAGAAATTAAAATTAAATTAATTTGCAATTGCAGTTTAAAATTGAGATGAATATGAGACAAATTTAAAGAATTTCAGTTAAAGAATATTTTATTCCTGGGTATTACTATGAATCTAGAAAGGTTTAGAACAATGCCAATTCATGCCATTGTAACGTTTTAATAGTTGCAAAAGCCTAGCACTGAGACAAAGGGAAGCTGTATTAGATTATTTTAGATTATCCACAGAAAATGAGCTCTGTGGATTTTGGAATAATGTTTAAAGGTAAAAAGTGACCAGGATAATTAGTTAATTTGCCCAAAATAAGTAATTTAACTGCCCTTCCCCAAGTTGACACTGGGAACGTAGTATGATCACGGGTATAGGCTTTCAAAGAAGCTTTTAGATCTGAGTACTTTTGTTTATTACTTATTAATGATTATGGTGACATGGGCCCATTGCACATGACAACAACAACTCTGATTGATTAAGAACCTCTAACCAACAGTCAAGCATAGTAGTGCAGGTGTAGTGGTTTGAGGATGTGCTGCTGTATGAGGACCTGAACAGCTGGACAGGCATTATTTAAGGAACCATGAATTGTACTTGAATTGTGTCATAGGATTCTACAACAGAATGCCAGGTTGTAAAATTTTACATGAAAATGTCCCTGCCATATAATATACCTTCTGGATGAAGATCTGATAACAAATAGAAATTTTAAAGTGCATAAAATCAGGCAGGGCAGTGTACTGCAAATGTTTTCAAGGCACAAAGTCCATCAGCGTTTGGGACATACATATCAGACTGGCCATTCATTCCTTCCGGATGATACCTGATGTGGAGAGTAACTTTATACTTACATTTGATGGCGTGAAGAAAGTATTCCACCGCGTGCTGGTACAGGCGCAGAGCCTCCTCATAGTTTTTCGCCTTGTCCTCTTCAGTGGCTTTGGTAACGAGATCGATCGCTTTCTAATTCGTGGCAGGGAGAGTTTACACCCATAAAATATAACGTTAGTTATGGTGAATCCAGCATTTTTTCATTAGTATGCAGCTAAGTTCTACGGAACGTAAACAAATACCATAGCATTATTGACGTTCTCGGTGATGAAATTATGTGTTAATACATGTTGTCAGGCAGAAAACAAAACATGTTAGGGTGTCCAGTCACAGACACAGCCGGTGTTTAAATTACGCCCATTCTGTAGAGAACATTTCGCAATTTCTTCTATTTTGTAAACAAGGATCTTAAAATTTGCGTTATTCTACCTCTTGGACATCTGAAACCTTGGAGCCTAAACGCGTTTTCTGTATGGACCACAGTGGGGTGAACGCCCTACACATACGTATTATAAAATTTCCACTGCAACCAATAGCTGGCTAATAAAGAAACTACTACAGCATTGCAATATTATGTCATAAATATTCGTCTTGAAATGAGCCAGACTTAACTTGAGGACCAGTCGGTTAAACAAGGTACAGTTCAATTTACTGGCTCAACAGGACAGCACTCAATCTTGACAGCCTGCGTGCAAAAGCGGGCTGGATATTGAATTGTCTGTTTTAAATAAACCAGCTTTAAGACAGTTAAGTCTGACTCATTAAGTCTGACTCATTCGGAAATTTGTCAATACAAGTAAATTTCTAGACAAAAACTAGACACTGATGGACTTAGGAACGCTGCTTGTTGCTACATAGCTAACGTTTAGCTGCAGAGAAAAGTTGGCAGGCAAGCAGTCTGTCGATCTTACTAATAAATACAAGAATAATCAGTATCACAATCATCCACCAAAGGAACACTGAACGCTTAACACTCGTGCTTCATATATTAATATATAATGACACAGTTGGGTATCCTTACAAAGTAACGCTTGCAATATCATTCCAGCTAAAGACAGCTATAGTTATTTAGCGATAGCTATTGTGAAATTGGGTACCTGTAATGTAGATGTTGTCATTTCATCTCACGCTTCGGCAAGAATACGTCCAAATTCTACAGGTGATATTTTGGCGTTTCAAAGGAAAAACTTCCTCTATATTTTAATAATTGGAAGTCATGTAGGAGGGGGGTGCCCCGCATTAGATGTAAACAGCAAACGCGAGCTGCGACTGATGACGGCAGGAGAAAACCATAGATATGGGAAAAGACGAAAGTTTGTGTGACTTGTCAGTGTCAGCAATCCTGCCACCTACTGGCTATTCTACATACAACACTTGAATTTGATAGTTTTCCGTCTGGAACCACAAGTGCTTCATTTTTGTAAAAGTCAAGAATGTAAACACAAATTCCACCTAGAATAAAATTTTGAATGTCATATAAGATCTTACATATTAATATAGTCTAACACACTGTTTTATTTTATAGGATTATTTTAGATTTAGGATTGTATCCAGAGCAAAGAATGAAGTCAGATGTCCAATTGGCTGGAGGTCTACAGCAGACCTCATGTGTTTAGTCTTGAGGCTCAGAAGCCACAGTTTACCCAAGTGCAACAGGAGACATGATTTCCAGACATTCCCACCTTGTTTGGGTTTAGTTTTTATGTCCATGAGTGGAGGAGAGAAGACATGAGAATTGGGACAGTTTACAGTGGGTTCCAGAACTATTGGCACCCCTGACTGGAAACGCATTAAAATACAATAATAAATAAATAAATAATACCATTATTTAGATAAAATCAAAATGCAAAGACACAAAAAACATTGTAGTTTATTAAATATGTTTATTTCATGAATAAATGAACCAATTCAACAAAATTAAGGTTTCATAATTATTGCCAGCCCTTTTTTAATACTAGGTTCAACCACCTCTGGCAAGGATAAAAGCATGGAAACTTTTCCCAAACTGTTTGATAAGGTTAAGGAACACATTTGGAGTGATTTTGGATAATTCCTCCTTGCAGATCCTTTCAAGATTATTCACTTTCTTGAGTTTGTGCTTCTCAACTGCCCTCTTCAGATTAGCCCAAAGATTTTCCATTGGATTGAGGTCTGGTGACTGAGATGGCCATTTCATAACATTGATTTTGTTGTCCCGGGAAACATTTCTGTGTGGATGGTGTGCTTTTTGGTCATTGTCTTGCTGGAGAATCCACCTACAGCCAAGTCTCAGCCTTCTGGCAGAGGCAACTAGATTGTTTGCCAAAATTGCCTGATACTTGGTGGAATCCATTAAGCCATCGATCTTAACCAGTGACCCTGGACCTATGGATGTGGAACTGCCCCAAAACATCACTGACCCACCACCATGTTTCACCGTGGGTGTGAGGTGTGTTTCCTTATATGCAGCTCTGTCTCCACAGCAAACATGCCAATGCTGTATCTGACCAAAATCTTGAATTCTGGTCTCATCTGACTGCAGCACCTTCGTCCAGTCAATATGTAATTACTTTTGGCAAATTGCAAGTGCTTGCTTCTATGTCTTGGGGTCAGAAAATGCTTTCTTGCAACCCTTCTAAAGAGCATGTGGTTACGGAGGTGGCATCTGGTGAATTTTGAAACCTGCTGACCCCAGCTTTTTTGCTTCTCTCTCCATCCTCCTCCCCAGGGGGCAAAATAAATCTGCGTCCTCTACCTGTCAGGTTTTCAACTGTTCCATGTTTTTTTTTTAATAATTGCCCTGACAATGCTCAGTGGTATATTTAATCTTTTGTGGATCTTCTGTCTCTTTTAAACCTCCAGTTTTTTGTTTTCTTCATCATCCCGGGTGGCAAAGGGATTTTTCATGCATGGCACGTCATTTTTTATACTGTAGTGAAACCTGAAGCAATGTAATGATACAATATAGTTCCTTTAAAACTTAGATGAACTTAAGTTGAATTTCATTTCTTGTTTAAATTTGGTAATTTTGTTCAAAATACTTTTTTGGGGTTAGTAAAACAGGTGCACATGCAAATAAGTCAATTTACATTAGCTAATTATCATTTGGCTGATTAATGTCAAGTATTTGAGAGTGCATGTCTGAGAAACCAGACTGAAATTATTGCATATTATATGTCATTTAGCATACTACTAAGCACTGAACTGGCACTTGCATTTGTATGTCAATAAATCCTTCTGCATGCTTTCAAATGTTTTGATGGCATCAGATTCCGTGGGATGGTCTTATAATCTGTGGGCCTGAGCATGAATATCTTTCAATATATCAGACTGTGGGAGCAACTTAAAGCACCTGCACTCCTCTCCTTCATTCTTGGGAGATCAGGTGATATGACAACATAAATATTGGTTTCCAGATCATAGAAAATATGAGGTGGAATTGGAGTAAAAGAGAATACATTTGTATGTGATGTTTATGCATATCTATGCATAATCCATTTGGCATACTTACCGTGTGCACTTTATCCTTCTGTTGTGGTCAAGTTGATGTGGCAAAAGAGTTGAATACAACTTCCTGAGTCGTTTTTCAATCTTGAGTTGTCAGTAGTTTTAAGGTGATAGCCCCATGCTTTGAGGTTTTGTAAATGTATATAAATGTGTTATGGATTGAATAATTGTTTATAAAGTTAATTCAAGTCATTTACTAATTTTGTCATTTCATAATTAAACTGCCATTGGTATACTTCCAGAGCTAGGAAATGTATTTAAGCCACAAACCACCATAAAAGACGTGTGGCTGTTAGTACCGAAACAAACAACCAGCACATATAATTGTTGACCAGAGAACAGTTATATGTTCATCTGTGTATGCAGTTGGAGAAGAGGAGGAGCCTGCAGAGCAGGACTGCAACTGTGAACTTATCACATATGGAACCACTACATCAGGAGAAGAAGTCTTGCAAAAAAAAAAAGCCTGGCTATACCACTCTGGACTGCTACAACACGTATATTGCCATATAATGACCCTGAGAAACAGAGAACCTTTCAGTTCCCAGAACACCTGTTCTCGATTCTTCCATGTCACTTTGCAATAATGCCTTTCAGTCTACAAAGGGGACCAGCATCACTTCAGAGGCTGATTGGTGAGCTGTTGCAGAACACAGGAAACTTTTCAGACGCATCCCTGAAAGATACTGTGGTCTTCAGTGACACCTGGAAATAACATCTTCAATACTTGCATCAGGTGCTGTTGTAGGTCAAATCAGTCGTCAACCATCAGAAGTGTGCCTTACAATAGTTGTCTCTATTGGCTTGGAAGAAGACATGAATGAACACCAATAATTAATGAGCAGATTAACTATTCATCATTCTGAAACAGAATGTTCATGAGGCTACTACACACACATTTGGATTTAGCAAACAAAAAAAAACAAGGTCACCTCATTGTCACAAAGTGTGCTTTCCACACCAGAATTCAGACATATCCATCTACTGCACTAATATTTTACTGAGATTAATTTAGTATTAAAACTTGGGAATATTCTGGGGAAATCAATTTAAAATATCAAAGCAGCCTATGACATTTCTGACTAAACGTGTCTTTATCTCATTTTTAGCATTTGTGACATAGCTGTGATGATGCACTTCACCTTTAAATTGGAGTATTTGCTTTTCATGTCCTATACTGCATTATATTTTATAGAACATTTTATCTGTTACAAACATAATGGTCTCAGGCTAGATTCAACCATATTTTGGTATCAATATCAGTTTGTGATGTGTCCTCTCCTTACATGGAGTAGACAGACTCAGAACTGACAAGTCTGACTTCTGTCACTGCCAAGGTAGAGTAAATGCATGTTAAAATACATATAAAATATATATTTATAGATAGCTGACTAGGCAGCTAACAAATGGATCAGCTTGGTGTTAGCTAACAAACAAGGTAAAAATAACGAAGTAACATTTGATTTATCCATAAACGAACAATGTTTGTGTGTTTCTAATATCTAATTGCAATTGAAAATGTCAAATGTTTTCCCTGATCTCATAGCTTGGTGTCACAAATTGCAATTGCTTTGGTACAGTGTTATCTACCTGGAAGTAAGTTGTATTTTATGATGTGACCGCAAGCTGATTAGTTCTATTGGGAAGCACGGAAAGAGATGGTATGCTAAAATTGTACTTAATAGAAGAGAGCCAGAACGTCTTGCTGTCATATGCACATTCAGCTCTCTTTGGCTCTAGCTCCTGCAGGGGCCACATTATGGACCATCGAGTGTGGCTTCACAAGATGGGGCCACACATTCTAATGCATAGATCACTTGATGGTTCCTGACAACTCAGCTTTTCAACCTTACCATTTGATAAAAATGTATATTAGTAAGAAAGATTCAGATATTGCATGATATAATCCACAATTATTTGAGTAATATTAGAAGCAGACCCTTTGCATAGCTATTATTGTTCACAAACCTGAAACCTCAATATGTGTCTGACAGACAGCCTTTAAAAAGAGTGAATCACTTTCCAGTGTGCAAATACAATAACTGCAGAAGAATAAGTAAATCAAGACATTTATTGCAACTTCATCCCAAAAAAAAACTAATCAATTTAAAATTATACATTAAAAGATGTGTACCATTTGGATGCTGGAATCTCTACATATTACATATTATTGCTTAACATTGATAAACTGTACGTTATAAGAGCTGGAAGAGAGGCAGACTGACTGTGGCAAAGTCTATAAGATTTCAAACAGCTCGAACCGCTGCGTTAAGAGTCCGACTCGCACAGTCAAGTTTTGTGTTTCATGGCGAATTACACATGCAAAAAAGAAATATGGCTAATGATTCCAGCATGGAATTTCACAGTCAATAAGGATTTGTACATCCTCTCATTACAGCTACTGAACAGACAAAATAAGACATGCAATTAACACCTGTAGGAAAAACATTGAGAAAACAGATTGGCCTTCGGGGGGGAGCAGGATGCACAGCAGACTTCAGGGCAGGTATGGGCAGCACCTGTCCTGGAGACCCGGTGTGTATCCAGGCTTTTATTTCCCCTAATTACTCTTGATTTACGTTCGTTAGCTGTAGAGGACGATGCTAGTCCACATGTAGCATAATACAGGGACAAAAGAACAATCTTAAACTGTCATTAATGAGCCTAAATATGGCGAAAATGTCCAATCACATAAATGATCGATAAGTTGACAAGAATTTCAGGAACACGTACAGCCCTCCTTGTCTGTCATTGGTTTAGGGGAACCAATGCGATGCACACTATCATGTAGGGGTATGGGCCCGTTACAGACTGAACGTTATTGGGACTACACTAATAAAAATACTGGCAAAAATGCTCCATACTGTATACATTATTATTATAATATTGAAATGTCTACTGCCATGAACAATACATTCTATGTTATAACAACTGGTAACACTCATCATAATATTTCTGCATCAGCGGTCTGAAGGAGTAATATTTATTTATCTGTTTAAGAGGCAGAAATCTAGAATCTTAGGCACTAAGGTGATGACGATGAGAGTCATGTACCTGAGTACATGTAGTGTGTAGCAGGGGTTGTCCACTGTGAGCTGTGGATACACAGACTGTCTCAGGGATAGGGGCGAAAAGATTAGACTGTTAAAAAATTGTCACAACTTACAGCTTTAAGTTGTCTCGTACATTGAGAAAGGCACTTTACCCAAAGTGGCCCCAATGTCGCTGGTTTGTTTAACCATTACGCGACCGTTGGGATGCCCATTGCCGCTTTTGAGATCATCTCAAATGAATCACTCACTACGCCTCAGCCTTAGGACAGGCCATTTGTTCAGTTTTCCCTCAAACTGAGAGGGGTGTGTTCGCAGATTGAAAAAGACTGGGGCAGTTTCCCATGCACACTAGCGGCTGGATAATAACAAAGGCCCAAACTGTCAGCTTAGCAGACCACGGGACTTGAGTCAGCTTGTTCAGCCAATGCCCTGGAGGACCCATCACATCCTTTGTCCCGATTCTCTCAGGAGTGAGGTCACTTCCTCTTGCAGACACTTGCAACTGAGGTGCACTACACATTCCCCCCCCCCCCACACACATCAGCTGCACCCTGAAAATAAGAGGATACCCCTCAGCAGGAACCTAACCTGTGCCTTAACAACTTACACAGGGATCCCTCTCTGACTGGAATGTGAAGAAGAGAAGAATTTATGGATACACATGAGGGAAGGATTACCTGAACATTCTCAATAAAGAAAAGTAATGATTGTCCCAAATAACTGGGTGTGACGAGTCAGTCAGCTCATAAAAGTAGTGTTTTTCACTGGATACATTCACAAAATATTTGACAAACTGGATTACTTGTATTGCTATGATACCTTGTTCCTTTGATCATCATTTTTTATATAATAACTTATAACATGTATTTGTAGGATGTACTGTGGTAAAGAAAATAAAGATTTGTCAGGAGGTCAGTGAACAAACTTTTAAACGTTAGATCCTGTTTTGTGCAATCTCTTGCACTGACTGGTGATAAAGCATTAATTGACTTACCTAAACCTTAGGTAACCCTGGAGGAAGGGTATCGTACCTCACAAAAACTCAATCACTCACAAACCCCATTGTCCATCATGGCAAACCATTCAACCCACAAATACCTCCATCCAAAATGGTTATAGTTCTACAGACATAGGTCTCCACTAGTCATATTACTGTTCTGTTGAAATCATGTAATCATAACACATGCATACACACAAACAAACACACACACACACATTTATGTGTTGACCCAGGATTGCTTGCTCAAGTGGTGTCACACAGGAGATTCAGAGTTTTGATGGGTTTCAGCTTTTGTTCAGGTTTGAGTTGGTGTTGTATGACTCCATTAATGATGGAATGGTAGTGAGGGCGGGGCATAGAGGGAGTGGTAGAGCGGGCGTCACTTACACAGTATGACAATTCATAAATATCAAATTCAACTCCCCACCCCAGTGCTAAACCTCTCCCTTATCTGTGTAAACAATACACAGACCCTTCCTAAAGATTAACCCCCCATCCCGATTTTAATGATGAAATTCTGTATAGCTTTCATCCCCACTGGCCCCTGTACCCCAGTGTCATGTGTAACATCTGAGGTACAACAGGTGCTATGGACTGACCACATGTGTGAGACCAGTGCAGAAAGGGCCACAATGCAGGATGCTGCACACATCTCCTCCACTAGAGGGCCCCATATCTCACTGGCAGCATACAGAGGGCCCCCAATGAGCAGGACACACTCCAGGGCAAGGTCTCTCTCTCTCTCTCTCTCTCACACACGCACGCACGCATGCAAGCACGCACACACACGTTAATATGTGTGCACACATACATTCATAAGAGCACAGATACACAAGCACACCTAAATGCAGATGCATGCGGAAAACCACTTGCTAAATTGCACTTACACACATTCACACAAGTACACATGTATGCACAGCCTCTCACTAAACAAACTCAAGGAAATATATGCATGAACACATTCACATTCGCTCTCTGTTCTTCATACAAAGACACAAACACAGACACATATGCGGACTGTGTGAGTCAGACAGCATGTGAATGGCACGCAGTGTCTTTGACAGATGCCACAGAAAGAACAAAATTCAAGTTCAGTAAATCCACCCCCCTGCCCTGTCCCAACCCCCAGTGCTCCACCCACTCTCATTTCTGGGGGGGTGGGATGGTTTTGGGAGGAAGCCAGCTGAAGCGGTAGCGCTGCCGTGGAAAAAGTAAGTCCAGATCCAGCTGGCGCTGCTCCTTCTCGCTGTCCACCAACCGGTATCCCAGCAGCGCCATGGCGCCCTTGCACACCTCCTGGATGCGCCGCACCTTGTCGAATGGAAGGGACGTGCGCCAGGCCTGCGACACATCTGCCGCGTTGCGAGACGTGATCTGGAAGGCCTCCTTGCGGGTGCCCTTGCCCTTGCCGTGCGTGACGCGGTAGATCCAGTCCATCATCTGCTCGCTCATGCCCAGCCCCACAAAGTCGTACATGGCCTGGATCTCCGCCAGCGGGTTGCGCACCACATCCTCATAGCGCACCATCCGGTAGCGGCCACGCAAGAAGTCGGGTGGCTTGAGCTCGGCTGTCTCGTGGATGCGTACGTGACTGCGGCACACCTCCTGCAGCACGCGATACTGCGGGTCACCTATCTGGGCGTCTCCCCGCTCCAGCACTACCCCATTGTCGCGCATCAGGGCCTTGGCGGACTGGTCACGTGACCGGGCAACAGCGCGGGGGTCACGCACCAGGTGGATGATGCGCAGGTCAAGGGTGGGGTCGCGTAGGAGGGAGTAGAGCGGGGCCAGGTCAAAGAAGCGCACCTCCTTCAGCACCACGTGGCTGTAGCTGTGGCAGGCCTCCTCTGCCCCCTGCAGGCCACGTGCGTCGCAACGCTTCTTGCACTCGGTCTCATTGCTAAATTCATTGCGGGGCGTGAGGGGGCAGGCTGGCGGGGAGCAGAGGGCTCTGCTGTGGCTCCACATAAAGAGGTGGGAAACGTTCCTTTGGGCGGGCGTGTAGGACTCCATCACTGACAAGTCGCACTGGAACACGCTGCGTATGAGGTCCCGCACGGCCATGCGCAAGGCCCAAGCGCCTGGCTGCCGCAGCGTCGTCCACACATGCCACGCTGGCTCCATCAGGTAGAACACATCTGGATGTTGGCTGAACACCTGCCCCAGGAAAGAGGAGCCTGACCGCCACGACGACAGCAGCAGCACGTGTACCTTGCCCTGTGTGGGTGGGGCCTTGGCTGGGAGGAGGTGCCCATACCACCCGAAGAGCAACACCACGGTAACACCTTGCAGCAGCACCAGAGTTACTAAGGCTGGGCCTGTCAATCGACAGCGGGGCATGCTGGGAAATCTTCAACCCTGACAGACAGGAAGAGGACACGTTATGTGATATAAATATAGTCAGATTTATACACACACCCACTCAAATGCATGTGATGGCAGCTTCACACTATGTATGTTTAAAGCTCACCACATTTTATGATCACTTGCTTCGGGATAGTACCAATTTTCAGCATAAGCAGTACTGCTTGCTCTTCCAACCAACAATTCTAAAAATCCATTATGAAAATAGAGAGAGAAAAAGTTGTGGAAGAAACTTGCCTGAATGACTTGTGTGTTACATCAGTGTGATGTTGGGAACAGTCTAACCGCTTATTACAAGGATTTTTTTGTTGATCCTGTGACGATCATACCAACATTCACCACCAGATGGCCTCATAAACCAGACAAAGAAGTACTTGTTCTCTATGAGCCATGGTCGTTCCAGTTTAGTTTAAAAAATGGTTAGATTGTTTTTGTCTCAAAGCAGTATATTTACGAGTTGGATTTTTTCTGAATTTTATTGTTAGGTTTAGAAAACGGCATGGCAAATGTGTTCATAGACCTGTATAAAAATGCAAAAACACTTAAAGGGATGGGAGCATGCTTGTCTAGAATTTTTAAAAAGCTGTCTTGAAAGAAAATAAATGACCACTTCAACATCACCAGTTAGGGCAATTCTGTTCCATGACATTTATGTTAAATATTCATTTTTTTTACATGTAATACAGAATGAAGACTGTAATGCTTTACGTATACATGAACTAACATACATCCACACACAACATGTGTTCCCTGCTTTTAATGTAGCAAACAATTATTAGGAAATCCATGTCAATACTTGATAAGGAACAAATCCATAAATTGGGTAATAATCAATTTTCAGATGACCTTATAGCTTATTTTATATTGGGGTGGCTTTAAAGCCTGGATCCTGCCTTTTCCCTTCATACATTTCAAACAATTCAGATATTTCACCAGAATTCTTTCAGTTCAAACAGTAATGTCTGGTGAGCACATATCTCATGAAAAGTGCTTGGGACACACAGCTTGATAAATTCTATTGAATTTTCTGAATTAATCCTTGGGGAAATGGTTGCCTTTGTGTGTACATTCCCATATCCTAAATGCACATAATATTCTTATTTTCAAGAACCAGCCAAACTATTAAATGTAAAATTGCACAACATTTTAGAATTTTTTACAAGTATTTTTTATTTACATTGTATGTTTCGTGTACATTTTCTCTTCTGTCAGGGTACAAGGGCCACAAAGCAATATTTAATATATATATCAAATATAATAAATTTTTATATAGTTAAAATATAAGACTTAAAATGTTACATTTAAACATGTATGTCTTAATATATGCTATTCACTACTGTGTGTAATATTACAAATATATTGCCACATACAATATTTATATGTAATCTAAAAATTCTAAAATTTACCATAAATACATACATAGGTATGTTTTCTAGTATAACTGACATGTGCTACTGTAAATTTGGAGAACTTGCACAGGCTACTAATGTATTAAACATATTAATATTAAATGAACATTTTAACTTGATCAATAATTGCTCCACCGATGAATTGAGCAAGAACTAGTCAACACATAAACTTGTGGCTGGCCTATAGAGTCCTTTTTTATTTCATGATGGCTTGTGAGCCTGGATAATGATTTTGTGGCACTTTACCTAAGTCACAAATAAGCCAGACATGATAAAACAAACAATTAGGGGAAAACAACAGTGACATCTGGAGAAACATGTTGCTCAACCAACATGTTCCATCCACCATTGTCTGCTAAGAGGTCAGCTGACATATGGATCTCTTTATCTCCCACTACCCCAACAAAAGAACTCAGTTGTCTGGATCTAACTCTTTCTTAGCTTACAGAAGCCATTTCATCTAATTCAAAGCATGAAGTCTACTGTGAGGCAGGCAACGCCCATTTTCAAAGATCACTTTTATAGGTTTGTGAAGCTGACAGCTGGAACAATCTCTCCCTCTTCCTGATTGCCTCATGAAATTTACTTTAAACATTAACCTTCCTTGCAAACACAACTACATTTTGAAATACACAATGGATTGAAGAGTGGTTTTCACATCCTCACACCTCTATTGTGTGATAGTAGTAAAGATATTCATGTTAACAAATTGGTGATATCAATAACAGCTTTTAACCAGAGAAGTTTTCTTGAACCTGGTTTTCAAATTATTCAAACACATAATCGGTTTTTGCTGATTTGTCTCTAAATCTAACACAAACATCCAATCCACATACTAGACAAAACCCCAAATGTCCTGAGAAATCTTCACTTATTGATCTCATTTTGACAAACGTTCCTTTGAAATATTTAGCTGGTGGTGTTTTCCCAGCTATGTGATTGATCAATGTGCTGTAGCAACATTGGATATGTTCAGATCCCAACTGTAAACCTCATTACGTTCAAAGATGCACTGCGATTCATACATTATTTGTTTAATTTTGATTGGAATAGAATTGCCCTGACTTGTGATGTTGAAATGGTCATGTATTTTCTTTCAAGACAGCTTTTTAAAAATTCTAAACAAAGATGCTCCCATTCATAAATACATGATTAAGGGGTGGATAACCCCTGGTTGACAGCAGAGCTTTAGAGTACGCTCTGTGCACATCATGTGACCTGGTCAAAACCAAGGAAGCTGGGTGCTGAGGCTGATTGACCATATACCTGACTGGCTTGCATTGTAGAAGTTAAGTGATGTGTGTGCAACACAGTTTGCACAGATCTTTGGATTATATTGACACTTTTATTTCTTTATTTCTGACTTTGCATACGACATAACTTGCTTTTGAGTTGTATTAACTTGCTCTAGAGATAATGCAAATTAATACAACTCAAAAAGACCCACACAAAATGTTGTCTTAATTTTTTAATGTATTCCAAACACATTTATTTTTACAGTGTACACCTGGCAAATTAGTTCCTCAGGGTTCAGGTCTGGGTCCACTTTTATTTACAATTATCATTAACTATCTCGATCTGAATGTACCTAATGCGAATTTGGATGAGTATGACAATACTTTAATTCATTGAGGAACTCTTAATATAAAAAGGCTCTGCAGAATAAAAGGCTCTGTAGGCTGATACCTTTGAGTCTTGAATGCAGAAAAACCAAACTCATTCGTTTTTCAAACTGCAGAAAGATGTATTTAAACCATTGTCTTATAACATTGCATTCAAAAAAACTGAGGTTGTTAGCACTTACACATATTTGTAAATTCTAATTGATGACCACCTCCTTTTAACCTTCATATTTAACAAAAAAGCTGCATTTTTTTAAATTAAAAGGTTATTCTTTTTAGTCTGGCCCATACCAGACTAAAATGAAAATGGTGGAAATGTAGGCTACTTTGCAGGTAGTGCAGTGGTCTAAACTGTAAAAGAGGAAAGATACCCATATAGGAAATACAGAGAACAGAAGTGGAAAAAGAAGTACTGCAAATGGCTGAGCAAATATTATTGTATTTTTCCGAACATGTTACACCTAACTTAACTGAATTAACTGAGTGATTTGAAATCCCCTTCCTAATATATCTTGGAGGAAACCAAGCACTATTGCTTTTATCAGTAGACTAAATAAATTCAGAAACAGATGACCTAAAGCTAGCCAATGTTCTTTGCTTCAAACACGTGTGTTTCAATGTGAGTAAGAGACTGAGACATGCTTGAACACAACAATTGTACATTCTCTTAAAAAAACACACCCCCTAATACAGAGAGTGTTGGTTCCCATAAGGAAAAAAGCCAATAAACAAAGAACATGTTCTTTGTTATACAGCCTGGGGAATAATAGGTTCAGATTAAATCAAATCATGAAACACAAAATATTTTACAGTGGAATACTGGATTGATGCAAGCAAATGTCAAAATGAACTTGATTGTTAGAAAGCCTTAAAAAGAGACTGAGAGGCAAAGAGAGAGACGGAGGGAGAGACAAAGGGAGTAAAATGGAGAAAGTGACACAGCAGTATGATCTTCTCTTTTTCTCTCTCTGCCCCAGACAATGGGAGAGGCAAAGGAAGAAGTGCAGATGTTTCTGAATGTTCTGCAATGTTCCTGCAATGTTCATGAAACCAGAAACCATGGGGCCCATAAGGGTAACGAAACAGGCCCAAACACCACCCGCCCCACCCCCACCCATACCCCTTGGGCCCCAGTAAGCTGCATGAACAACTGTTCCCCTTCTGAAAGGTTCATAGCAAGAGACTCACACACTTTAACACAAACCCACACTTACAGCACATCCACACACACACATCAACGCACATTTACAAAGAGTCATTTGCACCCACAGTGAGATACATGCAGTTACACACACAAGCACTGAAGTACACTCACAGAGATATACTTGCAAACATGTACACATGCAAGCATTATACACACATACAAACACACACACACACATTCATATGTGCATGCCTGCGTGCATATGCACACACACACACACACACACACACACACACACACACACACACACACACACACACACACACAATTCTGGATATACATATTCGTGTGCGCATGCCTGTGCACTCACTCACTCACTCACACACACACACACACACACACACACACACACACACACACACACACACACACACACACACACACACACACACACACACGAGGCACACAGTACAGCACATGCTCTTTTCTTTACACGCCCCCTCATACAAAGAATGGGCTCACATTCTGGCAGAGGCTGTAACATATCACGGAACATCTCCCAAAAGGAAATAAATATGGATTTGATTACTGTTCACATCTGTCATAAAACACAATTTCCTCACTATTATAAAACTTTTTTATTTGTAAGTTGTGGTATAGTCTGTGATATATCATAAAGTAGAGTGTGTGTATGAGTCTGTATGGCTGAATTCTAACACTTCACAATACAGAGGTTAAAACTTCACACTTGGCATGCCCTGGTAGCTGATGTGGTTGAGCGCATGCTATATAAGGCTAAGGCCTTAAAGAAGTAGCCTGGGTTTGAATCCCAGGCCCTTAGCTGCATGTTATTCCCCCGACTCTCTACTGTCACTATCATATAGAAAGTGAAAAATGCCAAAAAATAATCTTTAAAAAAACTTCACACTCAATTACTCATAATTTCCACCTCACTTCTAATCCTCAAAGATTCACACCTCTAATACACAATTATTATATTGTCTCCATCTGGGTGAACATATTTTAGAAAACATATATGATTAACGAACCTATTTAGTCAGGAAGCCAACTTTGATTGTCATCTCTTGCCAGTTATGGGTCCTGCCATTATTATTCACATAGCAGCCATTTTGTGTGTCATTATGTTTTCATGTCCAGCAGTGCTTATGTCTGCAGGGACAGGCTACTTACTGTTTGATTAGAGTCTATTTAATAAGTCATAATGTCTATATGTCTAGTTATGTGTGTTCCATTTAGCATACATAGGTTGCATGTGTGTTTCAATGCAGTAACTGTGCAAGAACTGTATTGAACTGTATTGTGAGTACTGTTGAATTTGAGATTGCGGAAGCTGTATTATAAACAAATGCAACATGATTGCTTTCCAAACTAAAAGAGTCAGCCTCTTTGGGTTGCCCCCTACAGTATGAATATTGATTTGTAGAGAACATGTCAACATTTGATTTATCTAAGCCATAAGAATGATGAAAGACTCAAGAATTATGGGCTCTGGTCAGTGACAGATACCCAGTCTCCGCCATTTTGGACCAGTGCCATGCTCAATGCATGCACACTAGATCTTTGATTAATTGTTGCCAAGTCAGAGGTCTTTTGTCTCTCCCTTTACTCTAACCCATTAATGCAATGTCACAAGACACGCTTCAAATAGGTGACTTTGTGAGAGTGCAAGACAAAATAATCATGGATTACAATACTGCTCCTCTACATGATTTTGTACACTGTGCTTGAAAGTGATGAATATTGTGTAACCATGGCCCGTGTCTTACAATGACAGTTATCTCATGTACATTACATGTATGTACGTGCAATACATGTGGCAAATACATCCACTTTACATCCAATTACTGTCAAAAATTAAACTCTGATGGATAATTCTTAGGTATATATGGTTGTGTGTTTATGACAGAGAACAATCCCACAATCGTCTAGGACAGCGTTTTAAATGTATGTTTTCTGGGTCCAATGGTTGAGAGAGGACATGCAGGGGACAGTATTCACACGCAGTGCGCAAGATTGACAGGTAATGGTAGGTCCAAGCTCCTGTATTCAGTTATTCCAGTCATGCCTGTGTTCTGCTCCACCACAACCTATTACGAGGGGTGATGGTTCTACTTGGAACTATTACCTACATCATACCACGATCTGTAATTTTACCTCATTAGGTGAGTCTTTAAGTGGATATTCGGCTTCAGTTGACGTTAACAAGTTTGAAAAGATTACGGCAACTATTTAAAGCTTTGGCGAGTAAGGTCTTCTGTATATGGGTATCATTTTCGGATCCGCCGCGCTCACTCATAACTCATCCCGAGCGCAATGAATTACATAAGGCGGGTGGGTTGCAGTGAGTCGGTGAATGAGTGAGTGAGAGTTCCCGCAGATTTATAACAGCGGCGGAGGAACTTTTTGTCCTGTCCAGTTGGAATGCTGTGACGTAGGACAAATCTTACTTTAGTGGGCCATGTGTATTAGTTTTATACTGTAATAATCATAATAATAATATACTGATTCTCTGACTGCAGGGTATTCTTTCACTGCATCACAAATTATTTCACAAAAAACTCCCACACAGCTGAAATGCCCTTTCGAGAGTGATTGGTAAATTAATGATAGACTAAAAAGACAAAATTAATTATGCTTTCGTAATTCTCTTATAACAATACATAAATCATAGAATTAGTATATAATATGTTTGATATGATATATTGCATGTTCAACTGTTCACTGATGTATATCACTGTCCCAAGAAATACGCCACAGAAAACTCATAAACTGCACGAAGATTACGAATACAAACTCAAAAACAGAGGACGGCAAACTTTACCTTTCTCTCCTCCTCCTAATTAGCCTTATCGCTGTTAGTCAAGTTGAACAATCCACCAAATCAACTGAAAACGGATAGGAGTTGCTTGATTCCCAGTGTCTGTTAAATAGAGATAAAACTGGAGCGCTGGGTACGAACAAGAGCTCGCGCAAATGACTGCTTCCTTTAGAGTGAGTGGTCTGAACCTGAAGATGGCACACAGTCCACTGTATCCGTATCGTATCTTCGCACATAGACGAGTTTCACTTCACACCAATATTAACTTCCTATTTAAAATTAAAATGAAGAATAGAAACCACTGCATCAGCATTGAATGTGTCCTATTTCTGAAAGCAGTGACACCAAACAAGTTTAACAGTTTCTCAAACTCGCACAACACAAATTGGAAAGCTCAATCGCAAAACAAGTACAGTACCTATCGGTGACATTTTGGTTTTTAACCCTTGTTTTAAATCATATAAGATGCTTACCTCTTAAAAGTGCGTGTTGAAATGATTCAAGCGTGGCACAAACGATTAAAATTAGATTGAAGTTCCCGAACGTTGCCGAATTTCAGAGGAGCACTCTTGCGATGCACCTGGTTAACTCCCGGTCTGTACAAGCACCCAAATACTGGGGAGAAACCCGTCGACTCAAAGAATGGCTTTGAGACGTGGCCACGACCTGCCACTGGGTATCTGGGAGTGAGGGGGAGGGTAGAGGACGGGAGGGTGGCAGAGCAGGGGGAACTGTAGTCCTGAAGTTCTGTAGTTTTTCTTGTTGTCTCGACCTCCTGCTGCTAACATGGCATTGTAAGCATTCAGTGAGAACAATATGTTCAGTTTGAATAAAAATTGTGCGCAAGTAACCTTTACGCATCTGTTAATTGTCTATTTTATCTCAAATTAAACGGCACCACTCCTAAATATTACTTATTACTTACATATCACTTGCAAGGTATACAAGTTCAGTTGGTAGGATATAAAAATCTGAGACAAAAAAGGACCACAACGGCAAAGCATCAGATGGCGTCCACTTGAACATGAAAACCCTTATTTAGAATAATCTAATAGTTATAATCTGACATTGATACCTTTTATGATTCAGAAACTCCGCAGGTTGGGGCAATTACATGGTGACAGTGTTTGAAAGGAAATTCGATATTTTAACCACCGAGTGGCCTAAAAGCATGTAAAGTACACCTTTCTGAAGGACAAATGTTAACAAAAGGACGAAGCACTGGCTAATAGGCTGGGAGCATATTCCTCTGAGATTCACCAGTCACCGCTGTTGTTATGGCGCCAGCTGAATATACATGTGATAGACAAGGGATCGTTAAACATCAGTCGATGATTGGTTTACCCCACGCACGTCTTTGTGATATCGCAGGGAGATTAGAGCTAATACGGAGCAAATTAGCACGTGAATATGAAGCACCACTCATTGCAAATCAATGAATAAGCAAACGATAAACATTCCCTGCACGTCCCAGCTGGCTCACAATATTTTCAAACTTCTATGTGTTGGCCAGGAAATTACTCAGCGGCAATAATGATGCCGCCTACAACTCAACAGCAGTGTTCCAAATCATACCCCTGCTTGTACAACAGTGCACTACGTTATTTTGCATTGTAAATGCGCGTTTTTAGGATGCGCAGAGCGATATAAAATCTGTAAGTCCTGCTGTAAACTCACTCCAGCACAATCCACCAGAGATCCCTGCCACCACCATCAAAAAAAAAAAAAGATTAACCCACTGAACAGCCAGACAGGTGAGATGACAGAGGACAGGAAAGTTTTTACTGTGTGGAATTCTGCTCCCAGGTTCCATGAGCCTGTTGTATAGATGATAAAGTGATGTTACAGTCATATACATAATCACATAATATAACCTCTTTGCATAGGAGGATCAGCAATGGTTTAATTGTAATGGAGTTTATGTGTCCAAGAGGGATCATATGTATCCCATTAGAACTCAGTTAACACTGATCATAAAGTCATCAGATTATGATAGTCAATGATGTATATTACCAGAGGAGGTATAGTTCACCCATTATCCTATCACAGCTTCAGAACTGCTATCCAAAATGTCTAATGAAACATAATTATTTTATAAACACAATCACAATTATAAAATTTTTTTACAAAAGTACCAAACAGCTACCACAGGTCTGTACATGCATGAGAGTACAAAATTCTTCACAACTGTTTCTGAAACTGTACATAACCTCAGTCAGAATATGAGGGCAGAACTCGTGATGACAGGCAAGTTGCAGATTGGTGGACATGAAATATGAGGAAGAGAGTAAACAAATTGGCTAAGCATGACTACAGAAACAAGCAAACTCACCAATACAAAACCAGACCGTTATTCACACCCCCACACGATCTACATACATCCTTACCCTCACACCAGGCAAGTCCCATGCACATCCACTCTCACAGAACATCTGCACTCAGTGCATGAGTTGATGTCATGCACATGCCTATAAACATTCACACTCCATGTCTACGCAAACATATGTACACTCACACATGTGCATATTCACACACACACTTCCCATGATCCACTGCTTTTCTCGATGGGGTTGTACTACTCCACTGTGCACGTACTCACGATTTCTGTGAGCATACAGGCCACTGGGACAGGAAGAAGTTAGGTCTGTTTCCTGTCCTGGGAGCTGCACTTCCTGTGTTTGTTCAGTCTGGAACCATAGCATGGTCAAATGGATCAACAACCTCCCCAAAAACCCACAGCTGGACAGGAAAAGCACAACCCGCCTCTCTGTGATGACTGGTTTGAAAGGCAGGTGACTGAGAGAAAGAGATGCCAGTAGAAGAGGAAGGGGTATGGAAGACATACCAATACAAGGGAAACACTGTGAGTGAAACATGTCGAAGGGAGAGCATTTGCGACAAAAATACAGTAAAGGGGAGAAGTGTGGACAAGATACCATAAGAAGAGAGGGGCTATGACTCTGATGTCCAAGCTGTGAGAGAGTGCAATGCCAGTGGTGGGAGTGGGGGGGAGGGGGGGTTGAGCTGTGGGCTCCTACTGGCCTGTGGTGGTGTTGGAGCTGCCAGGCAGTGTGAGGTCATGGCTTGGGACAGGACCAGGATAGTTAAGTGAGGACAGTGAGGACTGTGTGTGTGTCAGTGTTTGGACTGGGACAGAAAACCGAGGACGGTGGGTGTGTGTATGTGTGTGTCTAGTGGTGCTAGTAGGAATAAAAGCATCTTTGTTACTAGGGCGGCTTGTCTCAGCGTGAGAGAAGTTGGGGTGGAAGTCGTATACACACACTTGCAAACACACAGAAATACACTCCCTCCTCCCTGTTCTCATTAATGTTGTAATAAGAGTGCTGTGCCACTTTACCAAATATTTACAAGCTAAGAATCTTTACATTCTGAAACGGAGGCTATGAAAGCCAACTGTCTGCTCTCAGGTGAGAGAGGTGTTCTGAGCTCTAGCTATGCCATTTTTGCTCTGCTGGTAAACCTACAGCTCAGCTGTGCTGTACTCAATCCTTCACTAATTAACAGGACCATTACTGACCACCTTCAAGAGTCCCCAGAAAGAATGTAAAAACACACCCTTAAAAATTCCTTAATGACTATGTCAGAAGTGACACCAGCAACATCTCCCTCTTGTACATCTTTAAGCAAGTGCTTCCCAATTAATGGCACTGATTGACTGATGGAACATGCAAATGAATACATAGTTGGTGTACTTCCTTTATAAGCTGAAGTGGCTTCTAGACAGCAACGGGATGAATGAAACTAGCCAGCTTACCCCCTATCATTCCCTGGGGAGGCTGGGCCAACGGTTGGCTCACAAATGTGGACGTCCAGATGTAGCCAGCAATGGTGCGGCTGGGACTTAAATACCCAGTCTCAGGGTTCAAGCTTTGGAACAAGTCTTTAACTGCTTGAGTCACGCGGAGGCCAACAATGTTTTTGATTCAGCCTGGGTCAATGGTGTCACTTTCCAGCATTATGTTTTGTAATGCAGGAACACATAGCACATCATGCAAAAAAGTCATAAAAATACAATCTGCCATAGTCAGAACCTTTTGAACTTACCCTTCAGATTGACATCCCATTCCCTATATCTGTTCCATACATTAATAAGGCCTGAATAATTCCCTTATCCCTACTCTCAATGGCATACACCATTGTCTAGAGATAACCACTCCCTTAACTATTCCTTTCACTACCCCAGTAAAGTAATATCCATCCATTAAACACAAAACAGTAAAAAAAACAAGACTTTAATAAAGTAAAAGAAAAAAAAACTATTCACAGAGATTTATAAATGTTTACAGTGATCAAAAGCAGCAGTGCAGATCGAAGGTGAAAGGGAACTCTCAGGATATGGTGTAAAACTGGATCTTCAGCTGTTCTCACTGTAAACTGCATACGTACCAGATATCTTCCGACACACACCTGACACAAGAGTGCGACCAGGACCATGTGTACATGTTTCAATGAGTACGTGGAGGTCTCTGCGTGGCATGGCATCAACATGCTTGCAAATAGCTGGATAAGAACTGGACTGGGCTTGATTAGTATTGGTGCTGTTTGTGAAGGGGGATAGGCACGGTGGGCAGGATCTGGTTCTGAAAGACAAAGGTTTGGACTCGCTGAAAGACCCAGATGAAGATCAGGAGCACGCTGACATACTGAATCCAGGCAAACTTCACCATCTCCCAGAACCCGGGCTGGTAGGTAAGGACCAAGTCAAGGGAAAAAAACAGGAGATAAGGGAGGAACCAAAATAAAAATAATTTACATAGACATTTGCATAGAATATTCGAATGCACGTCAATCATACAAATTGGTTCAAGCAGGTCATATACATACCCACACAACGACAACTTTATTTTGATTTATTAAGTAAAGAAGTCACAACATGTAATTGGCTCCTATCTGCTATAATGGATTACAGGGGAAAAAAATGACGTGGTCATGAGTTTTGCTGGTATATCAACTGGAATATGGCCAACAGTGGCAATCATTTCCATATTTTACAGCCTAGAATGTAACTCGTACTGCTACTATAATATTTTATCAACAGCAGTCATACCACCCTGAATCCTTCAAATGGCAACCTGCCAAAGCTGAGCATGTGTAGACTTAGATGTAAGACGTTAGATATAAGATACAGTAGCAATAGCCAAGATTTGTAAACTGGCAGGAAACAGAGGAAGACCACATAAAGTCATGAAATTACTTACACTGTTAGTTTAGCTGGAGCTACAGCTACAGTGGATTTGTTATTTTGACACCATTAAATATCTTATGTTTACATTTAATGCTTAAATATTACAGTTATGAAATCAGTATAGAATACTGTGAATACCAAAATGTTTAAATCCAGTCAGACTTTTTGAGGAAATTGTCTTCAAATACACAAGTAAAATACAGAGCTGTAAAGGATATCTGATGACCTCCACAGGGTAGTTAATCACAGCGCTAATCTGGAATGGAGTACCAGCTGCTCGACCCACAGTCCACACTGGGCCTGGAGTGCTCAACACTGTAGTCACTGAGACAGAGAGAGGAGGATGGACCAAAAGAGAAAGAGGGGAAAAGTTCATTTAAAGCATTACAGTCACAGACATGTGAGAACATTTCTGTTTTAAGATGCAGTGCCATTACACAGTGGTAACACTTCCCCTCAAAGGGAAAAGTGTGATCTCTCCGCATGGAAGATCTAAATGGGAACAAAAAAGGAGAGCAACCGAATGATGACTTAAAGTAGGAAAACTGAGTTGTTGAGTTGGAAACCAGAGTGGATTTGATATTTTTACATGTTTAAATGGTCTTAGTTTGGGGGGGCACTTGGGAGGAGCATGGAGTAAAGCTATGTATTCATAGTGCAGCTGTACATCTCACCGTTGGAAGTTTGAATATCACCTGTGTTATAACTGGATATAGCCAGAGCTCCACAATGGTGAGGCAACAACTGCCCCAAAATAAATGGCAGGAGAGTCGGCTGAACTCTTCTGTCTTATTGCTTGCTAGCGACTTCCCTTGGAGATTGGTTGCCTGCCTGACTGTGAACAGAATATATGTTGAATCAGTGTTTCAATGACAGCATGGGCAGTATGTGATTGGCGTGTCACTTGCTGTGTGAAAATAACAAGGACTCTCTGCATGAACTGTAGGAGTTTCATGTACAGCAAGTTCCTACTGTGTCTGTGGAAAAGGTCCATGGTGGGTCTGTTTACATAGTTCAATTGGAGTGGATGAATTTTTTTGTCAATACACAATATTCAGGGGTGAATGCTGTTTGTCAAACACTGCTGAAAATTGCATTCACCCAGACATGCCTCAAAAAGGCATTGCTGCACTGCAGGAACAAGCACACAGCAGAACCTAATAGACTGCATATAACAGGGCTACTGTTCACCAGTTTAAATGTGACTAAATCCCTAGTTTTAAAAGGATTAAAGCAATGATGACCACTTCCCTTCCATTCAGGATCATGCTGTAAAGTCCTCTGTGACTATTGGAGCATCTGGGTTTCATTAGGATTCTTTTCCGTCTTCACAGCTGTGTGCTGAACACCAGGAGCCTGTGGTTTCATGAATGTTTGGTTCTTATCCTATATGCCTGCATCAGTTACCCTGATCCAATGACAAACATTACCACTGGGCCAGTTTTGAGTTGAGGAGAAATGGTGAAAAATACTAACCAACGGTAAACTAAAACCAATAGCTCCTTTTGGGTGTAAGAAAACAAACACTACAAAAACTGATTCACGCAAAAATGAGCACAGCCAAGGGTCATGGTCCATAACAAAACCAATGTAAACAAACCAAAAACACCTCTCCAAGACTGGGAGTCTGTGCTTTTCTTCCAGACCTAGATAAAGGCAACAGCTGACACCTAGGTTGATTACAAATCCTTCACAGGTAAGCCCATCCATTTGTTAGGCCACTGCTGTTTGCAGCTCCTGTTGGCTCCACAGGCTATGGAAGGAAAAAGGAAGGCTGACAGCTGTCCAATGGGAGGAGCAGAGGAGCTTGCACCTCCCTCCACCTCTCCCAATGCCACAGGGGACATCAGCTTGGGTATCAAAGACAACCAAAGAAACCACAAACTCCTTGGCATTTGATGCCTAACAAGTCTGCCAATGTGGTCGAGCTGACAGAGTTAATCAGCTCCTAATGTGAAGTTAGTCATTAGTTCAAAGTCATAAAACTCTCTGCGGGAGGATCTCCAAAGTGTTTGTGCTCGCAATTTTTGAACATAATGAGACTTAATTCAGAACATTCTTTGGCTTGAAATAATGGCAATGAAAATTTACGATATGGAATGAGATGGTGGCCATCCCAAGGAACTCCTGGACAATACAACTGAGATTATGTGGTTGATTTACAGAGATCCCAAATAAGGGGCGTTATTTTGCATGCGCACCCAAAGTATTTGCATGTATTACCATGCCACTCTTTGTTGGTGATTGGTCATGATTATAACATTTCGGTCCAAATCCCTGAACCAACTCACTCAGTCCAGCATAAGAGAGCACAGATCCTCTCACTTATGGTATGCAAATACTTGTATTCATTTGTCTAGATGGCCTTAACCACAGTTGTAACCACAGTTCTGCTCACAGACTTCAATTGTCACTTTGGCCGCAGCTAGCCACTGCAGCAATTGATACTTCTGGCTAGGGAAGATAACATAATTACCAGAATGTACTCAAATTGATATTTAATTATTGTCAATCCTGATCAAAGCTCTGTGTCAGTATAAAGAATGCTTTCAGTGAACCCCCATGGTTCATTTTGACTCCGCTGAACCCAGAGTGCGTTGGACATATTTCTTACAACTGCCGCTCCTGTAAGTAAAGAAGTCTTTTCCACGAAGATTGGAATTGCACCCTTTTTTCCTTACATGATGTAACTGAATTATCCATATGTAGACACACCAGAGCTATGCCTGTAGCTGGCATGGTGCTTCCCCTATTTCACCAAAAAACTGTGAAATGACATCACTATATATCAATCTATTATTTTTGAAAAATATGAAAATAACAATGAAAAAAGGAAAAAACCTTTTCTCTACATTGTGGTCTTTGATTGTCTCCTTCTTGCTACAGTGACAGACATCAACTTATTGAGAGCATGATTATTTAGTAAGTCACATTACATGCGATAAATTAATCTTTTTCACTACTTTCTCCCAATATTTTGCTAACAAATGAAAGAATAGCTAATTTTGCATAGATAGTTACATAACATTATTTTCCATTTGCAGAGATGGTAATATTTTGTCAGTGCAACACATTGGAAGTTTCAGGTTTATCTCCAAGTTTTAGATCAGAATTTGAGAGAGCATCATTAAAACATGGGTCATTCAATACACACTTTCCAGAATCTTACATCGGAGAGCCATCCACATTTGTCAACCATTTTTCCTGTGATTAACTGTCATCTCATTGTTGCCCCTCTAATGCAACATGAGTTGAGCCAAAGAATTCAAATATGTTTGATATAATTAGAGGGTTTGCAATGCCTCAAATACTGGGGTGGAGTGCTTGCAATTGCTTCACTGAATATACCATATTATGAGAGCATTGGTGCAAACCATCACTGCCAACAAGCCTGGGACAAGAAGATTTCATCTAGGTTGCCAGTAAGACTCAGCATCAGTCCTAGATTTGTGTAGTGTAGCAAAATATAGGTGCAGTCATTGGCCCACAATATAAAAAAATCTTTGGACACTGGTGCAGCATTAACCCTGAAACACCAATTAATCAAGATCCTCTTGATCGGTTTGCCAAGAAGGTAGTCCATTGAGGGTCCATCCAGTGCGGGGGCACATCAGCGTGGATGCCATCCTGACGAAACAACAAGCTCCTTGACATTCAGAGTGTAAAAGGTCTGCCAACGTGGTCCTATTAACAGGGTTAAACTGAGAATACCACACATGTATCCCCAAGTGCCTTGCTGTGTCAAATGAGATAATCAAAAGTATCTGAACTTTGCATCTTAGCTAGAGATATTAGCTCTTATTACTTGCCAAGTAATAACAAAACACCTATTAAACCTAATAAACTGGAACAGCTGAGGGGCTCAGTCGCTCTTTTCTACCCTTAGCCGACCAGAGTTTTCCCCATGGCCCTGTGATTCACAACCTGATTGGTGGGGAATATAACTGGGTCATTCCATGAAAAGTCAACAGAGAAAAATTCAACTAACTGTAAGAGACAAAAACTAGCACATTTTTATGAATTTGGTTTTCCCCTCTCAGTCACACTTGAAATCATGTTTTGATAAGTGATCTTTCAGTGCTCATTCCAAGCTGAAGATTAGGTACTTGCACTTTTATCATGTTAAGCCTGTGAAACGTTCCATTATGCAGTGAAGTTGACTACCTAATGGAGAATGCCTTTCTCAGTTCTTTGTGTTGGTCAACGCCAGGGGCACAGCTGTAGATCTGTGCTGTGTGTCCTTTTGATACGAGTGTGTCTGTGTCAGTTTGTATTTCAGATCTCATTGCTCTCAGAAAAAATTGGATATCCCATCTCCTATGTATAATTGGACCAAAAACGATCTATTTAGAAGATCCCCATCCTCAAGCCAGGTGACAATTGCTCTTGCATGTTGTAGTTTTTATTCTCTGTGGTTTGTAATCTTTGTATTTTGTGCAAGTCTGTGCAGACCTTATTCCTGTCATGACACTGATTCTTGCCAAGTTCCTAAGATTTGCTTGCTGATTGTGTATATTTTACTTCTGTAAATATTCCTGGACACTGGGTTATCGGGAAGTCGGGAGTCTGACTATTTTTGCTATCATCATGCTTTCTCTTATTTTGAGTTTATCGGGATGTAGATGTGCACTGTGTACTTTTCCTTTTTTTACAATCATAGTCAGAATTCACCTTCTGAACATTTGAAGGAAATAGCGTTCATTGTTTGGGCCTGGTTGACTCCGAAAGTATTTCCTTACCAAATTAGAGCAACAAATTTAAGGAGTCAAATCTTAGTGCTGGTCACATTCTTTTTCATTCCTGTTGTGGTCTGACCCTAGCAAGGGTCACAACAGAGGCATAAAAAAATTCCTTCAGGTAACAAATTTCTACCTCTGATTCAGAACTTTCTATTTAGCCCCATTACAACACCTTAAAATCCATGACTTAACTTGATGTTCTTATTTCCAACGCTGTCGAGTTTACCGATACATGAGAAGAAAAGGGCAAAAATGGCAATTACACATAACACTGTCTTGGAGGGACATGCTGGTATGCAGTGTGTTTCTTCAGTGATCCTCCCATTACTTATATCTGGCTCAGTTTGACTGCATGTATACTCTTGCCTCTCTTTGCTACACTCTGTAATCTCTACGCTTCAGTCTTCAGTCTTAAGGTGGTCAGTGAAGTTTATGCACGGCTCCCTCTCCGTGGGGGATAATCTCTCCCTGACAGGTCTATAACTCTCACCTGGGTTGAGAAACATGACTCTGTGCTGACCTCCTTAAGCACATGTCAGCCAGTGCCATACTCTGCCCCCACCTTTCCCCCAAGCCTGTAATTCATCAGCGTTTTTCCTCTTTCCTGTTGTTTTAAGCAGTTTCCCATTAGTTTGCCCCTGTTTCCTGGGCCCTGCAGTACCGCTGCACTTTTTTTGTGACCGTGTCTTTTGCTCCTGTTTTAATTTGGTTAAATTGTCTGAAGCTAGAGTTCTGACTACATTGGCTTGTTCTTCAGTAGCAGTACTCATATGTCCTTTTTTCTGACTTTAAAATTCTGCAACAGCAACTTGTGGATGTTAATCTATGGTAGGCACTGGCCTAATTCTGTCCTTCATAAATTATATTACATTTTCCTTTAAGCTTAGGGGATCTTGCTCACTGGGCATGGTTTCTATGGGGTGTTATGGCAAATTACAGAATTTTTTCCCAGTTAATACTGTAAGTAGGTATTCCTATGTGTTGTAGCCTCTTTAGGACAGTTTTCCTAAAAAGTTGTTTTTGGTTTTACATCTAGTAGGCTATTATGTTCTGTGTTCTAGTAGTTCCTTAGATCTGAATAGGGAGATTATCTAAACATCAAAAGGCCAACATACACATACTCATGGCAAATTTTGTTTCAGCTGCTGGTTTGCGATTGTTAGCTTCTTTTTTTTGCATTTGCATTTAATCAATGCGAATGAGATTAAGGGCTTCTGCTATCATTTCATTGGGATTTAATTTAAAAATTATTTTATTGCCAAACCTGACAGAACCAAATTCTTGTTAGTAAACTAGCCTGAACGGTGGATGAGTCTGCTGGCACCCATGGGTTCTGGGTCGATGCATGTATCGCTTCTGCTCCCCCTCCCATGTTTTTTTTTTTTTATTATTTTGTTTTGTACATCAACTTATTCATTGCAGGACTCCCACTGGGATTGTATAAATCAACTGCCCACCATAAAAAAAATACCAGGAAAAAAAAAAAAAATGAAGACTGGGGAAGAGCCATGAATTGGAAACCAGCAGATTGGGTGTGTCACTTACCCCCTCCACTCTTGGATTTGGGACTGCCTCATTACAAGGTCCCGAAGATATCCGTTTTGTTTTTGATTACATACAAATGTTTTGCTTGTTTCAACTGCTATCTCATGAGTAAAAGGAAAACATTTTGTGTCAGCCTGGAAACAGGGAAACAAAGGACAGCTCTTGTATCCCAGAGGTTAGTGCTGTATGAGCAAAATCTCCAGGACATTAAAAAGTAAAGCTGAACAGCTGAGCACTGACATGCAATTCCGCACAAAGACCCACAACCATCTGCCGCTGAATACGTTAGTGCGCTTAAACATGAGAATGCCCCTAAGCATCTACTCTCTATATTTATAGGCACTGAAGCTGTGAACAACTTCAACAGCAAACTTTCTCTACTCCCCATCTCATAAGCTTATGGCCTTTTCTCTCTCATTTTCATTTTTTCACTATCCATCCATTATTTTGTGCATATGCTTCTACTAATTAGGCCTATGTATCACAAACTAAGAATGTCTTTTTTGTAAAGGTTGTACTATAACAATTGAAAAGGGTGCTTCCAATTAAAAATGTGACTATGTTTACTATGACTATGTACAGACAATTGTCTTTAAGATGTTGTACATATGTTAGGTAGATGAATGTAATTGTAAATGAATTGCAAAATGTGTCTTTGGTGTCTTTTCTCTCACTGCTCGTAAACATGGACTAAGCTTAGCTAACTTAGCTTAATTGATTCACTTTCACAGACACCTAAATTTTCACAACACAGATCTTTCACCATCCTTTTACTACTAGGAGCATGTTACTATGATGATGAATGAGTACCAAAACTCATCTGTATCAGAGTAAAGTACTGTGTTTTTATAAAAATATGTTTTTTTATGAAATAAGTACACAACCCTGTAAATTAAGGTAGAATCTTTCATCATATAAATATATGCTTTGAAAATAAACTGTTTGACTTTTGAAATCTTGATTATCTAAGAGCAGAAGCAACAACAACTTTCATAAATTTATCCAGTATGAAATATCATGTGATGTCATGAAGGAACAGCTCCATAGTTTGAAATCATTAGCAAAGAAGCTAACAAGCCTGCTGGCAGAGTGCTGGCTGGGTGACACCATAGCCCTCCACCAACTGTATGCCATCCTTATTCAAGGTATGTTGACCTTTTTGGTTTTACGAGATTAGCTATACACGGTGCTACCAATGTTAACTTGCTAAGCTTCTTTTCAACTTGCTGCTACCTGGGTTAGCATATTCTCAAACTTAGTTATGTACACTCACTAACCACTTTATTAGAAACATTATACAGACGGTCCCCGAGTCACAATGGTCCAACTTTACAATGGTGCGATAGTGTCACTTTCAGTACAATATCCACTAAATTACATGAGATATTCAACACTTTATTATAAAATCGGCTTTGTGTTAATGATTTTGCCCAAATGAAGGCTAATGTAAGTGTTCTAAGCACATTTAAGGTAGGCTAGGTGAGGTTATGATGTTCGATAGGTTGGGTTTATTAAATGCATTTTCGACCTCCCATATTTTCCACTTACGATAGGTTTATTGGAATGCAACCCCATCGTAAGTCTGGGACCATCTGTACTTATACTGCATAGGGCCTCCCTTTGCTCTCAAAACAGCCTCAATTCTTCGTCACATGTATTCCACAAAATGTTGGAAACATTCCTTTGAGATTCTGGTCCACGTTGACATGACTGCATCATGCAATTCCTGCAGATTTGTCAGGTGCACTTTCATGCTGCAAATCTCCCATTCTACCACATCCCAAAGGTGCTCTATTGGATTCAGGTCTGCTGACTGGGAAGGCCACTGAAGAACACTGAACTAATTTTCATGTTCAAGAAACCAGTTTGAGATGACTTTTGCTTTGTGACATGGTGCATTATAATACCAGAAGTAGCCATTAGAAGATTGGTAAATGGCCATGAAGGGAGGCACATGGTCAGCAACAATACTCAAATAGGCTGTGGTATTCAAGCGATGATTGATTGTATTAACAGGCCTAAAGTGTGCCTGTTAATACCAATCCCCACGCCATTACACCACTGCCACCAGCCTGGACCGTAGATGCAAGGCAGGTTGAGTCCATGGATTCATGCTGTTGGCGCCAAATTCTGACCCTACCATCTGTGTGCCTCAGCAGAAATCGAGATTCAGCAGACCAGGCTACGTTTTTCCAGTCCTCGACTGTCCAGTTTTGGTGAGCCTGTGCCCGCTGCAGCCTCAGCTTTCTGTCCTTGGCTGAGAGAAATGGAAACCGACGTGGTCTCCTGCTGCTGTAGCCCATCCGCCTCATGGTTCATCATATTGTGCATTCTGAGATGCTTTCCTGCTCACCACAATTGTACAGATTGGTTATCTGTGTTACCATAGCCTTTCTGCCAGGTCGAACCAGTCTGGCCATTCTCCATTGACCTCTCTCATCAACAAGGCATTTCCGTCCACAGAACTGTCACTCGATGGATGTTTTTTGCACCATTCTGAGTAAACTCTAGAGACTGTTGTGGGTGAAAATCCCAAAAGATCAGCACTTACAGGGATACTCAAACCAGCCCATTTGGCATCAACAATCAAGCCAAGGTCAAAATCACTCAGATAACATTGTTTCCCCATTCTATGGAGACAGGGGTGCTTTCCTGTGGTATTAAAAATACCACCCTAAGTCAATACTGCCCATAGTAGTTCATTTTTGCAGTGAAACCAACAAACTAAAGCAGTTGTTGGAGGAAATTTACTGCACTTCACGACTTGTGCCACAAGATTAGTGTTTAAAAATTGGGGAAAAATGTATTAAACTACCTTGCCTGTGACTTACTTTACAAAATATGAAAATATAAACACTGTCTTTATTAAAAGTGGACTTATTGCAGGTTATCCTTTCTGTGTCTATGTAACAATCATCATTGTAATTCATTCACCAATGACTACATAAACTTAGCATGTAAACACTGTGTCTAAAAAACGTTTATATAAACTACCCCACTAACTAAGATCAGAGAAGAACAAAGACATTCTTAAAATGTTAATGTCGACATGTCTACATGCCAACTGTCGGGATACAAAACTATGCAGCAGATTAACAAAACATGGACTGCATGTGATGGCATAGCGCTTATTACATTAACTGAATCCACACTGAATCTTATCACAGAATCATTGTGGGTTGTGAGACTCACCTACCATTCCAGCCGTCAAAACTACCGGTTGCAATACCCCACTGAAATGTCTGGAAGGTGTGACGGTATGAAAAAACAGATATTGCCCAAGCCTACTTCATCTTATTTTATGTTACATTGAGGTAGAAGGCTGTACTGGTAGTTTTATAAATACACATTATCCTAAAAACTACTGGGAAACCATAGTTTTATGCAAGTAGCTACCTTTCAGATGCAACACAGATTGCACAGTGCACAGGCCTTCCCAGCCCTGTGGGACTCATACATTTATAATGGATGGATTGTGTTGTTCTTACGGTTTCTCTCCTGATAGGACCCCATGATGTTAACCAGGTCATAGGTGCTGGCGAATGGGCTGTTCCCATCAATGACGGGTACCTATAGGGAGGAATTTCATGGTCACTCACAAATATAGGGAATACCTGCTTCAAACACACACACACACACACACACACACACACACACACACACACACACACACACACACACACACACACAAATATACAATATACATATGTACAAGTCCACACACACATACTCAAAGCTATAAATGTTTGCGTATACTACCAGTATACTTCCAACAGTTAAACAAATTAACCCAAAGTGACATTGTAAGGACAAAAATGAAAATAGTAAGCCAGTTTCTGAACAGGTAGTTGCTGAATAAGTCATTACTGGTGAGTTATTCAGCAATTTCTCTGTCAATGTCTCATCAAATCTGTTAATTCTCAGGTGAATATGGAAAGTTTTAGCATCAAGCTATCACAAAAACCACACACACTTCAGTTACTGAGTCGTTATGCTAATGGTGCCGCTCGTACATTATCATTTGTCCAAACACGACAGACAGTGGGTGTTGACTTTGCTCATTCCCCTACCCTAAAGTCTTTGAAAAAAGCCTGTGGACGGACCATGGCAATAAGGACTTTGTGAGTTGCCAAAGAGATGGGGTAACCACTTTGTGTTCTTTTTCCTCTGGCAAACTGTGTTCTGTTGAAGTGTAAATCTGGCTTCATTTTTTCATTTTTAGTTAATTTGTGCATGTGTGTTTGTTACTGTGTGCATTTGACAGTTAAATTCTGTGCAGAATCTGGTGCTTACGTTGTAGGTGGTATCCACACCTCGGTGGCCAAGCGGGACTCTTTGCTGCAGACGCAGATCACCATTTAAGTAGAGCTGAGAGCCAGGAACAGAGGAGGAGTGCTGAACATATAACAGAGTCTGCATCAGCACTGTGGACATCCTCTACAGAGGGAGAGAGCAGGAGGGAGGAAGAAACAGGAAGAGTGGTGGAGAGACAGTACAACGATGTTACTGTCAGTTAAAATGTGTACTATCTGCATGCAACATATGTTGCAGGTATGCACAGCGTATGGTAGATAAATAACATGATTGTGTGGTAAGTCTGCTTAGAGTGTGCAATTGCTAAGTTTGTAGCAGGGAGGTACCTACGAATATCTGGTAGGAAAACGTGAGAAGCATTTGGACGCTGTAAATTTGCTCCTCCGCTCTAAGGGGGAGGTCCAAGCGAAGGTTCAGACGATCGAACTTCCCATCCTTATTATGGTCATCTTCTCGCACCTGTAAAAACGGTGCATCAGCGCAGTCGTAAATCGGTGGGAGCGTGCGAGCCTACTACTTATGGAAAACTCACCGATACCGACGGGATTCGCAGGTTACTGCCCTGCAGCGTGTTGAAGTTCGGGAAGGTACTCCAAGCTACATAGTCTCCGTTCGTGCTAGTTGCAGCAATCAGCAAAATTTGGTACTGGAATCGGACGTTTGGCTGCTCCTCGTACGTGCTCCGTTTAAGCCAGAAACCTGCGAGTACAACTCTGTCACTTAACCTGCTGAGTAAACATTCTTTACAACAGAGAAATATCAGTTAGACCTATTATCCTTTCTCTGACAGTAGCGAAAATGAGATGCGAGTCTGAAACGTAAATTTGTGTTGACACAACACACGCGCTTCCCTCAAGTCTAATGTGTACACAAGCTAACAAGCTCAAGGACTCAACCATGTAAGGGGGCAACCATTCAGTCCAACTGTAAGATCTGACTGGCACCTGTAGCACTCACATGAATGGCAAAAAGTTTTGCGATAGAATTTCAAAGCCACAAAGAGCATAACAAAAACCAAAAAGCTGACAGATCATCACAACACCATGGCCAGCCAGCAAATATTAGGTGAATAAGAAAACACCACGAAAACTCCGGAAAAGTTTCAAAAGTAGATACAGTTTTTAATCGACGCATAATCACACTATTATTACCTTGGCTCCTGTATGCTACAAGCAGCGGAGGAATATAGGTAAGACACAGTACAATAAAGATGAACAACGTGGCTTTCGTGCAAATGCTGGTTTTGTATCTGAGCAGAGCAGGGTGGGCATAAACTTCATAAACAGCCATGAGAAATACGGCGAATAACAGTGGAACTGTATTCCTTTGTTGTCCTGCAACGTCTTCGTCGCTGTTGCAAACCGTTAATCCTCTTAAGAAACTGTAAATGACATTCACAACAGCATACGACAGTACGAGGCCGCGCTATTTTCAGTCACTTCCTGCAAACTGCCTACCAAGCGTCCCTACGTTTCCATAGATCCGCCACTCTCCATAGTAACCAGTAATAATGGCAACCAGTCAGTATTCAGCAAAGCCATCCATTGGAAAAAAAAAAACAATCTTACCAGATATTACTGCCACCTACTGTCTTGGAGGTAGCATAGACCAGTTAAAAACAAAGAACTTCACTCATTCGGCTTGATCTGTGCAGTAACTGGACATAGCTACATTAATAACAAAACGCTTTGTTGCCATAAATGCATAGATGCCATAGATGCAATGTGACCAATTTTTCTTTAGACTTATTGACATCGTTTGATGGAGTGTCCTAATTGTTAAAAGATTTGTTTCAGGGTGACAGAGTAAAGATGGTCATTGCAGACATAGGGAGCAGACATTCCAGAAATGCCAGTGCTCGACCAGCCAACAAAACAAGTTTCTGAAGTCCTGCTCTTTTCTGATGGACTGGTCTGCAAACTGCACACAGCCACTCATCACTCATTTTACATTTACAGGGCCCTGCACTCACTAACCAGATTAAAAAACATCTCCACCATGTTTTCTATAATTGGAGTTTATTAAAACAGAGGTTCGGGAGACAAAATCTCAAACAACCCCTCAACCTATCACATTGACCTCCGGTCTTATACAAGTACATAAATGCCATGTACCTCTTTCCCCATTGTGCTTAGCATGTCCGGCATTCCTCCTCCTCTTTTCCACCTTCATCCTCTCCTTCTCTTTCTTCAGGACAGACAACTTAATCTTCACTGTACTCCCAATTTATGTCAGGTACCTTAAAGGGGGATTCCCTCACCACGAGGACAGGAACTACTCCTCACCCTTTAGACTCCAAGCCAATGTATTGTTCCAAACATAGAAAGAAACAGCACCATGTCAATGGAAGTGGCTTAAAAACTGGGCTACTATGGGCACAAACATGGCCTCCAGCAGGTATGATGGGTCTACTTTCCCTGCTTGGATTTTGGAAGATGCTGTGATCCTGTTTTTATTTCTTTTGCACATATTATCTACATACATCTGCTTTTAGACCTGATCCCTGGTAGATAGACAGGATTGGCATGAGAGCACACTGAAGTGTTATTAATGCATATGTGCATTGATTACTTACTTGGCACTTCTATGTGGATATTTAATTATTGGTTTTAACCATATTTATGCAACCCTGAAAATACCATAGTCAGCTGTCACAGTTACAAACGATCAATTAAGATTTTATGTTAGGTCTATGTGTTACACTACATGGTATGTATCACTTTTCATATTGATATGGCATCTAATTCTGTTACATGTTGTTTTTGAATAAAATGACTGTCAGGATACAACGACGGGTACATCAGAAGTTGCATAGATAGGGCATCTACATTCCTCCACGGTTATCCTGAGACATGACTCTCATGCACAGTGATTCAGCTGTTACATGTTTACAATGACATTGTCTTCTTTCCTCCCTCTTAAGTCTCCGGTCTGCCTTCCTCTCCCCTGCACCCCAAACATCTGATGGTACCCCCTCCCTCTACCACTACTTCATGTGATCCAAAAGAGAAGTCACTTGTACACAGCCAGTTGGGGAAAACCCTGGGTGATGCCACGGCCAATTATGCATTACCCTGTAGGATCCCGCCCCCAAGTTACAGTCAGCACTGGTGCAGACAGGATTTGATTCTGTCATGGAGCATGGAACATGTCACCACTCTAGGGACCCGTGCTTTATTTGGACAAACACTTCCTGCAGGGCCAGACACAAATGACCATTGCGTGAGATAATTCACACCATCACATATAACTAACTTAACATGTATAACTAGGTAATTCCAACTGGCTTAGTGCCAAAACTACCATTTCCATTCTAAAAGGTGTGAAACTGACTTTCATTAATATAATAACGTATTCTAATTACAAATGAGGAATGGTGTCTGTGTTTACAAGTATGCATATTGAAACTGGAAGGGAACGGGAGTGGGGGAGCACATATTGACATATAAACATATGAACAATTAGGTTGCGGATCGTGCTACTATATGCATTATAGCATATTACACATCATGCTATATATGACTAAATGTATATATTTGCAAAAATAAATTGACACTGTAACCTAAATAACTCAAAAGACAGTACGAGAGTGTTTGAGCTCACTTTCGCATTCATATTGGTCACCCCCATATGTAGTGTAAATGGTATGATCACAAAGTGACATCATTGCTTTGGGTTGGACTCGGACGTCTGAGGGTTGTTTTGCTACATTGTTGTCGTTTTAGTTTACAGCATTTATTTCCATATAGCATAATAGTATTAATAATACTTCCCAATTTGCGCTACAATTTTTTTGAACATCTTAGTAAAACAGGAAGGAAGCTGCAAAAATGAAATGGATGTTTAAAGAAGATCATTCCCTGGGTAAGGGTTCAATTATTATCAGGGCTGGGGAAATCGATACTGCGAAAACTACGCTTTCATTTTCTACCTTTTATACAGTGAACTGGTGTCTATCCATGATCCTCAGTGTCAAGGCCTACTTACGAATGTGTCTTGGACAGATTTGTTATTCCTTTCTACGTTTTATATTTGTAATTCAAGTTATCAATTGTTTCACATCTGTACTAGCGAATTAGCAAGATTAGAGTAGCCAAATGTTCTGCTATGTGCCCGTGTAATCTTCTGTTTGTTTAATTAAACATATCACTTGATATTTATCATACAGTAGTTAGCTGCGAACTTGGTTGAAAGGTCTACACTGACGTTTCAGAACCAGACGGACTTTACAAAATGACAGCTGACGTAATTCTTCAGTCAGCACTCTTGTGGAACATACATGCGTATGTGTGTATTTTATTAATCTTTTTACGTCACCGTCTCAGCCAAATTACAACGACCTAAAGAAACAGAAATCAATGAATATCAATAAGGCGAAGCAATACTTTTAAAATTTAACCTGCTCTGAAGCATTTAGCGTTATTACTTTTATTGCATAACAGAATACACCAGAACATCAGGTACACACACTGGGATTGGAGGCGCGTAACTCCGAAACTAAAAACAAAACATAACCATTAAAAAACTCTCGTTTGGTTGACTGGAATGGTGTATTATGGCATAGCTATAATTTTACTGGCTGGGCTGTCCAAATGAATGAACACGTTTCTGCTCAATACATTAAGTATCAGTCAATAGAACATAAACCACCTCCTTCCCAAACTCACTGATCCCAACCAACACACACATATGAGAGAATGTTGGTAATTTAATTCCTGTATAGCTATCTTTACACTAGAAGATAGATAAGTTCAGATGACATTTGCTTAAGCGATAAATTGACTTATATATAAATATATATATATATATATATATATATATATATATATATATATATATATATATATATTTTTTTTTTTTTTTTTTACCAATGTACCTCTTTCTTTCCCCCCTGGAATTGAACTATGTCAGCAGCCACAAACCCTTCAGCCACACCAATCTGACTTATCACATGCCATGTAGTAATTCATTTTTTACACAAGATTTTATTGTGCTGGGATTTGTATCCCAATTCTAGCGCTATTGCAGAAACATTGTATATCAACAAAAACATTTTCCACATCAAAATCCAACTGCATGCATAAACAGAGCATGTGGTCCCCACACAGCTATAAAATGCTATTCAGAAAATCTAATTTAATCCTTATATTAAAAGGTTGATGTCACAATGATGGCAAGATACCCATGCTGGGAAACAACATTGAAATAGCTTCTGTGACACATACATATTGACATATTGGTTTTCTTGAGGTTCAGTGTTCCAAAGGAGCTCCACAGAAATCAGGGCCAGAATTTAGAGAGCCAGGTCTTTGCCGATGTGAGCCACTGCCTCTCCATGAAGTAGAACTTCTAGTGGGTGGTGGTGGACTACAGCTGGAGGGGAAGCTGGTAGTGACTGTTCGTGCTGGCTGCCTGCCTGATGGCTGCCCAGGGTGTCTCAGCTGGTTGACCAGGCAGTTTGGACTAGGCTATTGGTGGAGCCTGTGCCCAGTAGCATTGTGACTTGGATGCTATTGATATGGCACCAGATGTAGATGCTTCTGCCATTGTTGCTCTCCCTCTTCATGGGCATGCATGGCCTCATTTTCCAATGGCTGCGTTTTGCTAGGCTAAATATCAGCCAGTTCCACTATTTTTCTGATAATGAGCTGTGATCACACCAATGACCGTGAGTCGCCATAGACACATCATCCTTACATTTAGTAATATGCAGTTAGCATATTCTCTTATCCAGAGTGACGTGCAGTTTTTTTTTCACATTTTTACATTCTGTCCATTTACACAGCTGAATATTTTACTGAAGCAATCTGGATTAAGTCAAACCCATGACCTTCGCGTTGGAGCTGCACACATGTGAAATGATAGATATTTCCAGTGCCTCAATTTAAAAGCAAGGACACTATAACCTCTTTGGTATGAAGTGGTGAACCCTAAATAAGGGCCCGTGGGTGTGGGTGCAGGGCTGGACAGGGACCGCAAAAACATTCAAAGTTTTTCTGAAATGTGTCATTAAGAGGCTGGACGGGCTCATTGTCATATCATCAGGATTCTTGGCAGCATCCCTAATCAGTCAGATCAGTTTTCAGCATCCTTAGTGTATTCTCAGCAATCTAACATTTATCTGACAAAGCTGACTGGTAAGCAAATGTGATTGGCTGAGATAAAAACTGAAGTCAGTAACCCATTTTATGGATGGCAAGTGAGCTTAGTGACAAAATGGACACAGTGAGTGTTTGGGTGGGGCACAGAGTGAAGGCACATTTTCATGGTGCAGCTGTGTAGAAATAGCATAGGCCATTATCATGACTAATGCTGTTTGCGAGATCAAAATGTCTTCTGAAAATGTTGGACTCCACCAAAACCAGAATTGGCAGTCAGTCAAACTGGCTAGTTTGCCGAATATCACTGTCAATTTAATGTGAATGGAATGCAAGCTAGGCTAGCTGACTGAAAAGATAGCTAGACTGAAAGATCAATTGTGTTTTAGTACTCAAATTTCCATGGAAGTGATTGGGACCTTAATTAAAGATCAATACACAGATTCAAGCTTATGGTCAGGCAGATCTTTCACTTAGATTTAGACTGCACTTGAAAAAAAAAATTAAAAAAATAAAAAATAAATATATATATATATATAAATATATTTTATAGTTCATATATAGGTATCCAAGAAGTGAAATGCTTGTAAAGCACTAAAATACTCACAGAACAGTGACACAAAACACTGAATTTATACCTGCATACAGGTAGGTGCAACATGTTCTTTAGGTTGATATTAAAGACAGACCAAAAGTCATCCTCTGTCTAATTAGTGTTTGTCCCCTCATTTTAGTGAAACAGTGAAAGGCACTGTGGGATATGTCAGTCTTATGCAAGAAGTGATGCTAGATTTCTGCAAGCTGTTGATTTTGTAGGATTTTCCCCATTCAGAAGTGATGGACCATATTAAGCCTGGTCTTTTGGGACTGGCATACTAACCTGCATTAATCAGACAGACTACAAATAAGGCCATGGAGTCTGTGTGATACTCTTACTGTAAAGATTCATTCTTTTAGGAATAAAAGGGCACCCCAAACCATTTTCAGTCATGAAACTGAGAGGGTTCGGAGCAAAGCGGGGTCACCAGAAAGATGGATGATTACAATGACAATTTGTGGGAGCTGAGAGTTGGCTTCGCTACGGCTGCGTCACAGGGTCTCCCCAGAAAGATTCATTCTTAAAACAAGTTAACAAAATGTTCTAGACCATTAATTATCCAATATATCTCCTTGTCATCGTAATCCTTCTCAACATTTGACATTTTTATGAAGCTGGATGAAGCAAATACACAGTGACAGCGCTGCAGTGTATTCCCAGCCCAGTGTATCCCCTCACCTCAATATTGTATGCTTCACTGGTTCTCCACATGTATTGCATGCATATTTATGCATTGTGAGTTGTGTTCTTGGTTCTACCTTTATAACTTTGGCAGTTGGAATCATACTTTTCTGCTATTTTCTATGCCTCATCCACCCCTCTCTCCCTTTCTCTTTCTTCAGAACACAGATGCGTGGAATCGGCCAAAATCCGCAACAAATATCCTGACCGGGTCCCGGTAAGTGTATAGTTATGTGGATTGATACGTGAATGCATGGATCTGTGTTTGCCTGAGTTACTTGATGAATTAGAATCCTGACCATGTCAGTGTTCACTGAAGCTGGAAATGCCTATGGCCAATGCTTAAATTGCACTTCATTACCCATAAGCAACTCCTGGGCTCAGTCTGACTCATGCAGTCTGCCTGAAGACCTTCACTGTCATAACTGGTGGCAGCCCAGCTGGTGGACTGGTTAGTGGAGAACAAGAGGTTGTGTGTGACCCATACGACCTTTGCATATATGTGTGCATGTGAGCCACAGTCAAAATATTTCATCCACTGCTACAATGCTGCCCTTTCTAGACAACCTTATGATTACTTTGGACCTGCTAGAAACCTTGTCACATCAACCTATTGTTTGCTAGTATACTGATAAAGTGCAAAAATGTAGTTATTGTCTTGAACATACAGTAAGTGGAAGGTTACCAAATGCCAAGGTTTCATCCAGGCTGTAACACATGGCCTGGTGTAATATAAAACCCTTTCAACAATAAGATCAATCTACTATGTTGACCCTGTTGGTAAACTCCCAAATACCATACATGAGTAAAATTGATCTTGATGTTGATGAAGAGATGGACCTTTCATTCTTAGTAAAAGACAGGCAAGTTTAATTACACAACCTGCTGCAGGAACACAGCATGGTGTTCAACAAGTATAATGTGTGGTTCACATTTATACACTTTACAAGAGGTACATTCACCTATGGTGGCCTGGAAAGGCCAGAAATGAGGTCCATATATGGTCAGGGTAACCCTGTGCTCTCCGAGCTAGAAGTAGTGGCTCCTGTGGCACCTTTGGGCTCTGGCTGGATGTGGTGGTATCCCTTTGTATTCTAATACACATGATCAAATATTGTGCTTCTCAACAGAAATGTCTCCTAGCAACCCAACTGATAAGAAAAAAGACAGGAAACAAATGCAGAAGTCAGACTCCACATAATTCCCACTTTAAAACCACCAGTTTACTTTTAGACTGGACGAAGGTGCTGTAGTTAGATGAGACCACAATCTAACGTTTAGGTCAGATACAGCATTGGTATGTTTGGTGTTAAAACTGAGACGCATACAAGGAAAGGCGCCTCATACCCATGAAACGTGGTGGGTCAGTGATGGGGCTGTTTTAATTCCAGAGTCACTGGTGAAGACCGATTGCTTAATTGATTCCACCAAGTATCAGGCAATTTTGGCAGACAATCTGGTTGCCTCTGCTAGAAGGCTGAGACTTGACTGTTGGTGAATTTCCAGCAAGGCAAGGACCCAAAGCACACCTCCAAATCCACGCAAAAATGGTTCTGAGACAAAAAAATCAAAACTCTGCAATGGTCATCTCAGTCACCAGGCCTCAGTCTGAATGGAAAATCTGTGGGCTGAACTGAAAGAGGTGGTTGATAAGTGCAAACCCAACAATGTCAATGATCTTGAAAGGATCTGGAAAGAGAAATGGTCCAAAATCCCTCCAAATGTGTACATTAACCTTCTCAAACAGTACAGAAAAAGACTCCATGCTTTTATCCAAGTACCAAATAAGGGGTGTCAAAAATTATGAAACTTTAATTTTGGTGAATTGGTAATAAATGCACACCTTTTTTTTGTTGCATTTGAACATGAATAAACTACAGTGTTTTTGCATCTTTGCATTTTGATTTTATCTTGATAATGTTATTTATTTTTTTATTGTATTTTACTGCATTTCCAGTCAGGGGTACAAATAATTCTGGAGCCCACTGTAAGTCAAACAAAATCTGTGACAAATTACTGGCAGGCTTTTGATCAGACCACAGTACAAAAATAGCTCTGTGAAAATGATGAATAATGTACTTCTTTTTAACGACCAAAGAAATGGTTCTTTGTTGGTGTTGTCTTTCTCTGTCTTGGTCTTACAGCTGCCCCTGAAACCAATGCTCGCCATTTACTCCTGTATAGTTAGCCTACTGGGGGCTACATAAGTTAGCTGATTCACATCTCACTTACCAGCTATTGCTTCATAACAGTAAACAACATATGTTCCATGATTGGTAAATAATGTTACTCATTATACATGCACCCTCTGAGGGATAAGATTTTATCAAATTGGGTAAACACCCTTCCTGAATTCTCACTGAGCCTGACACTAGGGATTTGAAATAAGAGTAGTACTTGAAGCAAATCAATCACTTGAAAACCTTGTTAAAGTGTGGTTGCTTTCTTCCATCTTCAAAACAGTACTTCAAAATATTACATATCAGGTTGAGATGCTTTCTATTTTTGTCTTAAGAGTTAGACAACTACAGTGCTTTAGTTGTCAGTCTAAACTACATTTATTTCCCTTAAGTAGTCCAAACTTCAGGAACAAGGCCTTCTCACCAAAATATCACATTTAGCACATTCTCATTGGCTACCAACTAAATACTTCACCAATTAAAAAGCCTGCTTACCAACCTAAAAAGCATAACATAAGTGCTGATCAGTGTATCTGAGTATTCTTATTTCTGTTAACAAATCAAAACTGTGCAATGACCTTCACAAAACTGAATGGAAAGAGCAGAAATGGCTTGAAAGGTTTCTTCATGTACAAGACACAAATGTTACCTTTTTACACAGTCATTGCGCTTTTTGCCTACATGAGTGGTTTTGCTTTACAGGCTCAAAACTGCTGTGGTCTCTTAGGTAACTGAAACACTGTGTGACAACTAGTTTGTGGTGCTACAACGATCAATTGGTTTTTCTCAGGTGATCGTGGAGAAGGTGTCAGGTTCACAGATCGTAGACATTGACAAGCGGAAGTACCTGGTTCCGTCCGACATCACGGTGGCCCAGTTCATGTGGATCATCAGGAAGCGGATCCAACTGCCATCGGAAAAGGCCATCTTCCTGTTCGTCGATAAGACTGTCCCCCAGTCCAGGTCAGAGTTCAGGATGGGTGGAGTATGTTGAGGAGTGGGTGAAGGGGCATCGTGTTCAAATAGGATGTATTTGTTTAAATGTTTCAGTCTCCCAGATGTATTAGATTTCATTTCACATCCTTTTAAGAGAACATTCTTCCTCTGTAACATCACACCTTGGACAAATGGGAATTCTGGAACTCAAACACATTTTGCATTGATTATGTGTGTGTGTTTACAGGATTTATATTTAAAAGATTTGACAGCTATGTAAGTTTGATTTCTGTGCTGTGTTTACTTTTGTGTGCGCGAATGGGATGGTCCATTACTTTATTGTGACATTAGGATGTCAGTTTTCTCCTGCTAGGAGTATGCGTGAAATAGATCCCCCTGTGAAAGGAGACGTGGCAACAGCAGCAGCTAGGTCACAGGGGCACTCGGGGCCCAAGTCAATCACATGTCAGTCCTCATAGGACTGCTACCTTTTAAACTAACATACTTTTACACACATTGTTGTGTAAAAGTTGTGTTTGAATGGAGGTGGTGGTCCTTTTTGTTGATGGTAGCAATGTGAATTTGCCCTAGTTCAGCTTGTCAATAGGTTAATTATAGATGGACTTATTTAAATCTATTCAAACTCTTGTGGCTTGTGTCTGTGTGTACCTCATCTGTATGTCATATGTTGAGCGCTCCATGTGTAGATTGCAGGCATGCGTTGCGGTTGTGAAACCGACTTGTGAGCAGTTTTGTTCCTGAAGGAACCCCTGGGTATCACCACCACTGACCCAAGACTCTTGACAGTAGTTCATCTTATGCACCTCTGCCCACTCCTTTTACCCAATCACAGTTCACTTTACACACCTTCAGCTGTTAGGTTTACCCAATCACAACTATTACACCCCTCCCACCCATTCAGTCACTATCCACTTTAAATACAATCTAATTATATAAACAGTACTAAATGTTTTGATACAGTATGTATAAATTACTGTGTTTCTGCATGTGTGTTTTCATGCATTAGTACTGTATGCAGTATAGCAGGATGGCTGTGACTCACTTGTTGCACACTCTTGCCCCCTGCAGCCTCACGATGGGACAGCTGTATGAGAAAGAGCGGGATGAGGACGGCTTTTTGTACGTGGCATATAGTGGAGAGAACACGTTTGGCTTTTAGACCTTTGCACCCAAGTGGCGCGACCCCCCAGCGGGCCTTCTGTATGAACCCTCCCCCTCCTCTCCTCCTTCACTTCCTGCTGAGTGTGACTGTACCACAGAATATGAGAACATGGCTGTTTGTAAGAATGATCACTATATTAATCATATAATCAATGCATCTGTATCTTTGGACGTATGTCCTGTGTCCATGCTGTATACATTAGACTGCTAAAACGTGTATAAGACAGAGCGATTTGATTTTTCTTTTCTGTGAATGGGTTTGCTGTATTTTTGAAAGTGCTTGATATTTTTTATTAGAATTCATTAATATTATATAACTTTTTGTTTGTTGTTGTTTGGAAATTTCTTTTTTAGATTATATTCAAAGAATTTAAGTTAAAATATTTGAAGGTGAGGTAGCTGGATGACCTAACCAATTAAAAAAACAAAATTTAATACTTTCTCTAGCTTCTTTATTTAAAATAATGTACAAAGCATCAGTGGCAAGTGAAAAAAGGCCATTTCTGTAGACCTTCTTTCACTCAACTCACACACAAACACAGCTCTGTATGAATCCAGGTGTACGGCTGCTCAGTGGAACAAAAGCAAGTGTCGGGGACTGCGTGGCCACAGTGAGAAGGCCTGTATGAGCAACTGCTTCCATGCTTGCTGGTATGACTCCGCAGCTTGCTTGTAATCCAAGTACGTCTTCAGATCCTTCCTCCTGTGGACAAAAGCACCTGTATAAGACCTTCTCTCATCCCACCACCATTCCCATACTTTTTCCTTGCTTCCTCATTCCTCACCCTTGTCTGCTTCCCTTTGTCTACTCCACAAAAGGTCAGAAGTAGATCAGGATAAGGCCAGCAATATGAGGGGAATGGGGAACAAAGCATTTTGGTTACAGTGCTCCATAAACTACTGTTCAAAACAAGTTGCTAATCTGCCATTGCAGTCATAGTTCAAATAAGATACATAAGTTCCCATTCCTTGAATAACTTTGAAACTGTGGTCAATGACATCACACAACACTGAAAAACCTCTGAAAGGGACTCATGGAAAGGATATACATTCATCCCATGTATGTATATCCTTTGTCAAAGAATTTTTCAGTGATGTTAGGACACAACTATGCATGTTCTGTTATACTACATATGGCAAGTTTAAAGGTTGGATTTCAGAGGGATATCTAAGATGTCACATCTATATTTGTCACTGTCCATATCTATGACAGTCTGAAAACCAAGGATATGCCATGTAACTGCCCACATACATTCCCTGCCAAGTAATTAACTTGCAGTGTGATAGAGGGTCCTGCATTCGGGTGTTAGGAGTAACAGCTGCCCCATAACCAACTATGGGTACAACCAAACAACCAGAGGTCCACACTGGTGAGACAAGAATTATCTCAGCCTAGTCAGAGAAGAATAATAATTGAGCTGGTTAAAATAATTAGTCTCATTGATCTAGTGGCTAGTCCTGGTTAGTAAGGTGCCTGAAAGATCTGAGAAGTGATCATAGGTTGACTTTGGACTCCTCTGGTGACACAGTCAAATGTAATTGTTGTCGCAAATGCAGTGTAGATAAAAGCAAGGGCTTGTTATTACATGATTTAGAAGGGACATGTGGACAGCTTCCACTTGCTGAGTCTGTGAGAGACTCACTCAGCAGAGCTGATACAAGTGTAGTGCAATCCCGGTGGAGGGAAAAATAAAAATAGAGAAAGAAAAAAAAAATTCAGAAAACAAAAAACATGACACACATGCAAGACTAATGCAAACCTGCTTATGTAAAGTAATGTATCGTGTTTTTAAAACAGCTGTCATTTTATGAATTGAGATATGGATACAACTACAAATACCTTCATAAATACATAGTTTATTGTGTGTGCAGCAATAAGTTTGAAAGAAACTTTTTCTAAAGCACTTCAGAGTGTGACTTGGATCAATGTTATCAAATCGTATCAGGGAGGGGAGCGCTGGGTTTCCATTCCCCTTCTTTCACATGTCTGTGCTGCCCGTTTCCTCAACCTACACCCATGTCTCATCTCTTCATCTCCTAAAAAGTCATAAAAAAGACAATGACACTGACAACTTGATGAGGGTATGGATCAAAGAAACAAGTAGGGGAATGCAGCAGAGGAAGTATGTGTGGAAACATGTACGTCACTAAATTCACTCTGTCTCTAAGGCCAAACCTGTAACTTATTACTGGGGCTCTGTCCCCCTCTGGCTAAATTGTCATTTCCTGCATGTGTTTGGCAGCACGAAAGTACCTAATGTGTGTGTGTGTGTGTGTGTGTGTGTGTGTGAAAGAAATGAAGGAAGAAAGAGGATGAATGCCTCTTGGTGAGAAACTTTTACATATGGTTACCTTTTTGTGGGGCACCTGTACACCTGTGCAACTCTTTTACTAAGAATGCCATTGTTCTCCACATTGTCTGCACTGTCATCAACCCTGGGGGGCATTGACAGGAAGAGAAGATTATTCAGTTCCAGGTGCAGGGAGGGGGAGGATCCAGTTACAAAAACAAAAAGGGAACAGATGATCTCCATTTCAAGAAGAGAGAAGAGACATACACGCACACAGTGCAGTGAAAAAGGTACTTTTCCCTGTCTGATTTTCTATACATTTGCCCATTTTGAATTTGGCAAGATGTTTTTGTGTACCGTAGTAGTAAATGGAGTTAGTTTAGAAGGAAAAAAAAGTTTGGGTGTGCATTGAAGGAAATCGACATGTAATTTTCAGGTGTGAAACTCAACTACAATGAATAGGTATTTATGGTCATACACAGCACTCCAATCAAGCCTGATTTTGGACAGCCCTACCCAATAATAATCTGTGGTCCCTATCATCATAGTTAAGTTTGAAGAGGGCAACAACAGTCATTTATAATGCTCTGTAGGTCCACCAAACCATGGTGAAAAATTGGAACCTTACTGAATCTTCCTACAAGTATCCATGTATCCATCCATCCGTGTAAGATCATCCAAGAGTTGGCAAAGAGCCAAGCACAACATTCACCAAATCACACCTCTCTCACCTCAGCTGAAGTCAGTATTCATGACTCTTCCATCAGAAAGACACTGGGGGAAAAATGGGATTCACCACAGAACAGCAAGATGCAAACCACTGCTCACTTAGAAAACATGAGTGCTCAAGTTTGCCAAAATGCACCTGGACTATCCTGGAACAATGTTGTATTGAGATACAAAAATGGAACTGAAATGACACAGGAGTTGGCAGCACTGACTTTTCCACATCATGTGATGATGAGCCTACCAATTACACACTGCCTATATTGTTGGAGGGTAGCAATGTTTGCACATGCTCAGTATGTGCATTTACAGGTGCCTGGCTGACCAGGAGTGGCTGCTATAGAGTGATGAGATTAAGCCAGTTGTTGCCTCCACATTGCAGGCCTCTGGCTATGGCTGAAAATGGCACAGCTGGGATTTGAACACCCAGTTGCAGGGCTAACACCTGCTTCACAAATAAGTGTCTTACTGTGTGAGCCACCCAGTGCCCCCTCTTTCCCCTTCATATAATATTAGCTCCCTCTAGTTACCCCTGTTTGCTTTTATATTGCTTGTCCTGCTTTCTGTTTTGTTGCTGCTCTGTGTTTGTCTCTGACTGTTTGTAATCATATTCAGAGTTATGTATTCCTTTAATTGATATTTTCCACCTGTAATAACACATGCAAATTAGCTTTTTAAATACCACTGTCTGGCTCAACTGGACGTGTTTGATTATGATCAAGTGATCATGGTGGCTTAGTATTTCGACCAACTTTGTCCTCCCTTTATTGTAACATTGGTGGACTTTCGGGTTGTAACCGATTGGGGGCATGACCAGGATAGAACCGCAGGTTGATCGTTGGGTTATAACTGTATTATTTTGTTGCTTGATACCACTTACGGACCCCGTTTGTAGCGTTACATTTTGTATAGTCACTTTCACTGCGCTAATTTGTGATGCTTAACAGTGCTTATTCCGGTTCAGCATTGTGTTTACATAACCCAGGCAACAGCATTATTCAGAGAGCTTTGTTCCCTTCCCTGTTGAACTTAGCTTGGTACAACACCATAGAGTTTGTTCTCAAAAAAGTATGGTGGTGACCATTTAATTTGATTCTCGTATATGGCTTTACAGTCAGTATGAGTGTGTAAGTGTATTCGTTTATGTGTTGCATTATTTTCGCAAGTCTACCACTGTCTTGTACTTCCCTAATTATGTCAGTTATTTGTGGGCAGACCATTGTTGGTTTACTTGAAGGGAGAGTGATTTGAAGTTAATCCAGGGGAGATCATACTCAAGCAGCAGCTGATTTCATTGTTACATTTGTTAGCGATGCTTCAATAGCATGCACTGGTTGCACTTTCCTCGTCAAGATTTTTGAATGGAAGGTCATCTATTTTTGCTAACAAGGGGTACGGGTTCATTGTTTTTCAGTTTAGATTTGTGATTATGGGATACACCCCATCGCTCATACCTTAGGGACTGAGGGAGCTGGGAATCTGCAGTGACTGCCAGCAGATCCAAAAAGCAGCGGAAGAGCTCGGCCTTACAAATGAAGGATCTGTAAACAGAAACAGGTCTTTGATAAATCTCAACCAGGCACAGACAAACAGAAAAACTGATATTAGTGTATAATTTAGAATAATTTGATCACAAATTTGATCAAGAGATTAATAAATCTAATAAAGGAAATGTTTTTTTCACTGATACTGCAATAGTTCATAATCAAATTGAACCGAGACAAATAAATATACCTGGATTTTTCTGTACCAAGGGCCTTTTTTGTCACTCCATGTTTGTAGCCATTTGCAGTGACATCTAGTGGCTGATTGGGGACAGCACACCAACTGATCGCTGCAAAAGCAAAAGAAGGACAGGGCACCATAATCAAACCACCAGAAAGAAATCAGCAGCATGACTGCTCTATCGGAAAACAATCCAGCAACAGGACCATATCTTGGGCATAATTTTTAAGAATGGTACATTACATAAAATCTACATGTGTAAATTTAAAAATAACTGTCTTTTTTCACAATCCTACTTTTACATTTAAATGTGGTACCTGCACGTCCCAAGAGTTTAATTGACCATATGCAAATGCTTTTTGCTATTGTATTTTTTGTGCTGATATCATTATTAAATTTTTACTCATTTAAACTTTTACGCCACATAGTACAGACTGAGCTCAGAGTCCTGATCTAAAAACCTCTGACTCTTACACATGTCCTCATTTTTAAATTCCAGTTGAGGGTTCACAGTGATGGGAAAGATAGGTATAGAGAGATCGACAGAAGGAGCGAGAGAGTTAATAGCCCTTTATTTGACTTAATACACTAAGGGCATTGTGTTAAATCAAAAACAACATTGTGCTGAATCAAACAAAACAAAAAAACAAGACTAACAAGTGGAGTGTAAGCCTTCACCGCCAGTCACACAGTGACGCAGATTTCCCATACTCAAATTACTTCAGTCTTCTTCCTCAGAGATGGAAAGTTCCACATGAGACCAGGACATTTTCCTGACCACTGACAAACAATGAAAACACTTTCTACCCACTCTTGGGTTGCTGTAATGGTGTGCTTTAATGTCTGTAGATATGTTATGCAAAATCCTCCCCTGTAGGTCACCAATCCGCTTTGGAAGTTTCCAAGATGGTGGAAACTATTTACATCTACATGTGTGCCCACCATCTTGATGTTGGTCACTACATTTAGTCTTTGAAAAAAGTTTTCACAGATCAGATAAAGTGCCCTGTTTAAATATTTCAAAATTCAGCTCCTTTAACCATCCCCTTTTTATCAAATATTCATATTCCCTATGGATTCCACATTCCAGTTAGAGGTCGTCTCAGCACTGCCATCCCCTCTTCGCCTCTATCTCTTTCTATTGTCCAACTAATAAAGGAAGAAATACTTAAGGCTGGTTTTCTGCCCACTATCCTTTACAAAAGAAAATGTCCCCCTTCTGTCCGAGTAACCTTACACCTATAGAATGGCACTGTAAAAAGGTAGGACAGCTTAGTCCACATTTGCTATGACATTAGGATAAACATCAGACTATTCAACTAATCATACTGCACAAACCAACACAAACCAAGAAACCAAACCGAGAGAGATAGACAGACAGACAGACAGACAGACAGACAAAGCACCTGCCCCGCAGGGTGAGATCCTGCCCTGTCCATCCTGGTGGCTGCATTCTGTCTGCGCATGGCTGTGCGCAAACTCCAGGCTGGACTGTAAGAGCAGTGGAGGCCGTATCGTGAAACCAGCCGGCAGCTCTGTCACCTGTAAACACCTGCATAGTCGCACCACATCAGGCTCGTACAAAGGAACTCCGGATGCATACAAGACAGGACTAACGTTTATCAAAGGGAGCAATGAGCTGCCATAGGAGAGAGATGCAGGACAGTCCACACAAAAAACTGATCCACTGACCGACCAGAGAGTTCACCAGGTTCTATATTTTTGAAAGACCACACTGTGGCATAGCAATACAACAGCCAACAGGGTAAACTCTCTGCTACTGATATTATCTTCACTACATTTCTGTCAAACATAAAATGTATTTCACTTTTATTTGTCAACAAACAATTATTCATTTATAGTAAGAAATGTTTACATGAGAATTGTTACATGAACATTGTTCCCAATGTAAAACACTCAATAAACACTGAGCTATTAAACACTAAACTATTGGTCTAGAGATTAAAACATCAGCACCTTTCTGCTGCAGGCCTGCTACTGTAAACGCAAGATACAAACAGCCACCTCTACTTACTATACAAATTGGACGGGAGGAAGCAGTGGTTTATTGTCCTCACCTGTTTGTCAGTGCTCTCTGCATGGCTGGCAGGTTGTAAGGACATTTCCCTGTAATCACAGCACTGAAGTATATTGCCTCCTGCAGGTAGTGTGAGAGTAATGCACCCTGGCAGCCCAATGCAGTCCAGCGTGCCATCTTATCGCTACAGGAAAGAGAGAGGGTGGGATCCCCCCGTCCTGGCTTCACCCGCAGAACCCCCACAGTGTGGTAACCTGGCCCAGCCAGGTGGGGGTCTGTTGGGGCACCCGGGACACATTTGGCCCCCGTCCTGTGAATATCCCGAGTCAGTTCCTCCACGCTTCTTCTGCCCCTACCATCAGGGTCAGCCACTTCATTTTTGGGTGAGGTGGGATTGTCTTCAGGCAAGGTCTCAGACACAAGGCTTGCTTGCCCCTCCTCTTCCTCAATCGCCAGTCGGAGGTGTTTGCAGGCTGCACCCTCCTCTCCCTCCCTCTCCATCTGTCGTTTCAAGGTTCTACCTCTGTGCTTTTCTACTGGCCTATTATTGGTCTCATCAGTGTGTTCTTCTGTCCTGACTGGTAGACAGGGCTGGGACTGACTGTCAGTCATTGGGATTATAGATGCATCTCCACCTGTGTATGTTAAAGCACAAACAACTGAGATTATCTAACGGCTTGGATTCAATCTCTATAAGACCAACACTGAACGATTGCCTATGTTTTAGTGAAGATTTGCATATATTCCTTGATTGGCTTGCTCTCCTCATGCATTACAGATACTGTAAATAACTGACTCACAGGGAGTATGGCTTGTGAAGAAGAGGAAGGACACCCCGTCCTTCAGCCTCCACTTCCCTCTCTCATCTCCGGGGCGAAACACACTGCTGCTCTCCCCAACTACCGCCCTCCGTAGCTGCTCTGTTAAGTACCTACAAGGGCAAAAGCATAGGAGTGCAGGTACACAAAAAATACTGGTCAATTCATGACTCATTCAAAAAAGGAAAACAAGCACATACAAACGCAGAGGTGGCCCTCTTGCATACATGTATACTTATAAAACAGGGATGGGGACACAGACACAGGCAGGGAGGGAAGGAGGAAAAGTCTCACCTGACAAAACCCCTCCTGGCAATCACCTCAGCGTGGCTGTCATTGAGCACATCTCCTGCGGGGGAGTATTGGGGGTGACACAGGGGGGTCACAGCCGAAAAATATACTTTGCAATAAATTAAAAATTGGATGAAATGCAAAAATCTTACCATGGGGACTCATGGCTGATTTTCCAATGCACTTGGTGCCTGTTCCCAAAGACACCACTTCCTTTTCAACTGCATGCCAGCAGAAACAAATCAGACACACACAGATGAAACAAGACATACAGCCACTTTTCTTGTCAGTGTCCACAAGGCATTAAAAGACACGGGTATAACGGGTATTTTTTTTTTCTGGTGAAAGGCCAAAAACCCACCAGTTTATCGGACTGCAACTCTGTATTCAATTAATAAACTTAGTTTTTGTCTAACATCACAGTTTCATGGAAGCAAATAACACAGCGAAATTATAACAGTTTGAGCAGGACAAGATTTTTTTTAGTTGAGGAAAATTAGCGATGAATTAATTTGATTTTGTAACACTTAGTTTGTCTAATTGAAACCACTGTGCATGGGGGCGGGGGTTGGGGTTACTGACATCTATCTCACGTGGTCACTCAGTCCAAAACAGTGCAGCGTGTTAGCAATTATATTGTTACAATCAGCATGGCTATATCGTTTAACCCCGCTCAGTACAAAACCTTTTTCAGAATCTTTTGGATCAGTTATTGTCAGTCGTACAATTTGTCGATGCTTAGAATTTTTCACTTTTAATATATAAAGACATGAGGAAGTTTCGCATAAGGGAGGTGACTGATGAGATGACATACAAGCCATTGCTCACAAGACGTACTTCTATTTCGCTCTGGCTGATCCGGAGATTGGGATTCGGACACTTTCACCACTGCGGCCAGAAGCGTCCATTCCCTTCCAGGCTCCGGCTTGCCTCTTTTTGGAAGCTCGCTAAAACATTCAAAGCAGATACGGGCTATCTCATCCGCAGACCACATATTCTCAAAGTTTTTAAACAAGGCGCTAAAATAACATCTTAACAACGTCTCTTTGAGGTGTCCGCTACTTCATTGAGACTGACAGAAAACACATCCCCACGCTTGAACCACCCGTGTTCCCATGACCCGTTTTCCGCCAGCAGCACAAAGAAAAGACCTCATGGATTGTCATAATAAGAGTCCTCTGCAAAAAAAATCGCTTGCGCTAAAATGCTAAAACAATGTGAACATAAAATGGTAACGAAAAAGTTAAGTCCCTCAGACTGGTTTTATTTTATCTATATTTAAAGTAAATAAAGCATTTTATTCATTATTCATTAATAATTAATAAAAGCATAACTCAATACTAAATACAGAACTCAAACATTAAAGTGTTAAAATGGGACCGAACAGAAAAAAACTATTACATATCTCAATGAAAAGAGGTCCGGGTTACTGAAGAACATTCTTAAAATCAGTTTATCACACACACACACACAAAAAAAAACTGCTGGCGGAACGGAAGCGCTCTATAATCATCTGTTTCCGGTACAGGCTCTTCCTGGACGATTCAAGTCTAGTTCCGAGTCAAAGTTCAGCAACGTGGAGTCCTGGGGAAGCTAACGTGTTTATGAAATTGTGAACCGGGGGAATTTTAGAACTTACATTTAACTGAGAGGATAAAAATGTAAGTACTATTCTATTTACAATGTACAGCAAAGAACGTAATACGTTGTGCAGGTCCTGAATTTGTGTCTGGTGTGTTAACATTGCTGGTTTACTAAAATATATGTTTGTCTGTAGTATAATTTATCAACCAACTTGCACGCCTTGTGCTTTGAGCTTCTCATTTGAAAGTTCTTCCGAACAGTCTTCAATCAGTGTTGCTATCTTCAGTGAGCTTCAAGAACAGTACTGGCTGGTTGTATGTAAACGAGCCAGCTAATTAATTACCACACTTGAACATTAGTAAATTGTATGCTAGATAGGACGTTCATTTTACCATTGTATGCTCCTCCTGTATTATGGCAGATGTGTTTCAGTAAATGTCGCTAACATGGATTACTTTGATCGTATTTTCTCTTCCCAGTTTTAGAGAGGATGGGGGACTTCAAAGTTCACCGCGTCCGGTTCTTCGATTACATGCCTTCTGGGATAAGATGTATGGCGTTCAACCACAAAACACACAGACTGGCATTGGCAAGACTAGACGGAAGCGTTGAAATTTTCAACTTTTCTGACAACTTCTTCCAGGAAAAGGTGATTATACGAGTAATTTAACCAGGCAAATACTAAAGTTGGGTACCTTTAATTTAGATAGGCGATTTAATTTTGTCTGGTATGTGTGGTTATCTCTCAGTCTGTTTAATTTCAGTGGGTCTGTTACGACTTCAGTTGAATCTCCATAAGCAATACATGATTGTATTTGTCAGAAGTAGAATTAATTTACGGTGGAATTCAGCAATAGACTGATATACATTCAGCAACATAATTTAAAAGGAAATGAGATGAAGAAACATTGAAGAAACAAAGGGTAAATGAAATAAACCCCCCCTCCCCCCTTTAAATTAACACAATTCCATATACCTAAAATGACTAGAATTGGTCTGGAGGAAAACCCATTGCATTTGCAGCAAATTTCATTGTTTTGTCAAGTCTCCAATTTGAAAAAGCTGTCTTATGAACCATTACATGTTCTATCCATCTTTAATGACCATCAGTATGAAGTGTGAGAAATGACTTAGAGGCAGCAAAAGCAAAGGTAAAATTAGATAAAATCCTCCTGAGCTGGTGGTAGCTGGTCACTGTACAGTGTTGCTAAGACAGACATGGTTCATTTAGAGGTTTGATTCTGTCTGCCTCAACCAGATATATGTAACTGCTGAAGAGCAGACAAATGCAGAATGTTTTCCCCACACCTGCCCCAGAAATGATAACTGAGATGAACAATGTTGAAACATCCCACTGCATGCATCTTCCTCCTGAGCTTTGCTGGTCAATGTTCAGCCCTGTGAAGGGTTGACAATGTTGATTGCATGCATGATTTGTGAATGTCGCGCAATGACTTCAATGCAAGTGCAATATAGTGTGGGTTATATAAAAATACAACTAATAAACTATAAAGTACATTAAAATGTGTGTGTTTGTGTGGACATGGAGAAACAATAAAATTATTAAACTTTTGTTGCAGATAATTCCAGGGAAGGACTCGCAGTCCATTGAGGCTATTTGCTGGGTAGGAGAACGGCTGTTCACAGCCAGCTTGAATGGAGGGATAACGGAGCACGATTTGGTCAACCTACGCCCAAAATACTCCCTGGATGCTTTTGGAGGACCCATCTGGACTTTAGCCTGCAATGCCCAGGGGACTCATATAGCGGTTAGTGGGGCTGTTGAACATGGACACAAGGTCCTGTTGGATTGAAATGACTGCTGATTTTTTTAAAACAGTATATTTAGGAAGTGTTTGATTAGTTTCAGATTATGATAGTTTGATAATTATATCAACTGTTCTATCACTTGTACCAGATTTATCAGACAGGCATCAATCAATAATTATGTGTCTCCAGAAAGGGCTGTAAAGCTTGGTGACACCACCTTGTAAAATAAAAAAATAAAAAAAGCTGTGATATTTAATTGACCAAAGTTCCATTAAATATCCTTAATTCAGACCTTTATTTTATGAGTTTTTTTTTTTCAAAACTGAAAGCAGGCTTGGATAGCACATCTTCAGAATCGAACACTTGAGTTGGGATGTTTGTGTTATAATGGCGTAAAGTGGAGGGTGCTCCTTTTATGATCCAGTTTTCTCTGTGTGAATTTAAAGGAGTTTTGCTCTTCCCGTGTTTGCCAGGTTGGATGTGAAGATGGGTCTGTGAAACTATTTGAAGTTCATCCAGAGAATATCCAGTTTGAAAGGAATCTGGACAGACAGAAAGGTGAGGTGTGAAGGTGGATTCAGACAGTCAAGAAATATGTACCATTTTGTGGTAAGGCAGCATTTGACCTATCGTTTAATCACCCAGTGCAGTCATAGGATTTACACTTTGATTTGCCCACAGGCCGTGTGATGTCTCTATCTTGGCACACGTCTGGAGCACAGATTGCTGCTGGAATGTTGGACATGATTCGAGTCTTTGATGTCAAGTCAGGTGAGACTGTCATCTTCTGGAGCGCTCTACATCAGGCCCACAACAATCTCTGATTGACAAACAAGCTGATTGGTCCGTCATTAAAAATGGGTCAATAGCACATTTTTCAAGATGAACAATATTTTATTGCAAGTAGCATTAAGGCACTGAATTGTGTCACTCCAAATCGCTTTTCACCAATCACAAAATGAGTCAGAACACTCCGAAATTAGCCTAATGATCCTGTGTTCTGCATGAATCAGTTTGGTTATTCTTGATTTATCTCTGTTTGATGGACCACCACAGTGACTAGCTCAGGTAAGTGAGGGCTGAAGAAAGAGAGCAAGAGAAGTGCATGTTTGGAAGCATGCTCTGTCTGCCTGCACCCATCTGTAGCCATTTTAGAGATGACGTAATCAACAAAAAAACATTACCTAGCTAGCATCATATTGAATATGTCACATCACCTGTGGTTTGATTGTTTTAATTAGATTGATATTAGAGAGACAGGTACAGATAGACAGATTGCAAGGCAATTTTGCCCAATATTTCATTTTGCCTGTACTACTCTATAACACCAGTTAATGTGATTTTCAGCTGCCTTCACACTGAATGATATTAATGTTGTTTTATTGTTACAGACTCAGCAGGGTTAAGAATTAAGGAGGAAATACATGCGAGTTTTTGAATTAGCTTGTTAGTTACAATACTTGTCATCTGCTAGCCAACACATGTTGCTGTTGTTTTCTTGCATCCATCCCTTGTGAGCTCTGCATGATAGCTTTCGCTTTGATGACGCTTTTCATTTGAGAAATGCCCCATGCGTTTTATGTCCCAGACACCCCTGGGCCAGGTTAATTGGAAGGCTTTAGTTACAGCTTAGTTTAAATGATCTGTAGATCAGTACTTTAGCTCTGCCGGGCTTTGCGCTTTGTATTCTTTTTAATGTGATCCGTGTTGCACCAGGTCATACTGTGCACAGAATGCTGGTGGATCGAGGCGCAGGGTGCGCAGGCGGAAGTGCGTGGTCTGGAGCGTGGTCTTCCTGTCCGATCATACGATCGTCAGCGGTGACTCTGCCGGGAAGGTCCAGGTGTGGGATGGAAACATGGGGACCCTCATAAAGACACACCAGATTTCAAAATGGGATGTCCTGTGTCTGTCAGCCAGCCAGGTGAGATTGACTTCCTGTATTGTGCTTTAGCAGGTTTATGGTTCTCATAGATGGAAGACCTTGAAGCTGAGCAAATGGAAAGATGTTCATCTGCTGGACAAGGTGAAGCTAGAGGGCAGGTGTGGTCCTTGAGTGCCAGAGACATTTCTGCTCCAGCCAAACCCCTTGTAATCAGAGGGAGATGTAACAGACAGAGTTAAAAGGCTTTAATGAATGCAGTTGACCTTGCTGGAGCTTGACAAGGTGATTCAGGATTGGCCAGTACTCGAGGGGCCCTTCCCTCTCAGGCACCAAAGAGAAGGGTTGCCCCAGTGACCAAAGAGAACCAGCTGAGTGATGGGGGTACTCTGCTATAGAATGTGGCTCCCTTTGGATAAGATGGCAATCTGTGGTGCTGATACATAGTAATTATTAAAGGTCCCATGACACTTTTTGAAAGAGTAAGGGTGTTAGCTCCAGTGTCCTGGTTAATTGACTGTCTCACAATTTATTCCCTGGTTGTCACTTTAATAGAGAATTGAAATCTCAGTTGACCTACCTCCTTAAAAAAAGGGTACATAATAAAATAAACTGTGGAACAATAGTGAAGGTCTCATTCTTTCATAGGTCTGTGAAAAGAAGCATGAAAGAGTCTGATTTCTGATCAGTGTAGAGGTTACACTGCTGTGGTATGGGTGAGAGGGAGGGTGGGACGAGGTTAGGTGACTGGTAAGTGTAGGTTAAAGCAGGATGATACGTGTGTCATTAATGCACCCATATTTGTATGTTTGTGTTTGACAGGATGAGAACAGCCTGGTTGCAGGAACATCAGAAGGTACCGTGGTCCAGTTTCAGTTTCTCGCATCGACTCTGGTGGAAGCTGAAAAGGAATGGGTCCGAACCAGAACCCTCAAGCCCCACACCCATGACGTGCGCGCAGTACTGGAGCTTGAGCAGATCATCGTGTCGGGAGGTAAGTCTTTTGCCCCCGTTGTCCGACTGCAAACAAGACAAACTGGACAGGAGATGAAAATTTCTCTTCCCCTCCTTACCCTTCCTGCCAGGTATGGACACACAGCTGGTAGTCAGACCCCTCATGGACAAGGTGGAAATCAAGTCCCAAGACACAGCTCCGCGTAAGATCCATTTTCCACACGTAAGTGCACCATCTCCGAATACTGAATTTCACTGTGTCAGAACATGAATAAATGTACCATGGTCTTGAAAATGGGTACAAGAGAGCTATAATCTCACTTGACTTTGGCATCATTTCTTGCACTTTTTCAGACAAGTGCACCTTTTCATTTCTGGAGTTTATTCTTGAAAATGCAGCTTTCAAAAAGTGAAAAAGTATTTCTTGAAAAAAATTGCTGTAAAACTCACACATTTACTTGCAGCATTGCCTGTACATGTGCATATGTCATCTTCTGCATTAAACACAAGAGAACATGGCAACAAAATGACTGGAATGTGTGAATTTTGCAGAAAGGGTCAATTGCAGACTTTAGAATGTCTCAAATGGTTTGAAACTGGGGGAAAAAAGGGCTGTTTTCGAATTTCGAACTTAAAGAAACTTCAACGAGTTCAGAGTTAGTATTATGTGTTGCATAACACTTCTGTTCTGTCTGCAGCGCAGGCTGGTGTCATGTGCGGAGCAGGCAGGGCTGCTGCTGTTCCAGTTTCCTGCCCATCTGGAGGTATGGAGGCTGGGGGAGAGCGACGGCCACGGTACGTGGAGGGTCCACAGACCAGAGAAAGCTCAGAATATGACAGAACAATGAGTAGAATACAGACTGTATGAGAAAATTTTGATTTAGAATAATGAGTGTGTTAACAATAGAAATGATGAGTAATGTAGAATGGCTGTGGTCCCTGCAGGGCGCCCGGGAGACCGCCTGCTGGTGAGGAGGAAACCTGAGAAGCTGCTGCAGCTCAAGAGAAAGGTGCACATGATATAGTTGTCACATCTGTACCAATACCACTGTTATAATCATTATCATGCATGAATGCAGATTCTTCCAATGGGTACGTAACTGGTATGTCCCTCTGCTTTTCAAAGGCAAACTGAGATTGTTTTAATGTGGTTTATGTTTGACATGTGACCTCAGGGGGAGGAGCAAATCAGCTGCAGCGCCTTGTCAAATTGTGGGGGGTGGGTGGCGTACTCCAGTGTGTCCAGCCTGCGGCTCTTCCGCCTGCAGTGTGACAACAACCACCTCAGCATTGTCAAGGTGGGGTCTCTTTTTGGTCATGTTCATCCATCATTATCCAACTCTGCCTGCTTTACCCATTTAGCCAAATCACCCCTCATCCTGTTGTCACTTGGTCACATTGTCTTTCCACAGATCTCCAGTCTACCCAAATTCCTGAGTTCTGCCCACCAGCTCTGTTTCTCAGCTGATTCTTCCAAACTGTTCGTTGCATCCTCCAACTCCACAGTCCATGTGATTTCCCTGAGCAAGTCAGAGTGCAAGCTTGTGCACAGCTTCAAATCTGCGTCAGGTGAGGGGTCCTCATTCCGTAATCACTCACCAACCACTGAAACTGTGCTAACATGGTAGGTTGCTTCCGACTGTACTGTGATTATATTGTGTTTTGGCTCATCTAGGTTGCACAGAACCTGTTCATCTGCTGGCCCCTAGTGCAGATGGGGCATGGCTGGCTACAGCAAATGGGGCGTGTGAGATCCACATCTATAACCTGCACAAACTGAAGGTGAATATCGTTTGGGATTCTCCTCTCCTCTATCTCGTTCTGAATATTTGAGTGTCTTTTCAAAATATCATTCATTAAATTTTCAGTTTTACTGTGATTATCTTCTTCCCATAATTTTTATTCTGACCATACATTTCAGATTACATTTGTTTTGACCTGTGACCTCTGATGAAAAATCTGTTTTTCAGCCACACTGCAGTTTGCCGTTGCACAGGTCCTGCCCGAGTGCAATGGCCATCCACCCGACCACCAACAACTTGGTTGTGGTGCATGCCGACCAGCAGGTAAGCCACACACAAATGGAAGTGCCCTGTCCCCACAGGAAGTGGGCCTCTATAACTTTTCTGGATGATTACCTTCGCGATTTTAAGCAGTATCCGATTGTGAAATAATGCTGAGTTGATGGGACATAATGTATGTTTAAATGCCTACTAGATGATACATCATAAACACTGTGACTGTGGATTATTGTGTGTGATCTCTCATGGTAGCTGTGACTATCTCTCTACATTGTCAGCTGTAGATACTGCGATTCTCTCTAAAATGAGTTACATTGCTCCTAACATGAACCTTTCTGTAGATACTGTTGTAATATCCTTGTAGATATTGATAGAATATGTCGTAATATATGTAATGTAATATATCTCCCTTTTGTAGATTTTAATTTATTGAACATTTATTGATTAATGTTGCGACTATACATCTCCGTTGTATATCAAATAATATTCATCAACCATCTCAGAGTTCTGGAAGTCCTCTGTTGCCCATACAGGCATATCTTTTGGTCTGGTCATAATTTTCCATGACATCAAATTGCAAATTGGCCAATAAGCAAACAACAGAAGACCAATAAGATTGCAGTGGAAATACTAATCTTAGGACAGAGGGAGGCTGCATTAAACAAAATGAAGAAATTATATTTTCAAATATGTATATTGCTATTTGCATATAACTTGTTTCTTGTAAAATATTGGAATTTGTTTTTGTATGAGAAATCTGAATCAATCTCTGGAAAAACAGGCCTGTAATATTAGACTTCCAAATAGTTTTTTAAAGTACCTCATGAAAAGTACATTTTCAAAGTAAGTTGGATTCACTGTGGATTTCATTGTGGGTTTGAAGTTGGGTGTTGAGCACAATATAATAGAAAAGTAACTTCAGGAGGTATGCCAATTTTCTTTTATGAAGGATCTTTATAGATGTTTGTTCTCAAGAAGTCACATTTGCAGATGGTGTAAAACCTTGGGATCTATCAAATATTATATGGAATCTAGTGAGGTAACCCAGGAAAACCCAAACAGTATCAGAGTTAGCAAAATCAGTGGAAAAAAAGTGTGATGGTACTTTTGACAGTAAAAAGTAGTAACTGGGGATAGTTTTTAACCAGTTGGGCTGTAACTTCAGGTTCAAAAATCTGAGATTCTCCTGTTTGTCTCTGCAGATACAACAGTGATGTGCTTTGAGGTTCAAAAGATGAATGTATCTGTTAATTTGTGCCATTTTTCTCTGCAGATATTTGAGTTCAGTGTAGTGGAGGGACGATATACAGATTGGAGCCGGAAGTTGCAGAGAGTGGGGCTTCACCCTTTGTGGCTGCAGAGGGACACACCGGTCACGCATGTGACCTTTAACCTTCAAAATCCTGCCCAGTTTCTTTTGCACGACATGTACATGTTCTGCCTTGTTGATCAAAGCCTGGTAAGAAAACCCCAAATCCATCAACTGACTCACTTTGTCAACGAATAATCCTAAATAATAACCTTACAAAGCACTATACACACCATTGGCATAGGTATCCTCTGTTAATAGAATATTATCAATTAACTACTGTAAAACTTCCAGTAAAAACTTGTCTTTTGTAGTGGCCTGGGAGAACCTGGAACCTTTAAATGCTTGTCTCTCTACAGCCAATTTATTAGTGGTTCATAATAATGATGGCATTGGAATTTATATGATTCACTTACCTGGAATTACTTTCCTGTTAATGTTCTAGTTGATATTTAGACATTCTAAAGAGGTGGCTTGTCTGGTTCACAGGATTTTTTAACTTCAGTTTGAGTTATATAAAAACAAGCAACACCATCTTGTCTTCACAGACCCCATATTACTGAATACACAATTGTTGTCCACATTCCCACAATACATCTCTCTTAAAGCAATATAGCAAAACTATTCCCTGCTGATAAAGGCATTGTATGCAATGATATAGATATTTGATGTTTTGTTGATTGTAAGTAGAATATTTTACCATAAATTTATGTTCACAGTATGTGATATACAGCTATGGCTTCTCTCAGTTTGATGTGCAACTGGCAGATACAATAAACATCTTCATCTCCAATATTAGGCGGTCTAAAGAAACACCTGGTTCATTTGGTTGATGAAAGAAACAAACACCTTAGCTATTTTTTGAAATTTTTGTGGTAAAAATATAGAATAAGCATTTTTGCCTTGTTTATAGTGCACAAGTCAAAAATTGGTACAAAAGTCTGAAATGAATGCCCCTCCCCCTCCGCCCTTAGCCCCTCCCTGAACAGAGAGACCAGTTCTTCAATCAGCTGACGCTGAAGAGCCTATCAGAGGATGAGAGAAAGAGCCGCATCCATGCCTTCAAGATCTGCAAAAGGTTCCAGGTATGTGGGAAGGGGCACTGTTTCCATGGTCACTGAGCCTGGTTCTGGTTGCTGCAGTATAGATAATGTGGTCACCAGGGTCATGGTCATTACAGACCAGTTAAAGTAGTTGTCTAGTATGTAAATAAATAAATATGTTTTTGACATACAGCTACATACACACATACATACATATACACGTGTGCGTGCGTGTGTGCGCGTGTGTTCGTGTGTGCGCGTGCGTGCGCGTGCGTGTGTGTGTGTGTGCGTACACATATATGTATGTAAGTGTTGCTGACTGCGCAATGTTCCCACAGCCTCTTCTGAGCATGTTCATGCTGAAGGATGGCGCTCTGGTGGTGGTGGAGCGACCCCTACTGGACATCACAACTCAGCTGCCAGCACCCATCGGACAGAAGAAGTTTGCTACATAAAGTGCAGGATCTGTGGGGCCGCTGCTTTGTAAAGAACATTTTCCATTCAGTAATAAATGCAATATTTACGTATAGCATTGACTTTGAGCTCTCTGTTCACTGCAGGGGGCACAGGGATGGGTGAGACGTATATTAGGCCAGTGGCTCAGTTGATGATAAATAGCAACAAAACCAAACATCATTTAGACCTTGTTGGACCATAGCCAGCAATTATGTAACCCGGAGTCGAATAACCAATTGCAGGGTTCACGCTTTGTTTAGAGAACAAACATCTTCATGGTTCGAATCACCCAGAGGCCGTGACTGCTAAAAATGCGATGTAAACAGAAGACCTTTTGGCTGCATTTAGACAACCAGCTTGAAATGACTCAAAGCTAATTGTTTTTTCAGATCTGATTTGTATCTTATCTTTCCTTGTAGTCTAAATAGTAATTAGCCACAAGCACTCAGATTTCAAATCCAATTTGGACCATGTTCGTACACGGTGAATATCCAATACAAATCCAGTTCCTACTCATGTAACCTGTCTGATAAATGAAAATAGATTCAACGTTCACTAACATTTTTGACAGCATGTAGACTTGTCACCAAAGATGATATTCCAACTCGGAACTACCAAATCCATGGAGGCCCTTGGTAGAAACATTTGAAGGCCAACTCTGAACATAAAGGTGAAATGGCCATTTGAAGTTTTGCAGTTGGTGGTGGGTCACACCAATCATCTCGAAAATATTTTTCCTTATTTAAAGTATATGAGTTAGACTCACCAAATCATGGGTCCAACACAAAGTTTTCTGAGCTGAGTGTGGTACTAACGATTGGTTGTTTAGACATGAAATGATCCCTCTCCCACCTGTGATTCTGCTGGGGACAGATCATGCGGTTATCTGTGAAATGAGAACTGCATATTGCCTTATCGGTGGAGGATGACCTTGTGACGTACCCAGCCGTTATTTTGGCATTTACCATAAAATGTCCAATTAATGCCGATCTCAAATAAGCGTCAGTCCCTTTGAACGGATGGGAAGCATGTCATATTTTTGCAGGTAAGCATTGGTCTCCAATAACTGGCAGTTCAAAAAACGTTTAGGTTGCTGTAGATAAAACTCATGAAACCATCAAAGTAATGTTTTCTCAATGTCTTTTCACCGTCTCTACAACTTTGTTTTGCCTTGCAGTTTTAACACTTTGAACATTGCACTTTATTCTCTGCACAGGACAACATTGTGTGCTCAGTCGTGTGGCTATTGAGAAAACATCAAAAAGTGTCCTTTTTCTGGTGTTCTAATATAGTATTCACACAGGTCTAATGAATTAAAATGCAATATATATTAGTAATTATAATTACTAACATATATATATATATATATATATATATATATATACACACACACACTAATAAAAGCACTTCTCAAGGTAAACATTACTCTCACAGGAGATGTGATGTTGCAAACAGGAAAAAAAAAAATCTTCAAAATTTCATGACATTTGAAATTATGGTTCTGTGACCTGGAATTATTTTTTTTTCAATTTGCATTAATTCTCACATATGGAGATGCAGAAAGGCACATGTTACAGCAATAATATTATAGTATAAATATTGGAGCTGATTTGAACATCGGCGGTCTAGCAAACAGGCTTAGAATCAAACAATGTAAGAAATCAAGACCTAAGCAAAGTTCAGAAGTGGACAGATACTTGGCAGATGACATGATGACATGGGGGAAAAAGAACTTCAGACAAGACTATTTCATTTGAAAAAAGACTGGGAATAATATAGTTGACTAAAGCTGAAGAAGACCTAGGCAGTGTGCTTGTTGCAGTGGAAAAGGCCAACAGGATAATGAGATAATATATATAAAAGCATTGATTACACAGCAAACAAGGTTATATGAACATTATGCAGAGCCTTAGTTAGGCAGAGAACCATTATCTGCTCAGGTCCTGGCTTGATGCGGCTCTGAATAGTCTGTCAGTTGTAGATAAATGGTGAGCCATACTGGGCTAAATGGCCTGTTGTTCATATGATCTTCTTAGTCCATTGTTCATAATGTTCTCGCTCTCTTTCAGAAACTTGTGGTAACTGTACCATCTGGTGGCAAGGGTAGGAATAGCAGTCATCTTATTATGTATTAACAGGGAAAACTCTGACCCATGCATTTCAGACAATTTATGGAAGGGGACATTAATCAAACAACTTTGTATCAAAAGCACATAGAGGTACATGTAAGTAAAATAGTTGATTGTAAAGTATATCACTGTATAATTAAAATGATTAATGTTTTTAAACTGGAAATTTCACTTTGCAGTCCCTTTATATTCACAAAAATATATAAAAATACATTTTTTGTTCAAATAAAAAGGGATCCATAGTATCAAATTCTGTTTAAATACAGCATATTCTCAGCATTATAGTCACACTTACAAAATTTTTTTAATGACCTTTATGAAAAGTGTGTTGTGTGCGGTATCATTACAGTTTTTAACTGTTTTTTAAATTGATTTCACTATGTGCAGATCATTGTGCAAATATACAAAACATTAATGCATAAATTGCATTGATGTACCCGTTAAGTTTATGATAATTTTAATTAAGACCATTTTCAGAGATTGATGCATTGAAGTGTATTGCGGGGTCTGTGGACTGCTCCTGGACAGTGGCCAATGACGAAAAGGAATTTTTCCTACTCCTCCTGAGCTCCTTTAATGGTGCAATGTGTAAGGGGTTTATTGCATTTATGGCCCATTTAAAGTCCCCTCACAGAATTTCTATACGATTAAGGCCTGTGCATTAACTGGGCCATTCCACAACTCTCCATTCCTACTTTGGGAGATATTCTGTTGTGGATTAACTCTCGTATTTTTGGTCATTATCATGTTGCAATGTCCACTCACATGACCTCACATTCAAAACACAAGTTTTTTCAGGGTCTTTTTGACAGTTGACTCATGCACTGAAACACCACAGAAAGAACTGCTTGCAGATCCTCTGATGTTGTTCTCAGATAATAAGTAATTTTTAGTCTTCCTTGGGCAAACTTTGGTGGGACAGCCTGATCTGGATAGATTGCCAGTGATGTGGATTTTTATCTGCTATCTGTAGATTATTTTTCTCACAGTGGAAAGACTGGCTTCAAATTCACTGGAAATGACTCATGGGTATCAACAATCTTTTTCTGTGGGCCTTACAGAGTTCTTTTGGTCTTGGGAAGACATTACCATACATATAAATGGTTAAGACAATATCTGAACAGGTTCTCAATCATAAAATGAAGCAAAGCCCTCCAAGTTCCTCACCTGGATAAGGTTTTATCCATTTGATGGGATGGTAAATGCAGGGATGTACTCACTTTTTGTCATACATAGAAATTGCACTTCTTTTGCTTTAAACTCTGAAGTATTACAGAGTGTGATTTTTCTTTTTGTGAGTGGTCAAGCTTTTCTTTATTCTGACAGTAGGAAGGCTGAGAGGGTACAGGGGAGGGGAGGTATTGATAGAAGGGACAGAGCTGGGACTTGAACCCTAGTCACCCAGGGCCACCATTCTCCAGTTTTAAGTTTTAGTTAGTGGATTAGTTTATCTTTATCTATCAAAACTGTTGAAATTATAATAAAATATCCATATGTTTGAATGTCGGGAAGGATTAAATTTCTCAGGGCGTGTACTCATGATGTGTTTAATACAGGATTATAACAGTTTTCACATGAATTGATATGATTTTTTTGTATGTATATCAGTGGTGGCTGGTGAACTCAAAACAGGAGGAACAAACTTTACCTTTATGCCTATCATTATGTTCAACCTCTTCCCATTTATCTTCCTTGATTAACAATAAAACAATTTATTAATTCTACACCTATTGATGTAAATAGAGTAAGTGGTTTCTAGTTTAATTTTGAAATAGTTACCTAATATTTTTCTTTACTAACATGTGCAGTATTACCTACATATTACTGTAGGCTAATTTATATTTTACAGTTGTTGACAGATTAAAAACGTCAAAAGCTATAACAAATAAAACTCTAGTTTGTAAAGAGCAGCAATTCTATTACAAAATGAAACTGGTAACCGTTTAATCTGTTTACATCAGCTGGTGTTGATTACTTAGTGAACAGTTTGTTTAATCGTTAATCAAGGACGATAATTGGGACCAGGCTGAGAGTAAAGACAGGTTTAAAGGTAAAGTTTGTTCCTCCCTGTTTCTACCTCACCAGCCACCACTGATGTATACATTACATTTATAAACATTGTAAATTCACTTTGATCTGACAGCGTGTGCATTTATAAAGCAGAGGTCAACATTCGTTATGACATAAAGCATCACAGAGGGAGCTGTTCAATGAGGAGCAGTTTTAGTCAGGAACAGGTCCACTCCCGGCATACAGCTTTTGGTCCATTAGAGAGCTTCCTAAATGATATTTATTCTTCTCCACAAACTGGGCTACCACAGACCCGCATTCCTGTGTGTTCCGCATGCAGCACTGTGTCACACAGAGATCTTTCTGCACTGCAGCCTCAGAGATAACAAATCATCTGCCATCTAGCTTCAGTGACGACCAATCATCTGACCCCAGAGATAATCATCTGCACCCTGAGGAAACAAAGACGAAACAAATTACCTGCTATTTACAGGTACAAGTAAAAGCCCGCAGTGCAAAAACAGCTGTGAATGTAATCCTAAAACAAAGATGTTTGTGATGTTACAGCCGTGCAAATATCCAATATCAAAGGGATGTACTGAAATTGTTTCCATTCAAAAATGAAAATAGCCAAAAACTCACAAATCTACCTCAGAGTACCAATTTTCTGTATGGAATTATGGTATAATATGTACATGTATTTATATTACATTGAATCATTTTAATACATCTGAATTTATAGAGCAGGGGTATTGTATTCTGCTGATTATGCAAAAATGTAGCTCTATCGGCATGTTTAAAACAGCATTTATGTGCCTTACTGAGATGAATGAGGAGCTCCTAACACAAACACATCTTTTTATCCTATACCTAAGGTTCCTGTAAATAAAGACAACCAAAGACAGTTATGAGTTTTAATATTTAGAGGATGTTTACTACATGCTAACAGTCTCTCAGCAAAAAGAGTGTCAGTCATGTATCAATCCTAAACCAAAAGGATGAACAGAATACAATTAGTATGTTTCTCAACATTGTACGACATAAACAACCATGTTGAAAATGCAGCCTCCTTTTCCAGGTAATTTCAAAGGACTAACCTGAAGAATGTGAGAGCTGCAGCACTCAAAGCTATAAAGCAGTTTAGCACACTGGCTGCATAGGGCAAGCCTATCATTCAGATGTCCGTGAGTCAGTCCCACCTACTTCAATCCACCTCAACCCCTCTAATGACCTGTTTTGTGGAAACACCTGGTCAAGAAGGCAGATTTAAGACAACAATCCTTGCATTGGACAATGAACTATTTATTGCTGGTCATTCAGTAAGCTCTCTGTATTTCCAATCTGAACCTAAACACTTAACTCTTCATATAGCTACAGGCCTGTTGACAGATTGGAGCATGGCAGACTATGAAACTCCATAATTTACACTTCAAAAGCCCCGTCAGAGTCCATAGGCCACATGGGTATGCATTAAAATGTTTTGTAATTATTTTTTTTTTAATCAGTTTTACACTTTGAGGGTTACATTATGTTCACTATACTCTGGTTCAATATAAAATTAGTGAAGCCATTGTCTCTCAGCTCACATCGGGAACAGAGCAATTTATAAGAGGAACTAGGATGAAATGTGAAAAGATTCATGTCTGCCAAAGACCATACTTCACACCAAAAACCTCACATAGCCACTCACTGCAGTGACCACTTGACATATCAGCTGCATCAATGAAGGTGACCAGATCCTTCAGTGAATGTTAGAATTTTGGTGCAGGTCTTATTCAAGAATAATAGATTTACTAATCTGTATCGTATTTTGAGGGCACTTCTTAGGCGCACCATAACAGCAGCACACAATTTGACAAATAAATAAGGATATTTACCACATTATCACTGTCCTTGCCCCAAAGTCATGTCAAGATTGTAATTCAAAATTTATATACTCGGTGACATGTCAAAATCAATGTTGTTCATGTACATTAATAGAGGCACATCTATGGAAAACCATGTGACATACAATTTAATAACTTATACTAATTTAATGTTAGATCAAGTTACAAAATTAATAAAGACAAATCTTAACAATACATATGAATATCCCTCATATGTATTGTTATAGATTTGCCTTTATTAATTTTGTAACTTGATAGTTTGCTGTATTTGGATATCATATCCATAGCATAGAGACATTCAATGATCCTCCACTCTTACTGTGATAACCAGAAATATTCTTCTTTGTTCTAATAGACTTTACTAGAGGTTCCATTAGTAATATCTTCTAATTACAGTTAAGAACAAAGTTAGCTTCCTATTTGGTTGCACATGAAACAGCTAAGTGCTGATTGTCTTGCCTGTATTGAGATATCAATGAAACAGAATGCATATTACTTGTAATTAGGAGTTCAGTCTCCAATATGTTTGCCATGGTGAGATACAAATTCTCTAGACCATGTTCAGATAGCACAAGATGTATTCTGCAAGATGTATCTACTCTGGAGCATGAATTGTGAGTGTTGCAATAAAATACATAATCCCTGAATGGATGGGATGCAACTCCTTCCATATACCTACCAAACCCTAACCTGAACCCTTGTTCATGTTTTTGAAGTTAAGAGGTGATGTTGAATTTTCCATGAAGATGAAAAAGTTTGACTGAAACTGCCATTAAATACACAATTAAAGTCACCATATAAAACCCCATGGCAATTGCAGTGTTGATAAAACAATAAAACCATGTGAGACATAAGATTAGGGGAATGCTCGTTTTAAGGATGTCTGAATCCGGATGTAAGTAGAGACTTCAAGCAAGTCACAAGGTGACCTGGATATTCAACAGATTAAGGTTACATTCAAGTTTTGAATTAATTTTTTCAATGGACTTATGAATGCATGGCAGCCTTGTTTTCTTTTTTCAGATGGATCTCATTATCCTGCTTCTTTCAAATTCAGGGGGGCTTTTTTCAACAATGCATGTTCTTTATGTGGCCAGATTTTGAGAAGGAAAAAACAAAATGCACCTTGCCATAATTCTCCTTTCATGCTGTGACAACACAGTGCTCTCTTTTGGCAGTCAGCACCCTTTGTGCATGTTTGTATATTTCTCTCACTGAGTGGTTTTTGATAATCTACTACTTCTTCCTGATGGTAAGGTTCAATATATTTACTTTTTAAACTCAGCAGGGCTGGTTGCAATCAAGTCTGGCTGAATCTAATATTCAATGACTGATTTGTTGGTTTCTTTGTTTCAAATCTAAGGGGGCAATTACTTTATAACAGGGGCAATATTGGTAATTGGTGACGTTCTCAGTTGAATAACTGAAATAATGATGTAAAATATATGCTTTTTGTTTGCTTCGGTTTCCCTTGCCTAATAGTGTATTTTATTTCATTATATGAAACCATTCAGCAAAAGAAATGTGACATGAAAGAGGAGATTGAGAAGGGAGCTGTGTCATGGCACTGTAACTAGCTAGCTCAACTAGTATGCCATGTATGTGGTTCACAGTGCAGGTTACCTCCATTTGAAGTCCTGGTATGTGTCTCCTCAATTCTAGTGTGTAGTTTCTGAAAGAATAATGGAGACTACAGCCACTTTGTGGATGAGTTGCAACCCATTCAACCCATTCATCAATGCAGACTATACATGGTGTTTAGCTGGTGGGTCATCAAACCCTTCAGCAAACAGACTCCTCCTCCCCTTTCCAGGTGGTGCTGCCTTATTTGCGTAGTGTGAAGTGTGACACGCAGCAGAGCACAGCAAAGAAGAGTCTCAAGCTTTGTAAGTAAACATGTACACAATTATACCAGCTATAAGGCATTGGAACTTCCTTTACAGACCAATGAAGAGAAAATGTACTGAATGCTAATTATTTTACTGCATTGTAAAATAAAGTGGTAAAGTTCCAACATTTTAGCCTTGATTATTGAAATAGCTGTAATGACATTTATCTGCTGTATATATGCAGCTGTCATGTAATTACATTACTTTGCTGAAAAGTTAAAACGTGTATATGTTACATACTTTACATTTTCTGCAAATCTGAAAGATATTAAGGTTCATCTTGGAAGTATCTTTTATATGCACAAAAGCTGTATAGTGTATGCACTGCTTGTAAAATTTTCCAGGTGATGAATGAATGATTTCTGTCTGTAGGTCAACATGGATAGTGAATGTTAGGAGAGTGACACAGGATTTGATAATTGAATTGCACGGGGTTCCCCATGACAATGTATTGTCTTCCGGGAGTTACTTGGCAATCATATGCAAATGTAACTGCCGTAAACGGTATAAATGTGAACCGCAACATTGTATCTGTTGAACATTTTGCACAACGCTTTCTCAAAGCCGGCTCTGAATTTAACCTTTCCCGTCTTCTAGTATGAACATCGGATGTGTCTCTTCATCAACATCAAGGATATTTTTTACTCATTTTTGGTATTTTGGTAATTTACCGACGGTGAAGATTTTATTTTTGGGAGGACAAAAATGAAAAGGTAAGCACACTGTCTGCTCTTTCTCTATTTTACTATCATGTAACCACAGTAAATATCCGATATAAGTAGGCCTATACAAATTTTGTTTCTCAAAATGCCATCTTTCATCTTGTTAATTTGGAAGAATTGTATTTATGCTTTCTTCTGTCAACTGATGTATACATGCATTCTGTCTCTACAAAGTAAAAAATAAACTCACATAATTAAAATATTGTCATTACTCACACTCATCCCGAGTGACATCTAACCGCCCAGGAACTGTTTAATTCAAAAGCACCAATTATTTTACTTGTGTTGCCTGAACATAATATTGTGTTTAGGAAAAAACCTCTAATATGAGCCACAGTGCTTTTTTCAGACCGCGAACTTTTTTGTCATCGGTGGTGTTTTGCATCAGATTTGACGGTTATTGCTCTCAAAGTCATAATCATTTTCATTCATAATAACCAACCATACGACTTGAATTCACATCACCACCATTAAGGATAATATTCGTATTTTGTTATTTATTTATTTAAATTTTCCAAGAAAAAATTCACGAACGCCCGTCTTAACGTTGCACATGTTCACATTATAGTGAATGTTTTCCTTCAGGAATTCTGGAACACTGAACGCTCAGAGTTTTTTCTTAAATATTGACAAGGAAAGAAATAACTTGTTCGAACTCCAACCTGGCAAATTGCGGCATGCACAGCCCAAGCAGGGTGTACCTGTGACCGGGATCATCAATTAACGGCCAGCGGGCCAGATCCAACCCTCCAGCCAGTTTTCTCTGGCCCCACCCCATCCTTCCCAACCCCTCATAAAGTTGAATAAAAATGTTCGAATACCGTTCTTCAGTTTTTTTTTAATTTTTTATTTTATGTTGAATCTATAAGAAAGGATAGCCTTAAGCAATGAACGCTGTCAAACCACCAAGGCGTCTTGAAATGCTTAATCATATTGGATGTTGAAGTACCACAGAATATTTTATTTTATTGCGAAACAACAGGGGTGGTGCCGAGCACCAAAGTCAAAGACTTAGATCTGCACGAGTGTGGGACATTATTGCTCCCATTACCTTTGAAATAAATAGGCGATATACAACGATATACAAGTAACTTGCAGAAATTTGTTAAGGCAATATACTGAACTCCGTCTGTTTTTCAGCTGACACAGAACATACGTTGCCTCTCTGGGCATGCCAGTTCAAATTTTTTTCGTCTTTCGTTATCCTTTTTCTTCTGGGTGTTCCCGCTGGTGTAGGCCTACGCTTTTATGACAGCGACTGTCCCTGTATAAAGTAGACAGGCGAACATTTCCGGACGACGGCATTAAAAAGACTTATTTGTCGGTCCATTCTTCTTTAAAAACGTAATTTTCTCATAATTTTTCCCTTCGACAGAGACATTTCTGCCAGACTGCGGAGTACAAGCAAACTATCCTTATAGGATACCAGACTGCTTTTTTCTTTTTCTCCGGACAGCTCTTGTGAATTTCTCAAGTTTATATTCACATTTATACTCAAAAATTGCCAGTATTATTTACTGGTCAGATGAAAATGTATTGAATTTATAGATTTTTTTAACGAAGACCAGTTACAATCAACAAACAAAAAAGGCATGTATTATGATACCTTTCACCTTTCACCACAGTAAAATTGCTTTGTAACTTCCAATGATGCCAATTTATACTTTATACTCTATTTACCTGTAATAAGGATAGAGCAATGCTCTTACATTTTGTTTTCTCACTACTGTATGAACACTAGGAAGGTGTTGGGGCAGAAGCCAATTGTGGATTAGCACGATTGCGTGGATTAGCACGTGGTCCTTCTTCATTGTAAGGAAAAGGGCAGATTTTGAAGGAGGATGCACATACCAACCTTTCAGCCATTTCATTTGTATTTAGTCTCCAGGAAATCATAAAGAAATCCATCTGTTGCCATGTTTGTTTTTTGGGTCTGTGGATGTAGGTGTTACAAAAACGTAGCATGCAAAAATACGCAGCATATGCATTTACTCATTGATTGCTTTGTATTAATACTGAACATTAACAATTTTTGTTACAATAAAAATGACAATAATGATGATGACAATGATGATTATTATTATTAGTAATATCATTTAACTGCTGCTGCATATAATACAGCCACAGAAATTCATATTGCATATGTAGATTTCTCATCTGATATTTACACATTAACATACTGTACATAGCTACCATGAAACATGCCCAAAACTGTAGAAACCATTTTGACAATAACTTACTATCTAACTGCCAGTGAGGTTTTACAAATTTAAAAATAGACCAAAAAATTTTTTTGCCAGGCCATGAAAAACTTTCTTTTACTATTGTAACAAAATCTGGAAAAGGCGTAACCTGATACCCATCAGTTCTGGACTTCATTTGAATATCTGTCATTGCTGTAAAACTATGAACGGTGTGTTCACTAGCTGTCAGATGAAGGGTTTTTCAGCAGTAATGTCTTTGCTCAGCCACATTGATTATTCTATTCTGCCTTTCTCTTTGTAAAATCCAAATGATCTAGCTGTTCATATTTATTTCTCTACTGAAATATCAAGCAAACAGCTGCACCCATAGCAGCCATGCTATGGCTGGAGGTCTGCATCAAAAATTGGAATCATTGGGGTCAATCCAGTTAAGTTTGTCAGTGTCATCGCGCTCTAGCTGCCACTCCTGGTTGATTGGGTGTTAGTTAGCCTGCAGCAACATAGGCAGCATGTAATTGGTGGTGCTCTGCAGTGTGGAAAGAAGCGAGGGCTCCCGATCATGTGAATTGGAGGAATGACATGTTCATGGCTACCTCATCCATGTCAGTGAGAGAGGGGTGCTGCAGGTTATACAATTTCAGATGGGATACAAAAAAAAATTCAGATTGTAAGCCTATTGTTTGCTGAAGCACTTTGTGCAATCATGAAAGATGATCAATACAAATAATTATTTTTTATAACCCCATTATATACAAACGTTAAGGCAATGCTGAAATACACCGGCACCAACGCCCTGCTGTGTTCGTGAAATATATGAAATATACACGTTCCCGTGGTTTTTTTTTAGAGTTTAGAGTAAAGAAATATACTAATACTGTAACAACTTAGTAGCTCACTGGTATTCTTGCTCTGTCATTTAAGCACTCATCTGCAGTTTATTATTGTATAGCATGGCACATGTGAATCAGAATAGCATTGATAGCGCACTGATATCTATGAACTGTGACTGTATTATAGTGTAGTACTGTATAGTAATATCCTTGCTTTGTTGTTGTAGCATATTGCCACAGAAATGGAAGACGAAATGCTCACTGTGTTGCTTCCTGGTGCTCATCCTGTGCACATTCATTCTGGTCTTCATATATTCTGGGAACTACACCCTGCTGTTTGTGCCCCATGCCAATGATTGGTGGGAGAGGATCAGCTCAAAAATTAGGCCCAGAACTGTTCCTATTGCCTCTCAACAACCTAGTCTAGATCCCACTAGCAGTTCCATGACAATTGAACCGCAGTGGGAAGAGCCGGGGCCCTTCCATGTGGCATACCCAGGCAAATACCACTTCATCCTTGATGAGCCAGATGCATGCATTGCGCAAAGCCCTTTCCTGGTGCTGATGGTACCAGTGGCTCCAAAGAATTTGGCCGCACGAGATGCTATCCGCAGGACCTGGGGCAACGAGAGCCTGGTGCTTGGCAAGACCGTACGACTGTTCTTCATGCTGGGTCTGCCAAGTGGGGCAGAGGCAGAGCGTCTGCAGGAGAAGGTATACAGGGAGAGGGCAGAACATCATGACTTGCTGCAGAGCAACTTCCTGGACAGCTACTGCAACCTGACCATCAAGACCATCATGATGCTGGAGTGGGTGGCGTCTCGCTGCCCAAACACACCATATGGCATGAAGATCGACTCCGACATGTTCCTGAACGTGCACAACTTGGTGGCCATGCTGCAGGCCTTCAGCCAGCCCCAGCACAACTACCTCACTGGATATGTGGGCCGTAACCGGACTGTGGTTCGAGAACGTAAGTCTAAGTGGTACCTTCCTGTGGATGTATACCCCGAGAACACTTACCCCCCTTACACTTTCGGGTTTGGCTACGTCTTCTCCATAGACCTTGCCGGAAAAATTGTGGAGGCCTCCAAGAAAATAAGGCCTCTGTATATTGAGGACGTCCATGTGGGGCTTTGTCTGAAAAATTTGGGCATTTCGCCCACTGAGCCTTCTAGCCCCTCTCTTTTTAAAGTCTACCCACCAGTCCCCTTTAACCGTTGTCACTATGCTAGTGCCATCACCACGATAATGAACAGTCCGGCTCACCTCATCCAGTGCTGGGAAGATTTACACAAGCCGGGTCCCCCTTGTTAAAAATGTACCCCCATTTGTATATATTTATATTTTTAAATACCTATTATTGGTACCTATATTGGTCCTAGTGACTGATAATAAATATATTCCAATGAACTTTATTTATTATTCTCTGAAGGTACTGGTTTCAAGATATGAGCTGGTAACTATTTTTGTTTTCTTTCTGAGTTTTAGGGCTATGATTGAGGGTCATGATGTGCAAACTTGTTAGGCTGTCAATTCATAATATCTATGAACTGATCTGTAAGGTTTATACCTTTTTTGCGAAGAAAAAAGAGAAAAGGTATTTTAGCTTACAGGGACATATTTAGTTAAAAATATTTGAAGGTATTAAGAGAATACAAATTTAGTTAATGTCCTTGCAAAATGTTTAGTGAGATCCTTATGCAAAAAAATTGTATCCTTTTTATGCTAAAAAATTGAGACGGAAATAGGACATACTTTCAACTGCACTAAGCTTAACATACAAACCCAGTCTGACTATTAATCTGACATAAAACAATGCAGTGAAACAAACAATACAGTGCACCGCCTAACATATAAATTAGTTCTATACTTTCCAGGTGCAAACTGGCATAATGTTATTATAATCTAAATCAGGATGCGAACTATATGGGAGCCTGGGGGATCGTGGCTCCTCTTAAGACGTGAGCTCCCATGATTTGCGAAATTTGGGGGGGGGGGGTGGGTCTCTAAAATATTGACAATATGCTTTTTTGCCATGCATTTCTATTTTTCTGTATCTTCATCATCATGGATCATGCGTAAAATTAGGCTATTATTGATGTATGATTCATGCATGAAGGTGATTCATCACTTATTCACTTTAATAAAGATACCGGCATGCATGCTATTTTTGCCATCATCATCGAAGCGTGATGGTGCAATATCATAAACTTCACTCACTTTAACTCAAAAATCAGAAAAAACAAACTTTCTTAGTACCACTAAGTCTGCACGCCAAATTGCCATTATTCATTTCTCTGCTTTGTAGTCAGCATAGATATGTCAAAAAATGTGTTACTTGACGAGAACTAACACTGATGCTACACCAGCTGGGACTGCATTGCTTGCAGCTATGAATGTTTCTTTGCAACAAAAGTCACAGTCAGTCCTCTCTTTGAGGCACACGGAAACACCCCCCAGGTAAGAAAAAAAATAGGAGCTCCCCAAAAGCCAAGTTATAGTTCGCACACTGATCTAAATGCTATTACAATTTATTTATTTTAAATCAATTTTCAATGGAGATTAAAGCAAGAGCAGTCTCTCCTGGGACACTGTTAGTCATGAACAATTTCTATTGAAGGACGACTTGCCGAGCAAGTGCGTACCGCTAGCGCATGCCACAGGGATGCTTAATTAGCTGTACTATCAGAGCTCAGCCTTGCTAAAAATATTACACAGTTCAAATGAGCGAATTTCCCGAACTATTATTGGATAAGGACAGTATGAATTTATGGTTTTACACATCCTGCCCTCATCGAAAAATGGTCTCTGATTTGACAGCAGTTTTAAAAGGGAAATTGCTCTCAACCTGATTTCAATGCACATTTTATCCAGTCATGCTTCCTAGTAGCAGTGGGCTCCACTAAGCTGTGCATCCAGGTGGAATTGCACCACTTACACCTTGTAAAACCCCCAGCCCTGCATCCAGACAAATGAAGTGACCACTGAATGATATACAAGGGTGTCATAAACATGCAAGTGAAAACTTCATGTAATACTTGTCAGGTTCTGATGGGTATCGACAAAACTACAAATGCTTAAAAAATAGTTTGTATGTAGCACCGCATCAAAAACACGATAAGACTTTTTTCACCAAGTGAGATTTAAGATAAGCTTGAGACCACTTTCCCTGTAACTTCATGCATGACACATACTTTTCCCCTGAGAATCAAAATCCCATATACATGTTTGTGTGAAAATACAAAGCTTAAACATTCAAAATGCAATACATTTTTCTGCAGTGAGTTTTTAATATTGGAGTGAATGTAATGCAAATTGCAGATTCAAATTGAAATGATGTTTAGTCAACTCAAGAAATCCGATGCCTTGCCTAATGACACATAGACAGGTATCAGTCTATAAGGTTTACCTCAAACTGTTGAACTGCACCTAGCTAACTAGCAAGCTAGTTAACTACCTCAAAACTATTAAAATCCTGTGAACAGTGATCTCCAACCTCAGACCCTGATCCATTTGAATATTATATATTTGCGCTTGCACTGTCATTGTATACACTACTATACATTTTGCACATGTTACCGTCATCAGTGTGTTGTCTTGAATTGCTGTCTTTTTTGTACTTTTATGAAATACTTTGGTGTATTTTTATCGGTCTGTGCAGTCACTTTCAGGAAACTTGTTTTGATTCTTTTGTACATTTATAGAAATATGAATGAAAATGTACTTTCTGACCTTTGAAGGACTTTTAAGAATGACAGATTTAATCATCTATTTTAACTGCCTCATACCCAATAAAGGGTTTTTTTCTGATGTCTGAATTTTCTTTTTATATATTAAAATGGAACTTTGTATTGAACCTTTTAAAGAGATTATCATGAATGCCACCGTGAAACCATTTTTATGTCCGTGCCTATCTTTACGTCTTAAGTTTGGCAAAACCAGCCTCAGTTCACTCAGTTTATAAAATTGATATTCTGTTCATTAATTAATTTTTTTTTATTTACATTCATGAATTTAATGTCAATTAATTTATTTGATGACTGAAATGAAATAAATGTCAACCTCAAACTTGACTGTGAGTGAACACTGAATCCAAATGGTAAACAGCAACACATCAGGTCTTCCGGCAGCTGTTACCACCATCTATTCAGAAATTATTACATGCATAGTCATGATACACACAAAAGCTTCCGCTGAAATCCTTTTGTTATCTCATTGGTTTGTGGGTGGGGTGGGAGGTCCTTTCTAAAAGTTCTGAATGATTTGTGTTTTGAATGACCACACTGTCAGAATACAACAAAATTTCAATTAATTCAAAATTCTTCATGTGAAATTCTAAGCCATCACATCTCTGCAGGTGAATACAATTGAAGGTATATTCTAAACAGCTGTGCACATACTTCCCAGTTTGTCTGCCTCTAAAAAAAGTATAATCCTGGAAAATGTGTTGTCATAACTTTTAATTAACAGAACATTTCACACTTTAAAACAGTACTGCATTAACTTGGAAAGACAAAACAAAACAAAACAAAAAAAAACCCAAAGTAAACAGTGCCAAATGAAACCTTGGCTGTGCTGGTGGGGGCATGTACAGCACCTGACCTTATCCAGGGGTTAAAGGTCATCCATAAAGAGATTACAAGGCTAGTCATCACTTACACTATAAAACATAAAACATACAAAACATTTCACTTTCAATGTTTTTGTGAAAATCCGAACAAAATGTTTGTCACTCCACAATATTAACAATTCCTCTTCGGTTTCAGCCAAAACTAAATTAGAGCTCAATATAAAAAATAATTGTGAAGTATTCTGTAGTTCCCAGACTTGTTTTTTTTTTTTCAATTACATCCTTTAAATATAAAAATTGAAGCAAAGAAATGATTTACAGCCGATAACTTCAAAGCAACCTAATGAGGAGAATCTCAACCAACTGGCCACTAGTAAGGAATACAGACCAATCAGGCAAGAGGAAGGTACAGAGACTCATCAGAGAGAAAATAAGGAGAGACCAATAAGCAGGGAGGAAGGCGCACTGGCCAGAGGAAGTTTGCAGTGTTGCAGAATACTGTAGTCGGCTCTGCAGTCCTGTGGCATCATGCCAGAAAGAACTGCCATGTGAAGTGGACGGGGCATGGTGTCATAACAGTGGCAGGGATGGGGCTCTCAGTGTCTTGGTAGGTTGGGGCGTTGGGGAGGAGCTCCTAAACAGAGTAGGAGATGATAAGTCAGTCAAGGATATACAGCTTCATTATACTGTCAGTCTTACCTCAATGCTGATGCAGACACACACAAATATATACACAAACAGGCATACGTGCGTACACACACAGTGTCCTCAGCTAAATTTGTCATTCAATTGAGGCACCTGTCGGGATACACTTTTGTGGGGCTAACCTGGGCGTGCCAATAAGCCTGGCTGGTCTCCCATCTTGAGACTCTTCAGTGAGGGTGGAGCTCCATGGGGGGGTGGCCCACGAGCAGAAGGGGGACCTCGAGGTCCGGGTGGGCCATGTGCAGGGCCAGGGCCTCGAGGAGGAGGTGGGCCATGGCTTGGGCCAGGGCCTCTGGGAGGAGGTGGGCCATGATGAGCTGGTGGTCCTCGTGGAGGGTGGCCGTGTGGTGGGGGCCCACTTCGCGCGCCATGAGGGGGTCCTGGGTGACCTTGCATGGAAAGTAGTGGTGGTGGCTTTGTCTTGGGGTACGATCCTGAGGACAGAATCCACAACACAAGCATTAATGTCACTCAAAATCAACCCTACATTCAGATCTCTTGTCAATAAGTTCTTCTGTTATTTAATCAAAATTATTAATTCATATGGCATTTAGCAGCTTAGCAGTTTTTAATGAACTCAATGAGCAAAACTTTTACAGCTAAAATTCAACTAGGCTAAAGTCCTAAAACGGACCGATGAGCTGTTACAAGTGAGTGACCGAGAGCAATTCTGAGTAACAATCTCCTTGAATGATTACCAGAAAGTTTTATCCATTACCAGCCTGAATATCTCATAATCACCAAAACAGAACTATATATGAGCAGGTCTCCATTTTGTTGCTTGTCTCTACTATTTACTAAGTGGTGTATGTGCCATAATGCATTGCCTAACAACCAGCAAAGATCTGACATATGCTTCATTTTACCATACTGGAGTAAGAGAAGGTGAATGTCTTCAAATCCAGCGATGAATGTTGTTTTTAACACACGATGTCAACTATTCAGACACCCAAAACCAGCTGTTTCAGACCGACATAGAGAAACACCATTTTCAAAACTACAATGTTTTTGCTTGAAACAGATGACTTCACCAATGACATTGACATGTAACACTGAAAAGTTATACTTTTCACTGGAAGGGGAGGCTTTCCATCATTTTACATTCTTATAATTCTTCAAGTTGTGAGAATTGATATGTGACTAATGTATCCTTAATACGGCATGCCACTGAACATTTCAATGACCTTTGCCGCTACTACATAACCTGCCAAGTAAATAGTGAGGCCCAGTGTTGTGTGTGGTAGTCTGGATAGTATATACAGGGTATTGAGCAAGTACTGAGCAGCACTGAGCTCGTATTGATTGAGTATTGAGTGTGTAACCTGGAGTGGGCAATAGGGGAGCAGAGGGGTGCTCGCCGGCACTGGGGGGGTGTAAGGTTCGGTCCCGATTGTGGGGGCCAGAGGGTGTGGGCAGCAGAGGTGGTGGTTTTCCCAGACCACTGGGCAGAATCTTCCTCCTTACTGGGTATGAACCATCTTCCTCCTCCTGGGCAGGGCCTGGGAAGACACAGTTACGGACAACAGTTACCAACAGCCTGATCACAGTAAAACATCACCCCTCATGCCTGCAGCATAGTGCTGTCAGTTTGACTAAAGACTACAACAGTGGTTCTTATTCCTGGTGCTACTCTTGAAGTACCCCTGATATGCTAGATTTCATTCCAGTGATTGCAATCCCTGAAGTATAGAGTGGAAAGTACTTTTAAATAGACTCATTTAATCAAATAATTTAATCATTTAATACTAACCCATGATAATTTTTTTTGTCAGAAACAGACAGACACAAAATGAACATTCCACAGAAACATTCCTGAAGGTCTGAAAGAGACCTGAGACACTAACTGTTCTGAGGGCATTACCTTGCAGCTGGTCCTGACGCGAGCGCACATACTCAGCGATCGTGCCCAGCTCCTCCGGGTAGAGGTGTAGGCCCTCGGCCATCAGATGCAACAGGTGGCGGGTGGTAAGTGGCACGCTGTGCCGCTGTTGTTTCTCCCGCTCCAGGTAATCATCTGCCAGCTGCGCTGCCTTGGCCGCCATCTCCCCCGACTCCTTGTCCTCACGCTCAGCCTGCACACGCCCAAACTCTGCCATCACAAAATCCATGGCCTGGTCTTTTGGCATGTTGCGATGAACTGTAGGGCAGGGCAGGTTGGGCAGTGGAATAAAGGTTTACAAACACAGGGGCTTTCTTTGCTCTAACCAACCTGTGAACGCATCTACTCAGCAGTCATCGGAACATGGCACAGTCATATACTCACCTACATCTGGCACAGTCCAATACTCACCTAAAAATGGGTGTGTGTACTTGCACACATACGCTTTAATCTAGTGCCCCTTAAAAAATGGTACAGTTCACTAGTCATTGTGGATGATACAGTCCAGTCCAGAGTTCACGTTTCATTGTTTTTTCCATAGATTACATGATACCCATTTGTGCTTTTACTGACACTCAGATTTATAAAGACAGTTTCATACTTATAGTTGCTATAGGAGCTGTATTTCTTCAGTAGTTTTATTTTATAGCTTCACTTGGAAATAGAGGTGTAACGGTTCTCAGTTTTAAACCAAACCGTGGTTCATAAACCCATGGTTTCAGTTCACAGTTCATACTACTTGAACCGTTTTTCTTTACCTTTTTATTTGTTCATTTTTGCATGTGTGCAAGGACAGAGGACATAACTGTCTTGAATCGTAAAACGTTGTCATTCTCTGCTGGCTAGTCATTTTCGTACTGAGCTGCTGTCATCTTTGTCTGAACATTCTTTCAGCAATTTTCCCTGATTAACAAACATACCGATGCTCTGAATAATCCGTTAGCAGGAAAACATACAGCATCTTCCTCCAAATCACGTTTGGGGGAGATTCAACGATACAACTGTTTTACTCACTACACATGGGCAACACTTGACGATAAACGACGCACCACTCTGTTAACCATCACATTATATTTCAGTTAACATGCAATACATACTATCTCACAGGACACGCTTCAGGATCATTGACATTTAATTATTTGTAGGTCTTGAAATGAAGTGAAATTTTTGGAATTTTAAAGTTTTGATTATTTTGATCAAAATTTTTTGAAAAATATCTCAAAGATTAACAGAAGCATTTCTAGTTAATTCATTTATGTTAAGTTAATTTTCATAAATAATGTTCAGTAAATGTTGTGTTACAAATTGCAGTTTAAATAGTGTAATAAAATATATTCATAAGGAAAGAATTGCTGCATTTTTACATTTTCAAAAAAAAAAAAAAAACCCCATGAACTGAAGCGATGTGGCAAACCGTTACACCCCTACTCAAAAACTAGTGTCTCTATGACCAACAAAAGAAATCACCACAACAGCTACAACAGTATAAAATCCCAAAATAAATTTACACTACATTCTTCCACTGTAAGTGATATTTCCCCATCTGAAAAAATATTACTAATATGTTTCTACTCAATGAACATGTCACTTCTGTGCAACTTATTTGGTTCTGTTCCGTTGGTAAAACTATTTGATATTGACATGAATACTGTCAAATAAATGAATGTGTCAACAGCCATTTGAATTGCATCATGTATCCACATAAATATGAATTGATTCAATTTTATAATTCACATTCTGCATGGAGTATTTGTAAATGTTTACACAAAAGTCATTTTAATGAGGCTGTCATACTGCCATCTTGTTGCTGGAGGACTAATTAACAGGCTGTAAACCCCACTGGCTGAAAGCATAAGGCCATATGCTAGGGGTCACTGAAATTCCTGTGTTGGTTCACTTATCAAAAGGTGCTGGTGATATGTGATCCTGCTGAACAAAACAAGCATCAAACTGTGTATTTCAACACAAACCCTTATATCTGTTTTCTTCCAAGTTGTTGTGCAAGTGTTGTAACAAAGTTCTGTAATGTTTTAATGCGATTTTTGACACGATTTTTGTCACAGAAGTATTACATGAAATTATTTTTTTCCTCTTCAAAATAACCATCGTGTATTTTTCTGTGTTTTAACTATAAGCAGGTCATTTGATAATGGAGGGTGTCTGTTCTGTTTTGCACATTTTAAAGGTATTGTATTTGGGGTATGTAAAATAAACTGGGCACCCTCCAGTTTAAGTCTTTTAAGTGAATTTAAAACAGTTGTAATAAAATATTTGTAACAATTAAAATTAACCCAGTAGATTGCCTTGACTGTGAGGAGAATTTTAGGTGAGATAGGAATGTTGGTGTATATGGTGTTCAGCCAGGATTTGCATATGTTTGCACAGTGAAGTTTTTGAGCAGCATCATTACACCCCTGCTGTACAGCAGAACCTCAGTTTAACATAGCAGGAGAATAAAAACCAAACTGACCAAAATATGACAACAGCTCTGCCAGTTAAAAGGACAAGACAGAGCCCCATGAAATCACTAAATTTTAATTCGTTATAGGTCTGTATTTGCGCTGCAGAGTTCTCACAGAAGTTGCACTCAGTCAGTGTTACTGGGGTTCTGCTGGACAGGGTATGAAACTGCTTTTGGCTGAGCTGCTGCATTTCACTGCTGTCCTTCTATGCACAGCTTTCATTCTGAGCTCATACGCATTTGCTGTGTACTGTGAAAATGAGCTCACCTGAGATTCATGTTTAATGCCAGTTTATGATGCCCCTGGACTTATTCAGCCTTTTTTAATGTCGTTTTTCGGGATAACTTTACTTTTAGTATGAATGTATTATTATTATTGGTATTATTATTGAGTTTTGTTTCAGCGTAGTTTTGAGGGGGTGGGGGAGGTGAAACTTACTTTTGAGTGACTCTGAAAATATGATTACAGTGCATGAGGAGAGCGCTACGTTAGTCTGCTCCACGAGAATACATAAGGGGGAGCCGTCAGCCCGGACGTCCTGCAGGGCCCGCGTCAGGCCTGACTCCGCCTGCAGGTAAATCATTTCCATCACAAGGCCGCGCTCCTGCAAACAGTGGCCTATCGATTTTGCGTAATCCCTTGAAAGAAGAAGAAGAAAGCTGGTTATTGTTCTCCGCACACCTGGGCGGATGAGAGGAGACAGCACTGTCAGACCAACCGACGTCTGTCCTGCTTAGTCTGAGAGTGAGTGTGTGGCAGTGTGTACGCGCGCATGTCGATTTGTGTGCACATGCCAGAATGTGTGTGCATGAGCATGAATATGAGCCAGTGTCCTTTGTGTGTGTGTGTATGGGCTGTATTTGTTGTCCTGAAAGGGGACTCATGGTTTTCTATGAAAGTGGCCACCAACATTTTATTATTTGTACCACTCAAATCTATGAATATTGAGTGAATATTGTGAATATTAAACCTAAAAATGGGTTGTAAATCCTAATATATACATTTATTCATATTGTGTATGCGCACACACTCGTATATAATTAGGGCTGTCAAATGATACATTTAATAATTTTCAATGGTTAATCAGATATTTAATTTACTTTGCTATACTAAAAACATGATACATTTTTTTAGTTTTTGTATTTTATGTATAATGCACACACTTAATTTGCCAACTCTGATATCAGTTTTTCTTGTCTTCTATTTCTGAATGGTAAATACCTCTTTTCATCCGTGTGTGCATTGAAACGTTTCTGCAATTTGGACACTTGCATGGGACTAGTAAAAACTAGGTGGAAATCGCCCTCTATGGGGACAAGTGGAAAGGTTTTAGAAGACTTCCAAAGACACAGGAATGAAAAATAAGGCAACTTGCACCTATTTCTTCTTAGCGATTCAGACAATGTTGCCTGGGGTACTTTGCACATTGTTGGATTGTAGTCTCATGTTGTACAGTGTTGTCTAGCTTGTAAAACATTACCATGTTTAGCTTTTAGCTCATAGCTGAAATGTGATGTACTTCTATGATACTGGTATTCACTTTCATAGATTACATCTCACTTTGTTTTGTCTGTTGAGCCTTACGTACACGTTTCATACATCCAGTTTTCTTCTCCATCACAATCACTGCTGCGGTTTAGTGAATACATTTAAACTACCTTGACAGCACTGGCTAAACCCAGAGAAATGTGATTAACTGCATGAAAAAGTATGGACTCCTTATTCATTTAAAATTAATTGAATGTGTTAATGCTGACAGCCAAACATATATTTATATACAGGGGTATCAAAACATGTTTAATTCTGTGATTCATTGAAATGTTCCGCATGTTATTAAAATAATAACGCTATTAATTATGATTATTCAGCATGCAGGTATACACAACGGCTAGGCACATCAACACCTTACTAGCTGAGAAAGAGAAGGAGAATGACTACAACGGATTTAATTCTAGTTCTATACTTCTAATTAATTATTCAATTCATTTCGTTAAATCAATTGACAGCCATAATTGACAGCTACACGCACACACACACATGCACACACTCGCACACGCACACACACGAAGGCCACTTTCCCCTCAGAACAGTCTGTATTCCTTGAGGCATGGACTCAACAAACTGTTGAAAGTGCAGCACAGGGATTCTGGCCCGTGAACTTTTATGCTTCCCACAGATTTTACAAATATACTGGTGGTGGATCTCTACTTTGAATAGCTTTCTCCACCTGAGATCTGGTGACTATGGACAAATCTGCAGTCAGCTGAATTCACTGTCATGTGGCTGCAACAGTTTCTCGACAATCCAAGCCTTGGAGCTGGAGAGTAAGCCCACTGGAAGATGGATTCACTGTTGCCAGGAAAGGATGCACTTGATCAGCAATGATGTTCAGATATGCGGTGGCTCAAAAGTTGCTGTACTCTTATGGTTTAAGGGACACCCTAAACCATTACACCACCAGCAGCAACATGCAATGTTGATGCCTGCCATGATGCCTTTAACCCACAATGTCTGTTGCTAACTGTTAAACATGGTGGTGGACCTATATTAGTAAGGACAGCCATCTTATGTTGGTCTGAGGATTTCTCTGCAAGCACCGGGGATGAAATCAAACGCCTTCCACAGCCTCCACAATCACCAGACCTGAACATCACTGAACCTTTATGGAACGTTCTGGACTGCAGAGTGCCAAGGAGATTTCCACCTTCCTCCTTCAAAGATCTGGAGCCTTTCTTTTTGAAAAAAATGGCCGACTATACACATTTTAAAACTTGTATGACTGTATTCCAAGATAGACTTAAGCTGTTCTGAGGGCAAAGAGTGGCCCTAAACTGTTATTTCATAGAAATTCATACATTATTAGGTTTTTTCTATTGTGTCTTCCACCCCCAAATGTGTGTGTTTTATGTTTATAGTGTTAGAATCTTTCCTGTGCATCTTTCAAGGGTTTTGAAAATAAATGTGGAAGAAATTTACTTTGCAACCCAACATTTTAAATTATTAAACAGGAGATACAGCAAGTAAACACAGATGACTTTGCGCTCTGTACTTTAAATGATAAACAATGCAACACATCTATAGCTGTTTTTCCAGCTTTCTTTACTGATGTAATGACTTACGTATTGGACACATCTATCCTCTTTCCCTGTACATTGTCAGGTATGCTAACCATTTTCGTCTAACTCTAATCCTGGACTATGACAGTTGAATATTTGCAGTAGTGCATGTGAGCATGAGACTGGATTAATTCAGTGAGTTGTCTGTGCAGGTTTACCTCAGAGGTAACACAGGTGAATTGGAAAAGGCTGCAGGTGCACATCAGGTGTGTCCAGGTGTATCTACCTGCATTGCTCTGTATTGTATTTGAAAACTCATGTTTTTTGTGATTTAGTTTATCTCTGGACTCCTGAAGCACATTGTCACCATGTGTTTGCTATTTTGGTATTTTCATGTTCATTTTGTATGTTTTTTTGATATTTAGGTGATCATCATATATAAAATGTTTTTAAAAGCATGTTGTCATTGTGTAACATTTTCATTTCTTTCATTTACACCTTAATACGTTTTTCTAGTACATCACATAAATTAAATAATTAAACACAATTATGTAGTACACATATAATAATCACCTAACATAAATGCATAGAGATGCTTGAGAGTTTGTGAACCCCTTCAGAATTATCTGTATTTTAATGTATTTACAACAAAATCTATTACAACTTCATGAACGTCTCTACAAACATGAAAAAAGCATTCACTTTGATTATTTTTAAAAAAATAGCCCAAAAGGATTCAAATACTTTCAAGCATTCCATGCCTTCAATATTTTATATTTAACAGAACTACCGGTGTGATAAGTACGTGTCAAAATATGGCATGTTTTCAAACACTTGCTGCAGGGTGCTTTTAAGAATTTTAATTTTACTGACTGCCATTGTGAGTTCCCTGAAACAGTGGTCCATCTTTGACCACATGACTGAACTACGTACAGTCACAACTCCAATGCCAGCAGAGAACCATATGAGTATTTTGCTGAACTGTAGTCCTGTGCTGTTTTTATAAGGTTAATTTTGTATGTTAAGTTCCAACATTTATCTGTGAAATACATGGTTTAGTTTAGATGTTATGTGTTATCAGCACGTGTGGGTATTCTATGACTGATCAACTATTCAGGGCTTAAAGGCCAAGCCAGAGTATACTTGGTGGGATATTCAAATCTTTGTACGTCAGGGTGGGTTTGGGCAGGGTAGCTTAACCTTAGCTTAACCCCAAAGGCCCTAGGAGAATATTATTTACCTGCGTAAAATAAAATTAATTACTTTTTCAAATTTTAAGTGTTTGCCATTTGATATTTAAGCATAAAACAGACACAAAGTCCTCTGTTGCGTAACCTTTGAGCACGCTTACTGGAGCCACAAGAGAAAACAGCCAAAATACAATAAACCATCCTTCCTTCTACAGTGAGCTGCCTGTCTTTCCACACACTCTCCACTAATTGATCCAGACATGCCATTTTATGTGTCTGGTCCAATGTGTGTGAACAAAATTTTACAGCAGGGGGTACACTCACATGTTCTGGGTGCTCACAGACAGGAGCACGCAGTCAGCAGGCCTCTTGTCGTAGTCCTCCTGCATCTGTGTGTAAAATTGCTGATAGAGTGCGTTGCGTTTATCTGCTGGGGCGAAGCCCTTGGATGCAGCTGTCCAGGAATTAAGTAAGACAGACAGTAAACTGCAGAGCACCAGCAAGGCTAACAATGCACAATTAATGGAAGATTAAGAAAGCTGCCTTTTGTGGATTTAGAAACGTCATGGAGCGGTCTTAACGTCACTGTTAATTTACTGGTTTTACGTTCCAAGAAAACATTGGATTGTAAAGCGCAATAAAACTCCACCAGCTGAGTTGTCACTGGACTGCACGTATAGCATAAAGAGACTGTAGGCAAGCAGTTGACCAGAAGCTAATTGAGTGATGAGGCAGGTAATACTTTGCAAAAAACCCTCTTTGAGCCGTAATGTGACTGATTATGCGTTATTCTGAAGGGCCCCTGGCTCTAGTCCAGTCAAGATTTGATTTGGGTTGCACAACACATTACTGCTCTAAGAGCTGGTGCTTTGACTCAACCTTCCACACAGCTTTGCTGTTTTGCAATCACTGGTATGGTGTAGTTTTGTGAGTGCTAGTATCATAGATTTTTGAGTGCTGGTGTCTCACCTTTTTGTGAATGTTGGTATCTCTCATAGTCCACCGTGCCAACAGAGTAGTCATGCTGCTGATCCAATGCCTCTTCAAAGCTACATACCAAAACAAGCCAGACGAGATTATCTGCATAAAATATCACCTGGCACAGGGACCCACACAATCCACACATTTTTAAGAGCCCATTTACATACACTAAGGACTGTTCGTCAACTATGAACACCAAGCTTCACTATAGATATTCATGAAATATATAATTTTGCATGTCATTTACAAATCATTTCTTGTAAGTTTAAGTCAGTATTGAGAGACAGTCACAATATTGATGGACATTCATAAGTTTAACAAATGTCTTTTGCTGACAATATGTCTTTTGGGGAATCCCTCAAAGTGTTAACGCTAAAGCTTACCTTTCACTTCAGTATGATTGATTGATTATGTACGTGTGTATTAGAATGCCAATGATCAGATTGTTTTAGTTAGGGTGACCATATTTTGGTTCTCCAAATAGAGGATAGGAACCCACACAAGATTCAGTTCATTCAGAAGACTGAAATAATTCTATCCCTTTCATGAAGACACACCAGAGGTGAAGAAACTACAGAGCCAAAGGCTATTACCAAAGTGAAATTAAGTTGTGCCCACATCCAGAGTCTTCTCATCAGTGATTGGTTTGGAGAGTGAAAGTGTTATCATGAGGTCAGTATTGACCTTTGGGGGGTGGTAGGTGTAATATCATCAAGAAAATCAACAAAACCCGGCCGTTAAGATCATCATGACAGAGACAGCTGTGCATTCCATGAAAATCTATGCATGTCCAACATTCCAATCCAAAGACTACTTACACATTAAAGATTCCATTTTAGTAATGTTGGGCAAATTAATCCTTTATGAAGAGGTTACATTTTATCTTATTCAATTACAGACTCGCAGGTGAATTCCGTGGGGTTGAAATGGACCACAATATTAAACCCATTTTAAACACAGTTGTGACAGAAAAACATGACAGCAAGTAAACTTGCGTTATGTAGAAGGTGCAAGACAGAATGTAGGAGCTATTGCGTTTCATTGTAAAGACAGGCACCTGTGTTTAGAATGTTTGCTGCCGTTTGACGTGTTTGACCCTAAGTTCTACCGATACCTGCTCTTCTCACCTTTGCGATTCGTCCTGCGCCTCGTTTCGATCCTCCCTCACTGGGTATGGGGGTCTGCGGTAAGGTCTGTACGGCTTTAAATTTCTGCAAGAGAAAAATGCATACCCCAAGTCAGCACTCAAACTAAATCGCACCGGGATTTATCATTAGCCAGCTACTAGCGCTCCGAGGCAACAGTATCATTTACCACTTACGACGTTAGAGTAATTCCATTTTTATCGACAAAACTACCTTACCCTCCGTTGGGCATCGGTTGGGGTCGTCTCCCGCCTGGTGCCTTCACCCAAGCTGCCATAGTAAAAATCAAACTACTTATCAAGCTGGACCGAAAACAAACCAAATGCACGTGTGTCGCGAACAATGTGGTTTTAGAAAAACGCAATACTGATTAAAATAGAGACGATATGGTCTGTAGGCTAGGTGCAAGGTGACTGTAAACATTAGCCAGCTACCTTGCTAGTACCACACCAAGAGTAATGCTAGCAAGCACTAGCAATGGCAGCTAATGTCAGGCCAGAGCTTGTCGGATATTTAGCTTGCAGTACGTAACCTAGCTACGGCAATGTTCCAGCTGCGCTCTAGTTAACAGTCATAGCAAAGCAAATTTACAGTTAACCACATCGCATCACGGAATATGGTCATGTGTGATATTAACAGTTAAGTTTATGACCGCCTAGTCTGAAGCTACGCTATTGAAAGGCAATCAGTATCCTAAGAATAATGTACTGATGGCTTGCACTGCTGATGTTGCCTCAGGTACGGAATGCTGGATACCGCAAAAGGTTTCCGTAACGGATCCAGAATCAGCGTGCTCCACCCTAATCGTGAAATAACATCATAAACTGCTGATCTGGCGTCAGCACTTGCATTGGACAGAGCGCTCGATTCAATCACACCATAGAAATGTAGAATCGATTGCTGTTGTTATTTCCACTGTTGTTTTTTGCAGTGCCACCCGAAGGAACCACTGCAAAGTGCATGTTCAAAACATGCTTGCTAGACGAGTTCTGAAGGTACTTTCATGTTCTGTGGAGATTTTCCAATCACCGCCAATCCAACCAACAGATCTGAATTTAGCTTATATGGCGACTGGCAGGTCCTGTCTACTATCTGGAAAAATATCCTTCAGAATCGTAAAATACCAAACTTCTCAGTCCTTTATCTGACATGAAATTGCCCTCCTGCGTCTTTCCTCGCAAATTTTCCCAAAATGCATTCAGTAAACTGTGTGTAAAAACTACAGTGGCGTACTAGTCGTCGTTCACCCTGAGAATATTTACATATATACGTACATACTCGAAGAGGGTGCAAGGAGTAGCACTGTATGTTTTCATAACGACAGAACCACGTAGACCTGAACGTTCAGAACGATGTATATACCATAAAAGAAAGCAGTTTTAGTAAAGATTGATTTGAGGATAGCTTATTTCAAAATACCAAAACATTTACAATGTCCAAAAGTCAGCTTTGAGCTCTCATAGCAACTGTAACTACTTCTTTGTCCAGTGAATCAGTGGGGTCATAATTTGTTACACCTGGTCACTAAAACTAAACCGTTTTGTAGACAATGAGAAAATTATGACAAAACCAAATAGATATGAACCAAACCTGGATTGTGTTAATATTAAGTTAAGGGAAAAATGTATACCTTATACACACGTGTTAAACAATCTTAATTCATTAAGTGATTTGGAGAAAATGAAACCAGCATGCAAAAAAAGGGGCCGAACCTGAGAACTACTGTTCTTCATACAGTGAGCGACAATTAGCAGACGGCTGTGTTGTCATCATGATGATGCAGTTCTCATCTGGACGGAACTTCGAAGCTCCAGAACAGTTTTGAAGCATTTCCTTCATTAGTTTCAAAAACCTTGGCTTTCGTCATCACTTTAAGATTGTGACCAATAAAAATAACATTATTTTGCAGATTCTGTCAAAAAAAAAATCAAGGCCGCTAACTTTCTGTGTTTTTTTGTTGAAACCGCCCATATTAGCCCATGTTGGTAAGGTATCTCAATACATCAAGTGTCAAATTTACGAAAGCGCGCACCCGTCCCCAAAAGCGCGCACCAACTGAAAAGTACTTCAACAACACTCAGTGCGCGGGCCCGAGACCGGCGTTAATGTGGAAACAGAGATGAAACCAGACTGCTAGCTAAACGATAAAATACTGGAAATCTCTCGTGGATTATTCCACTTGGCTAACCAGAATAAACAAGAAACAATTTTCTGTAAGGTAAGCTGCAAGAGCCTGGGTGAAACTTGCCTGGAATATTTTTTAAAAACAATCGTTTTGCTTTGTATTTCTACAGACAGGAGTAGCATTAGCCTGCATGCTAACAAGTAACGTTACCTGTACAGATGAACCGGGACCAGTTTTCCAAGGTTTCGTCTAGCGTAGAGTAAGATAAATGTCAAGGTGACAGGTAAACTGAAGACTGATTGCGGAAAGATACTTACTCTGTGATTGGCAATGTTTCGGGAAATGTGAATTTAACTAGTAACATACAAAGACCATTTTCTGTGATTGTGTGGGGAGGAGATTTGTATGGCATTGATAGTACTGTTGGTATATTAGCTAGAACTAACGAGTGTGAGGAGATCAGGTAAATGCTATTGTGTTTGATAACGTTCAGTGTCATATCTTGTGGTCATGGTGACTATCAATACCTAGGGTCATGTCTCTCAGTCCTGTTCACACTACTGTATAGATTAAGTTATCTGTTACATTCCCTCGTAGTCGGCCGTAGCAGTGAACAGTTGAGTAGGTAGCCTAGCTACCGTAACGACTGTGGTGAGCTGTAGTGTCAGTTGACCTAGCTATCTATTTTTGCCGGGGAGGGGTATGAGGCCTAGCTGCTTGTCGAGTTTTAGCAGTAGCTACCGAACGTTTTGAGGAATTCCTTGTAATGGATTATGTTTTTAGCTGTGTTCGTGGTGTATTCCTATACCGTGGAATTGTTCTCGCTGAGTTCCTACCACGTTGATCACTTTCTGATATAGCAATCGCTAATGGACAAACTTGCAAATCGAGCTGAAGGATTCCACTGTTTAAACCCTACAATGGAATACGAGCGCTAGCTACAACGGAAGGATCCGTGTTGTGTGAACATCCAGACTGTGGATGTCTGTTGTTAAATAAATTCACTAAAACAGTATTGATAGAGAAGCGAATGAGAAACACAGTCGTGACAGTTTAGGCGTAATTCGAGATTACATTTACTTGAATGAACTTTAGCCAACAGATGGCTCGCTCTGTAAATCCCGGATTTCCCCTCCTCCTTTGGGGGTGTTTTCATTTCTCTGTAGTTGTTGCCAACATGGCGGAGGTCAGGCTGGTACTGTTCAGACTTTAAGAATATACAAGCCCAACTATAAATAAAACCTATTTTTAGCCCAAGATGCGGACAATGTGCATTGTGTATCAATTTGTTTTGTAGAAAATTGAGGTTAGAAGGGATTGTACCGTGAAAAACCCATTTAAGACATCAAGGTTAAGTTCTGTGATGTGGTTTGCAATTTAGCAATTACAGTACTGCTCATTGGATACTGTAATTTTATGATATACAGCGCGAGAGATCTCAAAAAAATATCTCAGTCAGTTGAACATTAAATCTCAGCCAAGACCTTTCGTAGAAAGTAAGAAGTGGACATTATACAAAGCATACTCTGTACCTATTTCTTTGCCCGAGTACCAATATGTTATAAAAATGAAGCAAAAAAAATGTTGGTTAGTTAAGTTCATCTGTAACTTACATTTTCAGCAGTATTTTTTCACAATAACGATACAAAACTTTTCCAAAACATTGCTACTCCATGCTACTCCTTTGTAGCACCAGGCAGTATCTTCTTTTTCCTTGATCTTGTTTGGTTTCTTCAAATGTTGTTGCATCAGAGTCATCCAGATAAGACCCATGACTACTCATAATTGTAAATTACACATAGGATTTGTTCTGCGTTTCCAGAATATTTGTAAAAACATTCAGGTGATTTTACCAAAAAAAGTTGTCATTATTTTCATTCATTTAAGTAACGTGAAGAAAGAGAAAATAAGAGTATACACTGGGATTGTTTGCCAGTTAATAAATAAAAAATAAATTTGATAATCATTATTATTGTGTGAATTAACTGTTTGCTTGTTTGTTAAGGGAAGTAAGTAGGAAACCGGAAAGGAGTAATGATCGATTTAAAAGATTGGGTTGGTGCCGTATTTCTTGCCAGGCTTCCACACATCACTGCTTTCCATTTGTGAAAGGGTTTTCCTAATTGTACATTTATTAATACACATTAACAATATTGAAAGTTTATTCATAGAACCTTTCGCTGTCCATCTTGAGAGGGAGCATGCATGAATTTCACACAAAGGATGGAATGTTTGCTAGTATACAGTACATAGCCTGCTGTATAAATAATTGAAAATGAATAAATTCACTGCAACAATTTGACTGTATAGTGCAAAGGAAGTGCAGAGAAAAGCTGTGTAATGCTGGTGAGCACCACAGAGCTGGTTTCACCATTGATTTCAAAAGAACAATGGAAGTGGTTTGACACTAGGGGTGTGAGATAAGGAAATGTGACCTAAGTAATACAACATCTACAGGAGAATTTTTTTCACTCGGTGATACCATTAAATTCCATGACCAGAATGTGCTGGCTAAGCTTTCCCTGGGGTAACTAATAAAACTGTCTCCTTAATTCAGCATTTACTAAAGGACTCAAAAAGTAAAAATTATATGCATCTGACAAAAGTTGGAAAGAGAGCTTGTTTAGTTGGCAGGCAAAATATGGATCCTGGAGATTTTGTGGATACACATAATATTTTACAGCACATCTGTGTTCAGAATGTAGTATATTTAGTGCTGACTTAGGGCTTGGTGTTACAGCATACCAGTATACTGAATTTGATATACCAACACATTATATCACCCAGCCTTCTCTGGCTCGTCTCAGTTTAATTATTTGATGCAGTCATTGGATAATCACCAGTTTCCAATAACCTCTGGTCTGTAATAAGTGCCTAGTGCTTTTTGCTGTAGTAGTAATATAAATGCTGCTACAATTATTGGACATTTTATGGTAATACAGTTGGATATATATGCCCTTTGTGAAAAGTTTGTTATAGTCTCAAAATAACATTAAAATTTCCACATCTCCAAAATTTCAGCTACAAAGAGATACAATGTTGGTTTCTTGCAAAGTGATGCATACATACATACATACATACATACAAAAAATATGTGCATGCGCACACATACATGGGTGGAGCAGCACACCAATTCTCTCTGTCTCTCACACTCTTTCATTTTAGTGTGCACCAAATTTCAAGAGAAGAGAGCCTCAACTGGAAATCATCATATGGATGAAGGCAAGATATGCTAACTTTATTACTGCTGATGAATGAGACTCTCATTGCTTCAGAGAGTTGTTCTCATTATTATTGTCATCATCACCATGCAACCTGCTTATAAATCTTTAAGATGAGGAAATGACTATGTATGTATGTATTCATTCAAAAAAACATAGGATTGAATTATTCCTTAAGTATTCCTTAAAAATGTGCTGTAAACAGCCCTATCTTTCATTATTTGGAATATACATGCACACTGCATAATACACTTTTTGTGCATCATTCAGCAATGTTTCAGTGGCATGGTATATTAATCCATTGAGCGGGTAATTTTCTTAATTTCATTGTTTTTTTGCACAGAAAAATGTAGCCTTACTGCTTCTGTATTTTTTGCTAGATAAAAAAATACTATGTCAAGGGAACACAGTCATATTCTTTACCTGGTGTTACAGACCTGGCTTGTTAGAGGCCCTTAACATAAAAGGACATGGACACGAGAGGCTTAAAATTAAATAAATTTTATTAACAAAAATTAAGAAAAAGGTGTCTAGGGGGTTTGAAGGGTAAAAATGAAAACAGAAAGGTATGTGAATGAGAGCATGTGTATATGCAAAAGCATGAACCAAAATTGAGAGAGAGTAAGAGAAAGAGCTCGACTTGCTTTTATAGGGATAATTTTTAAAATTGTGTTACCCCCATACACCATCAACAGACACTGCACTGCCACCACAGGCCAGATGGAATGCTGGGGTGGTAACACTGGGCTACTAGTTTTCATCTAATTAAAATGCAGCATTACAGTCAGGATGTGAGATGTGGGTATTAGTCATTTAGCTGATGCTTTTATCCAAAGCGACTTACAATTGATGAGGCTAACCAAAGGGCAATCCCCCCTGGGAGCAATGTGGGGTTAAGGGCCTTGCTTAAGGGCCCAACGGCAATAGTGTTCTTGCTAGACTGGGGCTTGAAGCACCAGCCTCAGGGGTTCCAGTCATGCACCTTAGCCACTAGACTACAGGCAGGTATGGGGTGAGAGGTACATTGTTTGGGAAGAGAGGTACAGGTTGAGCATCCCTAATCCGGAAATCTGAAATGCTCCAAAATATGAAACCTTTTGAGCGTCAACATGACGCCACAAGCGAAAAATTCCACATATGCGACTTACAACCATCCATACATATGATATTAATAATAATAATGTGATCGATCCATGTAGATATTCCGTTTCTGATCTCTTAAGGTGTTTTCAGTAGTGTTAGTTTCCGAATATTGAATAAAGATGTTGGTATTGTGACAAAACTACTTGGCAGCAGTGGCATTTTACTCGTACATGTAGAGGTTAATGTAGAGGCTTAACTTTTGTTCCTAAAAACAATCAAGTGAAATAAGCCACGTTAATTTTGTTTATCTTGAATAAACAAAACTAACTCTTCTTCTTCGAACGTTAACCAGGGTCAACCCATGTCAAATCACCTGAGAAGAGAAAATTTTAACACAGATCACCCAACACAGATCTTTGTGGCATTTTGAAAAATTAAAATATAGTTACACAGATGATGTTTGAGAAATTGTATGTGAAAATATTGATTAGTTGCAAAGAAAAAATCAATCAAATTGATCAAAAGCAGCCATCGTGGTTAAAATTTCACCAAATACTATGAAGATTTGATCTAATAATAAGGAACAAAACGAACTACCAATGAAGTCTCTGATACCCAAAATTTAACTATTTATTTAAAAACAGCAGGTTATATCTTATCTATTGCTGTAATGTTTCAACAAGCTCATGTGTTGCTGGGCTTTTTATTTTTATATATACTCGGAGCAATACAGTTACCATCTAATTTACAAAACTGGAATTGCAGTTTTAATTCATAATTCATTAAAAGGAAAACAAAACTACCATAGACGTGCATATATTTCTGCTATCTTCTGTGTATGCAAGCCCGTAGTCCTTTTTGGAAATTCACAAAAATTTCTACGAGGAGATTTGCTTTTGACCCTATGTGTAAATTAAAATGTAATACAGAAATGAAGCTATGAGTAAGGAATTCTGATTAAAAGGCTTCATTGCCAATATTTTCATCCCAACGCTGAAGCTGCGATGGTAAATGTAATTTTGCCCATATCAACTTGTTAATTTCTTAGAAGCGGGTAAAAACATATCTAGGCTATTTATTAGCATTTACCTTCCATTTCTATGGCAAGTTAGGAACAGCGATACAATTAACATTTTCATCAGAGAGATAAAAATATATCAACATGATATAAAAGTTGATAAATATTGTTTAGCTTCTGATATTGGTTCCAATAGAGTGGCTTGTCTTTTTGGTTGCAGTTGATTTAAAAATTATATTTCAGATCTGACATCAGCAGCTACATTAGAGATCACTGTAGTGTCTTGACTGAAAGAAAGAAACGACTAATAAATGGGTCTGATGCACAGAAATGGACAGGAAAGAAACAATCGAATCGTTTGAAGAGACATCCACACACAATAAAATGCCAGGCATTTTATTGTGTGGTGATGTCTCTTCAAATCTTTCTGGTGTTTGCATTTCTCCCTTCACATTTGCCCACCTAAGTGTAATATTACACAAACAGCCCCTTTAAATAGCATGGCTGCCAAATACCTCGCATTTGTCTGTGAGTTGCAATTCAAGGTTAGGCAGGCAACTTGTTTAACAGTCCACATAGAAGCACTCTGGATTCTGCTAGTGTTAACAGCAGCAATCGTAATCGTATGAATTGTATATCCTCGTATGTGTTTGAAGCAGGTGCAATCCGTGTTTGAATGCCATTGTCAGTTTTCCACCTTCAATTACTGTCTTGTATTCCCTAGAGTTACTGATCTATACCCTCCACTTGTCTGTCACACCTTAAACATTCTGTAATCAATGCACTGTTGTTAATTTTACATATACTTTTATCACTGCCTTGCATCACGCTGCATGGGAGATGTAGCCACAGAGGTGATTCCTGTTTGTTGGCATGCAGTAATCCTTTACCGCCAATGGCAGCTTCTGATCAGCAGGGACCCGAATCTGCGGGTCATTTGGGGTTAGGGAAAGTAATGCTTGAGAGAGGAACCTTAATTCCAACTGCATGCACATTGAATTCACAATATAACACAATAGTACCACAATATTATATGCACAAAGAGTGAATTTTACTGAAACCATGCCATTGCCTTGCAATTCTAGGAACCTAGCCTGTGGTGCTAGCACAGAAAGTGGTGCTATGAACAGGGAAAAAAACACTGCCTCAATGGGGTGAAATTAACAATCAATAATGGAGGGGATGTGCCCTCTCACACCATTCATTAACTATGTTCCACAGCCATCAGTAAAATATACATTTTTCTGGTCCATTAACCTTATGCGTCGTTAATGTTCGGCATAACTGACAATTTGAAAATCAGTGGAAGGTAGAACTTTTGATTTGTGATTTCATTAATTCTGTATCATATATTTCCACTCAAACTAACAAAGCAATTGGGCTAGTCCACCAGTAATTCAACCCATTATTTAATTACGTATTTAGTTGTTCCCTTTTGATCTCTTGAGGATTCACTGGCAGATTAAGGTTTGAAGGCATCTAATTGGATATACAACTGTAAAGGTTCCAGCACTTAGCCTTCCTGAGTGAGAGAAGAATGTGTTTATGCTATTGCATAAATCTATGATTTTAGGTGATATGAGCCAGTGAAATCAATATAACCTAAATGTTAAACTACATTTTAGTTAGATCTATGGCTCTGATATATTCATGATGTTTGTGTATGGATATATAGGTTAAGTTAAATCATTTGTTTTCCTGTTTTTGTCCTGGTACCATGGCAGAAATGAGTCGCCAGACAGCCACAGCGCTACCTACAGGAGCATCCAAGTGCGCCCCCTCCCAGCGAGTGCCAGCACTATCGGGGACCACAGCCTCCAACAGTGACCTGGCCAGCCTTTTCGAGTGTCCTGTGTGCTTTGACTATGTACTGCCCCCCATCCTGCAGTGCCAGAGCGGACACCTCGTCTGCAGCAACTGTCGGCCCAAACTCACCTGCTGCCCCACGTGCCGAGGACCGCTCGGCTCCATCCGCAACCTGGCCATGGAGAAGGTGGCCAACTCGGTGCTTTTCCCCTGCAAGTACGCCTCGTCAGGCTGCGAGGTGACGTTGCCGCACACGGAGAAGGCGGAGCATGAGGAGCTGTGCGAGTTCCGGCCGTACTCCTGCCCCTGCCCTGGGGCCTCCTGCAAGTGGCAGGGCTCGCTGGACGCAGTCATGCCCCACCTAATGCACCAGCACAAGTCCATCACAACGCTGCAGGGCGAGGACATCGTCTTCCTGGCGACCGACATCAACTTGCCGGGCGCAGTGGACTGGGTAATGATGCAGTCCTGCTTTGGCTTTCACTTCATGCTGGTGCTGGAGAAGCAGGAGAAGTACGACGGGCACCAGCAGTTCTTCGCCATCGTGCAGCTGATCGGCACGCGCAAGCAGGCCGAGAACTTTGCATACAGGCTGGAGCTGAACGGCCACCGCCGCCGGCTCACGTGGGAGGCCACGCCCGCTCCATCCACGAGGGCATCGCGACTGCAATAATGAACAGTGACTGCCTAGTTTTTGACACATCCATTGCTCAGCTTTTCGCTGAGAATGGGAACCTGGGCATTAATGTCACGATCTCCATGTGCTGAGGACATACGTTTTGCCAGAGGAACGGGAAGCATCCCTGGTGTCATACTCCATGGTATAAAACGCTGGCAAAACAGGTCTCGGACAATTTCCTGGGTTCAGTTGTCAAACTTAATTCCAAGCTACAGTTGAAGCTCTTTAATAATGACAGAGATATTGATGGACCTTCCAGAAATGACCGTCAGTGCCCTTACCAAATGTGTGCAGCCAGGTGTTCAGCCGTTCGGTTTTTAAATAGCTGGGGAATGCTGGAGCTGGGGGAAGGGGGTGGACTAAAAAAACACTAAAAACTGTTGTTTTCTCAGAGGAAAAAGGTAACACATTTCATTGTAGGATGAAAAACATATGGGGGATTTCTTTTTTCTTTAAGGTTTCTCTTATTGAATTCTCACCCCAGCCCCCCAAACACACACAAACACACACACACACACACACACACACACACACACACACACACACACACACAAACCCATGAAATCCTGTAGCGACTGGCATGTGAAACAGGGATGCTGCTGGAACAGTCCAACTCTCTCTGCTTAAACCACTGTACATCTGCCCAGGGCCTGGGAAATTTATAAAGAAGTATTGTTGTTATTAATAATATTATAGTTATCATTTTTGTAATGAATTTTAAGAAAATGGAAAGAGAAAACGTGTTATTGCTCAGTCTTGTTTCATCTTTGTTTTTATCATTGTTTATCTGTCTTAAAGGAGTACTCCCGTGAGAACTTTGTCCCTCCCTCTCTCCATTATTCACTCATTTTTAATTTTTTTTTAGTTTTCTTATTCTGGCATTAAATAAATATTTTCCATAACTTGTCACTTCCACTGTGAGTTGTCTAAAATCTTAAATTGTTAATGTTCTGGAGAATGTTTTAGAATTTTTCTTCCCAAGTGAATCAGAATTTTTTTTTTTTCCTTCCTACACATGCAAACATCCTCAGGTATGTTCTAAACATTCAGAATTTTTCTGTCTGCATTTTTTTTACTACTTCGTAAAAGTTTGAATGTTTCACATGTGATCACTCACAGAGCCATTTTGTGTAGCAGCTAGGGAGACAATGCTGTAACAAACCAGACATAACCAATTCCATTATTACAGTAGCAGTGTTGTATCAGATATTAACAATGACATTAAAGCGAGACTGAGACACAACTACACTGAGATATGGTGTGCTAAGATACAGTCAAAGTGCTTTTTTGCCTGTGTTTGTAGTGTTGATTTGCACATATGGCTTGTCACAACGACTGTCTTTCGAAGTACTTCAGGTAAAAAGGTAGCAATCTGTATAGCTGTCATTCACTGGACAAAGTTAACACTGTATGTATGATGTCCATATGCAGGTAAGTGTTATATTTTTAGAGCCAGTGAACATGCAAGTCTCCTTAGTATAAGGATTTCAGCTGAGAAAAATATTCGCCCGCATTTCCCGACGCACAGGTCGAGGAAAAGTAAGGGATACTCCACAGTTAAACATTGTGAGAAAGCTTTGATGCTTTGCAATAAACATCTTACTCCTATCCATCTTGGTGTACGGCTGTATTCCAACTGCCTTAAAAATCCAACAGAGCGCGTGTACGGATCAAATTTGGTAATTTGCACTAATCTAAATCAGATGTTTCCTCATGATCCTTAATGAGCGAGATGGCAGTGTTTGTTGAGCAACATGCTGTATCTTAACGAACATTATTTAAAATTTGTGGAACATTCACTGCATATTGCTACCGTTTCTCAATTCCAAGACCCCAGAAAAGCTAAATGTTTGGAAGACTCAGAAACTTAAGGCAAAATATGCCTTAGTCTGTAAAGAAATGCAAGTGTGAGATAACCACTGTATCGGAGATCTTTGAAAAAGACATTAGTTTTGCAGCTGTTAAATTAACCGAAAGTTTAACGCTTTAAGATTGTTACACTATATCTATAGTGAATATTTCATGGATATCTTGGTATGCTTAGTCTCACCTGGAAGAGGGGATAAGAATCCTACTTCTGCAAAGGATTTTTAAGATGCAAGCCCTCCAAGTGGGCTGAAGCCCTTATTGTTTTTGCTATTATTATTATTATTATTATTATTATTTTATTATTATTATTATTCACCCTTCCACCGGTAGGCTGACCCGTAGAGGACCCAAGCCCACACCCTCACAACAATTTGACGCGTCATAATAGATTTCAACTATTGAAGTTTTTGAAAAATGTATGCATATAAAGAAACCTCAGCTGGGAGAGGGACCGTTAACTCCAAACAGTGACACACTGTACCATGTTCACCCTTTTCAACATTTTGTTGAAAAATGGCCAGAAGTCTTTGAGTTTTCATGCTTATAATGATATTTGGCAGGGTTTTAGAATACACAAGACCACACCCACATACAAATTTTGATGCAAAAGTACCTGAAGGTGGCGCTATAACAACCAGTTGAATGTCGACAATTTGAGAGGCCACCTTTGAACCTTGTCTTAGTGACATAAAACCAACACTGGTAGATGCAGCTCGTCATGTGGAAAAAAAAACCGAACCACAAGTTTGATTGACATAACCCTTGGTGGAAGGCAAACAAAGGAACAAGTTTCTATATCAATAAATGTACCTTTTTTGCTGCTTGATACAAAAGGAAAACTCGCACGTTCTCATTTTCCATGACTAATCTACAAGAGACGTGTGTCTGATATAACATTATTTACTTCGTTTTAAGGGTTCTTGGATACATGGAGTTTGTTGCTAGTGAGTGACATGCAGTCTCTGCATGCACAGCGAACCACCAATCACAATCATTCTTGATCAGTTTATCAAAATCCAAAAAACAATTTTAGATTGTGAAACTTGGTGTGCCTCAAGACAATCATACGACATAGGTGTGTACCAAATTTGAGCTCGATTGGACAAAAAACATTTCTGCCATACACTTTTAAATAAAGTGGGATTTAAAATGCAATGTCATTCTTTCTGTCCTAAATGAAATAACATCGGAATAGGCTTCTACAGAAAAAACATTTTCCAAACATTGTGTTCATCATCCCGTCATAGATTTACACAATCGTGATTATGTGGTTATAATCAATACTATAATCAAAACACTTAATCATGGATCTTTAAATCCACAAATTGTCCGAGAATACATTGCATACACAATATAAAGGTAACATACTCAATCTATTAGGCAGAATTGTGTACTGCCACATTACAAATGGAGCATGACACAAACTTCAAAAAGTAATTAATCTGTACAGTGTGAATTAATGATGACCAAATAGTTTAAACTGTACATTATAAAGTGAGTTTCTACATAAAAAAAAATCATGAAGATACAGCATTACAAACAAGAGTGTCAAACGTCTTGTACCACAATGACAACAGACATTATGTTCTTTCATTATGGGGATTTTGTGGAGATGTGTGGGATTGGCTATTTGACCATTCAAGTGTCAGATTCAGTTTTGTGATTAGCACCATGATATGCAATGTTGTTGTTGTGGGTCATTCTCTACGCTTTTGAAGCTCCTGATGATAACATTGTCAATTGTGCAAACCTGTATGAAATAACAGGCTGGTACTACTATTACTACTATACTACTACTGCCTATCAACAACAACAATGACAATGATTATAACAATCGTCAAGTACCTTTATGGTCTTGGAAATTATAGTCAATTCACAAGTTAACCATACAGGTCATAATTACTGACATACAGGAGCTCTATATAGTTGAGAACTGTCAATGAGAACGGTTTTGAAATAAAATAATTGTTACAGCTAGAAAGCTATGCTATTGTTTAAGCCATAGAAAATTAAGCATGCAACAGTGATAAGAAAGTATTGTCTGGTCTCTCTTACCTTTCACAGATTGGTCAGTGATTCTATTATGCAAATGAGGTGTGTTCTCCAAACATTCATTGTTCAATTATGTCACTGCAGGCATAAGGGAAAGGGCATATGTCACACCTCCCCCTTACGCCTGCAGTAACACAGCACTACCCCAAGAGAATTCTTGTATGTCAGGTCAAGAAATTGTGTTGAGCTCTTACCTCTCTTACCTTTTACAGATTGGTCAGTGATTCTGTTATGCAAATGAGGTGTGCAAGCAGGTTTTTCTCCCATGCATTCACAGTTAAATTACCCTCAACATGTAAATAGTCATGCTGTGCTATTTAAAATGTAACTGATGATCCAGAGTCTGTGTCCGAATGTGTCGTTATCCATCATCTCTGTCATCACTGTCCACAGGACTGCCTGATGCAAGGGAAGTAACAGATCACTATGGGAATAATTGATAGGTATTATGTTTGTGCAAAATATTATTTCCTATCAATACATACAATAAAGGGCATACCTAACACCTCTTCCTTATGCCTGCAGTAACACAGCACTGCCCCAAGGGAATTCTTGTATATCAGGTCAAGAAGGTTTAGAAATACCATCTTTGTATTTTTACTTATGGATGGTTTGAATATCAAATTTGATCATTTGATCTTTCAGTACATAAGGCCACAGGTTTTAACATGGGGTAGTTGATCTCACCCTTTCTTTTCACATTTCTCCCAATCAAATGTTTTTAGTGGATATTACATGATGTATAATGATTTGTTTGTATTTATTAGCTTTCATAATGCCTTCAATCAAAACCAAATCACCAACTCCTGATGTCACCTCTAAAACTTCATTGATCCCACGCCATGCCGGACTGATAGCTCAAATTTAGACTCATCAGTCCACAAAACCTTGCCCAATATGGTGGGTGATTGGTTTTGGTGTTCTGTTGCAAATTTTTCCCACTTTTCTATATTTACTTTTCTCAGTCTCATTTAATCTATATCTTGCAGTGTTTTTTGAATTGTAATATTGGAAATATCTGATAGATTTGATATCATACTGAGTATTGGGCACTTTTGTGTAATTTTCAGTTAAATGTACATTTCCTTCATTATTGCCACTATATGCCAAGAAATAATCCAAAAAATAATCTGTACTGATTTAACGTTTGACTGGACATTGAATGAATGAAAGCTGGTCTCTGACTTTTGCACACACACAATAACCCATTTTGGATTTTAGAAGCAAGTAACACTCACACACACCATGTGGCAGAACAATCGCAACCTTTCAGGTTAAATCTGGACACTGATGTTGTAAAATTATTAAGCATGACGTGATCAGTGTGACTCCTGAGGGCTCATATCAAGAAATTTGCTTCTTGTTTGATGTACCTATTTCTTTAAAATGCTGTACTTGAGACCTACACTTTTGAGTATGGTGTTCCTTGGGGATCTGGATTGAAGCACACCCATTATGCAATACCATATTGAATTCCCCATTCAGAGGGTTTATGTCTGTCTTGTATGTGCACAAATTATCAACAGTATATAATGCATGGAAAAAATGGTGAAGAAGCTCATTGGATCAGTCACTTACTTAGACATTTTGTCATTTGTTTGCTGGCTTGCACCACATAAGGTATATGAAAGATATGCCTGTTTTATTTGAACCCTCAATCACCAGGATTAACAAAGCCAAATTTACTACTATTGACACGGGGAAACGTACCGCTACCATAATTTTAAAAATGAATCCCTTTTATCAAAGGACATGATTTTCTATTTAAAATGACTATGCGAATGTATGCACATGGGTATAGTGCTATGAATGTCTTAGACACATGAATAGAAAAATCTGTAAGGCAAAGATGCTTTCAGAAATAATGCAATGTTTCCAAATGAAAAATTGCTATAGTGTTACTTGCCTCTGTATCTACAGATAATCCTATACAACCTAAATATTGTTGAAATCAGGGCTCTTTGGAGTTATCTTTTCACTGAAGATAGTTTGTATGACCTTAACTGTGTGTGGGGTCATTGTCCTACTGCAGAAGTAGGTTTGGACTGATCAGATGCCTTGCTAGTGGTATGATATGATAGATGGGAATCTGCTTGTACTTCTCAGCATTGATGATTCTGGTAATTCTGACCAGATGACCAACTCCATTTGCAGAAAAGTAGCCTGCAGGGAACTTCTGCCATGCTTTACTGTTGACCTCATGCCGTGCACATGTAGTGCTCTCCTGCTCCTCTATGCACAAGCTGCCTTCTGTTTGAGCCACAACTGTCAAATTTTGACTTGTCGGTGTAGATTTCTTGCTGCCCATTTTTATGCAACCCAGTTCTTGTGTTATGCGTGTAGGTGAGTCTCGTGGCTTTGTTTCCACTTAGGAGGAACGGCTTTTTGGCAGTGAAGACCATGAAGACTACTTCTAATAAGACTTCTTTGGGTTCCAGTGGTTTCAGAGCTGATAGCAGTGCTAGACTTCTTCCAGATTTGAATGGGCATCGGTTTGATGTATCTCTTGTCTGCTGCAGTTTTTGAAGCTGATTACCACCTTTCTGGTTCTCAGCCTTGCCCATTTTGTTGTGCATATCTGGGAACTTCTGTCTCCTACAAAATTTTTCCTTGGGCGAGACCTTGTTGATGCAGGATGACCACCTTGTGTCTTTTTTTATTCTCACTCTTGCCATGGTGTAAGCATTGATGATTTGAAGGTGTCATGTCTGCTACAGTCTCATGTTTTAGTTTGGCAATCCTTTGCCCAGTTTTATTCCTTCTATACGCTGCAGTTAATCATTTTGGTTCAGTTAGTTGTTCTAATGGAAAATGAGTGTTAAACACTACAGTGCAGTTGTGTGATTAATGCTGCAAAATAAAATCAGTTGTTAAAAAAATGTGCACATATCCCTGCAATTCAGCAAAACCATCTGAAGTTGATTAAACAGGATACTTACTGCTTGTTTTGAGATACTCAAAAATTCTACTCACTTCATAAAATTGCACAGCCAAGGATAGGGGTTTGCTATTTACAGTTTATGACACTACTTTATCTCTATTAATTACTGTATCTCTAAATTCTTTACTGTAACTAAAAAATGAACCCAGGACTCAAGACCACTGATAGACTGGAACTGGGTTGATAAACATTCAGTTGATGCTGTCAAAGTACAGAACAACAAAGACCATCTTGGCACATGGTGTGCAGCAGTGTGTGAGTGATATGAGGCATGGAGAATTATTAAAGGATTCTTTGTAGACTCAGCAAACGCTCAGGTCTGTATTTTTAACTTTGTGAGAGATATCTGTCTCCCTGTTTTTGAAGACCTAAGCACAATACTGTGGCAAAGGAGTAACCAGAACATCATGTGGTTAAAAAAATAGAGATCAGAGGGAAAGCAAGATCCAAATACGTGAAGAGTCTACAGATTATTATGCATTCCACCAGGACCAGGTACGAAGATACTGTCAGTGTCAGGGAGTTTGGCTAGCTGTGACAATGACTCTGATCGTTGAAGTGTTGAAGTCTCTGATTGGTTGAATAAGAGCTCATAGTCATTTGTGCTTGTGTTAATCTTTGTTGCTGTCTTCCTTCTACAGCTGTTTTACAGCTGTTAAAGTACCACTCTAGCAACAATCCAAAGTCAAAATTACCAAATAGAACTTGAAAATTTCACTATCAAAATTCAATTTTAAAAATACTTATGAGGAGGAGGGACCAAGTACCCAGAGGAGAACAGAAGAGCAGTTAAGAACAGGACCTTGACAGATGTTGTCAGTATGTACAAGAGTCTTTATTTAGGGCCAAAGAGGTCTCTCAGACAGTGAGTGAGAGCTGTGCTTTTCTATGTACCTGCCAGGTGTTCCAATTCAAGTTACAAAACTAAGAGAAAGCATGTTAACCTGTACAGCAGTGCAGAGTGTGGTATCCTGTACAGCCACACAGTGCAAAGCGTGTTATCCTGTACAGCCACATATGTGGCACAAAGCATGTTAACCTGTACAGTCCCATGGCACAAAGTGTGTTCAAGTTTGTCCCAATTCCCAAGTGTCTGTACAAGTGTGTAATGCATACCCCTTACCATCAGGACCTAACACACTCAAAAGTCATTATTTTTCCATATTGTATTTTCTAGGACATAAAAACTGGGGGCAAGGGCAGACAAAGTAAAAGGGGGAGAGAAAGCTGAAAGGAGGGGGGAAAACACCTTCAATTACAAATCACAGGAGACATACCCTTGCTTATTATAATGATTATTATTATTAGTGTTAATAATAATAATATTTTCTACCTTATGTCTCATTCTGACTGCGCTAACTCTGCAGTGGAGGACCACATGTCTTTCTCCCCGATCTAAAAGCTGTTTTTCTTTCTTTCTGTTTTTTTTTTTTTTTTACAAATGTGATCTTTTCATTTTCTGTCATGGTTTTTTCTCTTGTAGTGGATTTTCTGTTTGTAATTAACTTTTTCTTTGTATTTGTACAAAAGAGGGCAAACCTTACTCTGTGAAAACAGGAGATGCACACAACTAAAGACAGGAAGCAAAGAAGAAGTGAATGATTACGATGAAAAGTGTATGTGCCTGTGCCTCTGTCTGTATCATTGTGTATGTGAATGTACATAGGATTGATTGTATTGACGTTTGTGTCCATGTGTACAAATGTGTTATTGTACACACATATGTGTGTGAACATGCAGCGGTGTGTATTTGTATGTCTATGGTTAGCCCAAAGCTGGTGTGAAGATAATTTCTTTCCAATGACCAATAAAAAAGTACAAGTTCATTACATGATAATATATTCATTGTTTTTCTGCAGTAAACTAATGGTTCTAGTGCTATTTCCAAACATTACCATTTACAGGTTGGCACAGATTGGACACTTTTCTGAAATTCCATTGGCTGATAGGCCTCAGAACAGTACAGAGGGTCTAAGTCTGTCCCTAGATGGACATGGCTAAGACCTGCTCCAGAGACAGGGTGGCACCTGGGAGGCACCTTTTGGCTAATCTGCCAAAACACACAAGCCAGGCAAGTGGCTGCAGACCAGTGCACTCCCAGGAGAAGCATATCAGACAGATGAGCTCAACGATCCATTTCCTCATCATTCAGACATCCCCATCCACATTCTCAAGCAAACGTGTCCAGGGTTAGCCAAATATCCATATTCATATCATAAATGTACATACATATAATTAACCATTTAAAATTTAAATAAAGACACAATTCCTCATGTAAAACATAAATGGGCAGTTTGTTTAAAAAAGACACAGTGAGAGGAGGGTGAAAAACAGACCAACCAAAAAAGCCTAAAGTGGCTAAAGGGCAAAAAGGTTTTAGGGTTTCTATAAGAAATTTTCCTTTTTTGGCAGCTCTGGGAGACAAACAACAAAAAAAGAATTATATAAATATAATTCTTTTTTTAGTATATATGCGTGTGTGTCTTTATATATAAATAAAACTATGGGCCATTTCAAAGGAAATCAACCTCATGTCCACACCTGACCCTCCTGGTTTTTTGTGTACAGTTGCAACTGTGATTAACTCTGAAGAATATTAAAGTCTAAGCTTTAACATCTTTCTTGTCATGTCCCATTGAAACCATGAGGGTATGCTCAATTTTGGCCCTTTTTTAGACCTTGAGACTTACAATCATTCTTGTTGTTTCCCCAAATTTGTCACGGATAGACATTTTTAGTGCTGAAACAGTGGTTCATATAGTTTCACATGATTTAAATAAACTATTATGCAACTATTTGTGAAGCCAAAGTCATTGGTTTTAATAGTATATATTTTTGTGGTAGTTCAAAACATTTCTATTATTATTATGATTGTAAAATTGGGATATATTTATTTATCAATGAAACCTAAATTAACATACGATTCATGTACACTGTGAACTATTTTGTGCAGTTTTTCCCCTGACAATTTCCATCTGATATCAGGCAAAATACAAATTTCATACCATTTTTAATTCTCATCAATATTCATACATTTGACAAACTTGTTACTGAAGAAGAAATCCTAGCTGCATGTGAACTTTGGTATCAAAATGAAGATAACGAGCAACCCTTTCATGTGATATGTTTACAGGATATACCTCCTATCCCACATGCTAACACAGACCCCCAAATACAGCATGTTTCCAGATTTCTGATGAGTGTGCATATGTTTGACAGGCTCATTAAGGCAGAGAGGACCTCGGCTAGATGTTGAGTCAGATGGTAAAACTTACGGGAAGGAAGCCCTTTTCATTTAAGGGCTTATTGTATGCATAGAACCTTGCCCATCTGCCGATATGGACCTCCAACCACATCACAAAACTGAATTTTTGCCTGATTTCAGATGTTAATAGGAAAACCTGCAGAGAAACTGTTCATAGTATGTATACACATTAACATAGATTAACTATATCTCCATTTTCTAATCATAATCATTCCAACTCATTTGACTTTGATAACCAAAGTACCAAAATCACATGTATTGTTAAAACTCGACGTTGGCTTTATACATGCAGAAAAGCTGATTGCATTTCATTTTATTTACTTATATAATGTAACAATGTAGACAATGTAGACAATGTAAGCCATTGTTTCAGTGCTGAAAATTTCACGGCTTTATTTTTATCAGTGATGGAGCAACCAAGGTTACATAAATCGATGTAAATGTCATTGCCAAAATAACAGCCAAATGGAGGTTACCCCTCGTGGGTTCAGAGGGACATGACACAGAGGATTTTAATCCTAGGACCCTAATATTTTGCAAGCTTAAATATATATGTAGTAGTTACTGTTCACCAAAAATCAGAAAAATTTGAGAGTATCAGGTGGGGATATTGGTCAATTTCTGATGGAATGACCCATAAATACATATATACATACACACACACATATATATGTATGTGAGTATGTATATACACACACATGCACACATACACATATGTGTATCTGTTAAGAACCCTCATTCTTGATAACCAATTTGCACTTCATGACTAAACTGGTTGCAATGGGTAAGACTGAGCATGCGTTAGTACAGGCCACACCCCCTCAGGTTGTTGGCGATGATAATGTCGGTCACAGCATCGAACACCACCTGGATGTTGCCTGTGTCCGTGGCACAGGTCATGTGACAGTAGATCTCTTTGTTTGGGGAACGATTTTTACTTTCAAATTGTGATTGGATGTAAGCTGCTGCATCGTCGTAAGTGTTGGGGCCTGGAGTCAGGGCACATGAAAGAGAAGAAGAGAAAAACAGCATGAAAAAGAGTTAGAGAAGAAGCTGGCACAGCATTTCACAACCATTGAGGCTGTGCTAAATAAGTCTTGTATTATCCATGTTATCATTGCTGTAAATGCTGTTAACATGAGGCTTAATATTATCAAGCTTACACTTGATAATTTGTTTAGTTTTTAATTACCTTTAGCAGTATGCAAATTACATGTAAATACAAATACAAAGCACATTTGTATTGAATCTATTTGAATATTATGATTTGAGAAAAACCAAGGGGAGGTTTTAAGTTATACAGAGGTATGTGAATAGTAGCTATGTTAGTTTATATATGTATTTTGCATTGTATCTCAGTGTGTTATGAATTGTGTGTCCCTGTGTTTTGGTACATTAGCTGGCATTGTGGATCTGTGTGTTGTGGTATAAGATGACTTTGTGCACCTCTCTGTAATTGTGTACCTGTGTATCTGTGTGTATTTGTATTTACATGATGCTAGGTAGTAATAAGTGTAACTAGGTCAGTCTTACCTGTGTACTCAGGGAAACAGATGCTCAAAGCTGACTTTTTAATCTTTTCAGCAAACAGGTCTTTCTTATTGAGGAAGAGGATGATTGAGGTGTCGATGAAGAATTTGTTGTTACAGATGGAATCGAACAGCATGAGAGATTCATGCATGCGATTCTGTAGATAAGAAAAAGAAGCAGGAAGGGAAAAAGGGAAAATAAAAGAAGGAAAATGTGGAAAATGAAATAAGAATGAGACCAATCACAGAGTGTTGATATGGCTCAGCCACAGTCCACCAGGGATCAATTTGCCAACTGATGGATATTAACTGAATATAGCCTTATGTGCACATTACCTTCTGTTCCTTAGGATCCTAAAGTCAGTAATTTGGAATTTTTGATAAATACATATCTAGATAATATATATATATATAATACATAATGTTATTCTTAAATAAGAGAATGAGACCAAGGAGGAAAATGATAGAGAAAACAGAGCTATAAGTGAGAGAATATGATGAGAGGATAAAACATATATGAAGGGCTGACGAAAACCAGCAACTTTCTCTATATAAAACAGTCCACCAGGGGATCAATTGTGTTGCCGTCTCTGGTCTGAACCCTACACAACCAATCAAATCTGTCTGACTTTAACTAATCAAAATGTCTTATACACTACATAATCTATGAGTAAAAAAGATTACATACACTGAGTCCACCCATCAAGTTACTTTAATGAAGTCACTTCTTTAGAATGATATTTCAGTTATTCTGATTGCAATGTTCAAATGCTACATCAAGTGGGGGTGCGTGACTATGACAGAGTTGAAAGCTTTTTGAGAAAGATACCATACAGAGAAGTGGAGGACTTGTGAGATTTATTCAGATACATCACCACCCAAGACATACAATGTCAGTGTTGAGAAGTGAACACTGACTGCCACTTTCACTGTCATGTCCTAGATTAAGACCTTGTACAGAGTACAACGCAGTCTGGAATCGAATCAGACAGAGCTCTGGTGTGTCCTGGGAACAGTCAGCAACACCTTGTCAAATAAGCGCACACAAACAAGACCAATGGCTCTGGTCGACATTGGGACGTCTGCTATGGCCTGTGTGCATGTATGAACATACTGAACGTCGCTCTGACGCCTCTGAACCAGCATGTCAGCAGCAGGGGACAGCGATGTCAGCTGGGAGAGTGACACCGTGGCCATCGCTCAGTCCACTTGTTTTCCCAACCTGAACGCACTGAACGGACACAGCTGCCACTACACCAGGGAGACGAGCTGGAGGTTAAAAGGAATCCCTTGCCTCTGACCGGGAGAATGGGTTTTCTCCACTTATGCCGCCAACCTCTTTGTATACCTTTTTACAGGCTCAGAAGAAGATGCAGAAATGAAATCTATCTGCTATTGGCCTTTGAACATTACCCTCTACCTCTTCTAAGCCCTGAATTTCTATCACTTGGGACACTGCGCCATTACATTTTTGCCTCAATTCTTCACTCTGTGTTTTGACACGTGTTCATGGCTGGGTTATTAGTGGCATTTAAACTCTGGTCTTGTTTTTCTGTGCTGGCCCAAATACACTGTTACACCCTGTATAGTGCCATAGTAGATATGTGTGCATTCTATATGTGTGTGTATTTCTGTTTGACTGTGAGTCATCCATTTGTTTGAGTGTGTGAGATGGTGTGTATACTTACTGTGGTTTCATCTTCATGCAGTACTTGGTCATACCCACTCAAGGCCACACAGAAGATAATGGCTGTCACATCCTCAAAGCAGTGGATCCACTTCTTCCTTTCTGATCTCTGTCCTCCCACATCAAAAAGCCTGGTAACAAGGAACTGAACACTGTTATACAACACTATACACTGTCACACAGCACTATGCAGTCATTCAACACTATTCACCCTCACACAATATTACACTGTCTTACAACACTATACACCCTCACAAAACACTACACTGTCTTACAACACTATACACCCTCACACAATATTACACTGTCTTACAACACTATACACCCTCTCAAAACACTACACTGTCTTACAACACTATACACTGTCACACAGCACTATATAGTCATACAACACTATACACCCTCACACAGCACAATACTGTCATACAACATTATACACTTTCACACAACACTACGCTCTCATACAACACTATACACCCTCACACAACACTACATTGTCTTACAACATTATACACCTTCACACAACACTATACAATGTCACACAGCACTATGCAGTCATACAACACTATACACAGTCACACAGCACTACACTGTCTTACAACACTATACACCCTCACACACTATACTGCCATACAACACTATACACAGTCACACAACACTACACTGTCATACAGCACTATAGGCCTACACCCTCACACAACACTACACTGTCTTACAACACTACACTGTCACACAACACTATGCAGTCATACAACACTTTACACCCTCACACACTACACTGACATACAACACTATACACAGTCACACAGCACAATACTATCATACAATATCATATACTTTTACACAACACTACACTGTCATACAACACTATACACACTCACACAGCTCTATACTCCCACAAACTTTCATTACCCAACAGTCATAAATAATGCTGTCATTATACTTCAATTATGACCCAAGAATTCTGTCACCAAATTCATGTAAGAGTTTAAAGTAATGCAATTGCAATGTGAAAGTATGGCCAGTTACTTTTAAATTACCTTCAAGTAGTTACCTGAATATGATTTTGACACATACTTCAGGAATGGTTATTACAATCAATAACACATACAGATGAATAGGTAAAATGTGAACGTATCCCACGTTAGCTAATTCTGCAGCTTGCCTCTGTAATCTTTGATAGCAGGCAGATCAAAGTGGTCCATGACATTTTAGCCAGTGAATTCTGTATGCTCTCATAGAGTTCAGTAACTGCTGCACAGAAAGACCAAAGCACTACCTAGTTCTAAGTTTCCAAGTCAGGTTTTTAATTTTGCTGTCTGAATATTTTTTTTTCTGAACTACAAGAAGTGTGAGGACATCAGGTTGATTGAATCATTTGCTTACAAGAAATTGTGACTTGAAGACTTTGAGGAAAGGTTCTAAGCTAAAAATAATCAGCTTAGTCAGCTCCAATGGGTAGCACTTTTATTATAATATTAATATAATAATATAATATTTCACATATTATTTTGATGTATAACAAGAAAATAAAATGTCTGAAATATTTGGGCACTAATGGTGATGTCATCATGTATGTTCCAAATGTATGACATTATATTCTCCTTAGTATATTAGGAAATATGTACCCCCAAATCTGGAAGAGACAAATGCAAGTATGCAGAACAGCCAATGAAATCTGATTTAATTGGAAGTTTACCACAGAATGTTTTCACTGTTTCTGGCTATGGTAACATTTGTGCATCAAGTGAATACACTCTCAGGCACCAACACAGTCACAGTGAGAGTGTGAGAGTGTTTACTATGGTGTCTTGAGAACAGCTTGTGTTGTGGGCACCTGGTGGTATTGTTAGAAGGAGCCCACCACCCTGACCACTAGCTGCTTAGGTCAAAATGTGTTTTTGCAACTCCAAGTAATAGTCATCTGTGACACAGATCAGGGTGAAACTGATGGCAGTAGTGCCCAGTCTGCACGTTTAAACCTTAATATGAAAAGAGTGTTCACTGCACAGTTTTGCATGAAATGAGAGGCCAGTCTGAAGTAGAATCCTAAAGTAGTCTAACACTCTTCTATTTCCTGTGGTGCTACCCACATAGCGGTCTACCGTTTACTTTCAAATGGAAAATTCCACTCATATAGCTGACACTGGTGACATTTTGCATGTCAGGTTCAGTCACACAAGGCCCAGAGTATCCCAGAATGCACAAGTGAATTGTGGAGTGGCAAACCTGAAATGTAAATTCTTGAAAGTGAAGTGAGTTTCCACTATTCCTGTGGTCTTTACTCGGGTCCTGAGAATATCTTGCTCTGTAGGCTGGTAATCTGCAGCTCCAATCCGGTCCAGGCTATCCAGGTAACTGCAGTGATGGAGAGATAGAGAGAGACTGAATATACTTGAATATATTTTGACTTTGTAAGAAAGTTTACAAGTTCTATTCTTCAATGTTTTCTTAAGCTCTAACCATTATGTTATAAACTTCTTATTTTTTATTCTTTTGAAATGAGAGGAGGGATGCAAGTCTAGCTGAGGTTGTGTAAGTAGTGGCAAGTTCTCTGATGATTCATAAAAGCAGTCAGATGGAAAGTCATTGTCATACATCCATGTGGCCTGGCTGGAGAAGTTGTTGTGTGTAACTTCGGATACACTGGTTGAAGGGGCACCGGGAGGTACAGCGACAGCTGTAATGTTTAATGTTTACTAACGCTCTTCTATGTAAATAGGTTTTTGTATCTCAGTGTAGAAATGGAAAAGGCACTAGATAGCTTTCTAATGCTGTATACGTGATCATTGTAGCTACAAGTCATAGGTGTAGGCTGAAAAGAATTGACATGTTTCCAATATATTTTATCTTGCCAGATAGGAACTTTGTTCAGTAAACAGAATTCATTTATTTATTTTGGTAAAACTCAATGATCATTTTTCCAGTAAAGAACCCACCTAATTTTAGTTTGCTTTTCCAAGAATCCAATTTATTCATATTTTTTTCTTAATGAGAAAAAAGAAAGAAAGTTACAAATATATGTACGAAGGTATCTGCTGAATAGGAACTTTTCATAACTTTTTTCTCATGGCAAAAGTTAGACTACTCCATGAATGAGTTCATGTGCACATTGCACAGGTATACGGCAGGTCCCTATTTGACCAGCAGAGGTCACTAGTGTGCAATGAGACATCCCTGCTGGCTGGATTCCTCCATATGTGGGCATGTGGACAAAGTGGCTTTACAGAGCCCTGCCAACAGGTGAGGCTCAGTTGAACAGTTATTTAACACTCAGTTTGGACACTGGTGCCAGTACATTGTTAATACTATTTTCATTTTGTCAAAAGATGGTTGGAAACCATCTAACAGATTAGAAAATATTGGGTGCCACATTAATCTTTCAGATTCCCTGTGGTGTTTAATTAAGGATATTGATTGAACATCCTATTAACTAAGTAGATAATGTTTGCAAGTAAGAAATGTGAATCTGTTTTACCAGAGATAAGCAGGAGTGTGGCATGGTATGGTTGTTGTTTATAAGCAATTAGCAGGAGAGGGTTGCTGTATGAGGCAACAGTTTGGCTGAGTTTTGGTGAGATAAAAATGGAAAAGTTCAAAAGAAAAATATACATGAAAACTCATACATTTTCCTCTGAACCATCCCTAATTTGAAATTGATTATAAATGGCCCATATTCCCTACGTGAAAAGATAAAAAGGAGACTTTTAGTGTCCTTCGAGTGTTGTTTCAACTTTGAACTGCAACGTTGTGTGGGAGAAGGTAGTTCCTTGGTGTTGTATCTGATCTTTTGCTTTGCTTTTGTTCCTGCAGTACTGAAGTAAGGGGGTAATATCTTCTGGTTGTACTGATCATTCTATTTACCTCTTCTGGTATATTTTAGTCAATGTTTAATTTAATCTCTTAAATTAATTTTACGTGTTGGGCCTACCATCAATTTAGTGTCAGATTTTTCTGTCTCGGTTTTTGTCATCGCTTGCAGTTTTGAATAGACATATTTCATCTTGAATCTGAAAATTTGTTTTGCCTGGCAGGTTTATTCCATCATTTTAGTAGTTTTTAACAGCAGTTAGGAGTCTCCTGTTCTTTGCCCCCTTGGGTTACCAATTAGAGAGGTTCTGTTAAAAGTCAGAAATTAATAGTAGACCATGGCTGACGGCTGGATTCAGTGTTATGAAGTCCTTAATTTATATTTAAATCCTATTTTCCTGGCAATTCCTACTTTCACAACAGTTGCTACAATGACTTTCAATTGTAAAAAATGCAGATGTCCGGTATAATAGTGATTAATATCCTTTTCCAGACAAAGTGTCCACATGTAAATACATGATAAAGTAAATACAAAATAAATACATGGCACATATACACCATTCCCTACTGTATGTTATAGTGCCATATAAGACATTCCGCTGCATAACCTGGCGTGACAGGCAGGAGGCATACTCACTACTGGGCAGAGTCATTGAGCTGGTATTCACTGGCACGGTTGAAACATTCCTGCAGTCCAGAGTCAGTCCAGAGGCGGGTCATGGCAGCGAGGAGCTCAGCGGAGTACGGCTCTGTGTCCTCCATGCGGCTCACAACATCGCACACCATCTTGGCATCTGCCTGTGGAGGGTAAATCTGGATCAGGTGCATTCTGGGAGACATGACAATGTGACATCATATAGTACACCCACCATAGTGTCTTCAATACACTCACCCACTCTCATACATTAAACTACAGGCATGTTGTGCATGTTAACTGCTCTAATACAGAAACACTATATTTTACATGCACTACAATAGAGAAACAGGGCACATGAAGATTAGTTACTCATATTTTGAGCAGAACCTCAGCCTAAGGGATTTACTGTAATAGTCAAAGCTAGCCACTTTTGATAAGAAATATGTTGGAGGCCTCATGTGGGCAGTCATGTTTAATACAAAAACAGTTACAGGCTATGTGCATATTAGAGAATGCCTGCTGCACAACTTAAAAACAACTAACCTATACCTGTGTTTATTATTATTTTAAGAAGCATTGTCATAAATATGGGTCTGAGATGGTTTCACTATTTGGGAGTGAGAAAAGGAGCAAAATAATATTTTTTGTAATTTCATTCAGTCTGGTTCAGGAATGTTATGTTGCAGGTGGAACAAAAGATCAGAAATGATAACATCAAGATTCAGCTTGAAGGGAATGGATAGGAAAAAAAATGTTGAAAAAAAAGCCCTACACATAACTCATTTGTCCACTCAACTGTCTAGCCAATACACAACAGTATACATTTGCACATGCAGAAGAACTAAATGGTATCCATTTTGTGTGGGTGGTATAAAAGCTGCAGGATAGGACGGTGCTTTCCAAATAGGAAGAGGTAAAAATAGTAACTATTATTATTACAAGCAGAAGAAAGAATGAATGCATGATTCACATCAAAAAAACTGTACTTTTCATATTACACATGCAAACTAATAAAGGATAAGAATGGACTGGCAATGTCACTTCCTGCTGGTGGGTTCTGAAATAGATGAGAATGCTTTGAGGTCAAAAGAGGCTATTTATCCTCAGAAATATGTTGGCGCCCTCTGCTGGATTGGTATTATAATCACAGCTTCCCCACAGCAGACAGCACACATGCAGAACTGATTAAAAAACAGGCGTGTGTGTATATGTCTGTGTGCTGTGCAGTGAGGGTGCAAATTCCACTTATGTATGCTGCTGAATTATTGATCTGAGATTTCCCCACCAATGAAGTACCACAGCACTGGGCTCCCTCTCTGAGTGGGTGACACATCCAGTTTGGGGTGATGAAAGTGAGATACAAAGCCCTCAAAATTAGTAGTCTGGGAGCAACAGCATTAATCTCAATGACAAAATACTCCCTGTAGCATTCTTTTATGAGCAATATAATTTTTAGTATTTTGAGATGCTCAAAACATATTGTCAGTGGTTTTGTGCATCCTAATCAGATCCTTACCAATTTGAGAGAGAGAATTGTGTTCTTATGAGATCATTTTTGCTTGTACAACCCCCCTCCCCGTTATACCACGGATTCTGCCATGACCTCTGTGACATGCTTGTTGCAAATGCTAATGATCAGATAATGGCAATTTTAATCAAAACAGTCATACTTGCTACATTACTCTAGAAAATGCAGAACAGTTCACAAGCTAGATCTACCTTTTAAACATAGAAACTTGACTTTTTCTCAAATCCACAGATAAGAATAATCTAAGTTTAACAGATTGTTGTTCAGAGTTGAGGCGGGAAAGCCAGGTATTGTTATGAAGATGATTCAACAGTATGTAAGAGCAAAATGACCGATTACGTTAGAGCAAGTTACATAAGCATGAGCTGGATACTGCTAGCCAATTAATATGATTTATTTTAATTAATTTAACAGGTTGTGTAACTTGGGTACAGAAGTGTACTGGCTGTCTGTAATTGTTCTATTTCATTGACATGGGTTTAGATGGTGGACTTAATCACACTTCTACATTTAACAAAACTGTAAAACTAGGATACCTTTATATTGGTATGTGATGTGTTAAATAGTTATGTTAATAGTTAAATGAGATTTTTGAATCCCACTGCACATAGAATTTCACCAAGTCACAAACACAAAAAGAAATAATCACATCACGTAACTCTTCTTACATGTGTATGTATATATACATGTTTTTATGTGAGTCGGGCATGTGCATCAATGCCTATTAATGGTTAGTGTGCAATGTGTGTTTATGCAAATTTGTGTATATGTGCATGTATGTGTAAGCATGAGTATGGTGTTACTATATATTTGTTTTCGAATGTCAGCATGTGTATTAATATGTATGAGACATAAAATGGCAGGAAACTCTTCATTTTTGTTTATTTTCCTTCTTGTAAGAGAAAGCACAGATGACAGCACAAGGGTATGACCTGTAGGTCAGGCACTGGGATCAGATCGGTTTCACTGCTACCATTGAGATAAAAAGGGCAGAGGAGATGAAAAGGTGTTCTCTTCCTCCTCCTCGGTGCACAGGCTCACACTCCTGCTGGCCTCAGTTCTTTTAAGCTCCCATTAGTGCCACTGGGGGTTCGGGCTATGATTAAATGTAAATGCCACCGTGCCCACCTGCTGCCCATGGGGCACAGCACGGCTCAAAGGGTACTCCACTGACTGTTCCTAATTCACGGACACTGATTTCAGCCAGATGTAGAAGCAATTCTCTGAATATGTAACATCCATCATGTCTCTGGGTTGTGGATTTGACGCGAAGATGAGTTACAGTTAAAGCAAATCAATCAGCTCATCGATTCGTCCCTGTTTAACTTACGTACTCATTTTCTCCTTCCCTCCACCTCCCACTCATGCTCTTCTATTCATCCTCTTATTTTAAAACAGGGGTCCTCAATTCTGGTACTAGAGGGCTGTGGGGTGAAGCCAGTTAACCATGATCAACTGTTTTAATTTAACTCTGAGTAATGACAATGCAAAATGTCATACCCTGCAGCCTTCCAGAACCAAGGTTGAGAATTCCTGTTTGTCAAATTCTGTCAAGTTAGGACTACACTTTCAATAATATTTCATAGAAATGACTTAGCGGCCACTACTGGTCAGCTGGAACCTGTGGATGTACTGAGTGTATGCTGACTTTGTTATCCTCGGACAAACATAGGCTACATGTAAGCAGTGGTGCTTCAATGGGGTTGAAAAAAGCAGGGCTAGTTGTCACATGAGTCACGTCATTGCCACCTCGTGCTGAGAAGTGGATTGATAAATGGATGTGTTAAGGGTAAAAAAATCTTTAAATTTAATATTTAAAAACTGCATTTAGTTTCAACAGTAAATTAACTACTAGATATTTTCTTTTATCATTTCACCATTGACATTTTATTTATAACAAATACATTTATTTTGTGAAATATCTTCAGAAGAAATGTATTTTAGCCACATTATTTGCAGCACAGACTGTAGGAAATGGATGAAAAAATGTATCAATAATTTCAGTAAGTGACAAGTTGTTAGCAGCTGTAGCAAAGTAGCATGTCAGCAATGAATATGGTTTTCTAGGTAGCTACAACAAAGTTATTTCAGTTAAGGAAAACAAAGTTAGTTCTGGATTTTAGGAGCATGCAATTAGCCCTGGGTCATGGTAGCTATCTGAGTCATGAAACAATACCATGACACATGGTTTACAGGTGAAACTACATTAAGAATTTTTCAGGGGTATATGTGAGAGTGTGTGCTCTGTGTGTGTGTGTGTGTGTGTGTGTGTGTGTTTGTGTTAGAGAGAGAGAGAGAGAAAGTGAGAGAGCATGACTCACTTTCCTGCCCTTGTCACCGTACTCCAGCCCCAGTGTGTCCATGGCTCGGACAATGGTAGCCAGCGACTGGATGGTGTTGCTGTAGACAACAGGCTTGTACTGTTTGACATCATCTCCTGAAAATCCATCTTCATGAATAATCCTGTAGACAAAAACACCACATTGTCTCAACACGCTTCAGAGAAAGAACAAGTGGGGCTACAGAAATTTAAGAAAGGATGGTGGGATACAGGAGGAGTGCTGCTGTCCTCCTCTTTCCTGTGCCTTTGCAACCCAGCATTGATCTCATATGCAGAGATCACATGGCACGTCAGGCTTGTATTGTTTGTAACAGAAGTGTTCTTCAGTTGATGCTCATGTTGCTTGCAATGAAGCATGGGCTTGCGTCAAAAAAAGCTAATCTCCAGTTTACATTCAGCCCAGCCCTGTCTCTTCAACAAGGTACCCAGCCAACCTTTACAAAAGTAAAGGGTGAGGCCAGGAAAATCAGAGATAACAACAATGGAATGGACAGGACATTTCCTATACAGAGTTCTTATGGAAGAGAGTACCTAGAGCAGACTCCTAGGTAGGTTTGATTTATCTAGTTTATATTTTTAGTCAATGTGATGCTCCCTAGCTAGCTAGCTAAGGAACACTAGGAAGATAACTGAGCATACCGCAAGGCCAGTAGACTAATCTTTAGTCAGCATCCAAAAAAATACACTGAATGAATAAAACTAAACGAATAGCCTGATAGGCCAGTAGGCTATCAAATAAACTGTAATTTATGTTGCTAGGTCTACCATCTTTGGGGCTATATGCTGTACACAACACCAACTTTGTTACCTGTTAGGAAAGATATGTGTGGTAGAAGAAATAAATAATAGCCCATCTTTATGGGCATAATAGGCTTTAACACATAAATGACATAAGCTACGGCGCATGTCATGTCAGCAATGATTAGAAAATATTAGATCACAATCAGAACAAGAATTAGTAGCACATGTTTAATTGCACAATTACGTTAGATCCTTTCCTGATGCTTTCAGGGGGACATATTTAAATAACCGAAGAACATTAAATTGGCAAAATACTAGCAGGAAAAAAAACAACTGCTGATGGATTCAGCCTATCGTCAGTTTCCGATGTATTCCTCCTATCAGCCAACTCTAAAAAGCAGCGCGTGTTTAACGGTATTAAGAAGCAATACATTATGCACATTTTTTGTTCATTTTTGTGGCCGTAGCATTTTAAGTGTTATTAAGAAACCACATGTGTCCTCTCAGCATATCTCAGGCATCTCCTGACATTGGTTTTAAGTGTCTAGGTCAAAATGGTCAGATTTATGATTGATTACATTTTTTATTAACTGACTATTGTTGAATTACTTGGCAATGTGTTTGCTGATGGGAAGCATTTTAAGCATTTTTTAGAAAATTCAATATGACTGAAAACCCAATATTGCATATTTTTGTGACTCCTCAAGGCAAATTTGCTCATTCTGACGACAGGTACCTGGGAATCAATTTTGTGGCTTTCAGGAAAAGGTCACACAGACTAAGCTTGTAAATGTCAAAATTATGGAATTTGAAGTATAGCGTCACCAGATGCCCAACCTGCAAAGTATTTTACAGGATCAGCCATCAAACAAGCCTTCCATATTTGGTAAACCTCAAGTACACCAGCTAAAAGGTATTATTTGAGGTGAACAGGCAGGAAAAAGCATTATGTATATATAGGTGCAAGCAACTATTCCCAGGGTCTAAGCACCAAAATCAAAATGACTCTTGGACGATGACTACTTGTGCATAATTGCTATGTGCAAAGAGTAATACCAAGCAGGTTTGGCACTGACCCGCTCCTATTTCTTTTTTCCTTATGCAGGCCTTGGTCATTGCAAGAAGTTTAAAATGTCTGCAGAACAAGAGTGATTTTTAGTGAAATTTTGAAAATGTTTCAATATTCGCATCTCTATGGTGCCACCATATGTTTTGGACAAATATTTTAGGACTTTGAATCAAATAGTTTTGAGTCTATGCGTACACATATTCTTATATTAGGCATATGAGAAGCCATGTCTACACAGCTCATTGGATTGTCATTCAGCCATTTGTCATATACAAACTTCTGTATGAAGATTTTATGGAGCTGCATTTGAAGAGACCATATTCCAAATTCTATGCAAATTGGTCAGTTTTTGGAAGAGGAGTAGGTATCTATGACAAGGTATCAACTTCAAAATGGAGGTAAATCTGTTTCCCATTTTCCTCATGAAGTGCAGGACAAATGCACCAGATTTGGTGGCTCTCAGACAAATTGTCTGGGCCTGTGAATGTCAACCTGTCAACTTTGGAATCTGCACTATAGCACCAACAGGTCCCCATTCCATGCAATATGATACAGGATCTAAGAGTCCAGCCATCAAAACAAGATTAACAATTTTAGTACACCTTGGACATACCAGTTAAATGTCAAATAAATACATAATCAAAATGTACAGAAGCTGCTAGCTGCTAGCTGAAATTAAAGGACAGACAGTCATAGACACAATTAAGCCTATTAACAAAATTGCCGATCTACAGTGCCTATATATCCATGTTGATAAAGTAGGATCTATATTATTAGAAGAGAATAACAAAACAAATAAAAAACATGCAATATAAAAGCCATCATTGGACAGGAATGTGATTTTATGTGATATTAATGGCATGAGCATAGTTACAAATATTCCTGATGTTAGTTAAATTCCTGATGTTAGCTAAAAGTGGTTAGCACAGTGGTGGTTAAAGCATAAAAAATTCTGGTAGGGCCCCATTATGCATAATGTTAAAGTGAAAGAGCCACATTTCAACAATCACAACCTAGATACATAAACCAAGAAGACACACTGTTTTGTTGTTTGTTTTAGCCACAATAATCAGTGGAACAAATAAAATAAAAAAAAAATCAAATAAAACATTGTAATATCCCTGATGGCAGTAAATTACCCTCATATAGAATCTGACAGTGAAAATATGTGTTCCCAAAACTGGATGAACCTTTAAAAACTGGAATAGTCAGCCCTCCTCCTTAATAAGCTGAATGATGTAACTCCATTAGGCCTATCACCAAACTTATACCCTTACATAGGGTTGTGTGAGAAAACACAAGAATGTATTGTCTGTCTATCGAGCTATGCAAGGACAATACTTCTGTTTAGCCACTTCTGTTTTCATAATGTGAGGCTTCTCTCACTTCCTTTGTGAGTGATAGCATTTTGCCTCTGTTTTGGTTATTTTTACCTTATGGATGTAGCCCTCTATTGTATATTATAAACCTGCTGATGGCCTCTAGATGAAATGAAACTGCTAATTCACTGAAAATGATCAAAAATAATTTGAGGTAATTCCCTGTATGATGAGGCAACCGGACACTAACACTAGCCAAAAAACAGAGTGCCAGACATAACAACAGTAGCTTAAAGGGGGGTGGGACTTCCATAAGGTTACTTTTGGTAGTAGCTATTTCACTTTCTTGAACATCTGTTAGATTTCTCATGTTGCTTTACAAAGTCACATATTAAAGTGCTGATTTTAAAACATCTCAGCAGAAACATATTTGTAATTACTACTGACATTCAGACTCCATTTTAATTGCAATTTAGTTATTATGAAATATGGGTCTTTTTCGATTGTTTAATTTCCATTACTTTTTCTACCCCAGTATATATAGATCCCATGGTACCCTACTGATTCCACTATGAGATCTTAAAGTATGCTACTGACATTATGCATACATAGCTGTTGTGTACCACAAATTCTGATAATGTTTTGAATCAAGAACATCTTCATTAGTGTAATTAGTAAGAGCCCAGATAGCAGCTACACAGAAGAATGGATGAACTTTCAGGAAGCAAAACATAGAAGGAGGTGCTTACTGGGTGGTGGTCCAACAGCCAGATAATGATAATACTTCACAAATACTGCAACATAAATCGAAGGCTATCATCCTTCTTTGAGTTAGTTAGATAATACATTGAGGGCTTCCTGTCTGATAATGAGACTGTTTATCTCATAAGTTAGCATGTCTTTCATACTCTCAATGAGCAGCAAAATCAGTAGGGCAGAATTTGTACCTACTGGTTTCTGGAGCTGAGGTGAATGATCTGATCTAATGCCCCTTTGAAAAGATAGGCTACCTGTCCTCCTGTGTGAAGAAAGTGCTTTAAACCATTCATTAAGCACAGTGCACCTTGAGCATTCATTTAGAGAAATCACTTTCCTCTGGAGGCCATGGGCTCCATGAAGGGAGTCCACACTGAGGCCAATTTACTTCATCGCCAAACAGAGATTACACCATAATAGCGAGCAAACAAAGTCAACACTTACATCCATTAACATGCCTCATAAACAATAGCATCACTTAAAACACTTTGTGTACCTTTTTCTTAATATTCCTACAGAGGTGTGGCATGTCTACACTAAAAAAGGACTCTGCATATCACCAAAAGAGGGTTATTTTTCATAATTATAGTGAGGCCTTTTTTGGAACCATTAGCAGAGAATTTTGCACTATAGAACCATCAATGTTCTGTGGGATCAAATGACTTGTCAATTCCAAAAAACCCTTTGGAACCTTTTTTTCTATGACAACAGTCAACGTTGGTATAGGCTACTTTTTGCTATGGGTGATGAATAATTGTCAAAGACAATTTACAAAATTATTTTATATGGTCGATTGGGTGACTGGCTGATTGTCTGGTTTATTGAATGTCTGGTTGATTGATTGGTCCATTCATATCTTCATGATAATGTTGATTTTGTGTGTAGAGCAATATAACGTGTTTTTATTTATTTAGGTTTCATTGACATATACAGTATCACTGTACGAGCTCATACTTTCACACACAATCTAACCCACAATAACTGTATCGATCTTCCTTTTGTCTCTATTTACATTTGAATCTTAATCCATAACACGTCATGATAGAGCAGCGATTTTCAATTGGCGGCCTGGTCCGCGGAGCATTTTCATCTGGCCCGCCAGCGTTTCACATTGTTGAGCAGCCTCTTTTCCTACTTTTATTATGAAACTAGACCATATAAATTCGGTGATTCCGAGTGCTACCGCAACAGAGCGAAACGAGCAGCGCATGCTACACGCGGACTGAAAAAAAACTTTTATTTTGACAGTGAAAACAAAATTCATGCAGTTGCTAGTAATTGCAAACATACAGCGGCACTTCGAAACCAGATACATGGATTCCAATGCCAACTTCCCACCCAAGTCTGCGGTATGAAAGGATTGACTCTTCTTACAACCGATCAGTGCTTACCATCCACAAAACCTCATCTGCTCAAGAGAACGCGATGGCTGCGTCTCTCCGGGTGGCGCTGGCACCTCGCCAAAAGTAAAGAGCCTTAAAGTTGGTGAGCAAGACGTGTGCAATCGATATGTTAATTGAAGTGCTTAGTCATGACCCCAAAACAAAAACAGTCACAGAACTTATCAGACAAATACCATTGTCATATTAATTGAAAATTAAATTTCCTGCTTTCTCAACCATAATGCACACATTTCATTTTATAAACCTGATGGTAAGTCATAAACTATAATCCCACATTTACTGCAGTTTATGGCCTACTAATTAAAATTAAAATATTATGTTATATTATATTACATTATATTATATTATAGGCCTATGATATAATGTAATATTGTTTCATGCCCGACAGGCCCGCCACTCTACTCACAAATGTAAAAGTGGCCCACCAACAACATTAATTGATAATTCCTGCTAGAGAGAAATGCGAAACCCCGTTCCAGGTTTCCTATCTCACCCGAATAGTAAATCCCAGAAACGAGAAGACCCGAACGTGTGCGAAAGGGAACGACTGTGCATAGGCTCTATTGGGCGCTGTCCACCACGGCAACTGCCTGAAATTCAATGGGTACCCCAATTAAAAAGAAATTTAGACCACTTTTCATAAAATCATACTAAATAGTATTGGTTTTTCAATGTAGTTCTTTGATGACTGTGTATGTATCGATGTGGTTTACGTAGAATTTAGCCTATCATATTTCTTAGCAATCTTCTCTAATATGGCAATGCTCCACAAAACACTTGAGTGAAGACATTGCTTCACGGAGTTTTAAAAAGTCTAATTCGTCTGTCTTTGTGAAACATTGGTTATTTAAAAGACACTCAAACCAACAGCAACTCAACGATACTGAACAATCAATGCAACGGGCTTTCTCGAATGATTAAATTCAATTGTGTGGCTTAACTCGGTGTTTTATTTATGAACGACAGTGATTAACTGAAAAGCAAAATGATATCACAGGCAAAAAGAATACGTCCGGGTACAATTTAAGAGTAAAAGAGGATGGGGATACACTGGTTAAAGGTGTATGCTGGGCGCAAACAGGATGTCTTTGGGCATTTCGAAAATAGATTAGTCTTGTGGTCAGAACAGAATAGTGTAGGTCCTGCTTTCACCAAAACATTTACGTACAAAGAGTAACCATGTAGGCTACACGGATATAAGCCAAACACTAGAATATATTTAATTAAACTCTGCTATTGCTTGTCTGTGCATATAGTAAGCCTATATGTTCTGCGAAATGAATTCCAAGAAATGCAACTGCTCCAATAAAAAGGAAGTCCACTCACGGTAAAGGATGTTTATGGTGCATATTTCGTTAAATACGAATTTTCAGAATTATATGACTGAAATTTAACCCTGACTGATGCTCTCAACAGATCAAACACTGAAAGCGAAGGCCCATGTCAGAGGCATAAAGTGTAGCATTAAGCTTCATTTTTAAGTGTATTTTGGTGCCATTCAGGTTCACACTGCATACACGCAAGCTGTTTTCTGGACTCCGACAGGCACGGAAATAGGGGTTCCTGTTCAGAACCAGTCGCATGAACAGCACTCCTCTATTTTCAGCCGCTGGTGGAATCATTCAGCAGCATTTCTTTTGCCCGCGGCTACGACTCAATGCACGAATCGCCGCTAAAGGTAATCATTGCTTCAAAATATGGCGGACATGAGTATTCACCATCTATGGACGGACTGACGGACGGACGGACGGACGGGGGGGTCTCAGACCACATTTAAGGCAAAAAGACACTTTAACCCAAACACTTACTTCATCTGTTTCACAATGGTGCTTTTGCCTGATTCTCCAGCCCCTGTTGAGATGAGAGTAAAACGCCGTCAGTGTTGTTGCTTTTTAAATAATCATCCAAAAGGTTATGTTGAGCAGTGAGAATAACAGAGAGGGTTCTATCCTGAAGAAGCTATCTTACCAAGCAGAAGTAATTTCACGTCTTTGGCAGCAGTGATTCCATCTTCCTTGAGATTTTTCTCAATCGCTTTGCTCCTGTCCAAAGCTGCTCTCTCCTCCGCGCTAAGTGTACATCCCATCGTTAGGCGAACCTCGGCTCAGCTTTCTCACCAGAATAGGCGAGCTCCCGTTTCCTCAGTTTCTTCCTTTTCCCACTGTCTGGCTCTGAGTCTGAACGACTAGCTAAAGCATGAAAACAAGCGCTTGAATCCGGCTTGTCTCTGACCCTCTTTTTTCCGTTTTCCTCAAGGGGGTCGTTGTGCTCGGTACTTGTGCTGGGGTCTCTACTGGGCGGTGACGATGGCTGCCAGAGACCGCATCGTTCAGCTCACAATGGAGGAGAAGGACACAGCACGTTAGCTCTCTCACTTTCTGACGTCAGAACCAAAGCGAGCATGCTGGTCGTGTTCAGTTGCCACATATGGAAAGCAGAGCAGCGGATTTTATTTTATTACTGTCTTAGATGTACTAGCGTAGCATTGAGTTTTATTGCTATCTCTAACCTCTATAACATGACACTCATTGAATGTTTCTCATGAAATGATGATAAAGATTAATATGAGGATTTAACTAACAATGAGAGACACTGTAAGCTATGTCAGGATGGTGGATATGTTACAAGTTGTACAAAGCTTCTGTGTAATACTGATTTGATGCTGCACTACAAACTGAAACTGAAAAACAAAGTTAACATAATAAATAAACCATATTTTCAATTTATATCTTAAATAAAACAGATAATGTTTTGACTCTCATCCCAACACTGAACAGTAACACACCTAAAAAACTGAAAAACTATAATAACTACTGGGGGTGTAGTTTCTCCTGTGGTTAGGCTAACCCAGTTCTTAGGCCTCGCTATATCACACTGGAAAATGAAACAAGCTGAATTTGGTCACATAACGCCCTCAGTTCTGACTGAGCAGTTGCAGAAATCCTTCAGCCCATGTAATTCCCTTGTATAATAAAGCAGCTTTCCTGAGAACTGTACATTTTTTAAATGCAACGGTGTACACAGTGCTTGTCTGTGTAAAATATAGTAATTATTGCGGTAACTACTCCCACAGAGTGTAATTTGTGCTAATGTCTGACCTTCCCTGCTCCTGTGGCCTTAGAAGTTATTACCTGTCTACCCTCCCTTTCAGTGGCCCTCACAGTTATTGGAATCCTTAACATACACAGACTGTATCCAGTGTGGAAGTACAGTTGAACCTCATTAATCCAGAGCTCAGGAATATGGAAAGTATAATTCAGATTGTTCCTTTTTAATTTAAAACACTGCTCTGGAAAACACTATCACACTTTACACTGATAAAATGCATAATACAATTACAACTGGAAAAGGAACATGTTTTGGCACTACTGCTCAATTTTATGAGGCTCATGGCTGGCTAGCCAGCTAGGGTACATAGGTAAGATAGGTAGACATGCAGGTAGACAAAATTGAAAATAAAAGTAAATGAAGCTAGCAAACTATAAGAATACGTTGCAAATATCAAACCTCTTTGTTATGAATAACACTTGAAACTAATTTAATTTTCCATTGATAGTAATACTTTTGAGTAAACCAATCCAGCCACAATTCAGGTATGTAGGAGGAAGCAGCTTTTTGCTTAGCATGATCCTAAAAAGCAACTGTACCTTTCAAACCCTTCGAGCCACCATAACATGTGCATTTTCAAAACGTTGTGAAATGTATTATAGGCTGCCTGCTCTTTAGCTGCTTCCTATTTAAAGGATCCTCACTTGCCTCACATTCATATTTTTCTATGGCACCCTATAGAACTGACTGGTCATGGAACTGAATGATAGATGGCACCCCCAGAAGCCCACTTACCTATCATGTGATCAGTACATCAGTCCCTCCCATCAGTCCAGCACGATATGGCCTACAGTCAAAATTCAGTTTTTTCCCTGAGCTCAAGCTGAGTCAAAGGCATGTACAGTTTCCACCACATTGGATTTTAACCATTTTGAATTTGAGAAAGTTGTTGGGCATCACAATTTTGCCAAGATGTATGATGGAAACATCAATATATAGCTAAACATGTGAGCTTGTTTTAAAAAAGAAAGCTAGCACATGCAAACACTGTCCAAATTGGTCACAAACATGAAATGCTTGTTTTAAATCACAAATCTAAGATAGTCTTCTGTCTATCCATTACTGCTATCTACTAACAAGAGGAATTGAGGTTAATCCCATTGACAGATCTTCTAATTTTATAAAATCTGAGAAAATTTTGTCTCTTAACAACAGCTACTAGAATGTTATTGACATATCTTTGTTGAATATAATTGACAAGTTATATTCATAGACTGTAATTAGACATGGAGGTTTGTAGGTATTGGACTGACCTTCCCATAAATTGGAGCATTGTTTTAACTCTCAAATTTGTGGTTTTAGTTGTCTGTCAGTTGTTAACAATTTTGTTGCACTTGTCTTCAATGGCTGTGATTGGTTAATTGGAACTCAGGTGGAGCTAATGTTAAATTGGATGTGAGGCTACAAAAGAGGCTGGCAGAAGAAAAGGGGAGGATTGGAAGATGAGCCACTAATGACTTTTCAGATAAGTTATAGACTTCAAGTATTCTATTTTTCAGTAGTTTTTAAGCCTTATTACATGGACATTACTGTCAAAATGTATTGCTTCACATATGTTTGAAAGTTCACAATTCAGCACTGGATATCATTCCATTACCATAGAACTGCTCGTAAAGCAGAAATAGCCATAACAGCTCAAAATCATTTTGTCCTAGACTTCTGAAATTCAACATTCCACTTGTTTCTCTAAAATCCAAAGTGGATATGAAAGAATTGCCAAATGCAAATGCCAGTAACCAGATTTAAAAATGTTGCTAATGTATGTGACCTTATCCTAATGTTTTCAAACCATGTTGAATATTTTGCAACATATTTTCAATATGAATAATTGAGGAAAAATGTTCACTATTCCACAAAACACAGGATGCGTTTGTCAGTCGATTGAGGAAATGGCTTGTTTCAATTCATCAAGGTTTTATCTAATCCTCACCAAATGTATTATATGTTCACATTCAGATACTATAAAGACATGCTATTGGCCACAAATTCTAGAACAAACAAAGAGAAACAGGAAATTGGGTCTTATCTTATTAATCATAGGTAGCCAACTCTCATCCTGGAATGATACTGAGTCTGCAGGATTTTTGCACCAGCTTTGCTCGGACACACCTCATTCATCTGATTACCATCAGGTATGTTTAATTAGGGCTGGAGGAAAACCTGCTGACCTTATAGAGCTCCAGGAGGAGGGCTGGCCAATCTCAGTCCTAACTGGTTCATCCATTGTGGCAAAACTTGATACATATTTTCACCTTTAAACATCTTGCATAAACTATTCACGTCAAGCTCTGACAAATATTGCTTTCGAGTGTACTTCATATTGCAGTTTGAAGAAACAGTCGGGGTTCGGTCTGTGTCTTGTGGACATCTACATTCTGAAAGCTAAATGTAGGGCTGCATCCAGTTTTAACTGGAGCCATATACAGTGTGCTGGCTGGTCTTTGCTTCTGTCTACGCGAATAAACCTTCATTGTGACAAATCCATAACCAAGCTCTGCATGCTGTGATTACAGAAACATTAAATAAATGGTCTTAAAGGTACACGTGCCACTGATTTTATTGTTCACTTTAAAAGCTTTCTAATCCTGCTGCCACATCTGGAAGCCAGTGCAGTGCATTTAGCTTAATAGCATGGGAGGATTATTATTTCCATTTAATTTAGTGTAACCGAAAGATCATTTGAGACAATAAAACCTTGGGATTACCTTTTCATAAGCAATGTCGATGTCAATTTTTTAAAAGTCAGTTATGAAATCCAGGCATTCTCCTTTTCTGATAAAAACTGAGAAGTTATTATAAATGTTATATAACATAATGTTTTTTGTGGATTAATTTAGATTTTAAGAAACAATAGATGCTACAATTAATGTAATAATCATAATAAAAAAACTGTTAAAGAGGGTTGCTTGTGAGGTGAACAACACCACTATAAAGAAGGTCACGCATACAGCTTGCAGTAGGAGCGAGAAATACGTTACCCTCTCATAATTGTATGCAGTACGCACTCGGACCTATGTTATCACAAACAGACCACGCTACAACGCTATTACAATCATATAATTAAGACAAGACTTATTCGTAACAATACACAACACATAGCACATCACAAACAATATGATACAATACAACACAAAATGACTCGCACTTGAAACACAGTCACACACAACACATTCACACTATAAAGAATGTATAATGAATGTGTTTGAAAGGGTGAAAGTCTATATGCGTGTGTAAATTTGTAAGTATACATGTACATCTGTGTGGATGTGTTTGTATATGCATAGATTTGCAGATCTATGCATATTCATTCAGTATATCAGGGATATGGTGTAACTGTTAAAGTGTGTATTTAGATTTTCTTGTAAATGAGATTCTGCATGGATGCATATGTATGCATGTAGATGAATAACCATTTAGAAAGGAATTTCAATTTTGTAACGACGGATGGTGGAATGGAGAATGACAAATGATTTAAGAATTACTGACAATCCTCTAATCACAAGGAGGTTTTAACAGGAGCATTTTTAAAGCCCATTCGTCATCATCCGATCTAGATGATTAAAATAATTCTACTGTAGACACATATTGTAGGTCTCTGCACTGCAACTATTGTACGAAAAGTCTCCATATGTCTTTGAAATCTGCAGTTTTTTATAGTAAAGAGTCATTTTTCAAGGACCGCACAATTGCAGTCAGAGAAAAAAAGGGGTTTTTAAAGGCTTCAAATAACACCAAATAGGTTTGTTGTCTATAATAATAGGGGCGTGTTTTTGGTGCTATATAGAGCCACTAATATATATAGTATATTATATACCATATAATATGTTTTTTCTGCTTAAGAGCAGTTCTGCACTAACAAATAATTTGTTGATGGTTTGTTGATGGTTCAATATGGAACAGAAAGCGTATCACTGTGGTCATGAGTAAAGAAAACTCTTTTGGTGCTATTTTAAGACTTTTTGTACTGGATGGATAAAATAGGAAGATTGAGTTCAATGAATTGGGAGATAAACCACAGTACTTTATTCCAAAACTACCCTTATATTCATAACATTTATTACATTTATCTTCGATATTTACAGCTTCATCAGTACTGTATAACACGCATATTATAGGTGTTCTTGGTCAATTAGTATTTAATATCTCAAATGAACTTCCTCTAGATCTCTTATTCATTTCTTTGTAAGTATGAATACATGAGCTTTTTCATATATTAGCAATGCATTAATATATCAAAACGGATATGTTCTGTCAGTGCCAAAACAGGATTATATTGATGCAAGATATGCATAAAATCTTTTGTGTGTAGTATTATATAATGAATATACAGGCAAAGAAAAAGTATATAAGGTTGGTTGGTGTTATTGGTGGCCTTAAACACAGGTGGCCCTGGGCTATAACAATCCTGAGTTGCCCTCGAGAGACTGAACCTCCTTTTCAATTTCTCTAGTGATATGAGGGCATCAAATTAGGCTTTGTTTCTTTTAATTAAAACTTGTGCCCATAACTTCAATCCTTTCGTAGCTTTTCCTGAGGTGAATGTCTAATTACTCCAAATGCAAAAGAAGTTGGAGTATTTTGATGAAGATTATACTGTGGTCCATGCCATGCTGACGGCATAGTTTTAACAAATGGCTTGGGGCGAAGTTTTCGCAATGATTTGACAGGAGCAGAGGTTGGCAGCTGTCACTGTTTTGTGGTACATGTTGTGAATTTGTAGCCTACTTGATACATTGATGATACATAATGGAACAATTTAAGAAACTCTATATCATGACATGATTGGTCGCTATCATTAGGCTATTTCATTCTCCCACCTAATGTCCACTTCACATCAAGTAATGCTTGTTTCTTACTGTTGATTTTGGCTACTTTTTGCTGTGATTGTGAAATGTAGCTTCAGGTTCACTGCAAATACGTTGTGACTACTTGGACAGTTGAACAAGACTTAGTTGCGATTGTCAAGCTTTGCATAACCTATGGGGCACACACTGGTAGAGTATGTAGGCTACACAAGAAGCTGCATTTTCAATAAAACTGTAGCATGCCATCTAAAGGTGATTTCATCTGGAGAATAAACAAATGGTTGCACTATTTTAGGAAACCATTTGAGTATAACCTTTGAGCACAATATGCAAGCAGGGTAACAGCCCATTTACATACAGTGCCGTGAAAAAGTATTTGATTTCCACTTTTATTGCATATTTCTCTCATCGAATGGTTTCAGATCATCAAAGAATATGTAATATTAGAAAAAGGAAACAAGCAAACATAAAACCTAGTTTTTACATCATTATTTCATCCATTCTATAGAGATAGTCACCAGTCACTAATATCGCCCCTGTGAAAAAGCAATTGCCCCTTAAACTTAATACCTGGTTGGACCAGCCTTAGCGGCAATAACTGCCCCTCACATATCCGAGGAGGTATCTTGGCCCACTCTTCTTTGCAGAACTACAGAAAAGTTTGTAGGTCTTTGAGCATGAACTGTTCTTTTCAGGTCCTGCCACAGCATCTCTATTGGGTCCAGGTCAGGACTTTGACTAGGCCACTGCTTCACTTTAATTTTTCACTGTGGACTTGCCTGTATGCTTAGGATCACTGTCCTACTGCATCACCCATTTACACTTCTGCTCATGCATAGATGGTCAGACATTCTCCTTAACAATCTTGTAGTACATATCAGAATTTATGCTTCCTTCACTGAATACAAGTCGTCCAGGTCCTGAGGCAGCAAAACATTTCCATACCATCACACTGCCACCCCCATGTTTCAGTGTAGGTATGATATTCTTACAGTGAAATGCTGTATTTGCTTTATCCCAGAAAAAAGGAGGACTTGCACACTCTAAAAAGTTCCACCTTTGACTCAGTCCACAGAATATTATTCCAAAAGACTTGAGCATCATCCAGGTGCCTTTTAGCAAATGTGAGATGAGCTCTAATGTTTTTTTTGGAGAGCAGTGGTTTCCGCCTTCCCACTCTTCCATGCGGCCCAATTTTCCCAGTTATTTCTTATTGTAGAGTCATGGACACTGACCTTAGCTGATGGATGAGAGGCCTGTAATTCTTTGGGAGTTTTTCTGGGGGCTTTAGAGACTCCCTGGATGAGGTGCTGGCACACCCTGACAGACATTTTGGCGGGTCCACCACTCTTGGGAGGATTCACCACTGTTCCAAGTCTCCTCCATTTGGAAATAATGGTGTGCACTGTGGTTTGTCTAACAACCTTAGCCTTAGTATTTTTCCAGACTGATATATCACTTTATTCCTTAGTTGTTCTTGGAGCTCCTTTGATTGTGATACTGTGTGCCTATAGAAACTTAGAGGTGACTACATCTTTCTTACATGGTAACGTTCAATATGTATGTTTTTTTTTTAAACTCAGCAGGACTGGCTACAATCAAGTATGGCTGTGTTCAATCACTTGAATCTATTTAACAATGACAAATTTGTTGATTTCTTGGTTTCAGATCGAAGGGGGCAATTACTTTTTCACAGGGGCAATATGGGTAATTGGTGACTTTACTGAATGAATGAAATAATGTATAAACTAAGTTGTATGTTTGCTTGGGTTTCCCTTGTCTAATAATACATTGTATTTGATGATCTGAAGCCATTCAGTGAGAGAAAGATGCACTAAAAGAAGAAACCAAGAAGAGGGCAAATACTTTTTCACAGCGCTGCAACTTGACCAGTTAGTTTTGTTCACATAAATTAGTATTGCACTATTACAAATATGAAGTACATATATTCTAGCTTGTTTGTTATAAGATAGCATTTGTATTTAACCAGTATGCAAAATAAATAGCAAGGTATTGTGGAACCCTGACACAATAGACAAGTTTCGCATGCAAGTTGCATGTACATATTTCTGTTTTGAAACAATTCTTGTCTTTATGGGGTGTGCTGTTTGACTCAGAGTATAGTCTAGCCAGACAACCAAGATTGTTTATTCACTAGAAATAAACAATTTCAGAATTTGGCATTTGACGAATTACTTCAACTACTTCAATAACCAGAAATACTTATATTATATAAACCTTTTAAACAGAACTCAAATTTTGGTTCAAAATAATTCAAATTAAATGCCAACCTAGGATAAACTAAGACCTTGTAGAGTGGAGAGGTGGGGGGGGGGTGTATCTCACACATGGAAATAATGTGTTATGCAACACAAAGGATCACAGACACACGATTGCCTGTACGACTTGAGTGAAAATGATGCAGTGTTGTGGCTTTAGGATATGAAATATGAACCGACATGAAATCAGATAGACAGCTAAACAGAAGTTTAGCTGTCTTTCCAGCTGTCAGCTATTGAGTATGATGACCAAGATGGTAATAGTAATTTAATAATTTTGAACCCAAATTAAGAGTTGAATACATGAACATTTGAAATAATTTTTGTATTATTTCTATTTACTAACAGTGTTTATTCATCATAAATCTTAGTTGTCTAGCAAGAGTATACTTTCATCCAAAGGGCAAGAAAACACTGCATCAAACCACAGCTATTACAGATGACCTTGATAAACAAGATGAATTGTCAATTTCACATAAATCCTTCATAAAACCGTTTTCAGAATAATGAAGTGGGTGAATTTCCTCCAAGCTTGACCAGCCTCGATCAGTACAGAAGACAGACAGCTTTGACTTCAGTCATTTTGTTTTAATAGCTGTACACCAATACATTCTACATCCTCCATGCCCCGCCCTGATAAATGTCTTTATATAATGTTGGCTTTCAAACACTGAAAAATTCACATGATACAGCCAAGTACAAAAATGCATCAAACTTGTATTTTAAGAGTTAAAAAACAACCTGAATACGATTATATAGGAAAAAGGAAATTTCATTCTGAATCAGTAGCAACACTCAGCAAAAGCAGACAGCTTTTAACATGTGACAGAGAGCATTCCTAACCCCTACACCAGTTTCAATCATGCTGACATTTCTTCTGACCCACTTAATTACATCTTGAACACCTTGCCTTCCTTGAATATAATCTCTCACTAAACAAATATAAATCAGGAGAAGGGGTTTTCTTTCCAAAAAAAAACAAATGTTTTTGACATGTTATATTTTAAGTTACAATGTCAAGCTGATGCATTATGTGGTATAGATTCATTACAGGCTCATCATAAGAGCCATTTCCCTACCATTGTATATCTGCTCAGCTAAACAGCCTTAAGCAGTTCTCCCAAAAAATGTAAAAGTGTGAGGGAGCCCCAAGGTGAGGGCTAGGGGTGGGAAGCCCCAAGGGAAAATGGAAAGAGCAGACAGACCATCGGAATGAAGGGGCATTTGTTGCTACATGATTTTCTTCGTAATATTCTGCACATTTACACACCAGGAGTAACAGACCTGCAATGGCAGATTTCATTGGTTGAAGTCCAAAAGCTACTCTGAAAATGCTTGGTTTTCAGCATTTATAAGGTTTGTCAATACCTACAGAGATTAAAATGTACCTAAAAAAATAAAAAATAAATATTTACAAGCAAAACTAGTAAGATTGCTTTTGTACAACATAATTGCAGGCGTAAAGCAATAGATATCATTATCCTACTGTGACTGGCTGATAATTAGCTCTCCCTCAGGCAGGTGGTAGAGACTGGTCAAATGGACAGCTATGAAAGGTTTCCTGAACACTGACCCCTTTGAAAGGTGGGAACTCAATTGAAAAAGTCATCTTTAAATGCCCTTTAGAGCAGTGAGAGGGGTCTATATGGTAATAACCAGTACTAGTTGAGAGAGTTCAAGCAGGCCTCATGGACACACAGTACAGATCTTACTACCCTAATTAGAAACAACTTCTCTACATCTTGGGCCTTCTCAAAATCCATTCTGACTGGATGTACAAACTACTACTGAGGGGCAAGAAATCAAAAGGTCTTTTCAGCCGCCAGTGGCTGAACAGCTTGGAAAAAACAAACCAGTCAGACAGTTTCATGGTCACACAGAGAGGACCAGGTGGAGAAAAGGAGCGGAGTAGTGGGATGCGTGCAGGCAGGGCCACTTGCTGTCACGTCCATCACCGGTCCATCATGCTCAAGATCATCTCAGGTGTTAGGTCACCATTGGGTGCAGCCTCAACAGCAGGCAGCTGTACAGTCTCTTTCTCTCCACTTTCTGTTCCACCCTCCTCTGTCTTCTGTGCCACTGTAGGCTCCATTTCTTTCTTAACGATGATGTTTTCCACCTCACCTGTGGTCTCGTCTTCAACCCGGATGATGGCAGCAGCTGAGAAAATTGAACACGGCAACAGGATATTTTAAATGATCATTATAACCACAATACAAAAACACCAACGCAGCCTCATCTCAAACACATTCATAAACCAACTTCCTCCCAACACCTCAATTCAAACCAACTGCAGGCAAACAAGTTTAGAAACTGAATCAAACCCTAAAGTAGGCTTAACTTTGCTACCTTGATCTGAATCAACCAAGCCCAAGCCCAGCTCCTCAAATTAAAGACCACCTGGGGAGGGAACTCATTATTAGAGGATCAGCAGGTCACAGTTCTATATGGCACCTTGGTTCTCTGAAGGTAGAAACAAATAACATGAGTATGGGAGGCTATTAGCATCTCACCTGCCATCTTATGGGCAGAATGAAGCATGAAGGAGCAGGAAGTCCCTCCTTCCAGTACTTCCTGTTCTGTAAATAACCCATTTTAGTCATCTCACACCCTAAACATTTGCTTTAGCTGAAAGCATACTTGTGTATGCTACAGCTTGGTTCCTCCTTCAGAAAACCAAAACCCAATTATGATGTTCTCTTTCAGGACGAAACTCAACGGAACAGCAGTATGAAGGACCCAATACCATCATGCCTGCTGACCACATCCATGACTGAAAAAGGCAAAACACCACCTGTCTGATGGGAGCCCACTGCAGAACAGGAGGCAACACATCAGGATCCCCCTCTGAGGTGAAGTAGATCCAGCTGTGCTGAGCACAGCATGCACCAGTGCAGACCCAGCCACTTCCACCTCCTGGTGGATACCTACCAATGCCAGACCACCTCTGAGAGGTGCCTAGGAGTAGAGTGTGCATGAACACCCAGCAGTAGGGAGCATCCAGATCTCACATGCACTAGGGGGGTGGCCTTTACAGACCCACATGGCTCAGACAGGGGACAACTTTGCAGATTGGCCAAATGACAGACAGCAGGTTGGGTTGACATAATTTCTGTGTCTAAGGGTCATATTCTCACAAGGCGCAAGGAACCACGCTCAGTAGCGGACTGTCCCCGACTAAAAAAAGAGGGAAAACACTAAGCTGAATGACCTATAATGCAGAGGTTACAGGTGATCTTAGGAATTTAGGGAGGAATGGGTCTTAGCAAGAGATCTCACATTCAAAAATGCAACCACAAGAGCTCAATGTTTGACGGAACATGCCTTTACTCAGTCATATAAAAGCTGAATCACTGAATGTTCCTCCTGTTATGAAATGAGTCACCAGATTCAGGTTGGCGGTACCAATAATCATCACAGGAGACAGTTTTGTAATGGGTGTTGGGTAAAACTTTTGGTCCTCAATCAAAAAGGTTCAGGGATGCGCCTGGGGGTCTGTATACTACATAGTTGTGAAAATCATCTCAGGGGAACAATTCAGAGCCCAATCATTGCTAATTTGTGTAAATGATCTCTCTGAGTTACTAAACCCAATAGCCTGTTATTGGGTTTGACATTGACCATGGCCCCAGGCCACGAAATGTGGCCACAAGAAGTAAAGCAGTGGTGGCCCAAGTGGAGCCCTACATTTCCTCTGTCGAACGTAATATTTATTTGAGTAAGAAACCCTGAAATAGCCACGAATGTTGTGTAGACATCTTGCATCAGATTAAGAGCAGAAAAGTAAAATAAGACTTATTTGGTTACAATATTACAATTATTGATGTTCCACAAGAATAAACCATAATCCACATCTATTTTTACCCATTAAGTTTGTTTTCATGTTTACCCATTTTATATTGCTTGTGTTGCATTTGGAGATGTATGTCAACATTATGATATTAGACTATTCATAATGAAAAATATTGCGCTGAATTATGACATGAATTACCCTACTTGCAGCTCTCTTCTTGATATACAAGCAGAAAACAAAAAGCCTTGTGGCTCAGGTTTATGATATTTACAGAAGTTCACCCATGGAAAACAAACTACCAAGGCTCAAAATTTCATAGTGCTGACTCAGACTAGTTCTTCCTGTTTCTGGCTCAACTGTCTGGGAGGATCGTTTTTCACCTCTATTGGTGGGGAAAAAAAAAAAAAAAAAACTTTCTCATGCTAGTAAGCCTTGACATACCTGTTAAATGGTGTTAACAGTAATTCCATTAGTATTATTTGTAAGTGCTAGCAAGACCGACCAGCTAGCTAATATATAGCGTAGGCCTTCAACTAACACAGACTAGCCAACAAAGCGCACCACAAATTACAAGTCTTTCTCTGATTATAAATATACCCCACACAGGGAGGATGAGCCTAAATCACAATGACAGTGCCAACGCCCATTGCAAGGTGAGCTACAATTATAACAGACTGTTGTAAAACACATTTTCAGCAATATTTTTATCTGTCAAAATGATGGATGGTGTTTGGAATTTTAAAAATCAGAAAATGATGGAAAGTTTTCAGTTAGCAGGATCCCCAGATGTGATTTTCTGCAGTGCCCATCATCAGTTTCCAAAACTTGCGGACAAGCACAGTTATTTTTACACAATTCCTGCTTAAAACATTGTATCTAGATTTAGACACAGCTGATGCGAAGCTGATAATCATTGGCCAGATGTCTAAGAAATGCTCCAATGGGAACACTCATCCTGCATATGGAAGCCGAGCAACAAATGTGTTGCTGAAATGTGGCAAACTCCTAAAGAAAAGTTATTTTCTATTAATCCTTTGATCCCAAATCATCATACTTTGAAAGCTTCACGATGCAGGTTTAATTTAAAATGCAAATTTTATACCAGTTCCGAAACACCATACATTTTGGCCACAAAACTTTTATCTGGGCCGCTGAATTCAATGACCTGGTGGTTCAGGTGGTGAGTTGAAAACAATTGATGTAGGCCACTACTGAGCTCATGGTCATGGTTCATAGCTCCAATACGCTGATGTGGCAGCTGCTCTGTTATATAATCCCATAGGCTCTATGCAGAACTTGTCTCAAAGCTTATGGTCATCTTCACCATGCGTTTTCAGTTCTTCTCTCAAAACTGGGGTAGTAGTATGCCAGAGATGGTCATTGACACTCAATCTAATTTATTCCAGAAAAAGACAAATCTTTAGAGAAATGTAAACCACCTCAATGTCAGTGACTAGTTTGAGAATGAAAGTTTCAGCCAAGCAATAAATTAACAAAAAAAAACTCAGAAGGGTTGATTTTCCAAATCAAGCATACCGATAAACTGAAATATGCCCACATACCAAAAATAATTCCAAAAACATACAATGTTCAAGTTAATCAATATACAGAAAATGCCTGCAGCCCAGCAAAGGGTCAAATACATACAAGATAAGAACAGGCCTTTCAGCCTAACCAGGTTCATCCTTTACCTACAGCCAAATTCTTAGAATCTTAAAAGCCTGGTGAAATGTAAAACACCCTGATACTTTTCAAAGAAATTTTTGTTCTGAATACTTTTAAAAATGAATACTTGGACCACTGGGAGACTCACAGGGTACGTTTGCCTCACGTTTGCCAGGAAGCCCTGAGATTGTGGGTTTGATTCCTGGTCTCATCATTGCCAGCTATGGCCGCAGTTCGGCAATGGCAAGGAACTACATTTGGCCCAGCCTCGGCAGGGATGATGGGGGTAAACCAGCTAAGTTTGTTAATCTCATCGCTATAGCACAAACTCTGGTCAGGCTGGGTGTCTACCCCACCTTTCACAGCTGTGTGCCTGTGAAGCTCCATTGGTTTGTATTGGAGTGCATATCTCAGATATTTGTCCATGCCTCTTAACCTATAAATCACAAAACTAGACAGTGTGAGTGAGAGAAGCAGTAGCTGAACAGGTGGATGTATAATATGTGCATGAAATATTAGTGTGATTTTTTTAGTGTGTGCTTCTGCTAGTAAGCAGGAATTGCTGCAGCTGGACAGCCTGTTTTAAAACCAAGCAACTATTATTTAAGTAATGATTTCAATCAATACATTTAAATTGTGAATATCACTATCTGTCATTGAGAATGTTTAGTATTCTGACAGATTTGGAGGATATCAGAGCTAATTCACAGAAATGAATACAGAAGGAGGAATAAAAATGTCCCTTTGGCAGGAGGTGAGAACTTACGTGGCGCAGGTTTGGGCTGGTTGGCCTTGCCAGGTGGCCGCCCTCGTTTCCTCTTAACAGGTGCAGGCATGGGTGCAGGGACAGGGGTGCTGGGCGGTGCCTGCTCCACCTCCATGTCCATCTCAGCGGCGGCTAGTAGGTCGTCATCCTCCTCATCAATGTCATCCAGGTCTGGTTCAGCGTGGTCCTCTGCAGGGGAGGTTGAATGATGGCATTTTATATGATGGAGGTTTAAAGTGTTGGGAGACAATTCTTTTTAGGCGCATGTTGTTTGATCAAGAAACAAACAACACAGCAATTGATACAGCCGAACTCACATGTGTATTACAATGCAAAGCAACAATGGCATGTCTGGCTGAGACAAAAGGCACCTTATGACAACCATTTATCACCTTCGGTCTAGAGACCACGGAATTTCCCCACAACACACGTTAACTTAAGCTTCAGAAGTTTGAAATCCAGGGAACCCAATGATTGCTTTGGGGAAGTTTTGTTTAATTATGCACAACTTTACGCGAGAGAACAACCATTCCTTTTAAACTGGAGGTAACTAGCAAACAGTAAAAATTGATAAAAGTGAATATAAATGGATTTCTTTCGATGAAGAGCAAAAATCTGTACTATTACCAAACAAATATCCCTCTCACCACTGTCATTGTCTTCATCCTTTCTAGAACGCATCTTCCTCTTCCTTCCTACTCTGGTCCTCTTTGGAGTAGTGCCGTTCTCTCCCTCTGTGTCTGCCCCAGTGCAGTTCTCTGTATGTCGAGCCATGGTGTTCTAAGAAGCATCAGCAAACCAAAGACATGTTTATTCTCTTTATAGATACAATGCATTCGGTTAAGTCTAATAATCCGCTAAGCACTTCTTTTTTTGGGAGCGACTGCTTCCACGTACTCTGCGGGTGAAGGTCTTGCCACACTTGGTGCAAACAAAGGAGGTGGGCACGAAGCTGGGGTCGTGATAGCGCCGGAAGTGCATGTCTAGCAGCTGCTTCTGGCGGAAGGTCTTTTCACAGTGGCTGCAGGCGTAAGGCTTCTCTCCTGTGTGTGTGCGCTTGTGCATCACCATGTGCCTTTCCTGGGGGAGATACCACATAAAATCCAGCTTAAGCTCTGGAACCTACACTGTAACATTCAAAATCGACTTGAACATTAATTATAATGAAGAATGACGATCTTAACGAACAGGCCTGCATACAAGATCAAAAGTGATTTTCAATAAATTATGACCTGATTTCATGTTTTATTTCTATTCCTTTTTCGTTTAATTTTTTGTTGCTTCATGGCTCAAGGTATACACATTCTTTGAAAAACTCGAGTACAACATTCAAAACCCACTTCAAACATATAATCTAGTTAAGAATTAGGTTCCACTTTAATAATGAACTGACCAACATGAAGGATCAATTACATGAAACTAACTTGTGTGTGTTAAACTGATTCTGAATAAATGCAGGTGCTACAGAATTCATTTTAATTGTGTTAATCTTCCCCTTGAGTTGTATTAATTTAGCCTTAATTCTGACACTGATTAATTGATCCATGCTTTCTTTTTTGAAAACGGTCCGCATGCTTGCCAAACATTACATACCATGGCGTTACATACATTACATAACATTACATGCTCAATTCTGATATGGCAGTTTTACTTTCTTTTCTTGAGGTCAGCAATTATACTAGGCAGGGCAATTTTTCTTGTCATACATGTAATTTAACAGATCATCACCAGAAAGTTAGGGTGATATTTCCAATATTGGTGGCGATGGCTATGGATTATGGCAGCGCTGCGTAATGGGTAGGGGGGCTAACACATACTGCACACACATACGCCCATTTTTTGTTTTGGGTCATATGAGCTCTTCTGGTGCAAGAGGTGAAACCGATGATGTGCGTGTGTAAAACATTTAATAATTATGGAGAAAAAGACTGAAAAAATTTATTTCTGGAAATTAATATTCTGTCATGTCAATGATAAAGAACAACAGTGAAATACTGGGTGAAATTGGTCTCTTGTTGGTATCTTGTTGACACCACATCCAGACAATTCTTAAATGCCTTATTTGGTCAAAAATTCTTCCTTAGAAACTGACCTCTGGACAGTTACTGTACATGTCATGTTCTTTTCATCAAAATTGTTACTGAATATAGCATTCAATGACTCTCCTATTTTTTTTTTTTTTTACTGATCAAGAGATCAAAGTAACAGATATTCTCTACCCCTCTCCAACCCCCACCTCTAATGCTGAGCTACAAACTACCACAATGTTAAACCAGTGCAGAAGGCTAACTAAAATGTTCTGGCCACAAGGAGCCTTTCCTTTAAAGAAATTTTCATTTGAAAAACTGGTCCTATATGGGTAAAATAAGACTAATGGCTTGAAATAACTGCTGATTTAAATAGGTGTTCCTAGTAGAGATGTTTTGTCTAGCATCTTGTGTTTGCATTCCCCTTGAATTATGGGAATATTCAATATTCACAACTGAAAAATAATGATTTTGTCCAAATGGGGCCCTTAAAATAGCTGGCCTACATTCTTTTAAATGTTGTGTTGTAGTTGCTGAAAAAAGCATTTTCCCTGAGATTCCCTGTCATTTCTCTCCCCTAAAATGATGATGAACAGAGCTTTGTTAACCAACTAGTTTTATAACATCTTGTTTTGTCACCACAAGCTCCATTTTCCTGTTTACTTTGGTACTGGTGGAAACTGCAGAAACGTAGCCTTCAATGGACCCTTCCATTTCTTTGGAACAGCAGTACTCCCTCTTATAAACTCCCCCTTCCCCTACTAAACTTCACAAATGCATAAGACTCAAGAGAAATGTCACTGAAAAATTTAATGAAATAAAATTATAACCTCTTTCTAAACAGATTATTTGAAAATAACAAATTAAAATTAAATCCTGGACGGCCAGTTGTCACCCACAAGTCACATGAACAAAAAAAATACAATTCACTTCAAATGGTATCCAACTTGGTCTTCACTTCACATAATAAATTTAGCCCTGCATGCATGTATGTATGTATGTATGTATGAGGTGGTAACTGACCTGTCGACAGGCATAATCACACTGCTCACACTTGAAGCGCTTCTCATTTTTGTGGGATTTCTGATGCTGGATGAGGGCATACCGCTCATGGAATACTGCCTCACAGTAGCGACACTTCCTGCCCTGCTCAATGTAGGAGTGCTGTTTCCTCAGGTGGACCCCTGCAGGGATGGAGGGTAATCAAACACCCAGTACACATGCACAGTCACCCAGCATACACAAATACACCTGCATACACACACTGCACATTCAAGTCACAGACAATCACACACACAAATGCATGATGTACGAGAGTACAAGCCATGTTGTCAGTTCTGTAATGGTGTGAGAGTTCTGAGCAGAGCAGTACTGACCCAGATCACTCTTCCGGGCAATGACAGTATCGCAGTGTGGACAGTGGAACTTGGCCACATTCTCCGTGTGCTTCTGCAGGATGTGCATCTTCATGGTGCCACTCTGAGTGAAACGGGCGTGGCAGATGTAACACTCATAGGGCTTTTCCCCTAAGAATACAAACAGCACAGGTCTCAGATCAGTGGTAGGTGGTGATAATAGTCTTTGGTCTCAGTTCCCAGCAGTCCACTGACTCCAGATCAGTGTGGCTGAGGAGCGTTACCCTCCTCACCTGATACACTGGCTGAACACGAATTTGACTTCTACACACAACAGGAACCTTTAGCGCTTGCACATTTATCCACACAGCCTCCACATCCTGGTTGTAAAAATACAGTCTTTCATTGGTTGGTCTTTTGATTCTGATTAAATCAAACTTTATTTGTTGTGTGTTAAAAAAACGACTGCCACAATATACTTTACAAAAGATCCTGGACTCAACCCTGACAAAAGAAAGCTTGAGATGACAATTTCAGGACCCAGATTCAAATTCAGCCAAGACATCCTTAACATTGCAAGACACACACATGCAATTTTTACATTCAACAACAAGTGATTAAGTGAGCAGGTGGAACCAGTCCCAGTTTCAGTTCTCACCTGAGTGTGTCCTCATGTGTCTCTTCAGCTTGTAGGTGTCTCTGCTGGCATAGCTGCACAGACTGCACTGGAAGGGTCTCTCCCCAGTGTGGGAGCGAATGTGCCGCTTCAACTTGCTCACCTGGAAAAGAAAGGGTGCCTCTGAGATAGAAGTTATGAATCTGAGAGAGTGAGGCCAAAGTGTGCATGAGTGACAAACAGAAATAAAGAGTGTGTGTGAGTGCGGGCACACAAGCAAGAGAGAGTATTATCTCACTTCAACGCTGCAATAATCACACATGGAGCACTTGAAGGGCTTTTCATGGGTGTGCTTGTAGCGGCGATGCCTGACCAACTCTCCGCTGGTGACAAAAGCCATGTCACAGTCTGCGCATTTATGTGGCCGCGTTCCTGGAAAAGGAGCAAAAAATATGACAAACACCCGATTACAGCATGATAGTGTCATTGGAGTCTTCAGTCACAAGACAGGAAAACAATGGTGCTCGCGGGCATGCATGCACACACAGGTCATTCTGTTAACCAATATCCACTGTGTGTGATGAAAAACTACCCTACTTAAGTTCCAAGCATTAACATCTTCTGTGTTGTTGTCTGAATACATGGGGCACCCTCAATTTTGAGGCAAATGCATAATCATTTTTGAACACCAGCTACCCCATCACTGAAATTTTCAGCACTGAAACAACGTTTCTGCAGCCATCTTGACAATACACATTTTTGTGCAACCGACTTTGCTTATCCAAATCACAAAATTTATCATGACCCAACATACATATTGTGCATGTTTGCTCTGGAAATTTACATCTGAGTAATGCAATTCTGCGTTGTGTTTGGGGTCCATACTGGTGCAAGGGTGAGGTCCTACATAAGCAAAAAACATGTCAATTGAAAAGGCTAAATTTGAATAAGTAGCTCCACATCTGGTGGAGATCCGTTCTACCTCAATGAGCCTGTCAAAAATACGCCCACCCATCAGAGATCTGAAAAATGTCAACTGAAGGGGTCTTGCACATGGGATAGGTAGCATGTCCACAATAACTAATCATGAGATAGACCTTCTCTATATCTTCATACCAGTGTTAACTTGCAGACATGATTTTTTTCTTCAATAACAAGATTGCCAAACAAATAATGATGACGTACCCAAATTGATTCTTCATGTTTTTGAGGTTGATATTTACAAATGGGATGGATGGGTTGCTGACACTAAGCATCTAAATGAAAATAGGCTGTTTTATTTAAAAGATGATGCCTGATATAGTATCTAACCATGATTCATTCTGCTAGCAGTTCCTTAGCAGACATGGCAAGCCAACTCAGCGTTTCAACTTTTGTCAGTAACAAAGGTGTGTATGTGTGTGCTCAGATGTTCTGACCTCAGCTGCAGCTTTGTGCTCAGGAGTTTTGAGTGGACCAGTATATGCATTAAGATGTTCTGAGAGCCTCTTTATATGCATTCTCATGGTACCTGTGTGTGTGTTCAGGTGGTTCCTCAAGAGAGTCACTGTCCGAAACGCACGGCCGCAAAGGTGGCATTTATGTGGCCTTTCATCTGTGTGGCTCTTCATGTGGCGGTCCAGGTTAGACCGACGTGGACAGGTGTAGCTACACAGCTCACACTGGAACGTCTTCTTCACACCTAAGTTTGATAGAAAAAAGTTGCGTTTAACAGCTACATCACCACACTGTCACCAAAAATCAACGGCAACCAACTTTGTGTTGTTAAAGAAGGAAGATAAAGCAGTACTTTCACCTCTTTTCCTATGCGGATTATGAACTAAATTCTGCTTCACCCTTTACAGGGCATTGCTGTGTAACTATAACTTTTCCATGAGTATTGCTGTAACATTCTCTTCACTCACCTTTCTTCTTAATCTTAGTGGGTTTAGGGGGCTTCATGTTCCCCACCACCTTCTCAGCATTGACCTCCGACAGCAGCCCCTCCTGCTGCTCCTCCTCGAAGTCATACACGGACACATCCATGTCCCTGCCCTCCTCAGTGTCATAGCGCAATTTGCTCTTCTTCGTCTTCTTGGTCTTCTTGATTGGTGGGTGGTAGTCGGGGTCTTTGGCCCAAGATGGGTCTTCGTTTTGGGGCTCCTGTGATTGCTCCTCCGGCGGCAGGTCTTCCTGCTCCACCGTCTCTACCTCCCCATTCGCCCCCACCTTCACTACCTGAGAGAAGGACATCCATGCTCAAGCATCAGAAACGCCATAATTCTACAACTGCTAGAGTACAATCAAGGCTCACCATCCACATACTCCCCTTAAGTATTATTAGGCTCTCCCTGGTAGCCAAAACAAGGCTTGCCAGAATTTTCTATATTAACAAGAAAGTAGCTTTTCATATCCTTCCATACCTCCATTCACTGAGGTTATACACAAGTAAACTTTATGGGAAAAATGGAGATTGATGTCTCATAATTAATTGCCACTAGAATATGTATTTCATCATCTATAAATTAGAGTTGTCTGAACTTCAGGATGACAAGGGAATGAAGAAAAAAACAAAGAAAAGTTGTCAGACAGAGAGGGCTGGAGATAAATGTGCCAAGTTGCATAAAACAGAAAAGGCATTTGTACCTCAACATAACAGTGACATGATATGAAAACACCATTTCATGTTTATTTTTTTGTTTTCATTCACAGTGGATTATTTGCTAACACATTAACTCAGTCTGGCACACACATTTGCACTAAAAGTAAAAATGTCTATTACATAAACATCTTTTCTTTCTTTAAAACCTAATCTTGTAATCCTGCTCCAAATGTTCTGCCCTGTAGGATCAACTGTTTGAATACTTAAGTTTAAAAAAAAAAAAAAAAAAAAAAATCAGACCTCAACAAAAAAAAAAAAAAAAAAAATATTGCTGCCTATTATTCTACAAGTGTTTACAAAGCTATTTCTCGGGCTCTGTGGCTCCACCAAACCACACACAGGGCCATACCGTCCAAATGAAAACAGACAAGAACCAAAATGGATCTTCCTAGGAGCAGCTATACAACCAAAATCCCCCCAAAGAAAAGGCATAAAAATCACCAAGGGAAAAGACAAAGAACCCTTCAACAACATTCTAGTATCTACAAACCTCTCTTACCTAGGTTAAAGTCTTAACAACATGACCACTAATCTCAATTTGCTAAAACGCATCTGATTGATTCTTAAGAATTCTGGAACAATCTTCATGGACATGGGAATCAAAAGTGGAACGTCTTGGGTGATATGGACCCTGTTATGTCCTGTGAAAACCATACACTTTACTCCATGGTAAGCAAGTCAAGCCTTTCAGTGCCATCATTGAAATAACCTTGACTGCTGCTCTGTATCATTAAATTATACGAAATGATGTAAGGCCGTCCCTTCGTGAGCTAAACTTGATGTGCAGCTATGTCTGACAGCAAGGCACTGATCCAAAACACGCAAGCAATTCTACATCGTAGTGGATGAATAAAATTAAATGTTTTGAGATGACCTAGTCAAAGTCCAGATGTGAACTCCAGTGAAAGCTGACCAGAACATCAAGCAGTTCATGCTCAAAAATAAACGCGTCACCATGCAGTGGGCCAAAATTCCTCCATGTGGTGTTGAGAGACTGATCAACAACTTCAGGAAACGTTTGGCTGCGTTCCTTGCTGCTGAATGTAGTGTAGCCAGTTACTGAGTCTAAGGGAAGGATTACTTTTTCCACACAGGGACATTTGGTATTGCATAACATCCGTTCATAAATAAATTAAATAAAAATCAACATTATCAAGATTAGTGCTATTTGTTTGCTTTGGTTCCTTTTTATCTAATGAGGTTTTGGTTGAAAGTCTAAAACAGTCAGTGTCGCAAATATGCCAAAATACAGAAAATCAGACAGGGACGCACACTTTTTCATGCCACCATAATTAGTGGCTACTGTCAGACGAAAAATCCTCAGTCATCACTTCTGCATACGTGCAGATACAATTCTACCCAAAAAAGCAAACCAAATATGTTTCCTTTTGAAGTACCTAAGCGATTTAATACTGTCTTTGGAGACAGCTGCCTTGTCACTGAAACACAACCGATGAGTAAGCAAAATTAGTGGCCTTGATTAGCTGAATCACCCATTCTCATCAACAAACATTCTTAAGTTCATTCCTATGTGAATAAGACTGCTTTTTTAACTTTCTCCAAAGAAATTAAGAAAATTAAAGTCCACGCATTAAATCTGGAAGATATCTCTATGGATAATGACAACACAAAACACAGACAAAAGTGGGGACTGAAAAATGGACTAAAGTTTGGGTGAACTCAGTTTCAATTGTCATTTTAGGAAATCAAACCATTCATTTAAAATCTATGGACAATGTTTAATTCAATAACTGTAATTAGTTTTTTATATTGATTGAACTGAAATGGTATTTATCCATAACTTTAGTATACACTGGTCTGCACCCATTCAGATTAATATTCACCTGAATTCCAAAACCAGAATGACTCTGGCAGTGGAATGCTCAAAACGTACCTGGAAGCCCTCGGGTAGAGGCAGCGTATGGCAGATGACAGGGTCCCCATCTTTGGGCAGGGCAGAGGTATCCATGAAGGTATCCTGTAGCTCATCCACAGCAGAGGCCGAGATGGGCACACCTGAGACGGGCACAGCCGACACGGGCACCTGAACGAGCTGCAGCTCGCCAAGCCCCAGCTGCTGCTCCTCCATGTTCACAACCTGCAGGGTGATGATCTGGGTGTCGTCCACAGTGGTGACCGTGGCCTCATGAGCTGTGCCCACGTCTACCCCCACCCCCACTTCCTGGTGGTGTTCCATCACCTCAGTCTTCATCTGCAGCAGTGCAGGGTCAAGAGAATCCATGACCATCATCTCCACCACACCAGGTTGCTGCTGTTCTTCTACAGCCTCCATTCCCTCCGTCTGCGCCTGCAACAGCTCCACCCCCACCTCTTCGTCAGCCCCACCCTCACGCCGCCGCTGGTATGTCTTGCAGTCCTTGGCCTTGAAGGAATCGCCACCCTCCTCCACAAGAGTTTCAGTGGGCTCACCTTCCATCCGTATGGCCTGTGAACCAACATACAACACCCAGAAAAAACATTTACTAAATGCCCACATGAACTTTTGCATCAATATACCCTGTTGTCTTGCACAAAACAGAAAATATAAACTAGCACACTATCCAGAGCAACTTACACAGATCACATTAGGAAACAAAGAAAATATCTGAATTTCGCACTGAAATGTAGATTAAGAATACTATCCTTCATACCAAAACAATTTATCTAAAATCCACTTTACCTGCATTAGATAATAATCTGACCATGATGGAAAAAGTCATTTTAATTAGACCTGAGCGTTTTCACACAACACATTTAAGCACTTGCCTTCATCTTTAGTCATTTGATGAACCCAATAAAATGATATGTGGCTGGACAAGCACTTGACAAAGATTGTGTAGCTGGGCATAAGGTTAGCCTTGTTTCAGATGCGTTAAGTGGGTGTTCAGCTGCATTTCACACCAAATTGGGCAGTAGAAAGAAAAGGAGGGTTAGTTAAACCTTATAAGTTAGGAAACTATATACTAAGACTTCCCCATATCCTACTCACTCTCTTTGAAGACCCTCAACCAGATACAATTATAAGGGAAACCACCTGCATGTATTTACAGATCTTTGTTTCTGTGGAATCAGCTAGGATATCTGTTCTGTCGTTATTGCTACCTAAACCAGAACCTAGTTAAAATAACACATTTATTTTACATTTATACTTTTTACTTTCAAAAGCCATTAAGTACTCATGACGTCTAGCATTCAGCAGTTTACGACTGAACTGGATCTTGTGTTACAGTGAGTTAGAACCGAATTTTAAGGACAACTGCCATTGTACACAGCATCTATGTTACAATTAAAGATAGTACACAATTCCAATGTAGATGTGACTTGTGTGCAAGATGTAGCGTGAGAGTCCGAACTCCAAATCTTATCTTAACTAGCAGAGTGTTCGAACATCGTTTTGATACTATAGACATTCAATTAAAGCATAACACCATCGACAATAAACCACCGTAAGCAGTAAGATCTAACAATAATTCAGGCAACGGAGACAAATTTTACTTAAGCCTTGTTGACCCCCACCACCAATGTGGGCTGTAAAAGGTTTCAGCTACTACTGCACAATCAAGTCAACAGCGCACCTCAAGAAGTAACGACTTATAAAGTTAGATTCTTCTTGAATAAAGACACTCGAGGGCTGAAGTACTGTACCGTTAAGTGTTCTAGTAACACAAAATTATGTGAGTCCAAACAAGCGAAGACAGAACATTTGCTAGCGCGCCATGGTAACGTTAACAAGCTAGTTCCGTTCTGCAGTTTACCTAAAGTTACGAACTAAAGTCAACACTGCCCAGTAATGTTATCTTTTGTGTTTAGTAATAATTCCATCTATAGTGAGCTGTCAGTATTAGATAGTTAAAAAAAAGAGGTGGTCTGCTTTGTACACTCCCTTAGAGGAGCAAAAGTATGATAGCCCAGTGATAGTCATTGCGCAAACGTACCAGAGGAAACAAACCTGAACTATACTAGGATAGCAAAGTAGTGAACTTTTGATGTCTTATTCCAGCTGACGTAAGAAATCACGTTTTGAAACAAAAATGTTAGACAGTAACATCACGTGGGGAGTCACAGTTTGATAAATACGTTGATAAAGCGGATTTGGTTAATTGCGAGCTTGTTAGTAAACTTGCAAGCTATTTTAAGCTAACAAGCAAGCTAACTTCCTGGTTGAGTCTCGAATGCTAACTAACAAACTAGTGTAACGAATGTTAACAATACCGATAATGTTTAATGGTTTCGCCATTATTGTAACGATTAAAAATTTGGGGCTGCTGTATGATGATTGTAAATGGGTTCAGCGACGTCGAGGCCGAATATGATGTACCAAATTTGTTTTGCAGTAATGGACGGCGGACGACAATTCTCAGTTTACCCATGGAAAAACAGACCCAAGTGTAGAATGCAACGCACAGTAGATACAGTTCATGCATCTAACTAAGATTTGAACAGAATAAGGAGGCGCAGCCGATTAAATATTGTTTGAACATTTTATTACATTATCTCTATTACTCTTTGATATTACAGCCAGTCCAAGATTTCTACCCATCTAAAAGAGGAAACAAAGAAGAGAAAGAAAATGGACGCCTGGCCTAAACATGCTCCCTAAACAACGGCAGCTTTACAATCACATGTACATCTACATTTGATCAAATGCTCACTTTTAAAACACTAAATACGCAATCGATACCCTGAACCTCTGTGTTAATAACGTTTTTGCAAGCTAAATTTTCAATAACGATAGAGGGAGACAAATACCCCCCGCCAGTCGCCAGAACCGGGAGCGCCATCGTGACACCTAGAGGCCGAATAAAGCTCCTGCAAAAATTCCCTTTCTGAAAAGTGGTGCTGTTTTACCCACCCTTTTCGTAATTATTCGCTCAGTTCACTGAAAAGCAGAGAGTCAGTTCTGTAGTCCTTCGGCGATGGTGTTACACGTACCCTTATGCAGCCGCAGTTTTAATCCTCCCTTACCCTGCTTGGCAGAGTGGCCTCCGCACAAAATGGCGGCGTTTAGGTCAGACATGCGCATGCGCGTGCAATTTTGCCTGGTGGATGGGAGGCGGGTGCAAGAGATGGTGGCGAGAAGAATTGCAGGCAGTACTTCATTCAGGAACCACTATCTAATGTGGAACAACTGGCTTAATATTCGAACCCAACAATTCACCAGGTCCCTAATTTCGTTGGTAATAACACACGCACATATAGTCAGCTACAAGATTCTTACAGCCAGGTATGTAGTCTATAAAAAGCAATGGTTACAAACAGTGGGTGACTTGTTAATTTTTAACGGGTGGGGGGCTTGATGGCCCAATGGGAGCACCCCCCTGCCCCAACACCACCAACCAACAGACACATTTGTAAAATGGTGATGGCATCCCCCCACATCCCCCCTCAAATCGCTAAAAACTAAATCGTTAAAAACATCAATTCTCACATAGGCCTACACATTACATACACAAACTACTCGTACATTCTGCTCAAAGGCATATGATTAATGAATGTAACCTGTAATTGAGCTTCTGATATGGCATACCATACATAACAAATAGCCTACTCCAGACACTGAATGAATTGTTTAACTGACGTAAAGCAGTGAAAATTGAAACTAGACACGACAAGCCTATTCTGTATTTAGCACTATTGGCTGATCTGTTTAGTATGCAACAACATGAACTTAATGCAGCCTACTTCTTTTCATCCTACTCTACTGTCAGGCCTCACAGTTGTAAGAATGAAAAGGCCTGAGAAAATGTTATTTAAAAAATGAGAACATTGAATTTGTGTAACACCAGGTTACTTTAGAAGCAGCACTTTTATTTGGCATCTGGAAAAGCTCTTAAGGGTTTCAAACGTTGTCCCATCTCCCTCTGGTGTCCAAATTATAGCTATTCACAATAATTATTAACAATGAACAATTAATTTCAGAATGAAGGTGTGAATAAAAGGAGGAGAATATATACAAGACCTTGTATAGACAGCACGTTGATCTGTGAGTTTCCAAATCAATGGGGGCAACTTGGATATATCAAAAGAAGCCTAATTGTTAGTTCCTGACTTGCAGGTGCATCAGTCACATAAACAGCAATTATTTCAAATGCCAAGGCACTGTACAAACATCCAACATATGAAACCCTTAACCACAGAAAATTAAATAGAGTTGAATGATTAATCTTTTAGTCTTTTTCCTATATGAGAATCGTTTTATGGTTAGAGAAAGCTAAAACAAGTCTTTGATCCACAATGTCTGTTGCCAACTGTTAAACATTATGGTATGGACAGCCAAGTGTTCCCAATGGTGCAAATATTTTCCCTTCATTTATGTGTCCCAATATTCCAACAAAGATACTGCCCCATACAGACCGCTAAACAAATTTGAGTGTTTCATGAACAAAAGGGTGAAGTCAAATAACTTCCATGGCCTCCACAATCAGAAGATCTGAACATCATTGAACCTTATGGGAAGTTATGGAGCACAGAGCATGTACCATGTAGTTTCCACTTCCTTCTTCCCTTAAAGAAATGAAGGCTTTCCTTCATGACTCTCCCACTACATGCAGTTCAGCCTCTGAATGAAGTTTATCTGAAGGCTAATGGCCCTGCTCTTTCATTGTTTCTTTTATGTTGTCAACACCCAATATTCCAGGGGGCTGACAACATATTGCTGTTTAATTTAACACTGTTGTTTAATTACGTGTTGTTTAATTACATGCCCAGTCCAACTGTTCATTACTTTGCATTTTGAAGAGATAGTCCTGTAAATTTTAATCCCTTTTCTATGCAGCATTTTGTGAAGTTTTTAATTCATGTTAATGCTTTTTAATTAAGGTTTATGCATAACATATCATGATAGTTTTTTTTTCTGCAGCCACATTAAATATTGAGTATTAGTAGAAAAATTATATTCCTTCTTCTGTCGTGAAGCTATTTTGGTTTTTATGTGTCCAGCACTGGAATTGTATAGCACCATTGTTTATTGCTTGGTATTTATTCAAAATTCAATTTAACCAATGATACTGAATTAAAAGTTGTGTACATGGTATGTGGTAGGCTACAGTAATATAATTGTTGATAAACTTGTTTATTTTGGCAGTGACTCAGTTTTGAAACGAGGCATTTAAAGAGCTACTTGGCAACTGCCGGCCAATAACAGACATTAATTCGCCAAGATATGTGTCTGTTTTATCAAAAACGCCTATCTTATTGGACTTTGAATAAAACTGAACAAGCTCGCCCCGCAATATGATTCGTCAGAGTAGTTCCACTCAGCAGTGACGTAGGCGGAAATAAATGGCGTCAGATTTGAAAATTGTATCTATACAGCTAACGGGAAAAACTCTTTGAAAGAAGTGCATCAGATAAAAGGTTCGCGTTGACTGTTAGCTGAGAGTTCACTAAAACAATGAGGCGAAGGAGCAGCAGCACCAGTAGTGGAAAATGCACGTCAAGAAGGCGAAATGACAGTTTGGGTTTTGATGAATTTGGTTTCGCCCTGAGTAAGAAAAAAGACCAAAAGCTGCAACATCGAAGTCATGATTACAGGTAACCCAAACGTTATTTTTTGTTCAAACCAAACTCACATTGTTTGCGTCAAAGGCTAAACTTGATATAGCCTACAGAAATTTAAGCAATATTGCAAGTAAATCAGTTTTAGGCGTTTGCGTCGATTTTAACTGTGGCTGCTATGTGCCAGTGCCTGTTCTGGCAGTTGGACAAATAGTGACAATTTAAGCACTGTATTTAATAGCTAGCTAATGCATTTCTGCAAATGTGTTTCTGACAGCTACCCTCAACCGAACACTGCGAGGGTAAAGGAGTTGTGCGAACTTCTCAGTTATTGGAATGGCTCTAGCTTTATTTGCAGAAACCAGGTAAGTTTGATCCACTTCGATCTTGATGTTTATGGAGGGAACATTAATATGACGTAAGAAGGCCCTTAAAACATGAAAAAATAACCGTTACTCAACAATACATTGCAATTAAGCACTATGCACATGCACCATTGACTCCCTTTTATGAGGGTATATCGAAACACATAACATGATTTAACCGGTTTAGTCAGAAAAACAAAAACAGGGAAACAGTTAACCCGTATGTATATTAAAACAGAATATGCTTGTTTGTGTTTCTCTGTCACATTTATTTGTCTGTATCACAAATACGAAAACGTTAATATAAAATGTTATTTATTATGTCCTTTATTAACGGTAAGCCTAATGTTGTACAGATTGAGATATTACATTATGTCCTATGATTTCCAGAGGAGGTTGTCTAATTTGCCTGCATGCACTGCATTGGAGCGACTCCATCAATCGCCGTCAGTGGAGTGAAAGCAGAGATTTTGTTGAATGCCTAGATCATTTCATAATTAGCCAGTTGTATTTCTCAGTTCTCCAGTTTTACAAACAATTTTCTAATCACACAGAAAGTACCACAGACATGACCTTGGTGTCTTTAGTGGTAGTTAAGGCCATAAATACAACCCTGTCCCTGATATATGACTTTGTTTGAAGTGCTTGCCAAAAGACAAAAGCATTACACATTGGTAAGTGCTAATATTTTCCTTTTTATTCATTTTCTCAGATTGAACGATTCATCAGAATAGGAATCCCCCCAACTCTACGAGGACAAGTATGGAAATGTCTTCTGAACACTGACACACTAAAAGAAACTAGCACTTTCAATTACCAGGTAAGAAAACATAATTCTTATAATCACCTTAAAGCCTAATAATGACAGACCAGTGTTGCTTGTGTGGTGTTCATTATTCACTGAACTTGTATTTGTTTTGCTAAAATGAGGCATGTGTTCTAGAAATGCCTGAAAGAAATCCGGGGGCTCCTTGTTGACCTCGGGGTGAGCGAGTACAGTATCCTCTCTGCCATAGCCACTCTAAGCGAAACTGAGATGGAGATAGGGTCCTCTCAGGACCCCCCTCAACCCCCTGAGGTGTCTGCTCTGTCAAGCAGCGATGTGGCCATCTTTCGACAAATCTCTCTGGATCTCCGTGAGTTCATGCACTGATTCCTTACCTGAAACTTTCAAAGAGTGATGTAATGTAGAAGAATTTCCTAGGTGTAGCAATGCAACAGTGTTTTTGGCACCTACCCATAAAACGTTTTTGTTAGGGACCTACTAGCTTTTTGACTTATGACAGACTCTATTGGGATTCAATACCTAGTTGGCAAATTACAATATCATTGGACTCATATCGACAGTTTTACAGTTCTGTGGACTGTCTGTGATGCCCAGGGGGATCCATAATAGTTGAAAGTGGTTTTAATCCTTCATTCACTGAAATCATTAGTAATTATTTATTTATTTATTGTTTTCAAAAATAGAAATACTACTAGCCTTAATTTGTGTATAATTAGCCTGTTATAATTTAATACTGTTATTTATATTTTGATCATCTCACTCTGCTTCTCATCTACATGCCTGCATTTTTTAATTATACTTTTTTGCAAGCTCTAAGCTCTAAGGTGAAATTTTGGGTTTTGATTGGCTCACCAGTGGGGTTTAAACATTTTTGGTGAATTGGCCATTTTTCAACACCAAGATTTTGCTCCCAGATGCACCTGGATTTCCCAAAAAAATCCAAGGTGGTATTTAAAAGTGAAACTTTTAGAGGAATCAAACATGTCTTTTGTAAATGGAATATTGATTTAAAAGCCCAACTGCACACAGCCTAGAAAAATGTTGTTAGGAAAAATAGCAGGTGCTCACATCAGCTGACACATTTGAAATTATGACTTTTGATACAGAATTATTGTAACTTTTAGATTTTTCTCCAGTTTTTTTAGATTGTGAACCAGTCCAGTGCTGGGGTGTATGTTTGTCTGAGTTTCTACTGTATCTCAGTTTTGTCAGTTGACTGATCAGTGTGAAGCTCTGAGCTCCTACTTTGTGTGTGGTTTGTCCATACAATTTGATATTATCCCTAAATAATTAACTCAAGGTTAATTGAAAATGTATGAGTAGAAATTGAATATCTCCCTCTTTGTGCTTCCTTTTGGTAGAGTAAAGTTGTTGTGATGTTTTTACATAAATCAAAAAGTCAAACAACTGGGGCGATGCCTTGGTCCCTGTGGAATATGCTATTAGACTTGAATTCTTTGAGACACTCCAGGATTTATTTTTTGTTTCTGAGGGCATGCGGTAAAGAATATTTTGTTGTAAGATGATTTTGTGTTTTTATGCAGAGAGGTCATTTCCAACCCATCGCTCTTTGATGGGGGACTCTGCAGAAGCTATTGAGGGCAAGGCAAAGCTCTTCAGAGTCCTCACTGCCTATGCCAAGTACAATCCCCACATAGGATACTGCCAAGGTGAGTCTGTCATAGAACAATGTAGTAGCAATGGAATAAAGTAATGATCATGTTGCAAGTTGCAGTTATGGGGTCCAAGCCACAATGAAGCTAATAAATGTTCAGCTGGTGTACAGGACCCAAGGTGACAAGTCAGAGTCATTGAGTTGGTGTTTGAGGCTGATCTTCTTCACCCTACAAAAATGCACAAGTTAGTTTTGAAATGATGGGATCTTGCTATGAGATGGCCTTTGGTGCCGACTTGACATTAAATACCAAATAAATCAATAAATAAATGAAATGATGGGAATTGGTCCTGTCATAGAGCCCTTTTGAGAATAGCTGATGTAATCATTTAAGGTCGTTTCTATTAGCTTGCTATAATTTATGAAAAATTAATGTCCCTGTCTGACTAGGGAAAAATGATAATTGTGATTTTCCTCTCAGCACTACTTTAGCATGGTGAGTTTTCTTGAGAATCATTTATTTACATTATTTGCATGATGCCTATTCTTCTGTGGAAAAAGTGTTAAATATTTTTAACCTGTGAAACATGGAAATGACATCTGGAGTTGTTTGGTTTGTACATTGTTTAGACTGAAGGATACAGGGGCTTGGTCAATAATTGTGATGGGGTGGAACGTCTCAGATATTGGATATGATTGAATTACTGGTAAGGAAAGATGTGAGACAAGTTTTTATTAAACGCAGAGAAATGTGTATATTCCCTTGTTTATGGGTTTTTAAATCACCAGCTTTTGCCAAGACGAAAATCACTTATCTACTGCTTTAGTGTTACAGGTTTAGTGCCATTCTCTAGAATTAACTGTGATGCTTGACTTGTCTAAAGTGAGGTTGATGACAGTGCTGAAGTCACCTCCAGTTATTGCTCAGTTTGAAATGTTGTTTAGTGAAGAGAAAAAATTGTATAGCAGAAAGTAGGACCATCCGTATGGGACCGTAAATTTTGCAATGGTGATATGATATCTGTTAATGGAGGCATTGATAATGGCATATTCTCCTTCAAGATTAGTAACGGTAGTCATGGATTCATCAAATTCTTTTGTTTATAAGAATCAGTGCACATCTTTTCTTTGAGATGTGTGTTGATGAAAATACTTGATTGAATTCTAAGTCTTATGTTCTGAGGTTAAAATTCTATAAAGTGAGTTTCTTGCAATAGGCATATGTCTGCCCATAGTATGATAATATGATTTAGAATTGTAATTCTCTTTGGCTGTGAATTAATCCCACGGATGTTCCCAGTTATGAATCTGAGAGACATATTTTCTAAAAGATTGATGTGGGGATATAATTAATTAAATTAATTGGACTTTACATTTGTTATGGAGTCTGTGAGAGAATGCAGTCCCTATATCAAACCTTTATGTGAAAATTCAAAAATCAAATTACTTTTATTGTCGCATTACTTGACAACAGTGTACAGGTGAGTGACAGTCTTTAGTGTAGGCTCTCGCAACATCACAGTCTAGAATATAATAAAAGAAGATACATATAGAGATAAAAATAAGGTAATAAAATACAGTTTAAATATTTAAAAAATTATGAAATATAGAACTATATATGCACACTTAGGGATGTAAGCAATATAAGTGCTATATGTGTACACCTATACACTGTTTTGTATTGCAGTATTGCACAGAACTGTATTGCACAGGGCTATTTTGGCATGTGGAAGTGACAAGTGCATGAGTCCAGGAATAGTGTGATGTGAAGGAATTGTGACACAAATGTAACAGCTGGAAAATGAGAAACAGTTTGCTGTGGTGCCTCTTACCAGAGTGCTTATGGGAGTCTTTACATTGAGGTGAAAATTTGTCTGGGTTTTAGCTCTAGTAAAGTTTTCTTTTTGACCACATGGTGGGAGCAGAGTACAGTTTTTGTTTGTTAGTAACGGGCTGACACTAGTCATGTGTGAATGAGGTATTCTGATACATGCGACCACATTCTTCCATTGCTAGCTGTTTTAGGTGAATCCTGAGCTCTACATTACAAATGCAAAAAATGTATACCAGTATAGAGGTAGTCTCGCAGTAAAGATACTCTGTGAGTCTCACAGTCTCACAGTGTATCTGTATTTATCTTTTTTTTGTTTAGGAATGTCCTACATTGCAGCAGTGCTTCTCATGAACCTTACTGAGGAGGATGCATTCTGGGCTCTGGTCACCCTACTGGAGAGACCCAAATACCTGTCAGGGCTGTTTGACCACTCCCTGGAAAAGTAAAAGTTCTTTATCCTACAGGGTGTATATGTATGTAGTAACTTACATGTGGCAGGGAAGTAATATACTCTGTAATAAAAGAAAAATTTCATCGTAATTAAATAAGCATTTTCCGAAAAAAGAGAGGATGAGTGTATTACCTTGAACAGACATTGTTATATTTTTTTATTGTGCCTCTCACTCTTTGTGTGGTCTTGGAACAGTTTTCTTTTTTTTTGTTTCCAATAGGGGTGGTAATTATAACCTGTCTCGTTTTTTCCTTTATAGAATCCAGCACCAGGCAAGAGTCTTTCACCAACTTCTAAAACACAGAAAACCATCGCTTTCCCAGCATATAGTAAGTGAAAGTTCTTTCATTTCCTTTTTTTGGCCTTGTTGGTCAGAGCTTCCCTACTCTCAGCCCAAGGTGCTGTCAGTTTAGAGAGATTGGAAAGGGAAGTTAGAGTTAGCAAGGCTTGTTTCCAGCAATCGGACTAGTTCTTCTAAGCATTACGTTATGTTGGTGTTGTAATTGATTTGGATCGCTGTTTCCAAGTCCACCTACACAATTTCAGGATGTTTTAGAAGAGGCAGCTGACCAATAGCTTCACAGCACAGCATATTGCCAGAATTGTGGTAGACTCAAATCGCAGCAAGCTCAGTTATCAGCCTGAGAAGTGAAGCTGGAGGCCTCCTTGTTTCTGTAGTTGCCATTCTGTCCAGCTACAGTCCCTGCTTCCCATGCTCTGCTCCCTGCCAGAGATCCCAGCTGCTTCACAGCTGACTCTCCACACCACAACACTATTATGAATAAAGATCTGATTCTGCTGATTGCCCAGATGTTTCCTGGACTTGGTCAACAAAATGAAATTCCTACTGCCTATGATTGGCTTGCACCTGCTTTGAGGGGAGAGGGGGGACGAGAACAAACTCGTCAGTAGTATAGCACTCCGCCACCCCCCACCCCCGCTCACCTACCCCTGGAGGGATTTGCTTGCTCTACCTGTGAACTCAGCAATTTTGCTTAAAACTATGGAAAGAATAAGGGCACTTGGGAACCCAGGAGGCTCTTGCAGCCTCCAGCATATGATTCCAAAGTTATGTTTAAAAGATCCAGAACAAGATGATATCATCTGGTGCCTCAGCAATTTATGCCACTTGAAAAATCTATGTCTCTGGTTTATACTTTTATATTTAACTTCATAGAGTCATTTTGTGGAGCAATATGAGTCAAAGATTTTTCCTTAGTTTTGCATTTATGGTTGATTATTGTTTTTTTTTATTGTTTGTATTTTTTTAAAAAATGTGTGAATTTAATGTGTATTGTTTTGGTCACATCTTCCCAGGCCTCTCTCACAAAAGATTTTGATTCTTGGTTAGACTAAACTGGCTAAATAAAGGTTACATAAAATTTATGTGGAGAAGGAAAAAAAAAATATGGAATGGACTTCCTTGTTTAGGCTTTAAGTAGTGCTGGCCATGGATGTTTTATTACTTTAGTAGGCAGTCAGGCACAGTAATAGATGGCCTCTCTTTCACTCTATCCCGTCCCCTTTTTGACCCGACTCACCACACCCCCCTCTCTGTTCTCAGGAAGATTTAGGGGTGTCATCCTTGCACTATGTGATGCCCTGGTTCCTGACCCTCTTTACCTCCCTGCCCTGCTGGGACTCTGTGCTGGCGTTGTGGGATGTCATTATGCTGCATGGTGAGATTCTTTGCTACCGAACAGGGAGAGCTTCTCTGACACACCACGCCTTATTCCTTATGTTCATTTTTACGCACTTACTCTTGACATGCTCTAAAACGGACACCACAGTTCCACAACTGTATCAGATTTAGGTGTTTGTGCCATCAAGAAAGGGAATAGACTAAGCCATACAAAACCTTCTTTTTTGCACTTCTACTCTGAAAAACAAACATTTATAGGAAACAGTCAGTCAGACTTTGTCTGACTTTTTATCTTATTCACAAGCTATGATTAATCATTGCAAACTGCTATCAAACCAGGGGAGCACAGACCAGCATGCGTTCTTCTCTGGAATGTGTGATGTTTGAGCCGCTGCTTCTTTATAGAACACACTTCATAAGTTAATTCTGCAACAACCTTAATCAGTGGACCACACTTCCTATGTAACTTAATCAGGCAGACAGTGAGCTGAATTTACCGGTCTGTGTTGCTGAACACTTCTGTCCCTGGGCAGTCCTTTGGCCAATTACACATACACAGTGTGGCTGTCATTAAGGTCTGAATTCATTATCAGACCATGGATCCCATCCATATGCTGAAACTGTGATTCTAATCAACGACCCAACACAAATGATCCATGAAGATTTTATTTTGATATGGGTGGAATCTGGGGGTAAAAATTGAGATTGTGGGACAAATTATGGAACCTTAATTCTATTTTTAAAAGTGCTAGTTAAAGTATATTGTTGCCCATAACTGATGATAAAGAGCAAGGCTTTCATGTTATATGTTATTTGTGGACATACAGCCTACCCTACATGGAAAATAAGACCTTTAACATGCATGGGATTTTTACAGATTTTTGGTGGGGGGGGGTTGTTTGACAGGCTTGTTAAAGCAGAGAGGACTTAAGAATATGCTTTTCTCACACACACACACACACACACACACACACACACACACACACACACACACACACACGTATTATATATGAGGGTTGTGCCCCTGCCCCCATTTTTCCTGATTTCAGATATAAATTGACAGAGGAAGAATGTTACAGCTCAGGCAAATCCAGAAGTAAGGCTGTTGGGTATCTTTCTGAACTCTCTGTGACTGTATTTGGTAATATGGTCTTGCTGATACATTCATTCATACTTTTGCAGGGGGACTGTTTGACATGTCTGATTCCATGCTGACCCTCTCTGTCTCTCTCCCTGTGGTCTGTCCAGGTCTCCTGGCGATGTTTCGTGCTGGCCTGGCCATTGTCGAGCTTCTGGAACCATGCCTCCTACAGATGACGGATCATGCGCTGGTGCTACCCACTTTGCTGCGGGTACCTGTGGAAATGTGAGTCCCATTCACAAACTGAATGCCTGGAACGATCTTTAAAAGTCAAGATTGAAAGTTTGCTTGTATAGTAAAGAACTTGCGCTCTATATAGTCTGAGGGCACACCAGCTACCCACGCTGTTCCAGAACTTCCCATCAAGGTTCATCAATGTTTTTCGACTTTATCCTGGTCTTCATGAAACTGCTCTTGAATCTGTTGAGTCTGAAGCAGCCTTCATTTGGGAAATGGACAGAAAACTCTGCCCCTTTATATGTGAAAGTTATTCATTATTGTTTGCGCTAATGAGCTGTTTCTGATCTGGCAGTTTGGGTCAGTGGGTATTGGTGTAACTATGGCAACAGTGCTACACTCCCTCTTTGTGGGCACTGCTCTGAGGTTTGCTTATGAAGCCTTATGTCACAATGCCTCAGCTTCTGTCTGGCTACAGCCTTTTCATCTCTTCATTCCTGCTTTGCCGAATGCCACTGCATGACTGCGTTGCAAAATCGAGGGATTCTTTCATCCATCCGTTGTTTATCATTTGTGTGACTCCCAACTGACTTTGGACGACCCTCCTACTTTTAGATGTGGAGTCTTTTTTGTTCAGTGCTGTATATGTGCCTTGTCATATGGTCGGTGAATATTACTACTTGTGCCCCCACGCTGCTTTGACTTGCAATTACTGGTTATGCATACTGTTATCTCATTGAGCCCTGAGGTAGACCAGTCGATCTGCCGGCCAGATAACTACCCAGACATCTTTGTGACTCAGCCTTACTTCCATACAATGGTGCTTCACAGTTGATTATAATCGTAAAACGCTAGCCATTGATTTACGCCTTCAAAGCAAACCTGAATATGGAAAACATCTGGACTACTTCTGTCTTTGACGGGAGATGAAATGTCTTCATTTGCACATTGAAATGGCTTTTATCTCAGTTTTGTTTAAGTTAGGCTTGGGCTTTATTTTATTGAACTTTGTCTAATACAGCTGTGATTGGGGGGTTGAGTGAGGTGAGTGATGTTAGCAGAAGTTGGATCATTACAGGCTGGATCATTCTTCAAAGTGTTTTGGTTTGCTGAATGTTCGGTGAGTGTTTTATAGTTTTGCAGTTCCAACTGCAGTCCACATGGGGACATTGAGGTGAGTAGTTGCTGCCCCTGGCATGAGATCAGTGCCAGCAAGGTAATGATGTTTTTTTGTTTTTCTTCCAAATCCTCAGACACTAACCGACAGTCAGTCTGAGCCTGTAGAGATTCCTCCTTAATTCTCCATGTATTCGTTTATCTTGGTTTTTAAATCCTCAAATATCCAAGATTCCCAATTTTAAATATTTAACTCGCATACTGCAGTGTTATGGTTAGGCCATCTATCTATTCTGTCATTTAAAACCATATTATTGTCGCACCCCCTAAATAATTTTAGCAGATGGATATTTAGAGGCTTATTTTTCTGAATGATTTTTAAAATAAGGCAATTAACTTTGTTGTTAATGGGATTACTATTAACAAAAATAAAGTGTGAGTGGTTTATCACAGCTGAGACGGTCACTGTTCCCACACTGCAGACGAACCAACAAGTTCCCTATGAAAATTTGAATGTTTTGCAGTACTTTTCCTTAACAGCTGGGTAAATCTCCTGTCATATTTTGTCACTTACAGTAATAATAATCCTGTTGTGCATACATACGTACAGTGCAATCAGTAGTGATTTGTCCTAGAGTGCTGCAGCAACTATATATTCAAATAATTACGTAAATGCAAAATGAACTAGAATTACACAGTCCAGTAGATGACGGAATAGCTCAGCTGTAGAGCTGCTTCATCAGCAGAGAAAATTCAACAAGAAGGTAAACATAACCAGCACAGCTGTGTTCTATGTTTGCTGTAACCTCACTTGACTGCAATCACTGCTTTAGGCAGCTGGACCGCTGACCCGCTGTTAGTTCTTGATGCAAAAATGGATTGATGTGTTTGATCAAGGAAGTGGACTGTTGTTAGTATGTTCAGTATTGCTCTTGATCATTTTAATGATATTGATATAAAGAGAAGTTGTATAAGCAGATGACTGTCTAAGTCAAGAGTGGCTCCTTTGCAAATATAGTGAGTAGCCCTGGGTTATTGTGTCAGTAAAATGCGACAGCCACTTAAAGATCTCTGTTAAATCAAATGAGGCAGTAATCCAATGTAATACTGAGCCACTGTGTGCCATGTGTTGAGAAAATTTGGCCTGTTAAAAAAAAAAAAAAAAAAAAAAAAAAAAAATCTGAGCTCCCATCTCACTTAGATGTTGAGAGACTTCAAACAGTGTATGACTTGCAGAGTTTGCTGTAATTGTGAGGTAATACACTTAATACCGTTGACCTGTAATTAACTTGGGGAATCTGAGGCTGTGGGCCGTCTGCACTGTCCAAGGCTGTAAAAGTCAAGCTGATTTGACAGCTGCTGTTACCTTAAGGCCAACCCATGGACAAATGTGTAACAGGGCTTGTAATGTTCCTTCTAAGGTCCTGTGATTATTGTTTTTTCCAATACTGATAATTAAATACATATAATATGTATTCATGTTTTTTTTTTTTGTTTTTTTAAAGAGGAACAAAAATAAGCACTCATGTGTTGAACTCTTAAACCAAATACTGGTTATGCCCAAGGCTTAAATTTGGCTGGGGTCAGCCTGCGCTAAATAGAATGAATTACTTGCCTCTAGTGATTAATTTGCTCACATTTATTCATAATATTTGAAATAATAGTGAGACCATGTACGCTCCTATATTGAGAAATGTGAATTGCTGCATTCTCATGCTGAAGCTGGCTGGTAGTAAGATAACTAGCTACCTGAACTTGCTAAGTGGGTTGTTGGTGAAAGTAGATGCTTGCAGCCATACTCTAGACTGGAGACCACACAGCTCAAGAATCCCTCCAGCCAGTTTTAGCAAGGAGAGAGGTAGGGTGAGAAAGGTGAGGGCACAACTAAAATAGGATTCCACATCGATAATTGCTTGCTAATACATAGCCATGTTTCCATTTGGGTCATTCTTAATTGGAGCGATGAATAATATACATTTCAGTTGAACAGAGAGGAGAAAATGGAGATAACAGGAAAGAACAGAGGAGAAAAAAGGAAGTTGACAGATTACTTTCAAAGGCATTATTATCTGTAGACCTGTTGTGGGATCAGTGAACACTATGTACTGGGGGGGAGAGTTGAATGTGCAGTGTTGGACACTAAATTTGTGGCCTCCTGTCACAAAATGAGGGACAACCAGTGAGGCACCATATCCTCCATTTGTATTTCTAGAAGCCTCTTTCATACTGCTGTCTGTATTAGTTTTTATTTTACAAAGCTGTCCCTTTTCTTTTTTTTTTTTTTTTTTTTGTCGTGTTTTATATTTTATTTTTACCCAGCTGTAATAAGTATGTTTCTAATGTGTCACTGTCAACTATTAATTGTTTTGTTTTTGGCAATATTGTTTGTATACAGTCATGATAATAAAGTGTTATTAAACTGAAAAAAAAAAAAACTGAATAGTTAACCATACTGCAGGAAAAGATTGGCTATTTGAATGCACCATGGAACTCTCCCCTTAATCCTAAGGGTTATTATTTAAATTAAATGAAACAATTTTGTTATAATATTTTCTAAAAAGTATTGTGCCTCACAATCAACTCCCATTGCAATCCAAAGAAATATCAAACCACCTCGAAGTTAAGACATTTTAGGCAATGGGCAAACACGTGCACAGTTAATAACTACACTCAACAATAACCTATGCTTTTCCCTCATCTTTTATACATAGATTATGCAATGCAAAATATGGAAATTAAGTCAATCTTTTTATGCCAGTTTAATGCGGAGATTCCTATAATATCCAGCTCTTCAATCAGCATAATATTTAGCTGTAAATCCCATTCTTGCATAAATGGTTTCAGCACTTCACCTATGGTGAAAAGTCCTTTTTTGTTTCTCATGCTGCAGCCAAAACTGCATAGACTGGATTATTCACAGTCTGTTAATCACTGTTCTCTGGAGGACCAGGCAAGATGGAAGAGCTCCCATGGGCCATGGGACAACAGCTTTAAGACCGAGGGAGTTTAGAGTCACAACCCTGGGATATAATATAGGACCGGGTCCTTTTTGCCACCTGTGCCATACCAGGTTCCCATATCTCCTAATCTAATTTTGATGGGCAAAATGGAGAAGTCAAGCACCATTATGCTCTAAGATGATTAGGTTTTCTATGTTACCTCCATCTGGTGTTATTTTTTCCTTCCAAAATGTTTCTTTGTTCCATTTTAATTCAGACAAAATGAGAACAAGGGCACATGCTCTTGCCCCTCTCTTGGATCCTTTATATTTAACCACACTGTCCAAGTACTTGTTAAATCAGTTTGTTAAATCAATGGTTTGGTTATTGTTGTAACACGAAACTTAAGCACAAGATGTGTTTTGAATGAGGATACTTTTTCGTGAAATTCTGAATTGACCAGTGGCAAGAAGCATGGTTTCACACCAGCTGTGATATTACGTTCAGTGTAATTTGTTTGGTATTATTTATTTTTATCCAGAGAAATATTGCCACATTAAGAGTGAAAAATGTAATAACATCAGAGAGGCCAGTCTGATCCTTCTTAAAGTCCCTGTTAATAGTTTTATAATTTGTTTCCATGGGCACACAGTGCACTATGTAGGAAGTCAACCTCATAGGCCAGTGTGAGGCTAACTCCCTTTGTAGTGCACTATAGGTAATAAGGAGTGATTTTGGGTGCAGCTAATGCCTACACATACAAAGCCATTGCACAGCTGCTTCCATTGTTTTCAGTGGAAGGCCGGTAACTCTTGCATCTTGCAAATCCATTCATATCTTTTGTGACACACATCACAACTACTAAGGCTGTAATACCTCCTCTCAACTGATGTTAAGCTATATCTGGTGGCAAGGCTTCGTAGATGTGATAGCCAATGTTAGTTGTGCTGTTAAGGTAAATTTGGAAATGACTAGCCAGCTAACCTTAGCTATTGTTGTTCTAACCATGTTGATGCTAAAGCATCCCCTTGCCCCCTCTCTTTTTCTTGTTGTTTAATGTATTGCTATGGCAAAAATATGCGTGTCAGCAGAGCAGCGTATAGATAAAAGATGCTGGTGGGCACGTCCACAATCTGGCTGAGCTCATCCAATGCCCTGTGGTTTTTGGCCAGAGTAAAATATAGCTCCATGTGAAAAAGTGAGTTTGTTAGATTTTTGCAAAGCTACCCAGACGAGTGGGCATTAACCTTGGTTTTTTTTTGTTTTTAAAGAAAAACTTCACAAATACTTTTTTCTATTATATTTATAAGTTATATTATGGCAGTGACAATGAAGGTGTGGAAAAATACTAGGTATTGAATAAGCAAATATCAACCTTGTAATATGCCACAGATTGTTTTGACTTATCACTGTTGACGGATGAGTTTGTTTGTGTGGTGGTCACTTGTCTACCTGTTTCCCTGGGAACTTATTCACCTGTCTCTTGTGTTCAGTTTTATAGTGTGGTTGCATGTCCTCTCCTCTCGTCTCTTCCTTCAGCCCTGTAGTATGGTGACATGTCTGTTTCTGTTTCTTGATCCCCCAGTTCTCAGCACTGTGTGCTGATTCCAGCCCTGTGGACTATGGAGGTGCAGCAGTGGGAGATTGACTGTATGAACAGCCTGGTGCTGGAGGAACACAGCGAGGGACATTGTCATCCAGGTACCCTGTGCGGTGGGCACCACACGCATATTACAGTCAGTCAGTCAGTCATGCACACACACATACAGACAGACAGACAGACAGACAATCACTCACTCACTCACACATAAAATGAAGCCTTATACACTGCACATTACAACATATATACAATGTCATTGTTGTGCCTGTTGTCCTCAAAAAGCTTACTTGCAATATCAGTGTCATGAAAACATTCACAAATCTAATTTTTTGTACTTGAATTTCACTGGGAATAGAAGTATGTGCCTTAAGACATGAAGGAGGCTATTCATTTTGTCACTGCAAGGATTACCACAGCAGAGAATGGATGATGTTGATTGGATTTTTTTTTCTATTCATAAACATACTTTCCAGCTCTGTCTGTGCCAGCCCTATTACTTTTGGTATTTTCTCTCCACTACTGTGCACATAATTATGGTGATTCACAAAGAGGCAACCTGTTGGTGGAAATACCTCCAGCTCAGTGGGAGTGGTAGATGAAATGAAATCAGCCCTTTTTCTATGTATCACTGTAAGATAAAGTTTGGCAATATAGAGAAAATACCAAACATGTTTAATAATTCTGAAGTAAAGTAAGCAATGTCAGAAAATGAGAGGTATAATGTAACATTTGGAACAGCAAACAAGTGTTTTTTCCCTGCAAACACTGCAGTCTGCACCATATGCAAAAACTTCCAACCTGTACCATACACGCACTTAGTCTACACCCTAAAACACAGTTCAGTTCATATGTAAACACTTTTGTCCACATCAAATGCACACAGTGAGGTCCACATCGTATACACAGAGGGAGCTGCTGGCCACTCTAGTTCTGCGGATAGTGTTACCAGGGATACAGCCATTATCTGTTCCATCAATATATGGTGACACAGTTCTACCAACCTGCTTGTGTCAGTGTGCCCCCCACATGTCACATCTTGTGTTAGCTGCTGTGATAGCTCTCAGGCGGCTCAAACAATCACAGACAGCTTGTCTCTCAGCTCAACATCTTTGCCATCAGGGGTGCTCCACATATCCTCTCATCATAAATGTGCCATAATGTTCTGGCTGAGTGTCTTTGGAAGTTATTTGGAAACTAAAAATAAAAACAACCCAGAAACTGTTGAGGCACTTTTGAAATTCTGACATGGAAATGTATGCAAATTCTACTTTGCAAAAACGAAAATCTGTGTCAAGTGGGTATGAAAAATGAATATCATTTTTATTAACCCTCTCCACTCTGCCCTCTATACTAGTGCTGTACAAATGTGAATATCTCAAAAACATGCTGCATACAAACGGTTGAAGGCTTGAATTAAAGAAGAGGTTTTTATGATTCAGACATTTGAGAAAAAATAAAGTAGATGTATACAGTGTATACATAAATGCATAAAAATCCCCAAAATACCAAAGTTTTGTAGTATTGTGCCGAATATCTCAATGTTGAAGTCCTGAACCAAGCCAGAATGACCTTGTATTAAGTGCAAAAACATGATGGGTGGAAAGTTTTATGACGATATCTACAAGCATTTAATAAGTTTTTCCATAATTCCATAATTCCTCCTGAATCCCCAAAACTCCCCAAATCCCTTCATCTGCATATCGTTTTCGCCCAGGCATACAAAGTGATCAGAGAACTTTGTTTTTCTATGAGAACAAATTTTGTGCAAAATATTAAGAAAATCAGTCCTCACACACACTTATGCACATGTATGAGAGTATATTTTGGCTGAATTGTCCAAGTACCTCTTCAAAAAGGATTACTCACCCCTCCATCACATTTAAAATAGCACTGTGTCCCAAAACAATCATCATCTCTGTCTGTGTGCAACTATGCTCCAGGCTGATTGGAGATATTGGGAGTTGGGAATGGTGAGCGGAGGGCAGGTAAAAATACTAACTTTTATTTATTTTCTGATATTTGCTCCAATACAATATACAGAAAATGCACAGAACAAAAATGCTGTGATTATTTATGCCTTTTCTGAATTATATATTTTTGTTCCTATTCTGGACAACATTTTTGTCATGTAGATATTGTAGGAAGGATTGTTTTGAGATTGTTATCTGTGACTGAAGTGGTGAGGGTTGTAAAGAATGGGTATGGCGATTGGGAGGCTGGAGGTTTATTGCCTTGTTTTGAAAAGAGGAGGCTCATAAGGCTTACTAACAGCTTTATTATTGTGGGGATTTCTTACACTGTTGTTTTTATTATGAGAGGAGTATGAGGCAATCAATGGATAGTGGCATCTACCACTAGGGGGCAAAGGTATTTGGGTTAATGTGAGTTGTAAAGATATAGACCAATGGTTGTCAATAGGTGGCTCGTGGGCCAAATCTGGCCCACTGGGCATTTTCATTCGGCCTGTGAGTGTTTCACATGCCCCCATAGTTGAGCAGCCTCTTTTCCTACTATTATCGTGAAACTAGCCCATGTAAATTTGGTGATTCCGAGTTCTACCGCAACAGAGCAGTGCATGCTATAAATTGACTGAATAAACGTTTATGACAGTGAAAATAAAATTCATGTAATTGCAAACATACAGCGGCACTTCGAGACCAAACACCGATTGGTTTCAATCTCAACTTCCCACCAAAGTCTGCGGTACGTAAAGGAAAAATTGAGTTACAACGATCTGTGCTTACCATCCACAAAACCTCATCTGCTCAAGAGAACGCGATGGCTGCGTCTCTCCGGGTGGCTTTGCACCTTGCCAAAAGCAAAAAGCCTTAAAGTTGGTGATGATGTGTGCAATCGATATGTTAATCGAAGTGCTTAGTCATGACCCTAAAATAAAGAACACAGTCACAGAATTTATCAGACAAATACCATAGTCAGATTAATTTAAAATTAAGTTTCCTGTTTTCTCAATCAAAATGCACACATTTCATTATATGAACCTGATGGTAAGTTGTAAGTTATGAGCCCACTTTTACTGCAGTTTTTATGACTTACTAAAGAAAATGAAAATATCATATATTATTGGCCTATGATACAATGTAATATTATTATATGCTTTGTGCCCAACTGGTCTGCCATTCATTCATAAATGTTAAAGTGGCTCACCAACAATATTAATTGAAAATCCCTGATATAGACCAAGCAGAAGTTATTATCCAAAGGGTTTCTTTATAACAGCAGCAGAGCAATATGTGTTTTGCACAATGGCCTACACAATATGTGACTGGAGACATGACTGGGGGGGGTTGAAGGTCAAGTGTAAAACTCTGACAGATGTTCACTCAGACTGTTCAGTCATGCTTTGTTTGGTCTCTAGTGACCTCACTTTACCAGGTCTACAGTGACAGTGAAACGGTGGAAGTATGGCACATAAACCCATGTTTTTCCCCTACTACTGCACAATCATATAGCTTTTCTGAATTTCTCAAGGAAATTGATATCTTTGCAACCCCCCACCACCCCCAATTTCATTGCAGTCCTTGAAAGCCCCTCTAAACCAAAAGAGTACCTTCTTTACCCTTGAAAATTAGGAAACATTTTGTGTTGTTAAATGTAGAAGTCATCAATAGATCTGACCCTTTGGGATATTCAAGTAGCAGATTAGATTTCACTGATTGTGCTGTCCAGGGACTGTGAAGTGTGGATGTGTGCACAATATACCCATTATTCCTGGCCCCTGGCCCTCTGTAGCCAGCTCATTGAGATAGCATCAGACACTCATAGTGCTTGTTCTCTTCCCAGCATCTCTTCTGTTTAAAAGAGGACGGGAAGCCAAAGACCATCTGGGAGGAGAAAAAAAACTCTCCTCACTGAATAGATTTGAAAGGACTTTAAAGTAGTTCTGGGGGGCGGCAAAATAAAACCCTTGGACATGCTTCTATTCTTAGTTAAAATTCTGTCTTGAGTCTGTCATTTATTTTGTGCTGTACAGGATATCTGAGCGAATTTTTCATATGAAAATACTTGCTGTTATATTATTGTTGCAGTAATTATTAGAGGTAAATGTACAATTACAATTGTAAGGCATAATCCTGACAACTGCCTTACTTGCTCTTTAAAAAGTTGGTGCTGTAGATTTTTTTGGTGCACTCTTACTTTAGTTTAGGTTTTGTTTAGGTCTTACTTGAAAAAGAAACATTGTAAATATGAATGATAACTCCTAAAAATGGACTATAGTACGTGTTAAATCCTGGCTTTTTTAAGGGAATAATTAATTTCCCATTCCCTACCACATTATGTTCCTGCTGCCCACAAATTGAAACATGTTGAGAAAGTCTAGTCAACAGGGACATCTGTGTTTGGATTTTGTCATTGTTATTTACCAGACCTGGGCCAAATACAGATAGTAATTGCATATTTTTATTTTAAATACTTGTTTTGTGTATTTAATTATTTGCAAATGCAGTGGGCCAAACAAATTACTTTTACTTGAATGACTGTTTTGAAAAAGCAGATACTTTTATTTGAAGTAGTTCAAATAATTTAAAAAACAAAATTTAAAATATCTTCCTGTATTTTTAAATGATATTTCAAATAAAATTTCAGACCTCTGTCTCCCAAACAAAAATACTCCCTTTCATGTTTTTTTTCAGATCAGATGTTTGAGACACTAATGTGTTTGAAGTGTAACAAGTCCTCTGAAGAATAAATATGAGTATGTGTTTTGAATAAAACATGATGAAGAAGTAAATGTTTTTTATGTCTGACTCATGGATGCACACTCAAAAAATGGTTTTCAGTGGTTGTTTGTTTGACGTAACAAAATCTACAGACGCAGTGCATGTAGAATGCATATAAATGAGGTTTTATGTCTGAAGCATGATTGCATAGCGTTCTATTCACTCAATAGGTGAGGCTTTCACTATGCTTGATTATTTAGTGTGCGAACACCTTGATTCAGTTACTTACTTTCAATCTATACAATGCAATCAGTTGGCAGAAGCCAGATATTAATGAACTAAGGGTTTTTTAAATAAGTGTTTTTTTTTTTTTAAAACTGTTTTGAGTTCATATTACATAAATTGATTATTTTTCAATGTGTTCATGATATAATCATGTTTTGAGTTAATTTTAAGTGAAAATTCCCAACATGCCTTGGTGACAATTATGGATGGGTAGTGATTAATTTGGAAAAACAACTAAGCTTTTTTTATGCTTTTTTTGTATATTGTTATGCCCTATACATGTGCCTGCTTCCACTTGTGCTACTGCTGGAGGTGACTGTGTAGTCACCATGAATGAGAAGTATTGCCATCACAACAGCCTTCCTAGTTTATGTAAAATAGACATTAATTTTTATTTATCAGCTATCTTTTTCTCTGTGCTATACCCTCCCCCCCCAAGTTAGAGTCAGATATATCTAAAATAACTTTATACATTTCAAATATATCAGTTTCAAGATCATGCATGCACAATAGGCATTAAATCTATTGAGAGAATTTGCAATAAACTCAAATACCTGTGATTGCTTTGTAGTATATCAAATAAATTGAAATAGATTATTTTAAAATAAATAAACAAAATTCTTTTGTTTGCAAAGAATTTTTTCTGCCCCAATTAATTGACTAAATGTAGTTGAATGGCCGTGAAATATTTGAAATAAGTATTTGACCGAGGGCTGTTATTTATCAGTGATAACCTTTGATGTTTTACGGAGCAACACTACGGTATTCCCTTTTCTGGCGCTTTCTTGTGCACTTATGATATTGATTCTTATTGTTCAAAGCCTCCTCATAGATCATATGTCCTGCAAATGTGACAGTGACTGTGAAAGCAGTCCACAGGTCTCTGTTCCCATGCTGCGATGCTTCTGGCTGATGTCACTTAACAGACAATGGCAGAAATAACTCTTTGGATGTAGTTCTCCCTGTGGTTTTTTGAGGTCTAAATGACTGAACCTGATTTTCCTTCGGTGATAGATCATATTTCTCTACATGCTGGAATACCAACCAGCGTGTGCTTTGCTGGGTCCTGGTGACTCATGGATCTTTGACCTATGAGTCATCAGCGGTAGAAACCCCTGCAGGCCCAGTCAGTGTCTCTGAATCACTGTCGGAGGTGTGTCACAAGCATGGTATCTTCGGGGCCCAATGAAAGTCTCAACAATACTTTTACTGGCAGACCCGTCCCAGCTGGTGAGTCATCCCCAGCTCTGTCTGTGCCCCTCACTCTGACGAAAGGCTAAGAAAATGAGCTGAATTAAAAGCCCTTGGAGGAAAAGTGAACATCAAACTTTGACATATTTCTCCTTTGACGTACTGCACTACACAAAGCCTTAGATCAGCCCTGCGGTCGCCTGAATGGTAGTCTTTGGTTAACTGACACAGCCGACTGTCAACCCAGAGGGAGGGTGGGGCCAGAGTTCCATTCCGGTTCTGTATATATCACATTTAAGTCCATAGGATACATCTGAATACTACAGTAATAACAGTGCAGAGTCCTAAAGATTCAGCTAGAATTAGTTGTAGATACATTTTCGCGAAATTGAAATCTGATTTATTTTCTTCTTTGATCTCATTTTTGTTCATCTGTCCATGCTCTAGTTTACCATGAGTGGCAGTGCGTTCAAATGTGAATTGAACGCACTGCCACTTAGAAATCATATGTAACTAATTGTCACCCAGTCATTAGCTATTACTTTGTTTGATTTTTCCATCCGATGTAAGAGCATGTCCTGTCCTGCTTCCTGTCCTGTTGACCTGCAAAGTAGGTGATAAGGTCTGTGGCACAAGATGTTAGTAAATATTTAGCAGGACTTCTAAAACCCTGTCCTCAACACCTATCATTTTTTAATAAATGACATCTCAGAGTGTGGAGTAGGATCTCTTTCCGCTGTGCTCCTCAGAGCTAATGTTGCAGTCCTTGTGTTCCTTAGCGCCAAAGTCATTTGGCTTCAGTGTTTCCCCTTCAGTAGCCTTAAGGGGACTTTGTACCCACCTCTGTCATCACTATTTGAGTTGAACCTGGCCAAGAAAACAGCATTAACTTAACATGCGGTCAACTTAAAATAGAACATTTTGGAGGTGACATAGTAGAATGAAGGGCAGGGGCATGAACAGGAGCTCCAGGTAAACATTTAATAATCCTACAGAGTAAGGTAGCAGAAATACTTAGAAAGAAAAAAACTCTACTCAAGACCACCCCTGATACCATTAGTTGTACAGGAAAATATGTAATGCCCTGAAAAACAACATTCCCAAGCTATCGTAATGATCCCATTGGTGTCTTCCAGCATGTGACAGACTAAGGAAAACAATAGGAATGCAATAAATGAAATCGCCATGCACATACACGATTTTAAATCAACCTTGACACCACTTGAATCTAAAATTGGGACCCTTGGAAGCAGGGTTTCTGAGCCTGAGATTCATTTGAACAGCCTTGAAAATAGCCTTTGTGACAGTAAGAGTTTGATTACCAGCTACACCATAAAATCTGAGTGCTATGTCAGGAATACTGTACATTATGTCATTCCAGAGCACCTTTCATCTCTATTGCAGTGTTATAAGAGCCATCAAAATATTTCTGTCAATATTTGAGAACACATTTAATTTAATGCATTTTCATTATACAGGGGGTTACGACGGTCTCGAGTTACGACGTTTTGTGGTCACAACGCACTCCCATAAATTAATTAAAAACCTAGTTTCGACCTACGTGGTTTGATTTGTAAATATGACCACAGAAATAAAGATAAGAAATTGTTCAATAATGTCAAAAGCTATTTTGCTGTTATATCTTTTATCTGATTTGAAATGTTTATAAATGAAATTGGCTTAATAAAAGCCTGTTGTAAATAAATGCCTTTGTTTATTAAAAAGTATTTAATATTTTCCCACTAAAAGTGCTTTAAATCCCTGATGACCCTTTTATTTCCTATTCTTATTTCTGCAGCATTAACTCCCAGAAATGCATTTTGTATGATTATGCCTCTCTTGCCTCTTTCAAATCTTGTTTGTTTCATATTTACATAAAATTTTGTCTTGCCATTCTGAAGTATTAAGTAGGCGATCATTAAATCTGATAATGTAACATTACTGCACTGAAGCAGTGAATAATGAAAAGATGGGAGTTGGGGAACCTGTGGTGAAGCTCCACACTACTCCTCCTGCTCCTGCAGACGCTACTAAGGGGCATGTCGCACCCCATTGTTCTGTTCCCCCATGAGAGACCTTTCATGCCCCGCCACCCCACCACCCTCCCCCTTCTGCTGAAAGGATTGAATTTGTTACATGCAGGAATCTCACTCTTCACTCCCCCACCTCCAAACATTAGTCTCCTTCCATACTGATCAGAAGCAAGCCTCACCTGTTAGTGTCTTTCTGTGGAAGTGCTTTCTTTTGCTCCCATCCCCCAACCACCCACCCGCCGCACCCACATGCCTGAGCTCCATTGGTCTTTCATGGCGGTGGAGGATTTGTCAGCAAAGTAATGAGGTGCGCACCTTTTGATGGATTCTCAGCCTAATTTGCTATTCTGTCACTTGTGCTCAAAAACAAAACTTCCCGCATCCGTCTGTTTGATACCACAAGAAAGAACCGCTGAATTCAGTTTGAGCTGGTTTAAAAGTTTTGTGCAGGCATATGTTGGACAGTCAGCGTCTGGCACATAATCAGGAGGATTATATTTTGCTTGTCTACATAGAAAAATGTATCTTGTGATTCAGGGCTGCAACATCAGCACCACAAAAGAACTGATTAATGGGACTGTATCCTTCCCAGCATTCCCCCCCGCCCCTTCACCCAAAAGCAAAGTTTGTGTCCCTGGTGCAATGATTCAGCTGGTTTCTGGAAGCTATAAAAAGGTTTGGTGTGCCTACAGGAGGACACAGAGATGCTTTCTACAGCAGGGGATAGAATTAATGTCGAGCAGGGACTGTTCACGTCAGCACTGGCTGTGGAGTGTCTTTCAGGGACTGTCAGTAAGATAAACCTGTGAAAAGACCTCACAGAAGGGAGAGGTCACGTAAATGGCTAAAATGCAAGCCCAACTCTTGGTAATGTGGAAAGATAGCTCAAGAATTGGGTCTTAGACAAAAACCCCCCACATTGTGGTGCACAGGCCTTTCATTCAACTTAATTCTAGTGTATGCATGTGTTCTGCGTTCAGTATGCAGTAGGTTTCTTTTGCGAGTCATTTTCAGTAAGGACAAAATGTCGGCTATGTGATGTCTACTGGTGGACAGCATTTGCGGACAGCCATACCAGTGACACTGCAGTTACCTCTTTTTCAACTCACAGCCAAGTTTCATTGCATTCATGATTGTGACCTTTGAGCTAGATTAGACATTTTATACAGCAAAACCCTTAAACAACAGTACACAAAATTGGTAGAGATTTGAATGTACTCATTGGCAGGAGCTTGTTGTCAGTTTGTTAAAACTTAAATGTTGAGGTGAATGGGGGAGAAATAGGTCTTCCTGGCAGAAGGTCTGGGGATGTTTTTAACTGGCCAGAAATAATTGAGATGAAATTCAGGCTGGTCTGTTTAAGTCACTTTTCTAGGTGGTGAAGAGAAATTGAAAAGCATTTTGATCTGTCAAGCTTGCTTTTAAATTGAAAACAGACAAGTAAATACAGTGCCAATCAAAAAACGAGAAAAAACACCTTGAGGCTGTGTATGACTTTTTCCTGTTGTGCTGCTACAGTTCTCCAGGTGGCATATTTTATTTAAACCTACGGTAGCTCTCTGCCTCTCCGATATGTCCCATGAGACCTTTCTCACCAAAGATTTCACAGAAATTCTATTTTTGCAGTTGTCTCATTTGGAAACTTTATTTTTTCAAAACTGTCTGTCAGCCCAAATCTAATACCCCTTTCTCTCTTGAGTCCATTAAACTGTGTTGAACCTGAATATTTGAGCTAAATTTCTGTTCAGCTGCATTCTTAATGAACTCATTAAACTTTCAGCCCATGACAAAAGACCATAAGATGCACTAATCTTGGTGAGATTTGAAAAGTGAAATTTTTCTGTTCGTAGTGTCCCATTCTCACAAGACACCTCTTCTAGAGCTCAAGATTCCCAGTCCATCCCTGTCAAATCCTATAATATCGTAAACAAAACATGAAAGAAACCTCATTTACAGAAGTGAACTGATTAGAATGTCTAGCTAAGCTGTGATATGATGCCCAAATTGCCCACTACTTGAAATTCACATCTGACTTGGCCTCCAAATATTAACCACACTGAATTAGCTTTTTTCCCCACTTTGTATTCAGTCTTGCTTGTCACGTGTCTTGCAGAAAATGAACTTACTCTGCTTTTAAAATGGGGTGAATAGAGCTCAAAACAAGCAAGACAGCTTGTTTTCTTGTATCTCTATTAGATTGGTATGAAAATAAGAAGCAATACATAAGCAGGCAACACACGTAAAACACAGAACTCCTTCATTTTAAGATATGCCTCCCTCCAGTTTTTCAAAATTTGTATTTTTGGGTGAGGATCAGTGTGTCCTATCAGAGCATGAAGCTTTGCACTGTTTGTCATTCTGCTGCTATATTGCCGTTCTTAACCTTTCTCCACACTTTTGTCTAAACAGGTTTGTCAGAAGTCCACATATTTTCTCTTTACTCTTTTGAAATCCACTCAGGATGAATGTTTTTCACAAAGTTACAATAGCTTAACTTCCTTAAGTCTTGTTCCTTAACCTATGACCCTTACAGTGTTACCACATAGAGATTGAGAACCATTTTTATTGGAAAATCATTCTTCATTCTTTTTGAACTATTTTAGAACTGTCTCAGAATTTATGGTATGATGTATTAAACCTAATAGAATTTGTCACTCAGAAGCAGTGAAGACCCCTCAGATGAGTGATAATATTAAGTCAAAATATTAACTTTTAAACTTTTTAACTTTTGAAGTTAATTTGGCAAATTAAGGCTCCACCTCCAGATTTTTTTTTTTGTTTGCAAGTACTATTGATTGGATAATACTTCCAGCTGGCAAAGCTGTGAATGAAAGATAGAACACATTAAAAAAGGTTTTTCTTGATGGTCAATATACAATTATTTAAAGATTTAGGAAGATGTTTAATAGTGATATAATGTTGCAAAGAGTCATAAAAATTGCAAGTTTTCAGCGGGAGTTCATGAGTCAGTGCCCTGGCGTGGAGAATATTCTGGAATGCTTTAATTTAGCCTGAAAATCCATTTTGAATCCCTTTCCAAAGGAGTCTCCATTTTCCCACAGAGGGTGCTTCAACACTGAAGTGTCTGAGCTGTAAGCTTATCTTGTGTCTTTTGTAGGAGCTCTTGTTAAACCCTACCGCTATTGCATGCGTCACAGAAAGACACTAAAAATACAGCTCAGAGCTCGATTCTGCTTCTGAGTAGAGTTAGTGTCCTTAGCATTGTGATATTGTTATCAATGTTTCTATTACAGGATTATTGCAGGATCTTACAAACCGTGATAAGGATATGGATGTTAACTGGGATGCTTATGTAACTGCTTCAGCTATCAGGAGACTGTGTGCCCAGTTGACAAAATGTCTTTTCATTTCACATTTGTCATGATCCTCTTAGGAAAGCACCACTATACGATCAGAGGGGATAATGTCTGTAGTCGCCCTCTGTCATTTCTCCAAATCCCTCAAAATATAACTCTACTCCAACATCTGCAAAGAAAGATTTTCAAGTCTTCTATGTATGGGGAGGCTACTTCAGGCTGGCTGTCTCACTGTATCATCACAGCAAATATAAATTGGTAATACGGTGGGATTACAGACAACTAAGTAATTGGTAATTGTAAATCTTGTAATGATAATACTCAAAATTATAATGATGACTTAAAATCCCTCCCATTCCCCTTTGCCAAGAACAGGAGAGCAAGCTCAAGCTGTCCCATGCCCCTTCAGACTCCTTGGTGACAGTGAGGGTCCTTATTTGGCCTTTGTCTGAGGGCCAGCCTCCCCATCAGGCTTAAAACCCTGTTAAAACCTGGGTCCTGAATCAGAGAGTTGCACAAATGAACAAAGCTCTGCATAGTTTGAAGGGGGTGAGGTCACTGTGGAAAAAATCCAAACTGGTCATCCCATTCCCAAGACAGGACCCTCAGCATTTGGCCTGTCAGGAACCAATTTTGGCCTCTTACGCGGGGATTACGAAAGCCCCCAGAAACAATGGAATCCTGGTTTGAAGGAGAATAGGCGTCCTCGGGGAGTTGCATGGCATAGCTGCTTTTTACCAGTGAAGCCTAGAGCACATTTTTAATCATGTCCTCAAGTGGGAGCTGCGCAGGTTCCTTTGAATCCTGAGTCATGATGAGTCCCATAGAGCACAGGGCAGAAGAGGCTGCACTCTTAATTGAGTCAATGCTTTTACATCAGCCTGTAGGCAGACACTCAGCTCACAGCTGTCTCTCCATATCACAGAGCAGACACTGACATTGAAACTCAGGAGATACATCGCGTTGAATGCACCTGGGCCTGTCTGCACAGCTTACTGTTGGTTTCACCAAACTCAGATGTTGCACTTAATTTGAGGAGAATCATGAAATATCTTAATCTTGTGCATGAATATAGAGTTAATTCCTACTGCTTTTATGTTGTGTAATTAAAGCGTTCCAAGCCGAAAAGCTCCATAAACTTTTTAACGTTTCCTCTCCTTATCATGCTTAACCCAAATTTCTGGCAGGAAGGGTGGTTTACTTGAGTGTACTTGACATACCGAGTTTGGCAAGAAGGCCTTCATGTTTTCTGCATCCTTTTCCTGGAATAGCCTGCAAAAAGAGTTGGTCACGATTAGTGAATTTAAAACTATTGTCAAGAGTTTGGAAACAGAGTCTATTGGGAATTGCAAATGATTGTTAGCTGGAAATTGGTTGCCTTTGCTCTTGGTTGTATTTTGCACTTTTGTATTTTTATGCTTATGCTGTTTTGTTTTGTCTGAAACTTGATTTGCTGCTTTACTTGGCCAGATCTCTCTTCTAAAAGAGATTTTAATCTCAGTGGGACAAACCTGGTGAAATAAAGGTTAAATAAAACATATATAAATACCCTAAAGCAGTGGTTCCCAACAGTCCTGGGGGCCCACTGTATATGCTGGTTTTTGTTCAAACCACAACTGCAACCCCAGAATCTTAACAAGCTGTTAATTGTTCATAATTAGGCGCTTTTCATGATTAGAGAGATCATTTGCATGTCAAGAAGAGAATGCTCCTATATTCACATTGTGTTTATGTGATTTTGCAAACAAATATACAAAAAGAATACGTTTTCATACCTGATCAAATTATAGACTGGGGTGACTCAATGGGCTCCATAAGTCATTGAACACATGATTAAGCTCTTAATTTTTTTTCTTGTGCTTACTAACACAATGTACATTTGGCTCATTATAATTACCTTTGTCTTTGAATCCCTCATTGTCTACCAAATGGTTAGTTTTAGTGGTCCACAGTCTTTCCAATTAAGTGCCCATTGATTCACTCCAGTCTTTAATATGAGTTAAGACATTTTACTTGTCTTTATGTAATTGTTTGCAATATGGCACAATGTGAATACAGGATATTTATTTTTCATAGCATGCATATATATTTCATAACCATAACATGGCTTTGAATGGTGAATAATCCTTATAACATGAATAGTACCTAATTAAGAAATTTACCAGCTTGTTTAGATTATGGGATTGCAGTTATGGTTGGAACAAAAACCAGCATACACAGTGGGCCCACAGGACAGACATTGGGAACCACTGCCCTAAAGAACAACTCAGAGTGGCAGTGTAGCAATTATTTCAACCATTGTTATTTGAACTGCTGTTGTCATTCAATCCTCATATTCCTCAAAGAACAACTTCTGTTTGTACAGAACAGGCTCTGGTATACAGGTAGGTAGTATGGATTTGGGGCGAAACTCGGCAAAATAAAACAAACTGTGGAATAGCTCATGTTGTGTCAGCGTTATGAAAAGTGTAATGAGATGCCACTTCGGAGAATTGGATCCATGCTTAGGTGGACCTAAGCTCACTGGTGCTGCAACAGTGTAAGAGGAGAAGCAATGAGCAGATTAGTTTAGCTGGGAAACCTGTGTAACTGTCCTCACGGTGAGGCAGAAAGCTAACAGCTGACTCTCAGGGAGAGGGGACCTGATGCTGATTGATGGATGCGAAGCGCAAAGAGGCACAATGGCCATAATGCCGAGTCAGTGTCTTCATTATTCCAGAACCCCAGATACTAAGGGAGTCCCACTGCCTCCCCCCTCCCCTCCCAAAGAAAGAAGACACGCAACAAAGAAAATAGAAAAAGACAGGAAAGACCTGGGCCACTCAGCTCACAGCTTAATGCGTCACCAGGCACCCTCTCAGGAAGGAACTGAGGAAAGCTTTGGGGAAGTCACCAATTATTTATTAAAGCCGAGCAAGTAGACTCAACTGAAATATAAACAGCTGTTCTTTAAAGGGCTGAGGAGGCCACTGAAATGGATAAGGAGTGTGTGGGATCCATGAGGGTTGATTTCCTCTGCTGTTCTAACATCCTGCTGTCCTCTTATTGTTTGTAATGCGTTGGCTTGTCGTAAACATTGAAGCGGCAGTTAGTGTATTAGACAGCGCCAATATGCTGTCAAGTGATCAGTCTCATTAGGACATCAGTGCGTTTGATGAATTGGTGCTAATGATGGCTTGGCACATTTTTAATTGCTGTCTTATAAATTGGCACCTTTTGTTATTAATGCCAAAAAGAGAGCTGCCCATGAACACTGGGACTTTCCAGTTTGCCCTGCTGAAATGAAATTGTTTCTATTGAATGCAGTTTGAAAAGAGTCATTTAGCATGGGCATTAGGGGAACTTGTTTACTTGTTGTAGGGGATCTGTTTTCAAACCCCCAGAATAAACTATTTTTTGCAGTGAAAAATTGAACCCCTTAATTTAGTTAATCGTTCTAAAGTAGAGGTGGAGTCCTGCAGTCTTAGTCGTACTTGAAATCACTACTACAAAAACCTTAGTCCGGCTCTGGACCTCAGCACCCAAGGTCATAGCCTGGCTCTTGGTTTTGGCTAATGGTCTCAGCCAAGATTGCATGTTTTAAAATATGTATACTTGCATGATATGAAGAAATGTGTCAGTTAGAACATGACCAAAAACTACCACTAAGTGGGCAATGCAGCTGATAATTTTGTATACATCCCAATATGCATCAAATATGTGAGAGAATTTGAAATGTAATGTTACATATAAACATGTATAATCATTTGTGGTATAGTCGAAATCAGTATAATGTTAATGAAAGCTAACAAATATCTATTGAAACTAGACTTAGCTAGCTAATGTTAAAATTATTGAAATAATCGCACGAGCTGCTTCAGTGGTTTTGTACAGTCAACCTTTGTAATGTTAATGTATGCTTAGCTAGCTAGCTATTTAATGTGTAGAATAATGCAGCTAATGTTAAGGCATCCACAAGGGCATTACAAACTTTTGTTAATGTAGATAGCTCATTAGGTCTATGGAACAACTCATTAGCTAATTAGCTGAGTTGTGTAATGTTATTGACCTTAGCTAATTGGTAAGTCTAATGCTACCAAATGGCTTGCTTCGTTTGCCAGCCATTAAATTTTGATTTCTATTTCAGTTCATCATCAGTCTAAAATGACAAAGGAACATGCTATTGTCAAGTTTTACTTTTCAGAGAAAAACCTTTACATAAAAGAGCACACTGTTGTAGCTTAACTCAAATACAATGATTTTTAGGGCCCTATTTTGAAAGTCATGCGTCAAAAGTCGGAAATCAGTCATCAGCTTCATTTTCGCAACAGTCCATGGGAGGGGCAGACATGCAAAATTATTTAAGTGAAATTGGGCAGGTCCATTTCATGGAGGTACTTGCAACAGAAGGTACATCACATGGCACAATCTGCAATGTGTTGGGGTACTGTGTTAATATCACTTAGAGAGCATTGGCATGGCATTGCATGTTTCAACCAATCATAATGAGTGTTACATACAATAAAATCATGTGCACCCAGTGCTTGCAAAAGAACATGGATGATCCGAGGCAGGGGAATGTGCGTTTCATATCAAAAGAGACAGAGGTACTGGTTTGTGAGGTCCATGCCCGTCATGAGCAAATTTTGGATCTGCCAGCAAGCCTCTGAGACTCAAGGAAGTCTGGAGTGCTTGGGATCAGGTGACACCTTGTGTAAATTCAGTGTTGGTATTTCAGGTATTATTATGAGATCTGGATACATAACACAATGACAATGCAATTTCCAATTTAAATGTTTTATTAAGATATATTCAGAATACACGGTGTACATCTCTGGTGATTATTTTAGTGGATGCTGCTGTCGTTAGCCGTGTTGCGTGTTAAACGAAAGATTTTTTGCGCGTATATTTCCCAAAATGCATTTAACAGACAAGTTCTTGTTTAACTTACCAGGAGAACAACTCTTCTGCCACTTTGTGCCTTCTCAACCGTGCATGATCTGCCCAACTGGCCTCTTCGACAAGCGGCACATGCAGTTCAGCTGCTCTCTGCCTTGCCATCTCTAATGTGTCCTCTGAAAAGTCGCAATGCCACCCATAATTTATGACTATATTGTGTACAACACAACATGTCACAAAGAGCTCCCTGACATTCTGAGGGCTGCATTGTAATGTGCCACCTGATCTGTCTAGGCATTTAAAATGCATTTTCAGAAGGCCAAATGTTCGCTCAATTACACTCCTAGTCCTCGACAACGCATGACTGAATCCTCGTTGCTGTTGAAATGTTGGCACAATGTATGGTTTCAGAAGCCAGGTACGTAATGGATAGCCATTATCACCTATCAGCCACCTGATGTAAGATGTCGTGGCACTCCTCCTCAGTCATATTAAGGAAGGAGTGCCGCTGTTTGAGTACTTGTTGGCGGTAATGCCGCCTTCTCCTTGCAGTTATGAATTCCATACTATTGGCATCAATGGCAAAACATAGATGTTAAATTCAGCCAAGATTAATAGTCTGCATCAATCATGTTACAAGCAGTAAAAAAATATAAATTTAAAGACCACGGGTCTCACATTTTCCTGGCTTCCTTGGTTCTGTTAACGTAGATTGTGGGGCTGTTCTTATACACAGGTGGAGAGGTATTAGTTAATTTGGACAAATTGATATTGTCTATGTTGAGGGGAAGTCTGTTGTTTGCTTGAAATATGTTATGTCTGAAACTATACAATTAAATTATTTGTGGTGTTATGAAATTTTGAACATTATTTCGGTAATTTTCATGTTATGACACCTGCTGGCTGATTCAATGTACTACTATTTATTTGGCTACCTTCGAGTTTTGTGCTCCGAATAGACCTGCATTTGTTTTCAAAGAACACTCCCAGACGTCGCGCTTCTACTCCCTTTATTATGTCACAGGGCTGATGCTTACTTTTTTCCCAAGGAGAAAGTGCTCCTAAGTTGAAAAATTTAGGAGCGCATAAAGAACTTTAGGGGCACAATGAAAATGTATCAAATAATATGTTTTTACCTTAATAAAGGGATACAAGGATAGATTTACAAGCAAAATGATTTAATTTATTTGAATACAAAAAGTACACAAGGTTTTTAATTATTTCTGCTTCAAACTGTAATTATTTAATAATTACATAATTATTTATACTTTAAACTGTATTAACAGAATGAATGGTATGAAAACATTTATAATAAAGTAGGTCTTCTTAGTTCTAAATGCCAAAAAATGTCTGCTCAGTCCATTTAGATGAAAGGGTATTACTGGTCCAGCAGGTTTGTAAGCAGGACATCTGGCCCACTTTGAGCTCAGCCAGTGGTCAACAGCAGGACTGGGATAAAATTGCTCTACTGAAGGCCCCTCCAAGCTGATCCACATCAAGTCTTCAGTTATTGACATTCTAAGGCAGCTTCTTGTTGAAGAACTGCTGTTCTTCTATAGAATCTTTACTACTTCTTTGTATTATTATTCCTGGTTCTTCAGGATGTATCTCTTCTACAATTTTTAAGCTAGCCGTACCAAATTAGGCCACTAGAGTCGTGAATATACTGGCTTGTATTTTTTCTAAGCTATACGATTTATACTTTTCTTAAACTATAAAACTTTAAAAAATGGTTTACGTTGACTTAATAATGGTGTAATACTGAGCATGTTAATAAGCTAACATTAGTGATACTAAGCAACAATTATCCTATGTAACGTTACGTTTAATTCAACTAATACCACTTCACGACAAGTAGTCATAAGTATTACCTACTTTCCGATAATTTTAAGGTAGTTGACAAAATAACATTATCCAAAGAATACAGCATGCTTGCCGGTTAGCTACTTTAACTGGCTTGACATTTTGAAATAACTCTCCTGTTGACGTAGTGATACTAGGATAACTTTATCCCTTGCTACAAGTGCCACTCTGTTATTACACTTGTTTGATAGATTTTGGCGTTTACATAGTCTTCAAGCCTTCGGCAAGCAAAGAGAGTTTCTTCTGGAACTCCAGAGGGGGCCCTACTGACGAGTGGATCATGTGATTTTTTTTTCAATGGACAACATTGGTTCAGTGCAGTGACTGCATCATTGTCATCATTGTATTATCAACCTTTTTGTTGAAAAAAATACAGGCAGCTTGGGCTCCTAAATACATTTTACATTTTGCACTCATTGCATCTATTTTTAGTTGCAAATGCGAGTGAAACACTCGCGCTGTTGTGCCCTGCGTCAGAGGCACAAGTGGCTTTGTGCTTCCACATTTTTCCTGTTGCACTGTCAGCTTGTTGCCAAAAATAACTTTGCACGTTTTGTAGCGGTCATGGCACGTTTTAAATACATCCTACCATCTTGTGCCTGCTCATGAAAATAGGGCCCTTGGAGAGTTATAAAATATAAAGAATAAATATACGTTGTACTTGTTCACATTTTTGTAGATTGAGAAGTTCTTTCACACCAATGCACCATTAGGTGTTACAATGTCCAGTGTTAAAGTGAAATGCATAAAGATGTTCACCTTTTGGCTTATTATGATTATGGTTGCAAAAAAAAATAAGGTCTTGTTCTGGATCTCTGTCTTGGTCTTGTCTTGCTGTGATCAGTCAAACCTTGATCTTGATCTTTTGTCTGGCTCTGGTCTGGATCTCTTGAAGTCTTGTCTTGACTACAGCTCTGCCCTAAAGTGACATTTGAAGTGATAACATTTGAAGTTTATCTACTTAACAATCCCCTAATGTTCCTAGAAAATTAATATAGGAAAAACTTTGCCTTTTGGCAATATGGTTATTTTTCATAGAGACCAGGAGTAATTTTAACATTTGTAATTTTAAAATACATGAAATTTTATACATCAAATCAGATTTGGCAGGTCATAGCACAGTACTGCAATTAAGAGTTTGTGTATATGTTTACAAACATAAAACAAAGTATTGGTAATATCATTTCAGGGCTGTGCTTTGCTTTTTCAAATATCACATCTACAGAAAGAACCCATCTGTGCCTTTGAGCATGTTTCAGAAGGAATTGTCATTGAGTATATATATGTTATTCACTGTGGTCATCTCCAGCTGTGCTGGAATCACATGATCCCTAAGTGTGCATGTCATTTGGACAGGAAACAAATCAACAAGTATGATTGTGGCATTCCTGTATGAGTGATTCATTATCATTCTTTAACCTTTTGGTGTAAGTCAGTCTCATCTTGACTAATTGTTGTGTGTTCCTTTTATCTGTGAATTGGTGCAGCAGCTAAAGTGAAAATGACTGGTTAATTGGCTTTTATCTCTCTCGCAGCTCTAATAGACTCTTTGCCTGTGGATGAGGGCCACTTATGAAAGTGTGCTGTGGACACACTCTGGTATCTAGTAGCCTGTGTGTAAATTACAGTCTTAACTAAGGCTGACTGATAGCCATTTGGACCATGTGATTAAGCCCATTCATTATGATCATTTGAATATAACCTGATACATTTAAGAACAAATACTAATTTATCACCTGAGAATACATTTATAGAACTGTGGTGCCAGACAAGTTTCTGGCATTTACTGTTGAAAGGCTATATCTCTTTGGTAATTATTTTAGTTTTAAACAGGAATGTCCTCCTCTGAGTTCTCACTACCTCTGTGTTCGTTGGCTCATAACCCCTGCTTTTTCCTCGGGCTGCACTTACTGTTTTGCTTCTCTGTCTTATCGCACTTCCTAATTCATTAAGCATTTTCCCTTTGCCATGCCACTCACCAGCTGTTATAATAAAATTTCAATCAACTGTTTCTGTTGCAAGCGGTATAACAACAGCCGTCAGTGGAGGTTTGTCAAATGTTTGACTCATCATTTTGAGGTTAAGTTGGTTTAGGATTTTTTTATGATTTTGTACCAGTCTTTTAAACACCTGATTTTATTTTCTTTTGTTCAAGCCATTTAATATGTTAACACCTACGTTATTTAAAGTTTATGCAAGTCACTCAACTGTGGATGCCTACTCACTTTTTCATGGTAACCTAGCATTTTAGTTCTCCTAAAGGTTTTTTTTCTCAGGACAAGTAGCAGATACAACAGCCTGCTAGCATTGATCATAGTCTTAGAGTAAAAATGTTGGTCTTTGATGCTAGCAATGAGATCAAGCATTCAGAAGGCAACCTGTTCACACATCATTGGCATGTGTTGAATCAACCCAGCACCACAATGTAGGTGTTTCTTTGGTAATTTGGCGTCCTGCACTCTTGCCTGCGGTAAGTAGTTTTTCTGGCCTGCCCATATGTCACGTAGCAGCACTGTTAATGAAGAAAAACCCTACCCCATGGCCTTCTAGGACTGTATGTATAAGTGAATTACTGCCTGAATCATTTCCATGTATTGTCTTTTAATATGAATCGTATCAAGCTCTAGCAGATATGCTGATGTGTGCCACTTCTCAGCTCAACTTGCATGATCTTTTGAGGCTTCCATGCCGATTGGTGATGTTTTTCCAACCTTAAAAATGGACATTCAGCACAATGTCTGCTCTAACCCTATTGATACCATACAAATATTTCCAGTGCTTGTTTACTCAGCTTAGTATGGCAATTCCCAAAATATGGGGAAACCTGTCAGTACTCACAGACAAGTTCTCTGATTATTATAGGTTGGGGGTACACTGTCGTGCACATGCTTTTATTTTATTTTTGAATCACATGCACTTCCTGTCCAAATGGTGCCATAGGTGTGGCCTCACCTGGAAAAGAAGTTGTGGAGAGCAGCAGTTTGAGAGGAAAAAAGTGATAACTATGAAGAAAATGAACCATATCTCTGTTGTTTTAAAACCCTATTAATAGACTGAAACAACTGCATTGTTGGATTTGTTTCAAACATTTTTGTCTGTTTTTTTTCTTTTTTAACAATTAACAAACTGGGTCATAATGGAAAAAAACACCAGACTCTGTGCAATGGTCTGAGGATGAGGCTGGCATGCTCAGCTGAACAATGGCCTCCCACAGGTGTGGTGAGCTGCCATATTCCCTGTTTAGGTTATGGAAACTGCCATGCTATTTTTTTCCTCTATACCCCCTACACATTAATTCATTAAATCTCATCCCTCTAGAGAGCAGACAGTCGCACACAGACAATTATTGGTGTGTAGATTGTGTCATTTTAACAAAATGGGGGACTCTTAGATAAAATCGTTGACCTATTTCATAAAATTGAAATAGGTCCATCTGGATTGTACTTAGGTGGTGACTGTTTACCAGTATGTCATTGACATTTTCTGCCATGATGGAAAAATTGGTTGGTATTTGGCTCATGCAAACAACAAAGCTGGCTATCTAGTAGAATATTGCAATATTAATTGAGATTTTGCCTGTGAGTGAGGGGCCAGCAATGTGTTAACGATGCCAGAATACCCAAACATAATTAAATGCTTGTTTTTACCCATTCCAATAACAGGGTTGACCTTTGAAAAATGCATGTTTCAGATTTCAAATCTGAATTAGATTTGAAGGTTGAAATTCCTTGTAAGAGCGCTATTATGGACTGGCCTTTTGGTTTGCTTGGAGTGAGAGTGGTTTGAAGTAGGTACATGTTTATTGCACTTTGGTAGTGACTGTTTTAATTGTTGGTGGCACTGCTTTAATGTTTGAAGGCATTGCTAGTGTTTTGTACAAAAATCTTCAACAAGCTGCACTTCTGATGGCAAGCTTGCGGACTGTCCATTTTGGTTTAGCCAGTGAGTGGAGTTTGGACTCCAAAACTCAGGAAACAATATCAACAATGTAAGTGCAACAGAAAATGTAATGCATGAAATGCCAGTTGTTTTATGAACAAATGAAATATTTTTACATGTCAATTTAAAATAAAAAGTTACAAAATAAATGTGTACAATGGGGCAAAAGACGAACTGTTTGTTTTCATCATGGTGTTGGATGGGAAGGGGATTTTTATACTTGTTACCTTATTTTTGTACCCTAGTGAAACTGAAGGTGATGTAATGATTCTGATCATCTTTAGGAGTACCATTAATTTTGAAATTTTGATTTGCAGGAAATTGAGTTTTAATTAAATTAATAAATAATTTTGGTTGGCTCATTGAAACATTAATACACTACAGTATTTGTAATATGTTGGCATTTTGAGTTTGTCTGTATAATGTTTTTATTCATTTTGTTATTGTATTTTTACCACATTTTCAGTCAGTGGTGCCAATAATTCTGGAGCCCATTGTATGTATAACAATAAGCCAAGTCTCACTAGGTGAATGACATAGGTTAAGTCAGTTAAAATCATTAGTTTCACTGCTCTCTAGTGGCCATTCTTCTTCAGCTGGGTACAAATGTACAAACTGACTACATGCTAAGCAGTGTATAGATGAAAAGAATTGAGTGCTGTGTTCACAGCTTCCTCCTCCAAATCACATTGGCTGCTGATTGTGCCAGTCATACAGGTAATTTTATATACCTGCAAAAAGAAGCCTATGTGATTTGGAGGAAGAAGCTGTGAACACAGGCCCTCACTTCTTTCCACTCTGAAGATGCATTGCTATCTATACATTGCCTATTCACGATTATTCACTTCAAGAAATTCATCTGAACTGTAGAATAAAATCATAGTGTAACGCTTGCTAATTGAATAGCTAACTCTAGCTAGTTCATGCACCTTTAACCAGGGCATGTCCTGCTGTTTGCATGTCCATGTATATATTTCCATGTCTAAGTTATAATATATTTCATGTTAAAACTGAAATAAGAGTTCATTTTCAAATGCCATTTTCCCCACTGTACCAAAAACGTTTTGAACCATGACACCAGAACTGAAGTACGTACTGAACTTTGGTATGGAAGAAAAAAGGTCACTGATGTTCATGCCAGTAGGGGTTAAAGTAGATATTAACTAATTAACAATGAAACTTGACTCTTTCATGCTCCTTTTCCACTGTTATAAGAGGACCACATATTTCTACTGACCTTGGGTTGTAGCCATTGTGTGATTAATGCAGGTTGTGGAATGAAGATAAATATACTGTGCTGTGACACAGTACAGAACATGGGAAACCAGAGGAATGTGGTCTTTTAACTGAAAATTTAAGCTACAGTGTTTCATATATGTTTTTGTTGATAATGTGATTTTTTTTTTTTTACTGTAATCTTTAAACTGGGGTTCAGATTTCCTCCTCACACTCAGCTGTTCTACGGGCTCAACCTGGCCAAAGCTCAGATCTGCATTCAAACACCGTGCACCAATACAGCCCACAATGTCATGTGACCTCTTATGCATCTCATGGCTGATTTATCGCTTTGATTCACGTGCATTTCATCAATAGCATCTGCAGGAGTCTGTCCCTGTCGGATAGCTAGATTTATGAGCATATGATTTCAGAGTGTTTCTGCTTCCGTGCACCTCAAGAAATACGTACAGATCTCAGGACTTTCAAAGCAGGCAGAAGGTTGGCTTGTCAGGCACACATAATTCTCTCTTTCTCTCACACTCTTTCTCACCTGCTTTATGCCTCCCTTTCCCTGTTCCCTCTCTTGATTGAAAGAGCTTTGCCTCTGTGTCAGGATGTTAAAGAATCCAGACTTGTCATGTGATTGCATGAGGGTGAACAGTGGCCTGTGTGTGGGGAAAAAACTGAGGAGTGAGTAATCCTAGAAGAGAGTATTGGTAAACTAACTTTCTCAAAGTGCTACTCTAACATTGTAGCAACATGCCAAAGTTTCTGCTATTAAAATGTGTTAGTTGGGGGCCTGTCTGGGGCAGGTGTTCAGTACTGTGGAGTGGTCTTTCCTTTGAAATTTGCTTGAGGTTGTGTGTGGGGGTGAATTGACTCCAGTGAATTCGGCATTTTTTCAATTGACACCTTTCAACAAGAACAAAAGAAACTAATCAATCAGAAAGCCAGCATGTTTTTTCATGCTTACAAGTGAGATTTGTAGGTCTGTAGTAGCCATAGTAACCACACATACCTGTTTAAGTCTGTATTATTAATGACCTCTTAGTGCTTATGCACTGTTTTAGTAGTAAGGACCTTCCGAAGTTAGTTATGTGATTTATTATTGTTTAATAATAAAAGCGTAAATGTGGTGGATTCACATTATTCATATCCCTTTATTTATGAGAATTTAGTGAGTTCAGATATGATGTCACCATTTTAAGAGGGATATATCCAGAGAGACCTTGACCTCACATCATAATTAGAGCTCACTTGAGTGAGGATAGGGTTTTTTAATCTGGTGTCAGCAGTAGTGAATGCACAGGGTGATTTGTACCTGAACTGATTGCAAGGCTCTTTGGATGTTTAGCACAGAAAAATGCTTATGGGGCAGCAAAATATGCCAGTAAAGATAGGCTGCTTATACAGTGTCCTGCATTTGTGCTTGCTTTCAGGGCAGCAGCTAATAATTTGTCTTTTAGTTCAGTCTAGAAACATATTCTTTTGCATATCACGATTAATTAAAAAAAGGCTTCGCTTTCTGGAACCTTAGCAAAGTGTCAAGAAATCTGTGACTCACTTTCTGAGGTAGATCCTTGTCCCATCCCAATGGTTTTGGTGTCACTCAGAAATACTGTTAATGAAATTACCCCAATAGTCTCTCTGTTGTGTTACTTCTTTCAGGAAAAGTATTTTTTGCCCATAATCTTGCAGTCCTGGCGATTCCTGAGGGGCTCAAACTCTTGTTGCCTTTTTAATTAAAGAAAATATTTTAATTAAAGAAAAAATTTTGCAAGCAACACACTGACAGATGTAATCATAATGTGTGATTCAACAATGTACGAAGACCCAACCCAAAGCACTGCATACAAAACTATAAAAGATGTAAAAGTAAGTGAAGAAAAATTAATGCATGAACAGATAAACAAATAACAGGCAAGTCAAATAAGTGCATAACAAATAGTTACAAGACATTGTTTCTTACGTCATTGCATTTCAAGCTAATTATAATGGGTCATTCTGTTACAAGTAATTTGCATATATCATCCTCAGTGGTATTTGGAAGAACAGTATATAAATGTGCTTGTATCTAGTGGTATTTTTGGGAAAGTTGTGTCCACTTACTAAGTAAAATTTGTAGCATTGCGAAAACTTACAGGGACTTTACGTCAAACTACCATGGTGTTTGTACCTAATTATTAATGAAAGATTTAGATCAAGAATGAATATTTTCTGTATTTGAATAATATTTTCTGTTATCACTTATATTCTGTGATTGCAAAACTTGTGACAGTATGTAAGCTTGTAAGAAATGTTGCTTGGCAGTCAGACTAAATTCTCCCTTCATCCCTGTGTTGAACTTCACTGTATTACTTGTCATGCACTTTTCAGGAATGTGTTTCAACAGGATGTTTGTCATAGCCACTACATCAAGCTTCACCTTTTTATATTGTGTTCTTCCTCAGGGGGGCCACAAGTCCGAACATGTTCAAAGTGGCCTGGACACACAAGAGTGCACTGAACACAGTGTGAATTAGATTGAGAACATAGACTCAACCTGATAACGTTAACGATAACGTTATGGTAAACACAGACAAGGGAACATACAACTGGGAGCTATTTCTGGAATAAGCTTTGTTTCGCAATTATTTTTCAGTGTTCTGTGTGCTCTGTAGTATGTCGTCTACATCTCAAGAATCCAGTGCTTTTATGAGTGGCCACACTAACTGGAACCATGTGCCCTTTTCGTTCCCATGCATCACAGGGTATGCACAGTATGTCAATAAGGAAACCCCATGCGTATGACTTGTTAGAGGGTGGTGGGGGTGGTAGTGCCAGAGTACAGAGTGCATAGTTGTAACTGCAGACCCACCAGGCAGCCTGTATGGTTTTGGGAATTTCATACTACACTGATACAGTCAACCTCATTCAACACAGAGGCACTGCTGATGTGTTCTTTGGTGGCCTGTTACTGTGGTCAGGAGGAGGAGAGCAAAGGCATTTATTTACAAGAGCAAATACATTTTGATTTCAAAAGGAACCTTTGAAGAATACTTGATGATAAGATAAATGAGATTTTCATGGGTGTTGTAGCTACAAGAGTGTTGGGTTTAGCCCAAAGTGGGAAACAGGCGGAGAAGTGCTGTAAAAGGGCATTCCTGTCACCTGATATTTTATTCTGATCACTCTCAGAAGCAGGCTAAATTTCAGTGTCTGTAGGAAGTGGACTGAGACAAAAGATGAATAACATCCTCTAAAACAGAGGCGGGTCCAGGTTTCAGTGCCTTTACAATCGTAAGAGTTACGACTGACCTCCCACGATGGATAGTCCCCCTTCTGCTCTGAACCCCTCAGAAACCTGCCCTGCCTTTACTGCTTTACACACCACCTCTCAAAAATGCTCTTCAGTAATCATTGCATTAGAATCAGTCATACGTTTGCTTTGTAGCGGATGCTAATGCTTGGCCTCCCTTTGTAAAAAATGGTATTCACTGCATAGCCTACGGAGGGACTACAGAATTAACATGCTCTCCAGAAGCAGATTATGCCTTTTGCACTACACTCCCCACAAGCCTCCATAAGCAGATCTACATTAGACCTGTGAAGCTCTAATGGGTCTGTCCAGAGCTTCCAAGAAGGTTGATGATGAAAGGAGTCTTTTCAAAGTCGGATTGGAGTTTCAAACCCTTTTTCATGGGAAGTGCTGAACCGCCAGGAGCACTTCAGGGGAGGATCTGTCTCCCCCACACCCAATCCCAGTGCAGACACAGTGTTTGAGTGCATGCTGACACTTGTCTCCTTTTGAAGTTAACAATGGTGAGGAAAAGGAAAGAAAAAAGAAAATAACTTATAAACTACAACTAATGTCTTCTGTCATCAGTATGAGGTAAATTAGAAGGCACTGCTGGCCAGCCTAAATTCTGTTGTTAATACAGAATGAGTTAAATGTGTGATTTGTCATTTTAATTAACCTCTGTTTATGAAAAGTAAACCCATCTGGCTATTTATTTCCATAGCAAAATATCAAAGACAATTTTACTGAATTCAAATGTGTTTGTGGTCTGTAAATACAGAAATCATCTTTTTCAGAAAAAGAGAACTGCACATCAACACCACATATTAAAACAGAAGATGAGGGGAAAGAGACAAAGGACCTCACTCTAGCAACCGCAATGCAGGCGAAGAAGCCGGCCGAGAGAGGTAAGCATGCTCCGTTATGCAAGGAAAATGAATGCAACTTTTGTTCAGAAGTATACAACCCTATTTTTGGAAAGCTACAGGATGCATTGCTTTTATAACAGGTGAGGGGAGTTATCTGTGTAATCAGCCGTTGATAACAACAGTCGATCTAATTGATCAATTAAGCAAAGGCTGTCAACTAAAACCTCTCCTGGACCTGGGTTGGCTACTCCTGATTTACTGTCATTTGGGGGATGAATGAGGTGACATGAAAAGGATTTTGTCCATCACTCAATGGTAGACATGAATGCAAGCCTTTTCTTGATCTACCTAGCGGCTCCTCACTGAAAAAGCCTGTCTCCATGCATTTAACCATCCTTTATCACTCAATCCCATTTCTATTTACAGAGAATTCCACCTTGGTAGACCATGCACAAATCAAACATTGCACCATAGATTTATTCTCTCATAATAATACCTGCATAAAGTCCATACCACACTAAATCATCTCTATCATTACTCACTTTGTCAAGAGGAGGGCAAATATAGAGTTATTTAATTTGCACAGGAGATTACTGCATACATTTATTGACATAAAATAAAGGGCTTATGCCTTTTGTTTGGCAAGAGGCCCAGAAATGAAAGAACGCACACTCAAGGCTAATACTGACTTTAGCATTCAGGACTCTGGTCAGCTGCAGCACTTCCAGACCTACTGCCAGCACACAATAATTTGACATGCCATAATTTTTATCTCAGAAAGAGAAGCAGCTCCCGGTGCCAGCTGTATAAACTGGGGCATTATCAGTAAACAGCGCTAAGCCCTAACAGTCTTGCTGTGTAGAACATGGATAGGTTCTCAAGGTTACCCTCCCTTGGGTGTTAGTCTCTTATTGTGTAAATCTGATGGCAAGTGATAAGTCATCACTCCTCTATAGCACCGATGACAGTATGGGAACGCTTCTTTAAATCTACATTTGTCATTACAGTGCAAATAAAAATGTTATTTATTCAAATAGGCTCTGTAATTTCATGCCATCTATTTACTAGTGTAGGTCTGTGATTGGGTAACCTTCTAGGTAATGAAATTTGATGTATAATTCTCTAATTCAGTGATGTGTAATCAGGTGATTTTTTTGTATGCTTTATATCGGTCTTCAGAAACAAGAGGTGTTTCGAAGAATATGTTCACACGCATGCTGCAAATAGCCAGGCGCTATCTGGGGGACGTGGGGCGAGGACAGAACGTGGCAAACAAGCCATCCCCGTCAAACTCCAGCCCTGTAGTATGCCACTACCCTAAGATACGACCGCCCTCCTCACTCACACGAGTACAGGTAAGCAGGCCAAGAGGAGTGATGTTCTAGGGATGTTCATAACCCAAGTGAAAAATACAACTCTCTGAGTTTGAAATCTCTCTGTTCCCTTTCTCTTTCTGAGATTTTTAGTGTGAAAGTATGGGTTCAATGTTGGTGATGAGAGTGGTAGTGTGGTTGTGCACTGTACACAGTGAGCACCTAGAATTATGCTCACATGGTGCTTCAATCAGAGAGGAGATGATGTTGCAGTCACACTCAGCCATTCGCAAAACAAAGGGGAAGAACATCTGCGCAAACTAAAAATGGATGACTTGCATGCAGTTACTAAGAATTGAGATGATGGCTTCATTGCGGAGAAAAAAGAATTGCCATTGATTTCAGTTAGGTCTTTTTGTTGATTGCAGTAGTTCATGGTGGGTGACTAAGAAAAAATATAACACAAAAGTCTGTGATTCTTTCATTTGTTTATTGTGTAAGGTAATCAAACATGGAATCTTCAGATGTGAGAAAGTTATTGACCCAATAATCATTTCAACCGAAGGGATATGTAGGGTCAGATGTTTAAATACGTTCTTAAACAATCAGGTCTGATTCGAGTCAACCCTGACCAATACAACACTACATTAGGCTCTTACCATCACAGAGAGGCTGTTCGTACACAGGCACATCATCTCACAATAAAAAGGAATTCATGAAGACCCTCTGGAGAAATATAATTTGATTCCTATCAGTCTGGATAAGGTTGCAAAGCAGTATGTCAGGCTATGGGGCTCCGCTGAAACACAGTCAAAGCCGTAGTGTCCAAAGTGGGGGAAGGTTTTGGACGGTATAAATCTTCCCATGCCTGGTCATCCTGCCAAAACCCCCCCCAGTGAAATTGGCAAGAAAGTTACAAAGAAGCCCACAGAAATATTCAGGGATTCAAGGGATTTGCCTGCCTCTTCCTTTTGGAAGTGTTTCCAAGTCTACATACCTTCTTCCTTCTTCTCTGCCCAATGAACATGACAGCACTTGTGGATTGACAAAACACTGTTTTGCTCTGAGCAGCTTAGTTTCTGTGTAGTGTTTTGACTGAAGCTAAAAGTCCTTGAATGGATGGTCCTAGCAGACAAACCACATTTGAATCTCACCTGATTAGAAGTCCTCAGAAGATTAAAGAACTAGGAAATGCAACGTTTATTTATCAAGAGTGGTGTAAGACAGGAGGGGAAGGAAAGGGGGTGAGTTGTTTCCTTTGTTTATTGGGTTTTATAATGTCCACCATATGATACAGAATGTTTGTCACCCACAGACCATCACGGATTTCCAAAACAGCAGAGCTGGAGAGGTTGTCTACTGACCTCTAGGACCCTGTCAAACGTATTTCAGTCCAGATTTTTTCTCATTGTGCGAACAATGTTTCCAAAAGGAACCCCTTGACGCGAATGCACCAAGGTCCCATCTCTTGTCTGTTAATCCTGTCCCACAAAGGAGCTGGACTATTTGTGGGAGGGCTTGTGCCTGATTTACCACCTTTGTTATGTGGCCGATGATGCACAGTTTGGAAAAAAGCTTGGGAACAACCAAACAGGGCAAGTGTCTAAAAGAAAGGTCAAATGCAGTGACGTGAGAAACATTCTGGAGCTAGAAGTGTTTCTATTTGGGCAAACGTGAATTAAAGGGCAGACAACAGAACACAGCCACCCAAATACTGAGCCATCTTGGGGAGTGTGCGTGTCCATTAAGATTCTGTAGTTTTGTATATTTTTGACACAGCATATTGCAAACAAAATCTAAAATCGGAGAACCTGCATGAATAAATGACACAAAATTTTGACTTATTTCATGTGTCTATCAAAGGACGTTACATAAATTCTTTTGAAGTTACATAACACTCAAGGATGGACAGCCTGAAATACTCCTGTAAAGTCCTTTGTTACAGAGTAGGACACTGATAATTATATCAATGATGGAAGTTTGTACAGATTCAAATGTTGCAACTCACTACGCTGTATGCTTTGGTATGTGATCTGTTTGTATGCATTGCTGAAAGGTTTAGGTGAGAAAAAGCCAACAGCCTATTATAATATTTATTAATTCTGTTGCAGTAATACAGTGCACTGAAATAAAAGTTGAAGTATAATAATCGTTCAATTTCCTCTTTTATTGTATATTTCTCTGACTGAATGGTTTTAGATACTCAAATAAGATATAGTATGATGAGGGAACCCAAGCAAACATAAAACATAGTTTTTAGATAATTATTTCATTCATTCAGTCAAAGTCAATAATTTCCCATATTGCCCCCGTGAAAAAGTAATTGCCCCCTTAGTTTGTAAACAAGGAAATCAACAAATTTGTAATTGAAAATTAGATTCAGGTGATTGAAAGCAGCCAGACTTGATTGAAACGAGCCTTGTTGATTTTAAAAGACATATATATTGAACCTGACCATCAGAAAAAGTTGTAGCATCACAGTTTCTACAGGCACACAATGCTACTATGAGAGTAGCTCCCACAACAACTGAGGGGAAAAGTTGTGCCGATATATCGGTCAGGAAAGGGTTACAACATCATTTCTGAGGCTCTTGGACACTGGCAAACCACAGTGCATGACATTATCTCCAAATGGAGAACACTTGGAACAGTGGTGAATCCTCCCAGGAGTGGTCAACCTGCCAAAATTTCAGCCAGGGTGTGCCAGCACCTCCTTGATAAAAGCTCTGAAAGCCCCCAGAAAAACTTCCAGAGAACCACAGGTCTCTCTGGCATCAGCCAGGTTCAATGTCCATGACTCTACCATAAGAAAGACACTGGGCAAATATGGACCTCATGGAAGAGTGGCAAAGCTCGTCTCACATTTGCGAAAAAAAACCTGGATGATGCTCAGATCTTTTGGGATAATATTCTATGGACAGAGTCCAAGGTGGAATGTCCTTTATCTGGCATAAAGCAAATACAGCACTCCACTGTAAGAACATCATACCTGCACTGAAACATGGGGGTGGCAGTGTGATGGCATGGGAATGTTTTGCTGCCTCAGGACCTGGACGACTTGTAATCAATGAAGGAAGCATAAATTCTGATATGTACTAGAAGATTGTTAAGGAGAATGTCCGACCATCTGTGTGTGAGCTGAAGCTGAAGCGTAATTGTGTGATGCAGCAGGACAGTGACCCTAAGCATACATGCAAATCCACATCTGAATGGCTGCAAAGCAAAATTAAAGTGTTGTGGTGGCCTAGTCTAAGTCCTGACCTAAAAAGAGCAGTTCATGCTCGAAGACCTACAAATTTTTTTGGGTTAGAGGTTCTGCAAAGAATAGTGGGTCAAGATTCCTCCTCAGATGTGAGAAGCTTATAACAAATAATAGGAAACATTTGGTTGTGAATATTGCCCCTAAGGGCATTCCAAACAAATATTAAGTTAAAGGGGGTAATCTTGGTAGAGTTGGTGTAAAGAGTGCAAAGTTGTTAGAGCAGTATCCAAACAGACTCATGGCTGTCATTGGAGCAAAAGGTACTTCCACAAAGGATTAACACAGGGAGTGATCCTTTACCAAAGTTATTCCAGTTTATTCGTTTTTTTGTATGTTCATTTTAGGCTGTAAAGCAACAAAATGTGAACATTTTTAAAGTGATTTTTTTTATGCCCACTGTGTGTCTTCTACTATGGTTACCTGTACACCTGTCTCTCTCCATGCTTCCACCTATACCCCATTCTGACTCTTGCTTGCCCTCCACTGTTTCCCACCAGATGAGGTCCAGGAAGAAGAGCCAGAGAGGGACTTTACAGCGCTCTCAAGATTTGGACGGAGGAGTCACAGAGGATGGGTAGGTACAGACATTACTGTTAAAATGCAAAGATTGCATCGTTAAACCCTCTGGAAAATATTTCACAACTGACCTGGCAAATGCATTTCAAGACAAGTTTTTTTTTTTTTCTTTCTTTTTCCTAGTTTGCTATGAATACAGATTGAATAGTGCATATGCAAATTGTAGATAAAATCAAAGTAAAGCACGGTATTCAGAATCAAATTCTTTAATTTCAGTTTTAGGATAACAGGCTGCAGTTCAGTTTGTGCTTCTTTCACAGGCAGTCAGCTTGCCTCTAAAAGATCAGAAATAAACCTTAGAGAGATGAGAGACTGAACTGATTTGAGATCAGCCCCAGGGGTCAGCAGGATGAAGGAGGAGATTTCACTTTGGCTGAAAGTGTTATAATGAAGTGAGACCTGAAGCTGAAGTGACTGAAGTTCTACAGCCTGCCACTGAGGTTTAATGGGCAGCTCTGAAACGAGCTCCATCTACAGAGACCCAGGCAGCTTTTGTATTTTTAAGTGGCATAGAGTTTTATCCAAGAGAGAGCAAATAGTACAGGCAGATGTGGCCATTAGCTCCTAAAGCCCACATCAAAGGGACGACATTTAGTGTTGAGCCAAAATGAGTTCTCATGGGTTGCTGGGGTGGAATGAGCTCCGTTCTAAGCAACTGATACTTCACTAACGAGGCTACCAGTGGCACCAACCGGCCATCTGGAAGCTGCATTAGGTAACTTGGAGGCCTGGTGTGCTGGCTTACGTACAGAAACCCATGGAAAGAAAGAAATATCACGCAATGCAGATATAGTGCAAGCAAATAATACATGCAACTGTGGCAAAGCATGTAGCAAAAAATCAAGAAGACTGGATGCATGTGGAATCTGTGAGTACATGAACACAAAAGACAAAAATTATAATGTCCATGTATTCCAACAGGATTAAGAGTACATTTTCACAGAGGATTGTGCTATATATTTTTAAATTTTGAAATCATCTTATATCCTGCTGGAATACAAGATTTGAGTCGTGTCTTTGGTATGTTTACAAGGTGGATATTTAGTTGTTTTTTTGTAAAAGACCAACTGTATCAAGATATTTCAGGAACATACCTCCAGCTCTGCTCCCTCTGAATAGTTATAAGTGAACACTTCAGCAGCACTGAATTTGGATCAGTTTGTTCCTGTTGGCAAGAGCAGCATTGCTCTCTATACAAAAACATGTCATACATCTTTGCACACAGACAAAATACTCACAGTAGGCCATTCCAAAACAGGTACATACCTGTCATTCCTTGTAGCTCCTTTATTAGTGTCAAGTGGCTGAAATTGCTTGAACGACAGCCAGGTCACCCAGGGTCACAGGATGGATTATTCTAATGTGATGTGAGATTAGGAGAAAGAAAACTTCACTCTCCTTTCATTCCCTGATAGATGCCCTGTTCGCTTTACACCAGTGAATGACGGCGTGCATCTTGGGTGTTTTCGTTGATGTCACAATAGTTTACTGGTAAATTAAGTATTTTTTTTGTTTTCCTTTTTGCAGGAAACTCATGATTTTTAACCATCCTAACCCCTATTCTTCCGCGATTATGCTAAGCCAATTGATGCCTGACTGATGTGCCATCTAGCCATAACGGGATGCATTTTAGAATTGACCACTTAGGTGCAACCCACAGCTGCGCAATGAGTGGCATTTATACTCTGTGAGCCTGTAAATGAAGTATTTGAGTAGAAAGGTGCCATAGAGGAACAGATGTTACTGTCCTACTCTGTCCAGTATCCTGCTCACATAAGTTTTTAAATGCTGATTTGCTGATATTCATGTCAGGCAAACTCAGCATTACAGCATTTTTCAGTAAGAGAGGTGAAAGACAGCCCATTCAGTCATTTGAGCCAGAGGCAGCAGTCGCAAAACAGATGACCAGATAATGCAGCATGAAGACAGTGCTTGAACTTTGTTAACAAACATTTTGGCGTCATGTTTTATGGTCAGTTATGGACCTTCCTATCATATTCTTTAGCTTTCATTAGTTTTTGGCCTGTATAGCATAAGTCTTGACCAGTATAATTGTGATGTAAGGTAGCTGCAAGTAGACAAAATCATGTCATAATTCAACCTAATATTTTTCTTTATGAATAGCTTCATATTAGCTGGAATTACACATATGTTAATACTGATACTCATCCTCTAATGCAGCAAATTTTTTGCATCATGATGAGTACAAAATATGAGATGGCGGATATTAAAATACTAAACTGACGGATCGTGATTTATTTCAACAGAACCACAAGGGCTGTTATGTGACAATTCTGTGTTGATTGGGTGAGTGTGGGTATGACTGAAAAAAACTGAGTTTAAGTAAACTGCTGATTATGTGGGAGGTAAACTCCACGAAATTGAAATGTAATTGAATTGGATGAAATAAAAAATCAGGATGCATGAAGAATTGATATTAAATTGAATCGTGACCTCAAGAGTCATTACAGTTTTGAATCGTCCTATTGTTGTCTGTTCCCACCAGAATGGAGCAGCAGGAGAACCTCTAGTAATGCAGGTGCCGCTCTCTTCTCCTAGCCAACAGGCCTGCAGATAAGCGGATAAATCAGCACTCTGTCGTTTACGGGGCTACCATGACAATGGCCTTCAGTCCAGATTGACTGAGATTATTATGCGCAGAGAAAAGACATCTGTGTGTGTGTGAACATTTGTATGTGTGCTTATGTGAGAGCCAACTGTTGCTGTGTCAGCATGTCTGTCAATTATTACTGGAGAAACAGCGTGAGGTAGCAGGTCACTGTTTCAAATCCTTTAGGGTTCCCTTAATCAATGTGCTTTAGTGTTAATGTAAAACCCAGATGTTTAAGTTTGTGATGTGTCCATGCAATGTGTGCCTTTTCATTTGGACCTGTGATCTGTGTGACCCAGGCTAAAGCCATGCTGACGTGTAACTGGATTGGTGGTAGAATACGTCTAACATATGACACAGTTGATGAGGTGGCCTAACCTTTGCAGACCTGAGCCCACACTAAGGAGGAGGAGCTCTGGTCCCGTGGGAAGGGTGGCACGACGTAGAAGCAGCTGCCATCGGCCTAAGGGGAAGTCTCTGCGCCTGCTCCGTCCTCAGACTGGCCCCAGCCGATACCCCGAACTCTCAGCTCAGAGCCAGGACCCCAGCACTACGCTAGGAGCCTCACCCTGCTGGTAAGCATCTAAGATTTACAACTTTCACACAACTCTCATGTAACATTTCTGAGGGACAACAGAGGCAAAACTGAGGGTTGATTCATTGTGAGTGATGTTTATAGTGTTGGCTGGAGTTACTCTGTCTCATACTTTCCAATCACTTAACCTGCAGTGCTTGAATCTTTATATATCTTCCCAGAGTGTTAAAGCCATGTCTTTGCTCCTATAGAATGGACATTATTTATGTCATTCCATAAAGCTGGGTCTGGTATTCGCCATGTAATTCGTTTCAGGTTTGGAGAGCACTCTACTTGTTGAAATGAGGTTGGTTGCATTTCTTTGAAGGGGCTTTCCACTTTGGTAAGACTTTAGCGCTATAGTTTCCTTACCTCTGGTGTGTCTTTGTGAATGAGGTTGAATCATTTTCTATTCCCCTGTGCTCTCAATGTAATATCCACAGTGAACATAAAAACACTGGTGTAGTGGATAATACAGTAAAGCATCAAAGGACAGAGTGGGGCCTCTCACACTTAACTGGTCTGGAGGGTTACTGCTCTCACACGGCTTTCTGGAATAGTCCTAACAAGCAAGCTGGTCTCGGCATATTTCCCCCATGGGCCCATTAAAGAAGCTCTGCAGTAAGCCTTGGGTCCAATCCTGAAGTTTCCCTCCTGTCACACAGAGGCAGGTGAAAGTCACCCACACTTGCTGTGGTGTGATCCAAAACTTGTGGTGAAGCTTTGGCAGTGCCTGTCCCAGATCCCCATGTAGGAAGAGGTGAGCTGTAGAAAAGCTGCTGGGTTTGTCTGCCCTATCCCCCACCCCTCCCTGCTGATTGGCTCCCTATTGAAATTCACTCAGCTCTTAATGAAAGGGAGCCCTCTAGAATTCCTGTCTTAATTAGTGACATAGCCACACGGCTCCTCCTTTAGCCTAGAAACCCAAAGTGACACATTCCAGGAAATAAGAAGGGGGGAAAAGTGAATAATTAAGTTCCAAATGGTCCTAATACTCTCTGACATGCCCTGTATTTGAACAGAATTTTGACATTGAAAAAAGTAAAACAGTTCTAACTTCTAATTCTTTTCCAGTGTATATCCTATACATATACATGCCAACACACACACACTCACACACTCGCTCTCACTCTCCCTCTCCATCTCTCTTTCTCTCTCTCTTTACACACACACACTCACACACACACACACACGCTCGCTCTCTTGCTCTCTCCCTCCCTCTCCCTCTCTCTCTCTTCCTCTTGCGCACACACGCACACACACACAGAAATCTGTTTCAATATTTTTCCAGTTCAGCACCATTTTCATCTCTCAGGTCCATTAGTGCATCCCTATCCACCCTGTTGTTTTTGTAACCTTTTGTCTCCATGCTGGTCAGAGGCAGGGTAGGTCTCCAGAGGGGAGTAAATATAGCACTGAACCTGCCTTATGACAAACTTCATAACAGGCAAATTCATTGACTGCCTCCGGCTCTACCCAGTAGTAGGAAAGGTCTCAGTTATAGAGTGGAAAGGCAGCAACCTGGCAGCAGCCTTCAGTGGATGCACAAATATCAGCACCCTGATAAAACCTACTTTTCTTGTCTAATGGGGCTGCAGAGAGTTCGCAAAGTAATGGAGACATCATCTGAGAGGACTTGTATTTTTACATCACTATTCAAAAGGAGTCTATTGGCTTCTGGGTAGCTAGACATTTGGTGGGGAAGCAAACAAGTCATGGAACCAGGGCTTTGATTTTGCAAATAATTTGTCTACACCTCTGCATCCCCATCTCAACAAAAACATAGAATTAGAGATTTTTCATCAGAAAAACATACAGATATCTCAGTAGAAGCAGGTTAATGAATTTCCTGGAGAAATGAAGCTGTTCTCAGGGTGCCTCAGTCTCTCGTTATTTAATAATAGTGATATATTTCTTTTTTACTTCCATTGTTTTTGTGTTAAACTTTATGCATATACAGTGTCCACTCACAGAACCCCTGAGATCACTGTAATGGACTTTAATGGATGTGATGTCTTGGCATTTAGTGTGGAATGGGAGCAGATTAGTGACCAACAAAGGTTCTTTACAACAAGATATTTCACTTGTTGGCAAAAACTGTCACACTGCTAATGCTGGCTTCACAATGGCTTATGGTATATTAAATGTCAAAATTAGGCAGAGACAGCAAAAGAAGTGGTGTTGGTTTAGGAGATGGTTCGAAGTAACTGGTTACTTTAGAGCAAAGGAGGCTGGTCCATAGAGGTAGGGGAAAATATTCACCCCTATTTTTTATATAGAGGAAAGAGGAAGACAATATAAAGTAAAATGTATTTGAAATGTAGTTTTGGAAGACCTTGCTGTTGTTAATAAAAAAAACACTTTTACATAAATAAAAACCTGTTGGGTACAACACTGCTCATCCTCCGTAGGGGCGGAGGCAGTCAGATAGGCTCAGTGTATTCTGTTTTTTCTCTCTCGGCCAGAAAACATAATTTGATGCTTCATGGGAGGTGAGCCTCCTTTCGTGATTGACACTGTATGTTCAACCACCGCAAAGCATACTTGAGTCTTTCAAATCACCTGCCTACCATTTGTCAGTGTCACTAAACTTATCGTAGATCAGTGTTTTTACTTAGAGATGCTTCGACAAGCTGTGAAAAAACACAGCGCTAAAAGGACAGAAAAAAGAGGGCTTCACACAGAAAACTGACAATAGCGTTTATTAAAACTTTGCATTGTTTGACATAGTTTACCATTGTTCAACCGATTAAAAAAAATTAATTGTTTGACCATTCTATATTAAGCAGAGAGTGGAGGTGCTTACATTATACATGCAAGAAGTGAATTACATCTGTTAGTAGTAGGCTTATTGTTCGTGATTTTTGTTCTTGATGTTGAAGACATGGATGAGTAGTTTGAATATTCGTATTTGTACATTGATAACTTGTATCAGTAATAATTGGATGTTTTATTTAGGCCATTTTAAATACGTTTTCATATATAGGCTATTTAGAAAAATATAATACACATGAGTAAAAAAAGTACAAATCTAACTTGTATAGAATGAAGTAACATTTATGTTTTTATTTCCATTGCATATTTACATAAATTATATCATTCTGTGATTAAATATCACTTATAGTGAATAAAATTTTAATACCACTTAATTTTCTCATAGATGATAACCTCATTTATTTGATGATGTAATACTAATGCAAAAATTATTCTGTTCTTGACTCAAACTTATATGCTAATAATTCTTGGGAAACTATCCATTATACCTCAAAAACCCATGAAACAAATCAATATTTCTTTTTTATTTGTTTCCTAAATCCTATTTATCTTTGATGCTCTACTGCATAGCCCTCCTCCTCTCAGCTGTCCTCCCCAACATTTGAGTCTCAAGCCACCACTGCTTTAGAGAAAACAAAATGTTATTTACAGAACAATACATTCATTATGTTTTTCCATTGATTGTTGTTTCAAGACAGGAGCTGTAACGGATTTCATAGACAAGGTTCCAATTAACGTAAAGAGTACTTCCTGTCGTAACATAAAGAATTGCCATTGTCACTCGTTGACGGTAGGCTCAAAAAGCTCCTACTCCGTGGTGTCGAACTGCCCAACTGTTTCACAGGGCAGTTCAAAGACTTTAATGGCAACTGAACCATTTCAAAGTAAACAATCTTTGGCCACCACAGCTACGAGAACAAATGTCTCATAATGAGGTTAACCTGAGAACCCTAGGGAGCATGCTCAGAGGAGTCTTTGAGCAAGGAGGATCCCCCTCCCGCTGAAGTTCAGCAGATATGCATTAGCTGAGTTACTGTACCTCTCCACCATCCAGCTGCACCACTTTTAAGATTTAAAGTGTCTGTGGATATTAGCTGGTGTGCTGTATTCTGTTGTACAGTGCTCAGATAGTCCCTTTGAAAGCACTTTGCTTTTATTATCCAACTAGAACAAATAAAATGATCTAAACTTTTAACCAGTGCACCTGACTTTGAGATTGTTGTACTGTTCACTGAAAAATGCACCCTAGAGGCTTTCAGGGACTTTCAAAAGTTGTAGTGACTGACATCATTACAACAGTCATTGAGTCACTGCATTTCAGAGGTATTAGCTGTGGTGACTGAGGCTAAATGTCACTCATCAGTCAAATAGAAATACAGCTGCTATGGATCATAACTTGGCTTATGGTTGTTGTGCTCTGTATGAATTGCAAAAGAGCATTCAGACAATTGTTTTCAAAAGATGAAATGTAAAAACGCCTTGATATTAAGTTTCGGTTGTAAATGAATGTCCTTGTTACTAGAACAAATGATTGGTAATTTTAGCATATCCACTAAATTCGGACAATAAAAAAACGTCTTCTCACAAGATGTTTATCACAAGTTAAAGGTTTTTATTCCTCCCCTTTCATTTTTTACCATGGCCCGTTAGTCAGGTTTCCCAAATAAGGCTTTCATCAGATCTATCTAAGTTGAGGAATTTCATAAAAGCAACAGTGGGTTTTAATACTGGTTCCTCTGTGTGTGTCGCCATAACACTGCTGTGGAACAGGGTCTGTTTCCTGTCAGTGATGACAGATCAGTCACCTTCCCCCTGGGTCCCTCAAATGCAATGGCCCTGCAGTCTGTCTCTGCAAATCTTCCTCAACGAAGCCATTTGGGCACAAATAGATGCAAGTGTTTTCAGAACAGGAACTTCCCCCTTACTACTTTACTCTGTCAGGCCTGTTTGCTGTTGACAGCATGGGAGCTTGTGCCAACTTGCTTAACAGCTTAACAGTTCTCAAACATTTCAAGACAATTTTAATTAATCATATTTTTTGAAGGAAAATAATTTTATTTTGAATTGATCTCCCAGTGATCCCTAAAATAGGACATAATCTGAGTTGATGAATGTGAGTGGAGCATTTTCCTGTGTGCAGAAAAAAGGTTTTGGATCCCTACGTTTTAATTCAAGCTGGATGAACTGACACATAAACATATTTTCATAGTTTCAAATGATAATAATATTGGTAATTGCAACAGACTGCAACTAGAGGGAGAAAGCAAGTTTAACAATCATTTTTACAGCATGAGGGGAATTTTTATGACTCAGACTTACTGTAACAGGGATGTTTTAGGGTAAATTAACTAGTTTGATTTTAATTGCACTGACATGTTGACAGATGTTCATTCTTTAGGTCTGCTGTTGTTTGTTTACACTTAAATGTAGGCTACTGCTTCCCTTTGCTCATGCGTGAAATGATTTGTTACGGTGCATTGCGGTTGGTATAGTTAGTTACACAATGTCCTACATGATCGAGCATGTTTTTAATGTCTTGTTTATGGGCTTTTGTTTATTATGTATACGGACGTAATTCAACGGTCCCACACCAGCATAGCATGTCTAAGCAGAGCATTTGTGGTCAGACCGGGAAAGGCTTTTTCTTGCTCCTGTCAAGTGGTTTATTCTGGGCTCGTTTAGCCAGGTCTGGTTTCCTTCCTTTTCTGTAATGAATCCAGATGGATCATTCGGGTCTAATCCAGGATGGTGTTCACAGGGGGCATCCATGTTTGCCCATGCACTGCAACTGAGGCAGAGGCAAAGAAAAGTTGTGATTACTATTAGGCCCCTTGAAACTGAGATGAAGCTGACCCTGGGGGATATCTGGGGTCTGTGAATGTCTTCAAGAAAGAGGACTCTTTATTTAAAAATTTATGATAAGAAACTCAGGTTTTTGGTGCTTGCAATACCATTTTACTTATGCCAGTTTTTATCCCACAGTGTTATTGTCATTTCACTGCTTTTGGAACACTGTACAGCTTAGCTTTAACCACGACGTCTGTGCTAAAGAACAGGCATGTCATTGCTTTGTATTCGGCCACAGCCAGTTTAAAATTCACACACAGTAAAAAGTGTGTGTTTACATTTTTGCGTGGCTCTGACACTGCTGTCCCTACAGCCCAAAACATAATTGTGAAATGAATGATATTGGCTCTCTCCTCCTGGCTTTGGTGAAATGCAGAGCTGATTGTTTTCGAGAGACAGTGTGGAAGCCTAGGGATCCAAGAGGGACAAAGACCCCTCTGATATGGCGACCTGGAATCACAGGGGTAGGACCACAGTTGTGCTGCCATTGTCTGTCCATCATGTGAGTCTTATCTTCACAACAGACCTCTGCAGGGATGAAGGCAACGGGCAGTGCACCACGCCTGATCTCCACCTCTCAGAGTTACAATCTTTCAAAGACCTTGGGACAATGTCCTGCCCTTTGATTGTGCTGACTTGACCTGGTGTGTGTGTGTGTGTGTGTCTGTGTGTCTGTGTGTGTCTGTGTGTGTGTGTCTGTGTGTGTCTGCGCATGTGTGTACTTGTGTTACATATTTGAATATATGGTGAAAATATTTTTATTTAAAAATATATATTCTTCCTTTTGTTCATAGCTTGTAGTAATGCAAAACTTAAATCATACCAAATATTGGAGTTCTATATGAGTGTTCAGGTACAATAAGCATCATTATGCAAATTCCTGTATTGTTAGGCTGATATAAATTGCTTAATGTGTATAAAGTATATCTATTTTGGCCATAGTGACTGGTGATACAAAGCTGGCTTTGCGGCTATTTGCTCATGTACATGAAGCCTTGTCAAGCCGATCCCTATACAGAATTAAACACAAATAAAAAATGCTTAGCAAGCATAAAATATATTTGTCTTTTACTAATAGCTAGTTGTTGTGCAAAACTTCAACCATGCAAAATGTGAGGCTTCAAGCTTTTAATTGTGGTATATTAGTTCTGGTTAAGCAGTTGATATGTTCAGCATTTTAAAATGCAGTTTGTATAAATAAACCATATAAATGGTTTGTCTGTGGGTAAGTTTTTTATCTCCGTTTTAAATTTCATTTTTATTTGATCTCAGTTTGTGTTAATTTTAGTGTCAGATCAAACACTGAATTTGAGATCAAATCCTTGCATATGAAATTTTTAGAAATGATGCCCAAGGTTTTGCTCGGTATACCAAGTTATGTGTACACATTGCCCTTGGCCCTGCCATGAATATCAGTTTCTACGCTCACAACATTCATTTTTCTGGGAGACTGCAGAGTTGTAAATTCAATTCCTTGGTGATGTTTGCCATTGTTTTGCATTAGTTTTTCAAAACACTCCTTTTTAAAGTCCATCTATCCCTGCCAATGAGCTTTGACTCAGAAGCAGTGAACTAAAAAACAAACTATAATAATGAAAGCTAAATGAATGGAAGAACGTCTCTTCCAAGCATTTCACCGATCGTATACAGCCAGGAAACTACACCAGAGAGTTGGCCACAACAAGAATGTAAAAGAGATGGAATCAAAAGTCATAAAGTGAGGCAATAGAGGATGTAATGTATACCGGTACTCAGGTACAAGTATTTATTGGCTTAATGGTCCATAAAGAGCCTACCTAATTATCTTAAGGACAGCAGGAGGCTTTGCTTTTAACAAGCTTACAACTGTCAATAAAGCAAGTAAGAGGTGATGAGAGCCGTTAGTCCTGACGATCTTTATTACTCTTATGCAATTTTAATATGTTTGTTTTAATGTGGGAGTGAGATCACAGGGTCCAGTAGGGTAAAGCTACTTGATGACAAGGCCGAGGGATCAGGAAATCACAAAAGAAAAGGCAAAAATGACAACAAAAGGCAGGTCAAAAGAGGTGGATCCAGGATTTGTACTTTTATTGCAGTGTTCATTTACTCATTGGTGTTTTCACTGTTATCTTTGAAACAGATAATAGATAAACAGGTCATATTTGGAAAATTTTCCAATATTCACTTTGTCAAGCTTGTCAGCTCACTCCTAAAATTAAGGCTAAGTATTAAAGTAACCACCCTTTAAGTGAATATATTTCTGATATGTCAATATCGGAGGTTTGCTGATGTCCACATTGAGATATTTCCAGTTCCTGCATGGTATTTTATATCTTTGACGTTACATGTTACATAGAACTTGCCTACAAACATACTCTTCCAATACAAGGAGCCTCATGCCTCAGCCCAGCTCAGTGAGAGCGTAAACTCAGCAGCCTTATGTTCATTTTTGTGGACGTCTCCAGGGGGCATAAAGGAGGATGACTAAATTGAGAGCGAGGAACATGATGATGCGCTGTGCGCGCTGCAAACGAATTGCCATGTGGTGCTCATTTTCAGCATGGATTCACTCTCGCCGTATTGCAGCTGAGGGATTTACTCTCACTTTCACGGCTTGGGTTATGTAACAGGAAGTGATGTAAAATCATTACAACCTTTACGCGGTTAGTGCAAAGCATTCTCTGCTTGTAGCAGCAAACAAAAAGGGGCGGATTCTGTGCAGGCTCCCTTTTGTGCACAGGTGTGCTCTGTTTGGAATCGTGCACGTGAACGTGAAACACATGTTTGCCATGTGAGTGCGTACATGGCAATTAAACAGTTAAACTGCATTATATAGATGCCAATAGTTTTTATCATTGCCAATCATTTTAAGACAAGCCAATCTAAAATGTGAAGTAGCCATAATAGCAATAGAAATAGTAATAGTAATTGTACAACCATTTCAGTCTTAACAAACAAAATACTACCTCTTGTTATCAAAATTGTGATTTTTTTACTATGTATTATTCTTCAGCAATAGTTCCAAGAACTTGTCTCTATTAAGATTTAATTTTTTTATGAATGGAGTGGGTGATAGTGTTTCATGCTAAAGCTAAGCCTTTTGCATCAGGGGTTGAAATTGATGAGAATTTTGTGTATATAGCCCTTTTGGTTGCCTGGTGTTTCTGGATCTCTGAGATCTAATTGTCAGCGTTTAATAGTGCTGATCAAGTGAGGCTATGTTCCTGTATTCTGTAGACTTGAGAATCTGTGATACTAAATGCATTCTGCACATTTGGGAACATAATGCCTTGTAATGCTATAACCACTCTGCTACTCTGCTTTTTAATGTTTTTGATTATTTAGGTGCTTCTGGAATACTTTTGAATCATCATTTCCAACATGGGCAAGGGATGTTGCAGGAGAGAGGAAGGTCATATTTATCCAGACTTTGCCTTCTCAGTAAAGACTGCACACTAAATCTCCACACAGTAAAAAATGTAAACATTTCCCAATGGGAGGAAATTTACAACAGTGCATTTAGTGAAGACAGTATGTTTTACAATGTCTGCTGTCCTTGTCTTTTATTTTAAATGATTACGTTTGTCGTGGAACTGAGGTGATTGAAGCCATAAGCAAATTTCCATTTTTAACTGGATGGAAAGTAAGTATTGGAGTATTGACTCAAAGTACCATAGCTTCTAAGAGGGAAAATAACGCTTTCAGTCAAAGTTCTTAAATCATTGTGAAATTGTCAGTGATAGTGAAATTGATAATGTCAATTACATGACCTCACACCAGCCATCACCCTGGCAAAGTCTATGACACGTTTGACAGGTTAAACACAGGTTAATCTTGGTCATTTTTTGCAGTATGCTAGCAGGGAAACAGGCTCAGCTACAGCAGCACACTCTGAGAGAGCAGAAAGTACAGTCGCCTTTAGAATTATTGCCATCCTTGCTGAAGATGAGCTTCTAGAATCTGCCAAAAACTAGCAATTCGATTTATTCTTACATGTGAAATGTAGAAAATCATGTTTGCATCAGTGTATTTTTTCCAGAAAGAAAGTTTCATTTTCAGTGAGTTTCTTTTCTTAATGGCAGATGGCACCAGGGTGATGGTTTTAGGCTGCTTTGCTCTCTGGGACTCGATACCATCCAATATTTTGATAAATCATGTACCTCACATTATGCTGGAGTATTCATCTCATTGATTAAGAAGAACATTGAAGGACACAGAGATACCTTCAAATTCAAGAGTGCACATTCACAGTCTTGAAAAGCCTCTCAGAGAAGGATCATGAGGGGTGAAATTTGACCAGAAAGTAATGTATGAAATATTAAATGCCTTTGCAACAGAGGATAATAATATTGCATCTTTTATAAATAAAAATTACTCCTAGAAAATTAAAGTAATGAATTTGAATTATCAAACATTTTGGACAACAGACTACAGCACATTACTGTTTGCCGTTAATCTTACACAGCCTCGTCTTTAGCAAGGTATGCCAGACTTCTGAAAGTGACTGTAACTTTTGGAAAGAGGTCCAGCCTGTTGACTCAGCACTGGCAGCCTTTGGCAGGATGCACAGTCTCCTGATAAGCTGTGCCTGCAGATTGTTTTGTCTCATGGATGTTCATGTAGCTTAAGCCCTCTGTTGTTTTTGGGACTTCCACATGATTCATTGGAAAGTTTAATTGGTGAAATGTCCCTTTCCCCTGCATTTATGGTATCCCTGTTTTGTGGTTTAAATGTGAATAACTTCAACCTTTGCCTCGCTAAAGAAGTAATAATGACACTCATTCTCCTATGTGCTAATCTGATCCTCAGCCATTGAAGCCAATGTTTGAATGGTATCATAATACTAGCCTTTCATTGTGACAGCATTGAATCGTTGTGGAAAAAATGTTCTAAAAAGTTCTTTTGAATAAGATTGAACTTGGTTCACAGTCAGGTACAGCAACTTTAAATAAAGAATTGCTTTTGTGTTCTCACCTTATTACAGTTGAGTACTCATGTTTCAGGAAATAATTCTGCCCACTGTACCTTGACAGTTTATTGTATGTCACAGAGGCACTTGAACTGCAAGCAGTTCAGTTTCTCTCTTCACATTTCCACTCAGTTGTTCACAACACACTCCACAGCTTCCCCTGACCACTTCAAAGGCAGCATAGCCAAGACCGATTTTTAAGTGTTTGCCCCTGAACATAGTGAACTTGGATTGCTTTTCAACCGTTTGGGTGCCGCTATTAACATTTCTTAGATGCTCAAACTAATACTTACTTACTAAGGCTTGCAGTGTGGTGGTGGGTCCCATGCTCTGGATTTGAATACTCACCCTGCCAATATCAGCTGTGCCCTTCAGTCCTGTAGGGCGGCATGTAATTAACAAATGTCATTTGGGGAGTGAAGGCTTTCTCCTCTCATTGTACAGTCACAACTTTTGTGGTCAATCTGACAGGCACCACATATCTAGCAAATTATATGCGGCATATATTGAAGAATGCACCAGTTTGACCTCTTCTATTTGATGAGAAATTGTGACAAATTTAAATAGGAGGGGAATATGTAATTTAAAGATGTTCAATTCAATGTTTTTTCTTATGTAAGTAAATAAAAAAAAAATGTCATTCTCTTGATCCATGTTAGTTTTCAGCCAAAATAAACAATGCAAGATATAAAATGTGGATATGAGATATACAATTAGGGGAGCGTTGAAGCTGTCTGTAGAGATTGGTCAGGTCTGGTGTGGCTGTTAGGGTGAAAGAAACCTAAATCCTTGACTATACACCAGTAAATAGGTGGCAGGGGTACAATGTCTCATCTTTTTGCTCCAAAGTCTGAAAGGTTTTGCAGCTGTCAAAAGGTATTAGGCTTTCTGTGATCTCATTTCCATTCTGTCTGCATGATAGTTTTCTTTTATTTTTTTCCCCAGTTTGAATTTTCAATGAGGTAGTAGATTTTGTTTCAGCTCCGTGCCAAGTTGTGCAAAGGGAGCAGATGCAAACCTGGGCAGTGGTAGAGACGCATTTAAAAAGGGTCTTCACAAAGTTTTTTTTGTCTCATTCTGCAGTGCATAATATTATGTTCTGCCTCTTTGGCCCTCCCTGGGCTTATCACCTCAGAGCACCAACACTAATCCAGCAAAGCGAAAATCTTCAGGGTAATTTCTTTAACACAAATGGGTTTTGTGACAATGGGAGTCAGGCGCATTTCAGCTGTTCTGCATGCCGCAGACTAAACATCAAACCTGCAGCAAATAGCATAATTTTTTTTCCCACCAGAGGCCATCACTCAAAATTGAGGTGGAAGTGCTTCAAAACGTCAGGTTGGCATTTATGGTTTATCTCAACGAGGCTCGTCTATGGCAGATGACAGTTGGGCTTTTTTGTTATCGCGAAATCACAAAGAATCATGCCATTTTTTCATTTAGTCTATAAAGCTCAGGATATGGTATGGCATATAAAGGTAAACTGCATTTTAGACAATGCATGCAAACTGCATTGTAAGGAGTATGGAAAATGGCATTGAAAGCAATGAGAGATTTGGAAGAGGAAGGGAAAACACCGGTTTAAAGCTTGCCTAATTCTTCTTTCCTTCCCTGAACAGATAGTGATTAATACACTAAATTCCTATGTTTACAACAGCACTGGTCAAAAAGGTAGACAGACAAAAAGCTAAGAAAGTGATTTTACTATCAAAACATTCCATACCAGACACAGTGCAGCTTTTGTCCCCCCCCAGTTTTGCTGCTAAACAAGTAAAGGTACAGAGAATGGGAAGAATAGTCTACAGCTGTATTCCACATGAGAAGCTGAGGTGCTTATTATGCCTGAGGGGGAGGAAGCCCTTGAAAACAGGGATGTTAGTGAGGTTTTTGTTTTGGTTTTCTCTGTAAAGAGAGGACAGCGTGGTTGCTAAAGCCATCTGCACACTCAGCCTTCTAATTCCAGTTTGAATAGATGCAATTCCTTTTATTTCTATTTACATTTTCTTCTTAATAGCCATTTTGCATGGAATAAAGGCTTTTGTTTTCTTGCTTCGCTGCCCAGGAGAACGTAACTGACAGGAATGGCAATTTGCAGTTATGAGTCTTGGGAAAGGAGTCTGATTACTAACAAGTAATTGATGTGAATTAAGCATGCATGTTCTACACTGTGAAAGAACGTTCTGTGTATGTAGTTAGACATTTTTTCAATTAAACATAATGAATGTTTATTTTGTACATGATGAATAATGAGATCCTGTGAAATTAAAGCATGATTATTAACGTGCATACATTTATGGTCTTGAAACAATGTGCAACACATCTTTTTGGAATAACGGTTGCAAATGTTGTCAATGTGCAGCTGAGGGAAATGAGATTAGCTGATGTCAGAAGCCCTTCTTCGTGTCCATTCCAGACGATACACAAGTTTACAGTGAGACCACAGATCTCTTTTGTTTGCCGAAAAGATTACCTCTGGCAAAACATGAAGTATGAAAGGCTTGTCATTTTGACTCTGTGAATGTAGTTTAAAAGTAGAAAAGTACCTGGACTATTTAAGTAAGTCACTAATACAGCTGTATTAATGCTGAACAGTGTTGTTGTTCAGTGTATAATTTAACATGTTAAATATTTTGTCATGAATAAGCCCATTGGTCCCATACATAAATGTTTATTGATAATGTCTTAATAAATACTGTATATAAATAAAAATCACCTGAGACGAGGGCTAAAACTTAATGACTTAACTAGTAATTTATTACATTTGCATGGCGATTAAACAATTTGCTAATTGCTTATTGAATTATATGTTTGGTGTTTGGTCTTCTGTTTGTAATCTCAAGCTCTGCTCTTCTCCCTGTGCATTTCATATCACCGAAAAAGATGGGTACACAAATCATCACAAACAATTCCTCCCCTCCCTTTCCAATCTCGCCATGGCCTGGACTCTCCTTTGTCCCGAACCTCTTTGAGAAACAGCCTGATCGCACACTAATCACTTCTTTGTATTTTCTGTCACCTAGGGAGCTGTCACCTAGACGTCACGTGCTGGACGACACAAACAACTCACCGGGGAACACACGAGAATCACAACTCATCTGAGAGAGAGAAGCGCTGCGAACAGGAAACATCCCCCTGCCTACACTAGAGCACAAACACCCCATCTGCACAAGTAACACTACAAAATATTGCATTCATATAATTTCCTTTTCACATCAACTCTGTTTTACCAAACATATTAAATTATTCTAAGTAAAATCATTGGCTACCTAATTCTACCTAGAATTGTTAGGTTTGTTTTGGTATAGTTATCAATTGAAATATGCTTAGTGCTAATGTTGACAGTTGAGACTTTTGGATGTATTAAACATTTTTTATTACAGTGTAACTGACTGTTAAATTAAGTCTGTCTTTTGTGTATGTTTTTACTTTTCATTTTTATAATTAATTTGAAATAATAAAATATTTACACATATTTGAATATTCACTTATCATATATTCACTTGTGCATCTTGTTGGCAGCCATTGGTGAAGGGTGTCTTGAGTAGTGAATGTGTGGTGCTACATATATACTGTTGTTTTTCTCTGACACTGCTGTTATTCCATCTCAGGAAGAATAACTGAAATGGAATAAACAGCTAAACTCTTAGTCATCCTTTAAAAGTATGTGTAAATAGCTTTCTTTCTAAAATAAAAGTTAAAAACAAGTTAAATGACACCTATAAAGAAAAGTAGTGCTGTTGACCACAAAACGATACAAAAAAAATCACTGTTGTTAACCCTAAACAGTGCTTGAACTGTTATCATTATGCACTAAATGTCAACCTAGTAATGGCAAGGTTTTTTTCGTGAACATTTGACCTTAGGCAGAGCAGGCAATTTCAGAACACCCACTCCCAAGTCAGTTGGTTGTTTACCCAAGCGAGGAATTTGCTATGGTATTTTTATAATATGACAGATGGGGCAGAACCATTAATTCTGGGCTGGCCCTGGTGTTTGTCTGGTGAGAACCTGATGGAACAGGGTCTGTCTGGTGAGTTCTGACTCGGCAAGGCCTGGGTCAGCACGGGTGCTGTTGTAGAATGTCCCTGTGCTATTTATCAAGGAGAGCTTGGGAGTGAGAGAGGCATACATCACCTGGCACCCAGACAAAAAAAAAAATCTTGTTTTTCCGCACAGTGGAAGGGTTATGGATTATGGCACTACCGTGCCCTTGTATGATGGACCAGATGGATTGCCTGTCAGGAAAATCCCCTCACACCCTTTTATGGAGGACTGTTTTGGGAACATGATTCTAAAATATCGTTTTTGACGAGATATGGTACGTTAAGCATTTATAGGTATGATTAATGAATGCATTGGTGCTTTATGAGTTAATTGCAACAGAGGCTTAGACTGTGATATGGAGGTGCCTTGGACAGAGCACCTGGAGAGTCTGTCAAGGCTGCCGAGAGCAGCAGTGCTAGAAGTCGAGGTGTGTTCCCAGACATGAATGCACATGAAAGATGCTGCTATTGTCCAAAAAATGTATGGCCAAAGAGTTGAGGCCAGACAGTAGAGAAGAGAATGCCATGTGATGTCTGCTAATGTTTTCATCAACTCGTCAGAACTATTGGCTTTTATTTCTTTGTGATTTCCCCCAATTATCATTTGTAATTCTACTTTTCTCTCCCGTTTGTGTTGTCCTTATTGTAGTTTGATTTAGTGCAATTAACAGCCTTACAGCCTGCAAGGAAACTGTCTTAAGAAAAAATAACAAGGAGAGTAATGTCTGCTGTACGATTTATTTTGAACCCACATACACACATGCCGTCAACCCCATGGTAAAATGTGAGGAGAAAACTCCTGTTGTTCCTGTTGTTCTAGACTCTAGAGCAATTATCCTACATTAACCCTGGCTCCCTACACATGCACTTGTCATTCTGATTTTAATTAGTCAGGTGAAGTGATATATATATTTATTTTGATGTAGATGTTCATTTGAAATGACTGCTGACAACTCTCTGTAAAGGTTACATGCCCTCGGCAGTTTGTTTTATCATACTGAACTGCGAAACGAGAACTACAAACTGCAGATGTAAGTGATCTCTCAGATTTTTCTTCATGAAGTAATTCAACAAAAGTGGCAGTTTTGTTAATGGGCTTTGTAGGAGCTTTATGAGACTGCTGTTTCACCTCTACAGTAATGATACAGCCTGGGGCTTTCTTAACAATATCTGTGTCATGTGGTTTTCAGTGACAATACCTACCTATGAGTAAATTCATCTTAAGGTACCTTATTGGGATGAAATATGTGTAGTAATTACAGTGCTGTGAAAAAGGTTTTGCCTCCTTCTTGATTTCCTCTTTTATTGCATATTTCTCTCACTGAATGATTTCAGATCATCAAATAAAATATAATGTAAACAAGGAAACCAAGAAAGCATCTTTACATCGTTATTGGAGAGCCACATGCCACAAAAGAGTAAATTAAGAAGGGGGCAAATACTTTTTCATGCCATTGGTCTCTAATCATCAGTTTTACAAATCTACCCCAGACTCGTTATGTTGTTGAGCAAAGTTTGGGGAATATGCACCAACCTGTTTTTTTCATGTTTTAGCACCAATAGCATTTTTGTGCAGGTTGATTCTATGACCTAAAATATATGTTTATATTGAATTTCTTAATCCTCTGTGAATGTGTGTGGGAGTTCTTATAATGCATTGTAATACTGTATTTTCTTTGGCTCTGTGGCCAGTTCAATATGGTGGTGACCTATTGGGCATATACAGTATGTTCCAACTGATTAAGTTGGGCACTAAAGTCTATTAAATTTCCTGGTATGTGGTGGGTCAAATTTACCTCTTAAATGTTTAATAATTATGGAAAAATATGTATAAATATGGCACCTCTACTGCTGGCCTTAAGCAGCATAATGAACATGCCAGTAGAAAATGGTTACTGAAATATGTTTGCAACTCCTCTCCTGCATGACTATAGTACATAGGTACTGTATAGTTTAGTTTAACCCAATATTCAGAATGAACGCTAAAAGGGATCAAAAGTGTCAGATTTAGGCCAAAATGTCACTGTGCCTCATGGTTGTCTGCTCCACGCACTACAAACAAAACAGACAAACAGCTAGTTGGCATGACGTACTTCATGCACTTGAGACATAAGGACACGACACCAGGAACAGAGCTTAGTGGCATGCGGCCATCAGACTCAGTCAGGAGGGAAGGCACTTAGCTCAATGACCTGGTTACAGCAGGCGGTCTGAGCATATACCAGAATTTGTCTCTGAGAGACACAGACATCATCTGTAAACTGCATGCAGGAAGGATGAACTGAAGCCTGTGCACCAAAGACAAAATGAAACAAAGCAATCTTGTGCAAAATAGCACTTTAATGTCTATTGATGCTAGTTGCAAAGTGTGAATGGGGCTTGTAAGCCCTGCATAACCTCCTCATGCCCTGTTGGAAGTGATATACAAGCGGATGAGCACCTGACCTGTGACACAACCCAACCCTAAGTGACACACCAATATAGCAGTGAGATATACTTTTAGTCCATAGTCTGGAATGATTAAATAAGATAGAATAAACAGCAAGCAAGGGAAATGTGAAAAGCCTGCTGTGGGGGATGAGCAATGTAGTCTTTAACTACCCCCTTGTAATCACGCTTGGATCCATAGAAACTGCCTCATCTACAGCCTAGTGAGTATGTTGTATGTTGTACAACTATGTTGTACACCTGGGCTGAGGATGCCAGCTCTGGAACACAAACTCTAGTAGAGGAGGAAGTGTCTAAAAATGAAGACTAACTTGATATCAATTTTGATTATTGTGATGACTTGCCAGATGTGGGTATTGTCCCACAGCCACCGACTCCAAGAAACATTTATGCAAAAAAATGGCTAGTTAGAATTTCCCTCACCCGAAATGCACCATGCAGAAATTTAACCTTCAAATAGCACTAAGCTAATGAGGATGGCAGTTACTAGTGTCACAGAGTCCTCATTCAGTTCAGAAATTAGTTCTAGAAATGAATAACTAAGAAGGCATGCAGAAGAAGAACGCAGGAGTGGAGTGAACTGATGAAACACATGTACTAGAGGGTCCAAAGATGAATAAACACATAGCCCGCATCATACAGAGGCCAGACCAGACCACCAAGAGCTACCACGTCTCAGATTTTTCATTGGAGAATTAGATTTGATAATCAGTGTGTTTCTGTATTTATCAATATGACCATGACAAGGAAATTTTATAGAGTTGGAAAAAGTTGTATTTATGTGTTTTCTGTGTACAGAAAAATACTGTTTGAAAATTTATTTTTATAAACGTACTGGTTTATGATGAGGGAACCATGATTTGTGAGAAGTGGAAAAACTATTTCCGAAGCAAAAGACATAACATGAAAATAAGTAGAATGGTCCTTCTATTTCTCTCTATCTCTCAGATAATACAAACTAACTCTTGGTCCCTCAGTAATATTACACAGTACCTGGTTTCATTCTGTTGTTTCCCTTGGTGGATACACAGTACCTATTTTTCTTTCTTAGACATAATACCTACCTGTGTTCCCCAAAGTGGTAAAATGTACTTTTGAGGATAATACAAAGTACCTGTGTTTCTGCCTCATAATACAGATCTGTGTTTCTCCTTAATAGTCTATTTGGGTAGTGACCTATTATGTTAAGGAATGCTGTGAGCAGACCTGACAGACCTTGTAATGATGATGACCCTGGAGTTCAGGATCAAAGGCGGTATTCTGTGGAGGAGCAGGACACTCCCCCAAAACCCTCCCCCTAACCTGAGAAGAGCGATGGAACTCTTACCTCCCTTTACTAGGGACATGTAGAGGTCACAGGGGTTAGACACAGTGCTGGAATTCTAAAGTTTCCTCTGTCCAGAAACAACTGCTGTCTGCTTAGTTGTGTTAGTTGGTGTCACACACTTCTTCGTGTTGGGTATGACCTTGAGGGTTTTTTTGTCACCTGGTTTTCATTGGGTTGAAAGTGGGGAGGGACAACATGGGACAACTAATAATTTTGAAAACCTAAAAACTATGATTCCATATTAAAACCTCAGTTGGCCAAGGGAGGAACTGAGATGTATCATGGGTATGAGATACCTTTGTGACCTCATGACTGAAGGCTCGAATTGCATCATACCTGTAATTTTACAGACTGCAAACTCTGTCTGTAAAAGTATAAACATGGAAAATGTTCTGATCATGCTCTAACTGTGATATCTTACATCCTGAATAACGGCAGGTCTGCATATGTCATGTTTTGGTTCCTCCTCCTAAGGAGAAGGTCAATGTGAAAACATCTGCTTGGACAGGGGTGACCTCACGCAATTCCCGATAAGCACACAAACACCTGGTTGGCCTGAAATACTTTGTGTGTCCTACAGGCATACTCCCATAGGGCTCTCACAGGACAGAGGGTATGAACTACAAACATGTCCATGTGTATCTGTGTACATCTTACCTTTCGGTTCCATTCCTGAAAATAAAAGAGAACAGAAAGTGAGAGAAAAGCTAGATTGGTACCTAGCTACCTCGCAACTAAGTAGCTGAACTGAAAGGTAACAAGATAGCTTGACTAAAACCAATAAAATACCATTTGTTTTCAAACAAATAGTGCAAATTAATAGAGAGAACCAATTTAGCTGTACCAGTCAGATGAGTAAAGGATGAATTACATGGCGAAAAAGGCTGACGACTAGAACATTAGGTAATGGAAGAAGAGATTTCTGTGTCCTTCATGTGACTTTAAATGTGAGGTCATTTTAGGCTATGTGCCAGTCATGGGGTGATATCCCATACCAATGTTACACTGAGATTCTGACTGAGATAGAACAGTATTTCTGTAACAATATTACTGGCTTCCTCCCCACAGCATGGCAAAGGCACATAAATTCCTAAGACTGACGTTTCCTGTCAAAGCATTAAGACCCACATACATATTTTTTTGAAGGTATACTTCTTCTGAGGAATGCTAGAACCTAATTTGACTCTACTTCTTTTGTCCATGTTTGACTGTCAATTTCTGAGTGGACAAAGCATTCATTTTGACTCGTGTAAAAAAAAAAAAAAAAAAAAAAAGAATTCTGGTCAGAATTCTGTTAAACGGATGCAATTCGTCAGAAGTTCCTTCCTTTGAAGTTAGCTACAGTATGGCAGTCCTTTTTAAAGACTCACTAACCACTAACATCTGTGTGAAGCAGAAGGGCTTAATTATTGACATTGTCCTGTGATGCTGCCTACACCCAGCCCCAACAAGCATGGCGGATTATCTCTATGATGGACAGGCACAAGGCCTGGAAAGATTGTTCAGAGGTCAGAGTGCTTTCATCTCCTCTTTTGCGGCATAGGAGATGGGGGTGGAGATGATAGATGCAGGAAAAAGGAATAGTTGCATCTGCTTCCTGTGCGGGGATTGGGAGGTAGATCTATGTAAAAAAACTACATCCTGTGCATCTGCCGGATGGAAATGTGACAGCTGACAGTCTCCACCGCTTTGCCAGAGTAGCGGTTTGTGTGTGCCCAGCCCTCCCGACTTTACTGTTCCTTGTCCTTAATCAGAAAAAGTGCACAGTTACATTGATTTTATGACCTGTCAAAAATGTGTAATGTGGAAATATCTTAACTTCATGGTGCTTTTGATGCATTTCAAGCTATGGCTAATTTCAAATAAAACTAAATCGGCGAAGTTGTCAAACAAAGCTGTTAAAAAATACAGTTTTAAAATAAATAAATAGGAAAATGTAGATTGATGTGGCATAGTCTACTGTAAAAACTAGGCATAATTATGCAAAATAAACACATGGGACACTTAATCCTATGTACTCACCATTTCCAAAAGAAAAGCACAATAGTATGTCTATAAGTATTTCCATAAATCAAAAATATTGGAGTACTGCCTAAATCAGCCTAAAGAACAGTTTAATATGGATTAATGATTTAAAAGATAATGACAAATATTTGGCAATAAGAATTATTTTTAAGTTTTTTTTTTTGGGGGGGTTTTCCGCTTTGTTGGACAGTTATGGTGGGGAGGCAGATGGCGGGTGTGGGAGGGAAGGACATGCAGCCAGGGGCCCAGGCCGGATTCAGACGTAGGCTGCTGCGGAAAGGCCTTGGCCTCACGTGGCATGTGCTCTAGCGGATGAGCTATTGGGGTGTGCCCGGCATTAAGATTTTTGAATGAATTTTGGATAAATTCTAAATTAATTTGAAAGAGGGTCAGAGGTAGACACTATGGTGAAAATGTCACCAAAACAAACATTGGTATTGTAACCAATCAAATCAGTGAAAACGTACACCTAGGACTAGACTCAATCAAATGACCTTGGTGTCTCTATTGGCATATGCAGCTCAATCAAAAGACTTTACATTACAAACATTTTTGAGTATCTTATATTTTATTGGAGTCAAGCAAACAGGTTCTTGTTTGCATTCTAAAATATGTCATATACCCTTGCGGACTGAAGAACCTTTTGATTGAATTGCATATGCCCTTATAGTGACTGAACGTGTAGATTCTAGCATTTGTTTCATGCGCAAAATGTGTCACATGATTTTAAAGGCTTAACCTTTTTGGACCGGTTTAGAAACTCATAATTGACCAGGGAAGGTCATTTGTGGAAGACATGCAGGGATTACTGTGATGTATCTGTTTGCTTCCCTCTGCAGTGTTGATTTAATCTTGCTAATTTACAGGATATGATAATGAGCCATTTATATTTGAGTATCATTCTATTTTACTTTAAGTTAAACAACTGCAACTTATTTATCTGTTACATCATCTTTTTCAGTCAAACACTGCAAGCTAATTCTATCACCACCAGCTAACCTCTGTTTAACTCTAAGTGATAGATATTTGCCTTGATGAGCTTCTTCAGAAGAAGGACAAGCTGTCCCCATATCATGCCGTGTCTATTCATTCACTCAACCTGAAAATAAAGAGACAAACAAAGAAACTGTGTGGTGTTCATGGCATAAACATCAAGACGGTGAATCAAGGACAAGCCAGTTTTTGCATTTTTTTTTTGTAAATTTTAGAGTTGAAGGTAAGATGACAGAAATTACTCTACATCTGCAATAGCTGCTATTTGTCTTTTTGCATAAATGCATTAGTACCTAAAAACATAAAACTTGCCTTTTGCACATGGTAGCATAAAAATGCACACAAATTTTCAAGCAAAATGGTCCTAACAAATGGTAAACAAATGAGCTGGCCTGTATGAGCTAGGCTATTGACAATTAACATTGAGGAGGATAGACAGGGCTTTCTCTGACTTTGGGGAATGCATCCCCCATTGAAATGTGACCTTTGGCCATGCATGAACACACTCCATATGGTCATGTAATGGGTAGTGTTTGATAGTGTGAACAGGAGAACCACTAGCATTGCCTAAGTTACAAAGTTACCACAACAATATTACACTATGTGCAAAAGTGGGTCAGATTTCTTCTTAAACTAGGTTCTTCGCCTCCCTTGCATACCTATTTTAGCACTTTGCCCATGTAAATTGATGACAAGGGATTTCAATTCCAAATCACTCAAACCACAAACCACGTGTCAAGTAATGCATCAGCAGAAGTTTGGAAATCCAGCATCTTTTTGAGTTTACTTTGAATATCTTCCTTATTCTCTTCTCATCAATAAATATGTTTATGTATATCATGCTCATATTACTAGACATAAATGTAACAGTTGTTTGCAGTAAGTTTTTCTTTTTTTATTATACCATAAACAGCCAGCACCCCTTCCAATACATCCATTAATGCCGTATTAATGATTAAAATAATTGTGGAAAGAAATCAATGATCCAATGTTATATTGATGATATTTTCCCTTAAATATTTCCAAGACTGACCCTAAATCAGCCGTCCAACTTGAGAACACTGTATGAATAGGAGAACCCTGATCCTCAGTCAGTGCTCCTTTTCTTTTAAGAGTATGAGCCTGCAGTTTAGTTTCTGTATTAAATAAGAGTGGGTTTTGGTTTTAATGGCTCATCAACATTCGGAAGAAGTGCTTTGATTGTTTGGTAACTCGTTAACCTTCATGTTCAAGCTGTTTCTTCTTAGTTCTTTGTGATGCTTAGCATCCTTTGCAATGACAGCTGTAATATGTCTCTATGCAGTATGTTTGTGCTGTCTTTGTTTCCTTTCGCATTAGCATAACCTCATTAGCGAGCTCTAATTCAAGTCCTGCATAATTAATTGGAAAGTCCCATTCCAGATAATTCCCTACTCATTCTTAATGGCTGTGACTCATCCTTCTAAATACCTGCTCAAGGACTGGTTGGTTTCTTTACAAGTTAAACAGTGTCAGCATAAATGTTAAGACTTTCAAATACATTTTTTTGTCAAGTATAATAACTGTAATGACAAATTAAAGAAGAAATAGTGTGCATTGAAAGCTGCACAGCATGACAGTGTTGTCAGCGTATTTGTATCTATACATTGTTCAATGTGAATGGTGCCTGTGCTGTTTTGATTACAAAGCAAAGATCGCGTGAGATCGTCTCAGAAACAAAATTAATAGTCATTAATATTCCCCTTCATCTGAAGAAGATAACATATGTTTGTAATGCAGACTGTAAAAGCAGCCAGTTTCTGGGAAGGATTTTGGCATGGGAAAGCAGAACACTGAATAATTCTAACTAAATGCAGCAAGGAACTTGGAATAAAATAATGAGATGGAATGTTGATTTTGCACTGAAGGGGAGATGGCGATGTCTTACTTTCAAACAGAGTTTACAAAATGTTGTGCTCTGTACTGCTTGGTTATTTTAAAGGTGGTGTTACAGCAACTACCCGTGGGATATCTGTCAGATATGCTTGTTTATGTCTGGGGTTTTCAATTCCCTGTGCAAACTCACATGGAGCAAATTCATTATTTACTACTGACGTAAATGTGTTCCTGAGGAAACAAGATCACAAGGCTTCACACTGTTACCCGCCTTTTTCGGGGAGCAACCTACAGAGGGACAATGGAGAGAATTTACTGGAAAGTTTTCAGGGATAACGCACTTTTTACTGTCAATCTAATAAATAGAGCAGGGAAGAAGTCACACCTTCTATATGGAGCAAAACTGCGTTATTGCCACTCTGAAACACTAAGGACAAATGCCATTAGATTAAAAAAGATAGAGAACAAAGGCCTTTCATCTAATTTCACTACTTTCCCTCACACAGATAGAGGAAATTCTAGCTCAGAGATATGAGTAGGGCTTCCTGCCTGCACAATAGTGCCTAAAGCAAACAAGCCAATTTGTGTTGCCACTTCTTTGCACTTCCTCAGTAGAAATATTCTGCCAAAAAAGCTCACACATTGTCCCTTGCTAATAAAATGATATCCTTCCTCACATTCACATTAGTGTTGCACAGATTGAAAGCAAAAAGAAAATTCAATATCATCAATTCCATCAGAATTTTCACAAGTAATGTATTTGTTAGTTGCATCTTAATGAAAATGTTGTGCACATTGTGTTCTTGTCTGAGTGCTGTGATCAAAGTTTACAACTTTGTCACAAACTCAATCTAGAGCATTTCAAATGGGTGTGTTGTGGATGAAGTGTATGAGAATAATCTGCAGTCATTAATTTCCTTCCAGACACCATGGGGAGGGATATAGACCTGGAAGTATTAATTATAGTATTACATTGTTATGTTGCAACAATCCCCTCGGTAAGTAATAAGTTCATTAAACTTGCTCTACATTCTTAAAAGCTTGCCCATTGTAAACTTTGTGATCCAAACTAATGCATAGCCTTCTCTATTCTACTTGTCAGTATAAACCTTTGAGTCTCTTTGAAAGTAGGAGTAACACTATTGCTGTAATATTAATATTCTTTTTATATTAATATTAATTTCCTATTCACTTTAAAGCATAACATCTAATGCTTTGTGCATAGAAATAGACCATAGCAGTACATACATTAGTGTACATGCCACATATGTCTATGTAAATGAACTGTATACACTGGGTTGTGGTTTGAGTGGAATTTCCCAGGTTAACATTGGTGAAACACTCTGTCCTCCACAATGTTGCTGCCCTCTGGAATGTTCTGTAACGCTAGTTTATTTGTCTTTGACAGAGCAGTGAAGTGCTGGGGTCATGGAGGTCTCTCAGATACATTTACCAAGGTAAATGTTTAATCCACCTGGTATTTTCACACCAGGACTGCCTTCTAGTCCTGCTTCACACAACCTGCTCCTGATGAAAAATCCTGAAATTCTGCTGAAGTGCAACGTTAGAATTTGCGTGTGTGTTTATGTCAAAACAATAAAACCAGGAATATTCTTCCACTTAATAATATAAGAATACATAATTACAAAAACAGGTCACATCTAGGCTTGTAATTTCCTTACCATCTCCTGAGAGTATCTAGCACTATGTCAAGCCTGGACTTGAACACCAAGGGTCTCTGCCTCTACTTTTGACCTGGCAAGTGTTGACAACTCTCCGTTTTTTTAAAAAAAGAATAACATTTCCTGATACCAAGGTGTGCAATAACCTTTCACCGCTGTCTGAAGACAATGATTTTCCCACAAGAAAGGTCTTGTGAATTTAGGAATTTTTGGCATCCATGTTAGTCCTGTGTGCGCAGCATGACTGTGCTCCCTCAGTCAGTCTTACTAATCTAAAAGGATGCTATTTATCCTCTGTACTCTATTCCTTCCAGGGCGTAGTAGTGTCAGCTGAGATGTGGTGATTGCTGATTGGAGAATTGGTCTGGGTGTGCTGTGTGACAGCAGGGGCCCTCTCGCCCTCTGTGGTCGGGGACGCCAGCCCCATGCCATGAGTTTGTTTGTGTGTAATTGGCCTGTCAGATGGCGCCAGAGCAGCGAGCTGTCATCAGAGACTCATAAAGCCGTCTGACTGCACCCATCATAACAGGCCGATGAACAGAGCAGTCAGACGGGCTCTGCTTATCGCAGCCCTCACTGTCATTACAGTCATAATCTAATAACTCATCGCTCCATATAAATAAGGTGTGTTCTGTCACATTCCCCCACACAAAAATATGCCAGGGGACAATGGGAAATCATGTACTTTCTGCAAGGATCACAACTGGTGACAAGTATTTGGGATGTCAAAGTATGCAGTGTTGTCTCTGTAGGTAATTTGCAGCACTTTATTCATTATTCATTCGTACAGCATGACCTTTTCCTGCCGGATTAGTCCTAGATTGTATTCCCGCATATTTTCTGCTCACAGAGATGATGAAGCATTTATATCCAATTTAACATTCTCAGCAGGGACTCTTCCTGGTAATACAGTATTTGTGTGCATCGTTTCATTTCGTAATACAGTAGGATGAAAAAGTATTTGGACCACTTCTGATTTTCAACTATTTCTCTGAATAGTTCAGTTCTGAATTTATGAACACTGAATTTCTCAGATCTGCAACCAGAACTAGTTTTATATAAAAAGGAATCCTGATTGAACAAATAACACCAAATTTGGAAAATTATTTCATTTATGTATTGAAGAAAGCTGTGCTGCAACACCTATTGTCTCTGAAAAACGTTATCATACCCATTGACTCAATAACTGGTTATGCCACATTCAGATGAAATAAATACAACTGCCTCCAGTCGTTGTCGTTCAGTCCTTCACAGTGCCAGTTAGGAATTCTATTTCAGGCTAATTAGCGCAGCCTTGCATGGGAAACATAGGGGTAAACTGGGTTGGGTTTGTCATTCTCATCACCCTCTAGCAACCATTCCAGGGGGGCTGGGGATCTGCAAGTGAGTGAATTGAGAATATGCTGACTTTGTGTTCCTCAGACGACAGTGTGTAATTGATGTGGAAATAAGCAAGAGCTAGTTGTCAGTCTTACTTTTTAATTTCTATGGTAAAGAGCATAGGTAATGGTTCCTTCAGTGATGGCTAGAGTTGGTCAAGGTCCTGAGGTAGCAAAACATCTTCATCTCTGACACTACCACCACCATGCTTGACCACAGGCATCAGGTTCTGACTGTGGAAGGCAACGTTTGGTTTTCAACAGGCAACAGGGCCTGAGTCAGCCAAAAATATCCACTTTTGACTCATCTGCGACACATTTTATCTGTGCTCTTTAGCATCATACAGGTACTTTTTGGAAAACCTGGGATGAGAATCCATGTTCTTCATAATGGACAATGGTGTCCACCTTGCTGCTCTGGCACGAATCCTGTTTTTTTCCCAGAGTCTTTCTGATGGTGATGTCAAGAACACTGACTTTAGCAGAGGTGAGAATTCTAGATGTTGCCTTTGGGTCTTTGTGACTTCTTTCTTGCTGTTGAAGAGATTTTGGCATCTCCACTTTTGAGAGGACTCACTACGGTCTCAGACTTTCTCAATTTGTAACTCTGAGCCCCAGGGCCTTAGAAATTGCTTTGTAACCTTTTCTGGACTGATAAGCATCAACAGCCTTCTTCAAGAGGTATTCAGAAACTCCTTTTGATCAGAGCATACTTGTAGAACCTTTGTGTTGATGACTTCATTCTGATGGTGAGGACCAAAGTCAGATTTATATTGGGCAGTGCTGGCCCATGTCAAGCCTGATCGTTTAGCAAAGTATTGAAACAGTTGACCCAAGATTTCTCTTTAACTGGCTTGTGTTAACTCTTTACACCTGGAGAGTGCATGCTTGAAAACCATGCACATAAAAAAATAACATGTTACTTGACATATTACTACAACCCACAAAAACATTTGACAAAATTGAGAAAAGTGTAAAAATTGTGAAGGCTTCTGGGTGGTTCATGATCCCTTTGACTGGGTGTTCAAATCCCAACTGAACCATTGCTGGCTCTGACTGGAGGTCTACATTGGTGAGGAAATGACTAGGGAATGATAGCGATTAAGAGGTTAAGTTTGTAAGTGTCATCGCTCTCCAGCGGCAATTCCTGGTCAGTCAGGCAAATGTAAGTGTATGAAACTAGTATATGCCAACCTTCTCAATCTCTGATGATATAGACATCATGTATGTACAAGTGCATCTGCAGTGTAGAAGGAATTCTGAGCTCACCATCACATGAATCGGAGGAGTTGTGCTGCAGGAGACTAAACAACTAAGCTGAGTTTTGAATGTTGAAATACAGGGAAAAATAGCTTATCACAATTCTGTATGTATAGCATGATGGTTTAAGATGTCATCCACTTAAGCCCTCTCCACATAAGACATATTGTAATAATGCCCCTGGCCTGACGGACACCATTTAATGAAGGGTTTATGGGGTGGTCCTTTCGTTTCACTCCCTGATGATACCTGGCATATTAATGATTTGGAGTGTAGTGATGCATGAGGAATTCTTCGGGGCAGGGCCTCATTAAAGAGGGGGACCTAAAGGACTCTGCGACCAGTGGAGTGAAAGGGCTGTGGGGGGGGATCAAAGACACAGGAGTATTTATGCGCCGTTAACCACCCAAGAAAAGGATCTGCCTCTCCAGAACCCGCCATTCACAAAACCTGAACCTAAACAATGGAGGACACCCTCCTTCCCTCCTACTATTGTCCTTTTCAGTATAACCTGGAAATATTTGATTAAAGCCCCAAAAAGAAACGGCACGCACGAGTTAACCTGTTAATTTTATTGAACCTTTTTTTAAATAGGTATGGGGAATTGAGAACCATTCCTCATATTTAGTTGACAAGGCTGTAAATAGCATGGTGTAAGAATATGTAGCATTCCAAGACCGAACTGCTATGAAGGACTGAATTTTTCCATGACGGAATGTCATTTGTTATAACACATACACAATAAAATGCAAACATCTCACGAAACACCCTAAAATAGTACGTATAAAGAAGGCTCAGATTTTCTGTGTCCTTCTGGTTTCTCTCTTCAGAGCAACAGGTGTATAATCCCATGGGAAAAATAAGTGATAGAAAAGAGCCAAGTCTAGGCATGCCAGCACATGCACTGTTACTTAGAGTGACTCAGTCAATGCTGTAGCTTGTGAGATGGGTCATGTAAATGTAGACTGGAGAATGTCTTCCGCCATGTGCTAAATATCATATTTGCTTTCCTTCTCAAAATGCATTGGGGGCTTTCCATATCCAACTATTTAAAATGTGTTTTAATGCATTCAGTTATAAGACAATGTTGCCGATATTCCATTTTTAATGATTTATAATTCTTCTTCTATCCTTTCCCCTAAATTTGGAATTTTCAATGTTAATGAGCTCTCCTCCAAAACAGTAGCCACTTCTTCTTTTCACAACACAGTCCACAGGTTGCCCTTGCACAGACGTGATTTGGAGAAAGATTTGTGCAACTTGTGCAAGCAGACTTTGGACACCTGATGACGGAGCAGGAGCCACTGGTAGATGATGAAACATGGACATCCTTGCCAACTGCATTCCTCCAGCCCTCTGTGACGCTGTTCTATTTGTGTATGGTCTACAAGGCCATACGCAATGCCAGCCATAGTCTGATTTAGAATCGTCTGGATTCAATACCAGGTAAATTCCATTTAAACATTGTATAGGTGCCCTAACACAATGAGCCACTCACAAAATAATTCAATTTGTTGTATCCACTTCAAGGAAAAGATGGGTTCAGTATCTCTTGTGTAGCCTTATCGGCATGGTGCACTTATTTTTGCCGTGGAAATGAAGAGTGGTCCTGAAACGACAATTCAGAGGTGCTTGAGGTTAAAGGTTTAGCTAAAGGTTTAGAGAATCTGTACTGTTTCCCCACCAAGCTCATTTCAGTGTCTCCCAGGCTTTTCAAGCACCTTGGTGAATTTATTCCCTACACAACCTTCTCATTCTGCTGTCAAGAGAAAACAACCAACTGTTCTCACTCAAGCTATAGACACTGTCCATCCTCCTCCTCCTCCTCCTCCTCCTCCAGCCGCTTAGTTTTTTTGTTATGCCGGAGTGAATGGGAGGTTCGCCGTGAGAAATACTATCTTGTGTTTCTGAACTAGTACAACAAGGGGATTAGAGAAGCATTTAGAATGATGTCCTGCAGTCCAACTTTGAATGTAGTTCAGTATATCTTAGCATTTCTTCATAGTTCTTATGCTCTACCACACTGTGATGTCACTGGGAGATGGAAAGCAACAGCAGTGAATTTACAAATGATACCATATTGTATGTGTACCTGTATGAGCCGCAAGACCTGAGAATTACAATGACAAGCATCCACTCAAGGAATACATTGATTTGAACTGAACAAAATCCCAGGAAAATAGTTGGATATTGTTGATTTGGGGTGGAGGTTCAGAAATGTTGGCACGTTATAGCATTTAAAACATCAAGGACAAAAGGGCTACCATTATGTTAGAGGCCACAGTTCTTAATTAAGGCCAGACCACTTTGCAGGAGAATTGAATGGAAGTGTAGATACACATTCAAGTGAAAATGTAACCATTAAAGGGGCTATACAATTTCACAAAGCATATTTTTTTCTACTTTCTCAAGTGGCAGGCTTTTTTAAACTTGTGGAATGTGCAGTGCATTTTTTTACAACACAGTCTCTCCCTAAAATAGGATTATGTGTGAATGGATCTTATCCGCATCACTTGCTAAACCAAATGAGAATGTCTCTCCAAATAAAGACTTCCAGAGTTTAATTTCTTTCCATCTAATCTTAATTACTTCACAGCGTAATATGTGGGTTTCAGTCAGTATGCATCAAAAGCTCTTAAAAGTTCAGTAAATAGCATTACTCTAATCAAAGCTGTCAAAGAGGGCATGTTTGTTAACAGTTATTATCTGTGTTAAATGAGCCACCGTTGACTGAGGTTCACTGGGTTCATAAGCATCTTTTCCAAGAATGTGTTCTAAAAGACTTTCTAAAGCAGGGCAGATATACCCATATGTGTTTATGATTTTCTCGATTGCACGCATTCACACATAAAATACCAATCAAAATACACATTTTTTAATAAAATAAAGTGATGAAATCCTTTCTCTTTTCTATATAATGATTACTTTTTTTAATAATTTTGACAATAGCTGAGATTGTGCAGGTGTGGATCGATAAAAGGTGCTTTACGTCCAAACGAGTGATAGTCTACCTCAGCTAGAGATGTGAAGACAGCCTTTGACAACTGTTCAGAGTATTTGACCAACAGGTGCCATTTCACTGGATGCTGTGTGTGAAGTATTGGAAGCCTGGCGATGCCTTGCATTCAGATTGACAAGATTTTCCTGTTTTCATTTGCAAAATCCACATGTTGAAATGTGTCATGACTACAGAACATTTTTGTTGGACTTTTTTCAAACCCTCTATATTTTTGCCCTTCCCCGTTTTCATCCCTCAGTTATCATTCCCCTTCCCTATTTTACTCCCTTTGGCAGACATTGAACTCTACTCAAAGCAACATGGCCTTCAGCTCTGCTGTTTTCCTCCCTCTGTGCTGTGTGGAACAAATACTACCTACCATAGTTCTAGACAGTGTAAAGGTCAAAAGAGATTGCTGTCTTGAAAGAAGTGAACCAGTAATACCACTCACATCTTGAATTCACAAGTGCTCAATATAGATGTGAACGTAACTAAGATACCACAAAGTACACACAAACCTTTCACAAGCTGGACTTACTGAAGCAAGTTTAATATAACTTGAGAATTCTGTTATTGCTTAAACAGTTCCGCCTATCCACTGATTTTTTTTGGCCTGGGAGGCCTCTGTTTGACTGTCCCATTTAGCATTAGGTCCTAACCTTGTAATGCTACGGGTTTTTATAGAAGCTGAACCAACACTCAAACCTGAGTTTATGTGAGGCAGATTTCACATATAATCGGCCTATACCACCCCTAGCCACCCCCTTCCCACTGCAGATTGGAAGATAAGTCACAATCAAGAGAAATAGGTCAATGGATGAGGTTTGACAAGGAAAACCTGATGAATTCAACCAATGTCCCCACATGCTCTTATCAGATTATTTGGCCAATTATTTGCATACAGTTGCTACTGTGATGTGATGAAAAAAATAGTATCTTTGTGTCATGTCCTTCTAAACCCATGGGGGTACCCTCTTTTTTGGTGTTTTTTTAGTCAATTAGATTTATAGCCAATCTGAATGCATGTTACTCCGTCATATGTCCCTTTGAACCAATAGAGTAGTACCTTTTTCAGCAATGTAACCTTTGGCCACAGTGATCACCCCATCACTGATAGATATAAAGCTCCAAACATTTCAACAGTGTAGCAATGGTTCACATAGTTTTACACCATGTAAACAAATTACCTTAATTTGCAACCATCTTCTCTATATGTGAAGCCAAAATTGTGAATGTTAACAGTACACATTTTTGCACAAGTTTACTTATTACAATCATAAGATTTATCGAAGCTATGATGACCAAAGTCAGATGGATTAACCCTATGGATTCCAAAGTATGGAGTTTTGTGCTTGTTTTTGTCTGACAATATACATTTTCAGTCATGAAAAATGCATTTGGCATTGTGGCACAGTGTTTGTGGAACTGTATTGGCAAGAGGGCAAGGTCATATAAAATTCATACCACATGAAAGAGCTTCCTTTGCCCTACATTTTAATATACTGTTCAACATCTAGTTCGAAATCAGTTCTTCCTTAATGAGCCTGTACAACACATTCCCACCTACTGGAGGTCTGGAAAAATGAAAATGTCTGGGGGTTTTAACTGACATGGCATTGACATTCACATGTGATAGGTGGTATGTCCATGAAAGAAATATCACATGAAAGACCTGCTCTTATTTTCAGTTCAATGCCAATGTTCACTTGCAGTCATGATTTATTCTTAAGCAACAAGAATATCAATTATATAAATAATCATGAGTAATTATCTGATAATAACAGTCATCACAACTTTACCAAATATATGTGTCTAAAATATGCAATTTATTAAATATGTAAACAATAAAAACATTCTTTGAAGGAGAAGATGTTTTCTCAGCTATCCTTCATGGATTTTGAGGAGCCAATAGAGGTGGAAGACCCTGGATTCAGAAAGTATCACTCAGAAGGCACTACCATGTGTATATTCTTCTATGCACTAAACCAGGTTATTCTGACTAACATGTAGATGATCCAAATAGTGAAATCACCTGCATTAGTCCACAGGTAGAACAAATGCATGGTAGACCTTCTAGTTTCTGAAGCCATAGTTTTGGGAGACCCAAGCCAGAAGAACGTATCTCTCCTTTGGAGATGTGTCTGTCAAACCTCTTGTAACTAAACCCCAAAAGCTACAAATTTTGGATAACATGGTATTTGTGCTAATGCCTAAAATTCCATGCACCCTTTACCCAGGAGTCTTTTGGCCCCTCTTTGCTCTGCCCTCATAATGCAAGTCTTCTTGCTGCTCTTGGTCACCCACACGTGAGGCTATCCCACATTGGGCTGTTATATAAAGGCCTCTGTTTTCCACAGCACGGTCCCAGCAGCTGTTTTGAACATTCATCCTGCCTCGTCAGCTCTACCTTGCATCACAGCACGGCTGTGCATGCAATTGCATAATTTGACATTTCCCCCATGGTAATTTCTCAGCTCTTTCATTTAGAGCACATTTTACCTCAATTTTGTTACAGACAATACAGAGATGATTTGGGATTTCTCATATTAACTGCACTTAGGGGGAATGTTTGAAATGCCTCCTGCAGTTGATTCTGGTCTCTTTCATGCTCTCCATGAAATTCCTTAAGTGATAGAGAAAAGATTACTTTTGTCATTCCTTTACTTGCAATCCTTGATTTTTCAACTGTGACCACAGCTAGTGGTGCCTTCCTGCATCTTGGTTGCAACTGAGCTGTGTTTCAGTAAGTTATTTGCACTGTAAACTAAGTGAACAATATAGCAACAATAACAATTTCCATTTGCATTATTTTTGTAATATTCAAAAAGCATTTCTTGAATTTTTGCACTTTAACTGGAAAAAGCTACAGCTATATGTCTCTACATTTCAATGTTGCTGTTTCCCTTAGTATGCATTTATATGACTTTTGCAATCTATGACCTTGTGAAGATGCTGGAATATAGCTTTACTTTCTACACAGTTAATAAAACAATGAAGTGCTGTAAATGCATATTAAAGCATCATGTAGATGATACTACATATGATTATGAATGGGGGCCTATGATGGAGGAATCCTATGTGAAACCTTACATGTGTGACTTATTAATTATAACCTCTGCATACGTACTACTTAGTCCCATAAATATAATGCCAAAACATGATTTTGTCACAGGAGATACACCTGTCTAGACCTTTTATTAATAACCTTTAGATATTAGTCATACTATTTGTGTGGCTAAAATAAAATCAGCATTTTTTTGGATTATACTGTAAATAATTTTAATGTTTTTGTTTAACAACCATCACCATGCCCAGGGTTCCAACCATGTCACCAGTGGGTGGTATGCATCCTCATTGAATCATTAATGATTTCCCTGTTAGTTTAGCAAGGCTAAAGCATGCATCCAAACAAAAACATTTCATTGATATTATTTACATTTTCTGTGAAACAGTCAAATCTCCTACTATATGAATCATAGATATTTGTTAAAAAATATAACTATAGCTGTATATAGCATTGTATTGTAGCATAGGTAAACTACTGAATGTCTGTAATTAAATTACAACTGTAGCAACATTTCCAAGACCCATCACCCCATTAAACATTTTAAATGTTAAAAAGGTCCATGAGCAATTTAGTATTTAATTGTATATCCTCATTTTATACTTTCAGCACATATGGTTATGAGACTTGCTTTACATTGAGGAAAGGGCACATAAAAACATTATTATGTGTCAAAATCTCTCTAACTAACACTTAAAGCAACACCACTTTAACTATGTGGAATTCCTACTGGTAGTGTGTAAGGATTTATCTGGTGTACCTTTACGTGGTAACTAGCTCAGTTCTTGTAGCAATCACCTGTTCATGCATCAATGACCTTGAGGTATGACTCAAATTAAGGCAACAACGTGAAACGCTTTTCATAGCGTTCACACTACTCATATCAAGGAGGCATTCCCTTGTAAGAACGCAAAATCTAAATTTAAAGTAAAAACTGGTTTCTTCATCTAAGGATAGTTCATCTGTAAAATAAGGACTATGTGTGATAGCTGAAATTGTTTACAGAAGGTCTTTATTTTTCTGCGTGATATACATTAGAAGTGCAAGTGTGGTCCAAACAGTCAAACCCCAGGCAAGTGCATGGTTCTTCACAATGTGATGGAGTAACTAGAGCGTGCATTCAAACCGGCAATCCGTTCTCATTTGGATAGCTTTTAATTCTAAAATAACCTTGCTGCTAACAAACAGAAATCCTTCCAATTATCACGTTTTATTTGTGGTTACAATGCCACCGCGTATTACCCCTTATACATATTTGCCATAAATATCGTCTCGACTTACTAACATTGTTGTATATTTGGAATAAATAAGCACATCTGGATATATCTGGTAGTGCGTCAAGACTATACTGATGGTATGGACGGATTACGAACTTTGTGCAGTTATAATTAAATATTTCACTCTGAGACTACTGGGTAACTGTAATGACAAACTATTCTGCATGGTTCAGCTTTATAGAAAGGCTACGACTGGTGACATCAGTATGTACCATTTTCACGCATGCTGGCGTTTTCTTTTTTGCAGAGATAGTGACTTGGTTTTTTTGTTTTGTGAAATGCACGTTTCCCTGAGTTAACTGCGTTAATAGTTAAGCGTTTTAGACTAGTTATACCAGCGACTCGCAGACAGGTGCGTTGTCCGAGTCCTGACTGTGCATGGAGCTCAGTCCAGTGTCCGAGTCCTCGTCATTATTGTCACATTTTTTTGAAAGCCCCCTGGCCTGTTCCACCCACCCGCTGTTCGTCTCACCAGAAGTAAACATTTCTGCCTCATTTACCACCGAGCTGCTTTCTTTGCCATCCGCTGACGAGTTTATTACTTCCTCCACATCCAGAGTTTTAACTTTTTCTAATAAAGCTCTTAGCTCTTTCTCTTTCGCATCCCACAGCTCTTGGCTAAGGTCCAGATCACCTCTAATAGCCTTTAAATCCGTGTTCAGACGAAGTCCGATGTATAAACTCGTGTCCAGTTGCGTTTTGATTCTTTCTTCCTCTACAAGCATCTCGTTCTCCGATGAAAGGTCAAACTCTGGAGGGGCTCCATCCTTCGCTGTCACTGGAGTAGCGACTGTTACCCTGATTACAGCTTCCTCTGTGCTATGTTCTCCGTCTGCAACCGGTACATCTTTTTGACGTCGTTTCATCCACCTTTGATTCAGCTCCTCTTGGATCTCGGCCGTAATACTGTCCATGAGCGCCTCGTGCTCGACCAATTCCTCCTGCAGTCTGATAACTTCCTCGCATCTGCTGGCGTACTCCTCAAATTGAGCAATAGCCTCCGCGGAACACGGCTTGCTGTTGTCCCCCTGTAAGTCAGCCTCCGGACTCCCCTCAACTAAGTATGTGTCCTGAACATAATTGATCCCGTGCCGTTTCATCCTGTCAAAGTGAACTTTCGCTTCATATCTGTCAATCTCTCGGTCGAGTTCTTTGATCCTTTGGATCTGCTGGCGGATAGTGTGGTCTTGCGATATGACTAAGTGTACTAAGGTTTCCATTTTCTCCACTGAAGATGTATCCTTAGACAAAGCCTCCTCTCTCTTTTTATTTATTTTATCCAACTTTCTGAAAGCCTTTCTGACGATACGCCGTTGTTTTTCCTGTGAGAAAGCCATCGTTGCCCTTGCAGTTCCCTTGTACACACACTGACTATCTTTGCTGAGTACTACCCGCGCCTCCGCGCTCCGAGGTCCGTTGTTAGGGAGAGACGCTTCATTTTTTACCAGTACAAACCTTACGTTTTCTTGTTCATCTCCCCATGCGCCCCAGAGACGAAGGATTTTTGTTTTGTTCGGTAAAATCCTCTCAAATCCTCTCCATTTCTCCACAATGCAGTAAGACTGGGGAGACCCAGACAGCATAGCCGCAGAAACGCTTTGCTGTATGTTCTGATCCTCCAGCAACACTTTGACAACATCGGCGCAGGTAGTGCGTCTTGACAGCCCAGACACAAGCTTTTCCTCGCGACAAACCCACACGGATATTTTGCATTCCTCCGACTCCATTTCCATTAATCCCAAACTGTTAAAACCTATTCTTGGTCTTTTAGCTACTCTCGTTGCGCAGAAAAACGCATTCAACTTGTTCACCTACGGTAAAGATATTCCTGCCTTTGTATTTCACAAAGTATCAAGCTGCCAGTTTTCTCCGTAACCTCAGGGATTACAAACGGCATTTCATTTTGTGTCTGCTCAATCCCAATGACTTGCAGGCGTAGTTGCTCACTGTTGAGTTATGAGCTGATGTGCATCACAATTCAGGGTGAAGGAGGTCCTTTTCAAATACCACGCAGTAGTTAGAAAATCCGTGTATCCACCTTCGGAGCTAGTGAGCGCTGACTGGTGAATCAAAGTCAACACGCACGAAACACTACTTCCCCTACTCTACTGCACTCTCCCACTCAAATGAGGCCTCTCCCCGCCCCTTCTTACCTCCTTTGTTATTATATATAGATGAGTTTTGAGAAACTGGGATTCTCTCTCTCTCTCTCTCTCTCTCTCTCTCTCTCTCTCTCTCTCTCTCTCTCTCTCTCTCTCTCTCTATATATATATATATATATATATATATATATATATATATATATATATATATATATATATATATATATATATGTTCTCTGAAGTTCGGTTTCAACAATGCGATGACTATTAATATGGATAAGTATCATCCATGCATGTGTTAAATATAATATAAATATGATGTAAAATGTTAAGTGTAAGGTGGGCATAGAGAATCAGATGAGTATGAATCAAACTTCAAGTGTGGAGAAATGAAACAAAATACAGAAAAAATACAGCTTTGGCATAAAACATGCTGTTTTTCATTCTCCTGGAGGTTCCCCAGGGAGCTGCAGTTAACTACTGTTATAGTGAGTTCCCCTGAGCCCTTCAGGCAGGGAGCAGTTGCTCTGTTTAAGGACAGTGGGTCTGAAAGGAACCATGTGAATGTCCCTGAGTTCAGCCCTTTAGCCTAAATACTACTAGTGCACAAAACATGACCAAATCATTGAACAAGTATATTTAGTGATACGGTCATGTGATATTTAAGTGGGGATACCACCTTTCCTACTCACCATTAGAGACCCTCAAACATGTCTGATATGATTCACAGACTCCTTAAGACAGAAAGGCAGATGTTGAGTTAGATGCTAAGATTTAGAGCAAGGGAAGTTGTTTCAAAAGGATTTTCTTATACATAGAGCCCTGTTCACCTGCCAAAAACTGGCATTTTTTTCCTGAATTCACATTGTGCATATACTTAAATTTAGGTTACATGGATTTAACATATCTCAGTCTTTTCCTCATAAATATGATGCATCTTTGTGATTTTTATGGAATGTTGCAGAGCAAATAAGTATTTTTAAAACTCATCACTTTGGCTTCACATATTCAAAACATGGTTGCATACTTAGGTTATTCATTTGTATTATGGAAAACCATATAAACCAGCTTTATGTCCATTAGCAAAGGAGTAATCAGCAAGTTAAAATGACTACAAATTTCATTGACTAAAAAAGGGCTAAAACTGAAGGTATCACCAAGATTTATATACGCATGGGTTCAGATAAATTTATGTTTTTACTGTACTTAAAGTACAAATGTAACAGGTTTTTAAAAAAATACTACTTTTTCCTCCAAACACATGTGTCAAATTTGCTAGCACCCCTAAATATTTTAATAACATGAAAATGACCCACGCATTAACAAAGACAAAATTCAGGGTTTGCAAAAGCATCTATCTCCAGACTTGAACTGAATTAAACACCTGTGGTCTGAATTAAAGTGGGCATGCCATAAGTATAGATCTAAGGACATCAAAGACCTCAAAAGGTTCTGTATGGAGGAATGTTCAATAATTTCCCAATGTGTGTTCCAACCTTATTAAACTTTATAGAAGAAGACTCAGAGCCTTTTGCCTTTCCAAGGTAGGCTGCACCAAATACAAAAGCAAAAAGTCAATAATTATTACAGCTGTGTTTTTGAGAAAAAAAAAAGTCATGTACTAATATTTTTCAAACAAGTAGAAAAAATAGTATGGTATTTTCTATGTTATTTTGTACTGACTTTTTTGTTCATCTTCATCAAGAGTAGCAACAATTTTTGAGCCCACATGTATTTATAAACCTTGAATTGAGAGTAAAAAAGACAGGGCACAAAGATGTCATTGCAGACGACTGGATTAGGTACGCAAAGCATGCTGGGAAATGCACTTTGGCCATCTTATATCCTGTCCACTGATTTATATCCTTTCATCTGAGCAATGCCCCCAATAAAATCTTTTCCTGGGCTTCATGTGAAATGGTTTAGAAGGAAAAAAATCTGAACTGATGAAAACAGTTTGCCTGAGATTACTCTAAATTCCTGTGGCAGAGTTTTTTGGAAGACACAATCGGATACAGACGCATTCATTGGTGTGGGTGGATTTAGCTTTTCATAACCTGAGCAGTAGAGGTTGATGGGAAAAAGTCAAAATCACTGATGAAATATTGCATAAAGACATAGAATAGAGGTTATTTCACTGTCATTCAGTACCTATCTCTAAATACACAACCCTGTACAAATACACAAAGAGGATTGCCATGCCCATATTACCTAAATATAACCATCCTTCTGTCACTGGAAGTTTGTCATAAAATAGTAAGAACAATTACTATCCCAGGGATGAAACACAGCACTCAAAGCACAAGCTTTATATGATAAATACTCCTTATTGCTGAAGCTAATCCTCACGCATATACAACCCCCCACCCCCCCCGAGCTTTAGACTTCCAAGAAAAGAGGGTTATGGTTGCTACTTTTGATGAGCTAAACCCTCATTTGCATACTGGATATCACTGGGCTCATATCTTTGGCTCTATGAAACTATAACCTTTCTGGCCCCTCCCCCCCAGCCATTTAACCAGTTTTTGTAATCATTTCCTGAAAGTTCTTTACCAGTTGTTTTTATTTTTGCATGGAGCGATGATGCAAGTCAATGTTGTTTCAGCTGGGGAAAGGAAAAACAAAAACACGTCATTGCAAAAATATGATGTGGTCTGTTAGATATAAGTTGCATAGTTGAAGTTCATATTTTCACTGGACTCCAAATTGGATTTGAACAAAGGAGATTCCATTTAACTGTTTGCTGTATAGACCTCAAAATACAAATTGGATTCAGAAAAAATCTGCTTTGAGTCAATGCCAGTTAGTTCTCTAAACACAACCTCACAGTTACACTTACAGTCTCTTAACGACCATTACAATACATTGCATTCATTTACCAAAATTCATTTACCTGGTAATAAGAGCAATACTGCTAGACCTTGGCTAACCATGCTTCTAGATGACAAGTATACATGAAACATCACTAAGCACTAATGCTGGCAAAGTTTGCTGTGCCACTCTAGGTTATAATTCAACTTACTAATACATCGTATACATCCCATTCAGGAGAATACATTGTCATACAACATAAATGCATTCAGAAGTTTATTATTATTGTAACTATTCATTAGAAGTTGTGTGTAGTATGGAAGAGATGTTAATATTTGAGACTGGGCTTTGAGTTCAATGTGTTTTTATACCTGTATAAAAAAAAAAATACTAAAAAAACTACTTTTGCAAGTAAGAGGTTGCCTGAAAATGTATCTGGTAGTTTGATTTTAGGCAACTCCAATAATAATAAAACATTTCAAACTACTAAAAATCTGTTTAACAAAAAAAAAACCCTCTCCACTCTGATTGATGGAACAAATCCATTGGGATACAGACTTATTTAGTGTAATGTTGAAGAGCATAAAACATTTCAATATGAGGATGTTCTTTGTTTTGTCTGCGATGACCTGCTATCTCCAAACTACACTTCTGATATAACCGTTCAGCGCTAACTTCATCTTCTTCAACAGATCATAAAGCAGCCATCACTTCCTCAGGCCTGCTTGCATGAAACGATAATCTCACCAGCCAATCAAACTCACCCTCAGACACTCAAGAGCACAAATCAGATTAGCAGAGATAGACGTTAAAACTAATAGAATATAAAAACGCAAGGGAAATTTGATTCTCAGAAGAGAAGAGTGTCAATATTCATTTCAATATTTACCAGTTAAATACCTGGTAAGGCACAAAAATAGAAACTATATCAGAATGATAAATACCATCATCCAGAGGCTGTAAATACTAGGCATAGATGAAATTTTTGAAGGCAACATTATGCCTCTCACAGAGAGATAGGTTCTGAAAGTGGCTTTGATGTAACCTCTTTCATACACAAGTGGGCATCATTCCAGGTAAGTGACTATGGGTCAGTGAGCTCTCGGGAACAGCTGGGCTCACACATCCCATCAACATGGATGCGAGGAGGTCCCTTTGAAGCAGACTGCCCTATTATATTCTACTGCTTTACGTATGCAGACGTTTGCCTTTCCCCGTGCCATTGTGGAAAATTTGCTTGTCCTGTGCATTGATTAAACATATATTGAGTAAACTTCACTGATGAGCAGCGTTTAAGCTCTGCACCAATTGAAAAAAAGTAAATATGTAAGCGACTAGATAATTATGATTAGACAAATAATAGCTTAGGGTAAGAGCCGAGAAACATTGTCTGGACTACAGTGACCTCTTGTGGTCAGTCATCAAACCATCGATTCCTGGGAAAGGGAACCAGTGCCATAAAAGCAGATGACACCTTAAATGGTATTTGAATATGAGCTTTGCTGGCATGTGAAAAGCAGAAACATGTTATCATATCATTTTAACATGGTAGATTTAGTTCATATATACATAAATGTGCTCAAGAAGCACTGTTAGGAATTGCAACTTTAGGTATTTTTTTTCTGTATATGGCTCATGAAAACTCTTCATTTAAAACTACTTGCTCTGCTTGCTTACTGTAACTGACAGTATATTTTAGGACATCACCTATTAACAGAGGGACAATTCATAGTATTTTTTACCTGCAAAACATTCTCTACCTTTTCACTAAATTTGAAATTCCTAACTGTGCCTCTTGAAGAAACTCTGTGTTGCAACCAGTGCCCTTCTTTTTGTCCAGCTGCTGTGGAAATGCAACAATATAGAACGCCCCCTCTCAAAAATAAAACACCAGCAGCAAAAACACATTCTCTACCCTGCTACCCACCACCAAAATATGATCATAAAATTGAACTAGCTTTACAGAAAAATGAAGCATACATTCTGAGATACATACATACTGCATATATGTATGTATATTGGCAAAGAATAATACATACATATGGCCAATCACAAAAATAAAAGTTAGCATGCTTACATTTTTTACTGCCATGCAATTGTCATTTAAAACAATCAAATTTGTTCTTCATACTAGTCTCACAGAATAAATGACCAGTCTAAGATTAATTAATGGTCTATTACTTTTCATTTTGAAAAGAAATAATGTCCCAAAATTATACTGTTAAAACTGAGAATTATGTTTTCATTTATTTTAATGAAAATGGAAAGATTATATCTAGATTGTTAAAGATCTAACTAGATAACATGGATCAGTGAGAATAGGACCCTGTTACAATATGGACACTTATGAGGACTGCCAACTAATTGAAGTGGTCAGAGATGTAACTAATATTAATGACCCTCACTCCTCCAGGAAAACCGCAACCCCTCTCATAAGCCTACATGGTCGGCCTCCATGTTGGCGAACATGTCAACAAGGGCTTGTCCACATACATCCCCACTGCCTGCTAGGATTCATTGTCTTTTAGTGTGCTGTACCCTCCTTTGAAAGATGAATATGAAAGACGAAAATGTGCTGGAAAAGAGATGGCCTCATCTAGACCAGCTCTTTCTGTGCTTTGTAATGGAAAACGTGGTCCATCAACAAATTGCAAGGCATGTCATCGTAGAACAATAGTCAAAACAGAGTAGTCTTGGAGTAGGCTTGGAGTAGGTATCATCCTTCCCCCCCCGATTGCCTCAGGAAGATCCTGGTGTAGTAACTGTTCTTATCCAGGACCAGATGGTAGTGAGCAAGGCCAAGGCAAAAGTTGGACAGGAAGGCACACTCCACATTCTGCTTGGAGCAGAATCTGACCCACTCCTCTTTGGTGCCATGGTTATGCCAAGTTGGGGGAGGGGGGCGGTCAATGGAGCATGGTTTCAGCAGCCAGTTGCTCCCCAAATTGGTCCAGCAGCTCTGACACCATTTGTTTTATACATCTTGGTCACATTTGGCAAGAACGACTACTGGGGCCAATTCCTCCCACTCAGGAGGCATTGACAGCAGGAGAGGTTGTACAGTCATTTTCGTCTTTCCTTTGACTGAAGGTATTGCTGTAGACTTGTATAATATTGAAATTCAAAAAAGTTCTCACTTTCTAGGTTTTTGGATAAATCATGTTTGAAATGTCAAAGATATTAATTTAAATTTAAAATTTCCTTGATATGACTTACTTGTTTGTCTCCAAACTCATTTCTTTACCAGATTTTTCCCAACCTAAACGACAACTGAGCTATTCAATCTCCCACAGTAATCGTGCCTGCTGACTTCAGTAGGAATAAGCCCTCAGCACATGACTCCTTTGACTCACATGAAAACAAAACCTTACTTCTTCACACACTGCTGACACACCACCATTCAAAAACTGCCCAAGTCATTGGATTTTTACAAGCCCAGCATTTATAATGCATCTGCAGGTGTCCAGCCTTACCAGTTCTTATCTTGCAAGTGAGTGCCTCCAGCTATAGCTGGTAATGGCACAATCTGGACTCAAACCCCTGATCACAGGGCTCAAACTTTGCTTTCAGAGCAAGTACAACTTGACCCACCAGGAGGCGCTGCAGTCATTTTTAAACATATCCAGAAATGCTATTCAAGTGACAAGATAAGCTATTATGTTATAGTGAACATTCCCTATAATCCTCACTCACTGTGCTTTAGTTGTAAATTGTGTACTGAAACAGATTTTAACACTTTTACCACAGGTGCTGTCAATGTTGGCCAATTGCATTGCAGCCATTTCCACTGCCTTTGAACTTTCCACTCTCCATAAATAATTTTTTTTCAACACTTTTAGAATTTATGACTTATTAGCTTCAGGTGCATGTCGACCAATTAATCAATACAAAATGCAATCAAAAGCAATAATTTGCCAAAGCATGTGACAAAAAACATAAATGGTCTGATAAGTCATCTTATCAATATGATAAATATACAAAATTCATTCTTTGTAAGATGAAACAATTTTTCTTGTGTTACGTTACTCATTCGAAGCGATGAGTGTCTAATTAAAAACAATCAAAATCTTCTTACACCTAAGGAATTCTAATTACGTTTGAAAAGCCAGCATACACAGGGGTACTACAGGACGAGGGTTGGAAACCATTGGTTTGGAGGAAGTCTTGCATTGGTGAGGTGAAACCAGAAGACCAGAAACTGAATCAGGCCACATCTGGCACAAGGGGAGGAAGTATGTGTTAAGTCAAGAACTTCCTCCCATAGATCTTCTGATGTTTCCGCTCCTAAATCATTGTCCCAATGTCTTTTAATGTTAACCACTGAACAGTTGCATGTGAAACTGAAATGTTGTTAATAATTTCCTTTAAAACTATACTATGCCTCAGCCTGGCAAAATTATGTCATTTCTTTTCAATGTCAATCTTGTTGACACAGATTTCGCACAAATACTGCAGTGAAACTAGCAATGTGCCCAGGTGCAAATGCAGGCGGGTTTTAAAGGAGAATGGCAGATATGCTTCAGTATGAACCTCCATGTTTCAGGGATTCTTAGAGTAACTAAGTAAATAAAAATAAGTTCATCCAAGACCTTGCTTTCAGTGGGATATCAAGAACCCCATTATAAAAGTAAAACCCCATTAGAAGGGTTCACTGAGGAACTTGGTCACAAAGTCACAAAGTGTTTTGATTTGTAGGCCTACAGGCTAATAATGAATGCATTTTGCCATTCACATTGAGCCGAGTTATACATATGAAACACTTAAGCAATAAATAACCAAAGTAATGTGTGTGTGTGTGTGTGTTAATGTGCAAAATAATTGTTTCAAGCCAGTACAGCCTACTTGAATTAAATTATAAAGGTTACTTTATTCTGCAATACATTGTCACATAAGGTTCAAAGAGCATTAGATATCTACTCAATATCTTACTCATTCTTTGTTTGTATCGAGGTTTTACCATGATCTTGCCATGAGATGGCCTTTGGTGCCGACTTGGAATTAAATATCAAATAAATAGACGTTCTTTGTTTGACCATTGTAGCAATATTCAAAGGTTATGCAAAACTAGATAAAAGCTGTTCAAAATAGTGTTTGCTCAAAAAATTTATGCTTGTAACTTTGCAGTCAACTGTGTTTTGCTATGAGGTTGTGTCAAGGTTTCTTTTTGGGTATCTATATCATTGTTTGTCAATGGACACTTGTTGGCACTTTAGCTCCGTGTTACCATAGTGATGGGAATACGCTGTGCTTGACAAGAGGAAGAGAAGTCAGTTAGGGCTGGATGGATCATTTATATGACAGCTAGCGCAGTGAAACCTGCAAGTTATGTAAAGGAGTCTCCATGAGTTCCTTCAGGAACTACCCATTTACAAAAAGTTTCAGCGGCACTTTTAAGAGGCTCACAAATGGTACCAGGAACCTTTTCAATCACACAGATTCTTTGAAGAAGGGGGGTCACATGTACAGAACGTTTGTATGATGAGATTTGATCTTTGAACTGTGCACAGATGAGATTTATAAATCTAGAACTGAACATGAAAAACCTTATGTTTGAACGTTTCCGTGTGGCTGTTCTTCTGTAGCCTACTGCAGGCATAAAAAATGACATGAGAGAAGCACAAGCCTGTAGGATTTTGTGGACCCTGCTCTGTAAAATGAACATACTGCAGTATCTCAAGAGAAGTTACATTAGAAGAGCAAAAATTATTCTACTGTAACAGAGTATGTGCATCTGTTAGGTTGTTTAACAGTAATAGGTGGATACATTTAAATAGGTGGATGGCATAGCAGTAAATGGATAGTTTCTGAACATCACACCCAAATTCAATGATCCCACAGGGTTTAATATTATGTGCACACCAACAGTATGAACACATCTTATCATTTCACTCTTTTTGGGTGATCAACAAACAGCTTTATTTAAATTAGGGATTTTGCATGTTTTTAAGAGATTTTACCTTTGTTTACATTAAACTGTTACACTGTTACAATACACCAATCTTGTACAGAAATGATCTTTTGAATCATATTGTCTTTACTGGGACTGGATACTTGACATCTTTTCTGAGACCGAGAGCTCAACAGGATTATGGACATTATATCTGCGACAGGAAGATGGAAGTTTTTCACACAGACAGGAGGCTTAACTTTGTAATTGAAACAACATGCTGTAGACTAGACATAATGAACCTCAAACAGAAGATCCAAACATGATATTTCACATTTCAATAACACAGGATGTGCAATAAATTTTCCAATCATTACTCAACCTGTCTAGTATGTCTTGATGGCAAAACTGTTGAGATGGTAAAACTGTTCAGCCCAGTTTGAGTCATGAAAGCAGTCTGCAACGTCTTCAGTCTTCACCAGGCATTAAAGCTTCTCTCAGGCACACCATCAGCTGTTCGTATTACTGGGCATCAGGTTGAGCAGTGGCAGCAGCTTGACCTGAGTAACGCTTGGTGAGCTTACGGATGTGGAGCATATGAGTCAGCTGAAGATTAGACTCTAGTTTTCACATGTTCAGTAGCCTCCAAACTGAACCTTTGAGGCACTGAAGGTCACCAAGACCTCATGGGATCTTCTGCCATTACAAGGCCAAGGATAAGGATCCCTTTTATAACTGTATTTGAAGAATATTCATACTGGCTGAGAACTGAATGAAAAGCAATGGTGTGAATAGTAGACCTGGCAGGGCAGAGAGGTTTAAAATATGATAATCCTTGCCATTATTTCACAATATCATTTAGGATGACTAATGAATCTGTCTGGTTGATTTAAGAAAACACCTCAGGTCATGCACAAAAGGTGTTGAGTCCCAGCAATGGCTCCACAGGGTGTTTCAGGGATGAGGTTGACACGATGTGGACCACAGCTCACACAGTGTGCATGACACTGTACTTTTTGTGTGAGAGCTTGTGTCTATCACCCAGCTTGTGTTTTTCACCCAGACTTGGCTGCAGCTCCAGAATAAGTCTGTCCTGTAAGTTGGAATAGAGGCAGATTTTTGCTTCATAAGATCTGAGCAGATGTAAATAAATGTCATTATGGTTACACTGCTGTACTACACATAGAATGTACATAGGAACTTGAGAGTGTGGGAATGGCAAGGATGTGAAGTGAAGGACGTGACTGAAAACAGTCTGTACAGGCAACTGATTTCTTCTGTCCATTTAAACGCATGCTAAAACAAGCTACTTTGACAGTCAAAAAAGACCCCATCACATTCTCACAATTGACCTGCAGCCTTGAAATTTCATTTGTATATCAATGTTTTTACCACAATTGTTTTAGAATTTTGGAAAAATACTTGCAAGGAATCCAGTGGAGCTCTAATCACCACCTGTTGCATGTTCTTCACTCTTCATAGACTGCCTGCATTCTTCTGCTCTTGAAAAGTGTTTCTTACATTGATTAGCTAAGTTGTGGTCAATATTAGTTAAACTACTAGAACTGAAGTAGGTTATAGATCTTGTCTATTACTGATTTATAACATATAGTCTACCACCCATATTACGCAGACTACAAGCACAAACAGCCAAACACATAAAGCATTAGGACAAAAGGAGATACAGTCTGTGATGTGTCAGTCTCTTAGACTGATCCCCCTTAATCAGATGTTCAGTCATAATTTTTCTACCTACGACTTTTCCTCTTGAATTTATAGTTGCTGCTATGGCTACATTGATATTATCATGGCAAAACTGAGAATAGCAAATCAGTGGATTCACTCAGAATAAAATTTGTTGACCATTATTGGTCTACCTGGGGATAGAAACCCTTAAACCTAGACATTTAAAGTGACCAAAGCAAGACTAGTATAGAAAGGATGGAATCAAATCAACTTTATTGTTAACTAAGTATGAGCAGAGAGTCAGCAGATAAGTCCCAAACACACATGTATGGTTTTAACAGCTGTCTTGTTTGTTGAAAATTTTTAAAGACAATGTATCATTGATTTTATTAATAAATTTGGACTTATGAATATGGTATATGACTATTCCATTATTTTTGGTTTATAATCGCTCGTCAGTTTCAAGATGCTGACCTTTTCTCAATTAGCCAAAGAATAAGATGGGTGACTGCGTCAAACTATTCTTAACTGGGTGGTGACCACATTTTTAACTGTAAAAAACATTTTATTTGTGCAGCATTATATTATCAAGTTAAATGTATATGTTTAGCCCTTTACATATGTTTTTTTCTTCACAATTTATGGGGGGTAGTTTAATTTGTGTCCCATCGAGATTTGTGTCCCTGCTTTGATGTCAATTTGTATATAATTTTTGTAAAGATAACTTCAGGCGTTCAAAATCCAGTGCATTCAGAATCCAATGGAGTTTTTCCAAGACTTCCAAAGAATTCCCAAAGCTCCAAATGGAAAACATCTGCATATTTTTATCCAGCCATTTTCATTTTTCTGTTAAAATTTTTCATACAAAATGTAAGGATCTTACAGTATAATTTTACAGTATACCCAAAATAAACACTTTGCAAATGACTACTTACCATAGTTTTTTTCTAGCCAATCTGCATCACATTTAAACTGGCATATACCAAAAATGCACTTCATCTCTATTATTCTCTCATTGTGCTCCTGGTTAACTTCCACCTGACAGAGGCGTCAGTTGCCCAAATACAAAATAAATATAAATACACAATAAAATAGAATTTATAATATACATAAACATGACAAAATTTGCAAAATATCTAGCCTTTGTTCCAGGTTCCAAGCCTTGTTGGTTTTCAGTTAAGGTGTGGTCAGGCGCAACGGCTGTACGATGCAGTCTTGTACGAAAGTCATAGCAATTGTGCTGAAGACCAACGAAATCCATGTCACATGTCTTTTCAGCTGTTATTGCAATTTTTAATGTCTTAAAAATAGTGATGCACACCTACATAGGCAGGTACACAATGTGCATACACTGAGATTGTTGCAAACATGAATAAAAAAAGATGATCAAAAGATCATCAAAGATCACTGTTGTGTATATTAAGATATGTATATCTCAGAATTAGGGATTCCTTGGGTCTCATTAATGCAATACAGCATTTACTTCAGGCTATTTCTGCCATTGCTGTCGAACCCTTGGGCGTAACAACCGTGAGATGGCAACGAAAGGCACAAAAAAATAAAACCAATTTTATCTTTCTCTCATGGAAAAACACAGCAACATTTAAAAAGATGGCATTTGAATATGCTTGACAGTGAAACAACTTTCATTCAACATCATTACAATACATTACAAAGTTACGCTGACCCCTCTAGGCTGTAACAGACAGATATCTGCATAAAGCTATACCCTTATAAGCAAACCGGACAGTTTATTTGATTTAGAAAAAGTCCAAAACATTGTCCAGTGAATATCACATTCATTTGGAAATGTTGCATCATGGGAAATGAGAATAGCCTTGCTTCACCTTGTGGAGCTGCCTACTGTTTCTATACTTTCTCTGCTTGTGGACTTTCACCTGTTGCACGAGCAGGTCTCTTTTCCTCCGAATTGAATCATCTAGTTAATCTAGATGAATAATCTAAATCTAGTTAATAAACTAAACGTACAGCAATATGCCAATAAGCCAAGGTACAAACCTTACGTTTGTAAAATAACTGAAACATGTCACTCTGATTGGTTTATAGCCTGTTATGCCCAAATCACACCCATGTTTTATTAAGCTTATTCGTCCATCCTCTTCACACTTTGCACCTGAGTTTTGCACATTAGGACATCCCATGTTGAATTTATGAATGGATATGCTTAAGATGATGAGAGGAATTGTGCATAAGTATTATGCAATAATAACGCATAAGACTTTCAAAATAGGGCCCATTGTGTTACAGTTTAGTGATTACCTTTTTTGATCGGTGTTTGAAAGTTTGGGGTCATACCCGACTAGATTACCAGTTTTCTTGATCATGGAGTTCCAGATTACACATTGTACTTCAGATACATTAGTATCGTTGCACATACATAGAGGATGTACATACATAGACTCAAAACTCACTTGTGTTTATGGTCTTTATAACACTATGAGGCAAGTACAACTTTGTAACAGTAAACTAAACATAGCAGGGTTCTTCAATGTTGAATGAATGTATGCAATGGTAATGTACTGTGTCTGAACAAAAGAGAAGACATTCATGTTTTAATCTTTATTTTCATTTGATATTGTATGCATACAAAGTTCCTAGAAAGCTACAAAATATCTACCACTTTATCAAGGAGGCATCAAAATGTTACGAAGCAAAGACGAGACCATTTGCAATAAAGAATGCGCACACACACACACACACGCACGCACGCACACACCCACGCACACACATATGCATGCACGCACGCGCACGCACACACACACACACACAAATTTCTTTTTCTTTCTCCTTCCCCTACACTTTACCATTCCCCTGGATATTAAAGATCTCACACATTTGTACCAAGAAAAGCCAGGATACATGATTTTCTTTATACAAAGCACCTTTTAAAAAAATCTCTGCACACAACCCCAATAGTTTTTTTTTCATCATACTATTTGAACTAAAGAAAAGTTCACTTTAAAGCCAAACATTTAAAATGGTTATGAACAAAAAGGTACCAGTACCTACGCATAGACAAAACACAAAACGAATAAGAACTAGAGCTAAACTGCTGATATGTGTGTCAAAACTCCTTTCCACATCCTCATTAACTGTCTGGGATATTAAAATATTTCCCCCAACATTTAGCTTGTTAGAGTAATAAACAATCTAGATCCCTATAGAAACTAGAGATATTCAGTGTGGAATTGACATGACAAATATACCAGCAGTGCAGCAGTAACAGGGACCATCAACTCATGTTCTGAGTATTACTGAAGTCATCACAAAACCATTGTATACATGTAGCACAATAAAAAACAGGAACTGACTTTATCGCATAAAATTCATTCAAAAACATGAACCAGTACACAGGGCAAAAGAGCAGTAAAACAACAAGAACCAGAAGTTAAACCAAGGCTATTTGATTGTGAATTATATGAAAACACTAATCTACATCAGGCACATATCAACGTACAGGGCAATCATACCAACGTCATTTACATTCATTACCTATTTGTACTTATTTTTTTTAATAAGTGGTGTTATAAAGCTGTTACAAAAGATTGTTTAAACCCATTTAAATAATTCAGGGACTGGCTTTTCTAACAGTGTAGAATTGTGGTTATTCAACAAGAGAGGAAGGTCACTGTCGACATATTCTGACGCTATGCAGAACTAAGGGCACTCCTTCAAAAGTTACTTTGAACAGCAGCTTCACACAGATAGTTGAATGGACTGTATCACAGTCCAAGCACAGTGAATTCTAACATTCAGGCCCTTTCAGGGGTTCTACTCCTAAGACACCCTTCCCAATGCACAGAGCCTCCATCAACATTGGACACACTGAATACCCCTCTATTCTTAAGAAGAAAAATAAAACACTTTTTATATAATTAAGAAAGCATGGGTGACCCAAAATGACAGTGCACATTAACTGACCATGTTTCTGATTGGCTGTGACATGGACATGGTGAAGAGTTACATCCAAAGCTTCTACATTTGGTGCCTTGTCAACCCTACGACCTTCATACAGGGGGAGGGGACAACTTGAAGCCAATACGATTAATACTGATTAATACCAACGATAACAGTGATCATGATGGCTGATTAGGCAAATATTTCAACAGCATGGGTTAAAAATCACTTCTGCTGAACAAACATGGTTAAGAATATTCTCTTCAGTGGAGTTACACAAATTAACACACAACAGGTGCGTTTAAAAATATATTCTGCACCATTTTTTTAGTTTTACCAAATTATGTCGTTTTAACATCTTTCATATTTCAGTTGAAAAATGTGCTGTGCCTCATCCATTTATTACAAAACTTAAAAAAGGCATTGTGGTGATCTGTTTTCTCATTTGCTAATATATATATTTTTTTTTTTTGGTCTTGCTAATGTTCATAATTCTTCGTATGTTGTCTTTTCTAAGCTGGAAATTCCAAACCAAAGGCACTTTCATGCTACAGTGCAGGAAATGATCAGAGATCTGATGTATCTCTATAGATATTTTTGGTCTTTTAGACAAAGGCAGAGTTAGTTTAGTACTGTATACATTGTTTTACTATGACAAGTAAATCACATGAAAGGGTATATATGTAAATGAAAGCAATTTATTTATTAATCTATTATCACAGTTATTTTTGATATGGCATGGTGAGCGTTGGCATCTATACGCAACAAATATTGGCAGTAATTATTTTGTTTACAAACAACTTATCTTGTTTTTTTCTAAATTCAAAACAGGCATGTTCTTACAAGAAAACAATGGTCAGGATTACAACATACACTAAGGCACTGTATACAGATACACTTTGGCAGTTCTGTACTGTAAGATTCCTACAATGTGAGACATTAACAAGAAAGTCTTCCAGCTTAGGAAAGAGATCACAGCTTTAGTGGCATCTTTTGGAATTCGCACCACCACATTTAATTAAGGCTCGGAGTTGTAGAAAATGAATAGTGTAGGCCACAGGTTAATAGGAATAGTGAATGTAATTGCAGCGACTGAACGACAATGGATAGGATTAATAACCAAAAAAAAGGAACATTTCAATGGCCAAACGACGAAAGGCAAACAGCCTGTTTGGGAATTATGCACCATAGAAACATAAATGCCACTGAAACATAACATCACCTGGTTTCCCAGCATTTTCTGTTTTCATAAAATGAACCCCCATGTGCCTTAGTACATGGGATCATTTCTTAATCTAATGTAAAAGGCAATATGTTAGGCAGCCTCAATAAGGCCTGTCTTACCAAAAGAACCAAGTGCTTAGGACAAAGTGATAATTCAAATTGTGGAGTAGTGCTTTCTATTTTAGACAAAATTATTTCTAATAACTCTGATAATACTATTTGTTGTATTTTCATGTGGATGAAAAACATTTGCAGCTCCAGAGAATTGAAAGCGGTGAGCTCTTCAATGTTATGTTTTTTTATTGCAGTGTAAGAGTTGTCCTGGCCAATGGCTGATATATACATAGTGTTACAGTGCATTACTTCCGCTATTGGTCACTGATTGATAGCTGTAGCACATCTCGCTGAGGAGGAGTCTGAATTCCCTGAATGCTACAAATGTTTTTACTCCAGTAGTGTTCTTGCAGTTAAGTCACAATCTTTTATTCTCTAGATAATTCTCAGTTGTATATGTAATTACCAAAAATGATTTATTTCAAAACACTTTTCTTTGGAAAACATGCATATGTATGTATGTGTTTACATGGATACACACACATACAGACGACTGTGCGCACACACACACATACACAGGCACACATACTAATTATGTAGTTTACATAACTCACGAAAGAAAGGCTATTGTCTTTGTTATTTTTTTCTTAATGGACCTCACGGGACAAAAAAAAAAAAAAAGAAACCTGCTGACAAAAAGCAACCCTACCAACAAATAATTCTGTCTCATGTTATGCACTGCCACATTAAATGTACTTCATCCTACAGACAGATATCAACTAGTCATCCATTAAAACGAAGAACTATTTACGTATCAAAACATATTACAACTGTACCGCAATTCACAGCTGCAGTCATACACATACATGTTAAGAAAGACAAACATAATAATTATTAATAATAATGATAATAATAATAATAATAATAATAATAATAATAATAGGCTTCACCCACATGTGACTAAAAGCAGTCTGGGTCTGATTTCAAATAGAGGCACTGCCACTTGTATTGAGGTTCTCAGTCTATGTCAAAAGGGTTCTCAGTGATGTACGTCTCTCATTCCTTCACTAGGCGATAGATGTGATGCTGGGCGCCGTGCTCACTGTTGGACACCTCAAACACACAGGCCATGCACAGTAGTGTCTCCTGCGTGTCTCTGTTTGTGACCACCTAGAGGGAAGACCAAGACACAAGGTTACTGTAATTTCATGACAGTGCGTGTGCACTTTATCACTCTTTAAGTGAGGGGTTCTGACAGTGTCCTTTATGGTAAAGGTGCTAATAGCAGTCACATATTAGACTGCAGCTTCTACAGCTAAGGTTAATTTATTGAGGTGTGCTTAAAACTATGTATCTCATGTATGCCTTACTGTCTCTGAGGGAGTAAGGTGGTACATATCTGACCAATGAAGCTAAAAAAGGGGTCTCATGTTTTGTGTATGTCAAACAATGCTTGTACTACAGAGGCACTGATGTTAAAAAAATGTTGGAAAGATGATAGTTCTGTATACATTCTATACAATCCTCAGTTCCATATAATTTCAGATTGAATTCTCTACCATGATCATTTCAGAAAATGTTTACTTCAAACAGATTAAAACACAAACAAGAAATGCTAAATCTTAAATCATGTAGCATTCATTTCTCCATAGGCCCAACATACAGTGAGGTTGGAGTTTCTGTATTACACCCTCTAGTGGCTACACAGAGGAATAGCACCCCCAAAGGCATCCTCACAATGGGCTGGCTCCCTATTGGTGTTCCCTTGCCTGTTTAAAAATGCCCTCTCAATGCAGGCCTGTGGGATAGCAGACACACCCTCCTGCAGCAGCAAGCAAGAGGAGAGTGCTCCACAAGTTGATGTACGGCTTACCAACAGAATGGTGAAGTTCTCCAGAACGCTGTTCATCATATACTTCTCGGGCAGGTGCTTGAGTTTGTGGATGAAGTTGATCATGTATTCGCACATGGGTGACCGGCTTATTCTATACACAAAACGGCCATTCTCAAACCGTGCATACTCCGTCTGGTGATGGGGAGACAAAATAGACTGTATAGATTAGAGCCTGTTTTATGTTATTACATAAGAACACATTTGAAGTGTGGCATTGACATAAAGACAAAACAGCATATTGTTAAGAACACTGACACATAACATTATTAAAAAATGGTTGATAAAATACAGACGTTACAGTAAAATAACAAGATAAACTTGACTAAAACCCACGGACACCATTTCAAATGACCCCTTTGTTTTACTTGGCATTGATAGAATATCTGCCCATGCAATACTGAAAAGGTTTCTCAGCACTGACCTCGACCTTCTCTACCACCTGCTTGCCAAAGGAGCACACTTTGGTGGAGCAGGTGATGGTCATGTTCTCTGAGCTCTCATACTGGCTAGTCACGCCATAGAAGGCCCCAGCGTCGTCCTGGATATTGCAGTTCAGGTCCGCCTGTGGGCCCAAAATAACAGTAAATAACAGAGAAATGAGTCATTAAGTGATTCATGAGTCCCACTGCCCAACATAATGCAAGACATGATTTTCACCATCAAAATCCATTCATTCATTTCTTCAATGTTCTTTTAGAGTTCTAAAAGCTACAAGGGATAAGGAGCAATGAATTTAAATTGCACTTAAATAATTTAAAAGGAGTTTACATGTTCACTATTGTTTTGTACCTTAATTATCAAAAAGTTTCTTCTATAAAACTAATTTTAATCAACACTTTTTAGTTCAATAAACACTTCAATATTTGATTTTTTAAAGCAACATGAAAGATCAAACAGACATTTAAAGAAATATCTTTCAATATTTAGTGGAAGTAGGCCGAGTACTTGGACAAAAGGAGTTTCTGTTACAGATATATTGTTTTTACAGATATGATTACAATATTATCTGATTGGAGGGCACATCATATGTTATTAAATGTTTTCATTGAATTTCATTGGTTGATTTAGCTGCCAGTAAATGACAAAAAAGAATTTATGCTTTCATGACTGGATGAGACACAGACCATGACCCCTCTTGTCGCTATATGAAAGCAGCAATCCTGGCTTGCTGATCAGAACACTGAGCAGAACAGCGCCTGCCCTCGTGACAATTTTGCTTGCCTTATTGCTCATCTCTGTATTTGTGTATTCGGATGATAATTTCACCCTATGCCTTGTTTCAAAACTTATTCATGTCTTTCTGAACCAGGGATCCCCATATAGATACGATTAAGAGTACAGAGAGGATACAACACCCAAATTACAGGTATGCCAGACACAGAAACAGCAAAATGATTTAATGTGGTAAGGAGCGCAGTACCGAAAACATGAGGCTGCCAACTAGGATAGACAACATCAGGAAAGAGAATCAATGGTCACAATTTTAAGCTCACTGAGTGTGATAAATGGACACTTACCAGGATAGCTGCATAAAAAAAAACATAGTGGCCTTGACATTTACCAAAGAACTGAATGTTAAACTCCATGTCTAAGTCTCAACACAAACTGTACATTGTGAGCTGCACAAAGCTTATTTATGGCTGAGCTGTCATTCAGTAATCGCTTGTAACCAAGGAAAATGTTCCACATTGCATAACTTGGTGCACAAGTGAGCAAGAAGAAGTGGAAGCGAGAAATATAATCCGAGTCATTTTCTCCTTTTCCTACATCTGGACATATTTCTTAACCCACCTGGCCTGGTTACACCTGTTCAACATGGTGGTGGAACCATTATGGTATGGGCAGCCATTTCAGGGGCATCACTGGGTCTGATTATTACTCTGTACAATAAAATTATGGCTGAGAAATACAAAGCCACTGTATAGTGTAAACCCTGCATGCTTTAGTGTAAACATATTTTCTTTAAGATACCCATATTTTTCTATATTCAACAAAATAACACCCCCATACACGCTGATAAATTCAAGAGCGAACAGCAGGATGATGTCGAGCAGCTTCCATGGCCTTATCAGTTACAAAAACTGAACATCATCAACCTTTATTAGAAGTTTTGGAATGTAGTTCGAAATGGACTGAAGGATTTCCTTCTCAAAGAATGGTCCATTATCCAATTTGAAACAGTTCAAAACATGTATAACATCATTTCAAGAAGTATCAAGGCTGTTAGGAAGCAAAGGGTAGTTTTTAAAAAAATTTTTTAAAAAATATTTTAGATTTTATCAAATAAACAACAGAGTTCGTCTCTCTTGCAACACTGCACAAAATATATTTCCTCTCATTAGTTCATAGTAGTTGCATTTTTTAAAAATCATGCTACTCTGTATTTGATTGGCTGCATTAGGAACTCACAGTTTCCTGCTTGCATGCAAGCACATGAGACAGGTGTAATTGGGTGCTGCACAGGTTCAAGTAGAGAGGGCAAGTGATGACTCCAGTTATTCAAGAGGTAACAATATAAGCAGAGTTAATGTCAGACATAAAACAATGAAAAGAACCACTTGACACCTTTCTGGGAAGTTTAGAAAAACCACATATAAGCCAAGAGAACTATTTACAGCTTCTTTTATGGCCGGGTAGCTTACGATAGCTGTAATGGCCTCATAAGCAAAAACTTGTCAACCTCTTCAACTTACATTAATGTTACGAGCTAATTGATAATTTCAAATAATATTGGTTAACAAGTTGAAAACATGCAAATGTGTAAAATTTGAGTGTCTTGACCATGGCTATAAAAAAAACATGCAACCCAAAGGCAGGATTTGACTGTTGGGATAACATGGAAGCTTAAACCGAATTCTTACGAACTCTCTAGGTGAGATTTAACACAAAGTGCATGAACAACTAAAAAATGTTGGAAAAACAAACAACAAAAAAACATCTATATATATATATATATATATATATATTTTTTTTTTATTATTATTTTTTTCAGTGGCGCTGTGACATCAATACATTTGCATTGATATTTATTCTCATCTTCAGTAGTGAACTCAAATGAGCAGGGACAACGGCTGAAAGAAAGTATCAAATATTTCTAGATTCTGGATATACAGTGGCCCTGTTAAAGACAACAAAGACAGTTTGGTTGCCAGTGGTTTCCGTAGGCGTTGTTTTGCTTTTAATATTGTTAATGTGGTATTTACATTGTGGTAGTTATTGTTTCTGTTGGGTGTACCAAGTAGACCAACACAGACTATCACAAACCTGGTCTGGGCTACCATACCTTACCTTTGGTAGCCCAGAGGACTACCACAAACATTTATGATTTGTTCATGCCTGTAATGGGATGGCAGTGCTATAACTGGACACATCCCACAATTTTTAATCTATTCCTTTTTGCTCCTGTGCTGACATTTGCCAGTAGCCCCATGGGATAAAGATAATCCCCATCTAATTGTATAAGAGCCATGTTTCTGGTTTCTTGGGAGGAAATTTTTCAGCCAAAAAAGGTTCCTAAAGGGTTCTTTGCTTGTCATGCTGGAGGAACCCTTAAAGTTTCTTCTTTGATATGGATTTCACTCACAGGTTCTCTGTAGAACCATATTCTGAGGGTTAAATGAAGAACCCCTTAAAGATATCTGTATCTAAGAAGAACATTTAAGGGTTCCCCCAGCAGGACAAGTGAAAAACATTTAAAGGTGCAAGAAAGCACTTTTTTTCTAAGAGTGTAGTTATATGACTTTTAGATGTGCATTCTCAGTAGCAACATTAAAATGTGCCTACAAACAATACAAGGCATTCCAAATTGTATAAACAGGAATAAAAGATATTTTAAAAATGATTGACTTATTACTGGTATTAGTGATATAATTAATATTGTTTCTTGGATGTAAATTCATAATACTGCATAAATCACCTTACTTCATTTTTGATGTACCTTTAAACCATAGCACTGAATGGAAATTACTTCAACAATACGTACACAGATAATTGATTAAAAGTGTCTTCAGTCAGCAATGGAGAACTTAAAAGTTTTCATGGCTTCACAGTTTCAGAAATACTTGGTTTTTAATTATGAGAAACGGGACAGGGGTTACGTATTTGTACCATGTTCTCAATTCTGAATACCTCATGAAAAATAGATCTACAATTTCACACTTTACAGTCCGAAGGTCTTTTAAGTCTTAAGAGAAAGGTTTCATTTCAAGCTGCATAGCTATTCTCTCCCTAAGTATTCCTGTATTTGAAGTCATGGCAGAATGATAAAGGCTCTCCATTATAACCTTTACATTTCTTAAATGCACCTGAATGGGTGAACTAACATAACCACATGCAAAATGAAGCCTTAAAAGAGAAGTTCATTGAATATTTGCCTAAAAAAGAGACTATTAAGGAAGGCCTGTCCCCACAATAGGCAGAACCTGGGCCGAGGACACAGGGTTCATTATCACTATAAAAACCAGAGAACGTCCATCTCCCACATTCAGCTGCTTCACAAGGCACACAGCTTTATTTAGGGATGATATTCAGCAGAACGTTATTGTGTAGATGCATGGTTTCATTTGAAATTCAGATCCAAACACTGCTTCAAAAGAATTCTGAAAAAGGCTCGTTGCGGCTGTCTCGAGCCTCACTTTGTTGGGCATGGCTGCTTAGCATTTTGCGTCGGGTGAAACGTGCGCAATGTGAAAACAGTTAAGATGAGTGCCCCTGGTCACTCTGTTGTTTGAAAATATTAAACCAAATTATCTGTGGCCTTTGATCATGCATTCTCCTGCTTCACCAGACCAAATAAAGCAACAGGTCCTTCATGGACTCATGCTGAGCTACAGTATGCTGTGCTTGCTTTCTTCCATTATCATGAACAATGGGCTCATCTCCAGATTTATACACAATGTACTTCAATAAACAGGATGAAAGGATCTACATTAATAGCATTGAAAAATATTAATGTTTTCCCTCAAGAACATACTTAGATTTTGTATAAACATTAATATTGGAATTAGAATTAACCTGATATTGACATTTACTTTTCCTTCTTGTAATTTTATTCCCAGGCATTGGGGTGCTTGAGGTAACACTGTATGGACTAATATATTATTACTATTTTGTGTGATAATAAAATGTAAGGGGGTGATGTTTCAGGGATGCTGTACACGTTAAAAAACTACAGTCATTGAGTGCTGGCTTCGTCAATAAATAAACAAAACAATCACTGTGTGATAAATAGCATACAACTAACTACTTGGAGAATCTAACTTCATTATTTGAGGTATTTGCAGCTGAAATGAGAGAACGTGTATGCTTCCATCAAGAGAGGGCAATAGGAAACCCCCCTCTATCCCACAAGCCCTAGCACCTGCCATACAGCAAGCAGGTGTTCAAACAAAGGCTCACACTGCCAGAGCAACATTACTCTGAGGGTAGAGAGGCCTGAACATGACACACTACACAAACATAGTCCATCTAAAGAAACCGTTCAACAGTCACACACTTAACTTCCATGACACACCACACCCCATATTTGCTACACACACTCTTGTCTTCCAGGCCGACCTTCATATTCAAACACTATTTCCACTGAATTGTATTAATATTTCCCATTCAGTAGGGGGAATATGGACAACAATATTTTTATTTTCTGCTTTTGGGATAAACCTTTGTTTAGATTGTATTATAGTGTCTAACTGAGGCCACATTACCTTATTTTAGAATATTGAAACAAAATGAAAGAATGTAATTGTAAAATAAACAATAATATAACTTTGCTTGGGTTAATTTAGTTTACTGTACTCCAGGCACCTTTTAGGTCTGTCTATACAATATACACCCATTATGAACAGACACAGCGTGACAGACTGACAAACACAATCATGTGGGCATACATACTGGCACATATATGCATGCATATTCACACAGTATTTGGGACATAAAACTCACCCAGAACTTAACCAGGAAGAAGGAATTCTGTGGACCCTTGCCAAACAGCTCCTTTAGTCCACCTTTCTTTTCAGGGAATTTGTCATAAATCTGACGAATGTCCACTGACTCCAGCAGGGCATCATTGTAGGAGTGATTTGTCTGTCCAATGTGCACAAAGAGATGCTTGTTGTACTGGAAGGGAAGGAGAAACAGCATCAGAACTTTGTTTGTCCAAGCTTAAGTATCTGTCTACATTACTTGCTGTCCCTGTATTGATGTTCAGAGCAGAAGTTTAAAAAAAAAAAATCCTGGTTAGACACCATTCATTTTTCACTTTTCCTATCCTCATTATTCCACATTGCCCTTTGTAGGAATGAAAAGAATTTTCCGTAGAATGACTTCCATCTAAAATGTCAGTGGAGTACAAAGTAGTGAGTAGTGATGACCTTGACTTATATCCAAAGGTTTGCCTTGACGTTTCCCAACTGGTGTAATATTGACCAAGGAATATAAACATGAATTGGGGACACTGTACTGCTGGATGAGAAGTTGCAAGGAATGAGGGTTTACCCCATTGTCCTTGCAAAATTCCCAAAATGACTTTGAACCTGCCACTTTATCATCACCCATTTTAACTACATTAATAAGTATTTCCTCCCCACATCAGCTGTTCTGGCTAGAAATGATATATCTCCTATATGGATGCTACACAACTTCACAACACCTTCCATTTAAAACACAATGAGGTAATAAGATAAAAAGAGTGGTATAAATACACTATTCATTACTATTAAACAAGTATTCAGGTCTACCAGTCGATAAATAGGCCGAAATGAATGGCCAATGACAAGGCTGACCACTGAGAATGAAATTACAGTCAATTCATGAATTGTGTAGAAATGTCCTGAGATGCTCAATGAGGATTTTTAAACTATTTCCTGAATGCACTGAATAGAAATCGAACTGATCCTCGCTCTGCAAAATATTACTTAAAAGTAAGGCACATACGTGTCTGAGAATCAGCTCATGCAAACTGTACCTGATAATTGTGTAGGGTTAAGAAGCCAATGGTAAAAGTCACCCTAAGAATATCTCAACAATTCTGAAAACTCATTCTGGGACCTTTTAAGTACGATATTTATTTATGAAGGTTGTTTCAAAGTCAGTACTGCCCTTTAGTTCAGTAACGGTTACTTTGCATAGACAATGGCCTTGCTTTCTGAAGGCACAACTATTTCAAACATTCAGCCAACTGTAAGAAAAATGGCATACAATATCAATGGAAAAATAAAAATTACTTTGGATTGCAGTGGAACCAGCGCTGAGATACAAATGTCTTCAACACACAATGAAAACATACATTCAGACTACCTAATATGAGCTTTTCTTTGTCAGGCCTGTTTGAATCAAAGTAAATGACTGAGAATAGCTATTCTTGTGGAGAACAATGTTTACCCTGCAATGCTCAGTAACTATCCCTGGCCCTACACCACAATGTGTTTTAATAGCTCCGAGTCAAAGAAAATTAGCCAGTCACTTGTTTAAGAGATAGATAAGTAATTGACTGTAACTATGGATAACATGTTAATACAAGTAAATACATGTGTCTAGCATGTTTTCCATTTGCCTGACTGGGGACTTCAACTTGCAGAATAGAAGATTTACAGAGTCAAACAATATACAAGACCATATAACTGGCCAGCAGACATTTGAAAGTAAATAAAGTACTTCCCTTTATGTCTTGAATTTGTAATATTGCCATCATAACAAAATTAAGCAAAGAGCAAAATTAATTTGTAAACTACTGACCTGGTGTTGAATAAACAACTTTTTTAAACATTTTGTTGCAAGGTTTTTCACCAAGATATTAATGAATGTACACTTACACTGAGTTTTATGCAAATATGCAGTTGTTGTATTCTTTTCAAAGTTTGAATTCTTTTGTATTACAATGTGCTTTTGACAGAAATGTGCTGTGAGGGTTTAGCTAGAGCCATTATTTATACTATGAAATCCATAATTTGGATGCATATGGATTTCTAATAAATAATCAGATGAATTACCTGTAGTTATTCAAATGTGTGTTTTTGCTTTGTGGAGAAAATACAGGATCATGGAATAAAATGTTTTCAAGCTGTGGTCTGACAATAAATGTGAGGAAAAAAACCTGATGAACTGAAATTGAATTTTTTACCTGCACTACTACTAAGATACCGAAACTTTGCATATTCTGCAGATATCAGTTAAAAGCCAAGTTTATAACCCATCTTAGATGGCCTTCCAAATACAGCTGAAACCTGAACTGTTAATTCTGCTCAAATTTCAGATATGTGAACATCTTCAAAATGGGAGATATTAAGAGTTGGAAGAGACTGACTCCCCCTACCATTTTCAACTAAGCTCCTTAAGAATCAGTTTTACCTCGGTGTAAGCAAAATGCACTGTGTGTATTGTCCAACACACAGTCCCTTACTATCTCTTTGTTCTGGCTGGGTATGGTCTCTGTGGATAAAGGCTTCAAATAAACTCCTCTGTGGAAGAGGGAATAGCATCTATAAGAATCAGAAAAGAGCTTAGATTGGGAAGTTCTGCATCAAGAAACTCTTCCCAAACTGACATTTTCATCTCTATGCCCACTTCCCATAATGCTCAGGTGTGTTTAGTGTTTAGGTGTGAAAATGGGAAGGGGTTCAAGTGGTTTCGAAATCCTATCTGTTCATTCTTCACACAACTACTTTGACTACCATGTTGGGGGCCAACAGTGAATATCTGAAAAGATAATATTCCCGTTCACCTGTTTCTACATCTAGTTGACTCTTCGGATCATGAGTGCTGGGACATTCAAAAATTTCAAAATGAATGGAAGGAGAATGTTGAAATGAGAATAATAACTCACATTATGTAACAGTTTAGAAACTGCATATAAACAAAGCTCTCTAAGTAACATTATGTTCAAGGTAATAATTGTACAGTAAATGCCCTGAACTATACATGTTGCATTACTTAATGGGGTCTATTTGTTACAGTGGAATGTATAAAGACCACAATACCATTGTATATATGCTTTGAATTAGTTAGTAAAAAGAGAAGCTCAGCTAAGGATGATCTCTTTTTTACTGTGCTGTTTTATGTCAGATATGTAAAAGACCACAGAATAATAAAAACAATTAAGAAGTACAAAAATGATAAAGTATAAGTTACACTACTTTTACCTCTAACTACTCAGATTGTTCCCCCTCTGTGACAGACTGCTCCTCACCCCACCTTTGAGTTCAACTGATTTGGAGCTACAAACACCTTGGTACAAATGAAAGCATGCTGTGTGCACTAGTTTCTTTGAAGGACGCAGAAGTCTTAAGGGACAGGAAGTGGAGTCGTGGCTTGCTGTCATCAAGAAAATGTCTGATGTTACTCAGGTTATCATCTTTCTGATAACGCATTCTTAATGGCCACTTTCACTGCCGCAAAGAAAACCTTTACGCAGTTAGTTTACCCCCAACCATCCCATACTTAAAATATGGTTAACACACCGGCATTCCATCATACTCATGGACAGGTCCAAAGCAAAAATAAATGGAGCTAAAATAAAGACTATAGAGCATTGGAGCTCATTTTTATAAGCTTTGTGAGGCATGACAAAATGTATGTAATTTGTCTCTATTCCATTTCCCTTCAATGCATAATTCTAATTATAAAGTCTCAATGTTATACATGTATGTGTATATGCATATATGTACGTGTTTGTAATATATAGTAATATTTACATATACGTATATTTTGTGCTGATGTGATATTCCCTGCGTTCCTGCATATAGTTCATATAAAACAAAAGTTGTTAACAAAAAGAAAATGGAATAGCGGGAGGGTGCTGAACTCACAGAGTCTGGGTCCCTCTGCTGCTCCAGGAAGGCAGAGAACTCCACCAGCCTCAGTTTCGATGTCCCAATGGAGCGACCCTGCCAAGCTGGGACAGTGGGTGCTGGGGCCGTTGGGGGATCATACCCTGTGGGCCCAAAAGCCTTCAATAACACACACTTCATCCGACTGCTTTAAGAAGCGCATTATGACTCTCCAAATCCCCAACAAATATCACAACAGACAAAAAACCTAAATAGTGCTACATAATTAGCTCAACAGTTCACTGGAATCCTTGGAGAAAATAACAAAATTTTTAATATACACTGTTCTCTCATAATAATGTAAAATGAATGGTAATTAATAAAAATGCAGTAGTCTAAACTGATCATCTCCAGAGGAACTTAATCAGTGAAAACAGAATACAAACCAGGCCTGTCAGCACTTACCTGAAATGGGTGTTGTGGCTGTGGGCTGGATGGGATAGGCTTGTTGGGCAAATGGCTTTATGCTAAAAGGGGTTTAAAAAATATGTAGTTAGACAAATGTATGGAAGGTCTTCAGATAACATATTGAAGAAATTACAGGCAGTACACAGCGTACAAGACACAAAGCTGCTCGGAAATGGCATTTTAGGATTTCTGCCATCTCAGGGTTTGTAAAATACAGGCCTCTCTGCTACACATCATATGGAATACCATGAGGAGGAAAAAGAATTGGAGAGCAGAACATTCTAAGAATCTTACTTACTCTTGAGATGGTCCAGGCTGGCAAGTTGATATCATGCCCTGCCAAAACTAGAAAACATAAATAAATGAACACAAGAAAAAACCCATGAATACGTTCTGCTGTTACTTCAAACCCATGTTTGATGACAGTACTTCAAAGGGTATCTCACAAATAGCCATAAAAAATAAAAAACAAGCAAAGGGTATGGCTGGTACATGTTTATCTTGACTAACATTCATTTTCCCCATATACTTATCAGATAGGGCCAGTTCTCTGGAGCCTGGTTGTGTGAAATGGGATTTGGGCAGGGTGTCGGTGTGGCGGCCTGGGAGGGCCGATAGCGCACAGGCTCTTTACCCCAGCCGCTCCGGGGAAGGCGGGGCGTGGAATGCCTGGCAGGCCCAGCTTGTTGTGGATGGCAGTGGCCGAGACGATCTGGGCTGACGACATGGAAGCCATGCTCTGGAGGGCTTTGTCCTTCACGGTCTGATCCTTCAACAGCAATTGACAAAGAGCTTAGCGCTCACAGACATACTTGAGAGGGGCAGCAAAGAACAAGCAGCTGCAGAAACTAACACTAAGACGCCTTGCACAGTCACACTGCAAGCATATTAAAGAACAGAATGGCATAACCTCACCCATCAAAACTACAGCTTTTTGAAAAGAATGTGCCATTAGGTGCAAGGGGCAGAATTCCTGTATACATTACTAGTTCAACATGCATTGCTGTTGTACAGAATAAGGACACATATCTGACACCTGAGGTAAAAAAAAAAAAACCCATGATATCTTGCCATGAGATACTGTTTTTTTACAGATTAATCACAAGATTATGGAACATATGATTTTGGAAGGGTCTCATCCAATAGTAGCCCTGTTAGGATTGCAGTCCTGACAGGGCTTGTCAGATTGAAGCTGGAGACAAAGACTTCTAATGGAATTTAAATTATTCACCCAAACCACTGACATGTATGTAAGCCCATACAACTGTACCATTCTATCAGACTATGTTTTGTAGTTGCTAGAGATCCATTTAAAAAGTAAATTAAAAGTAAATTCAGGGTTGACCGAAGCTTTATGTGACATTCCATCAATGTAAGATGAATGAAAGCAAAAAGCTATGCAACAAAACCTTTTCTTTGGGGTCATGTACATTTGGATTATCTTTTATAACATTCTGATTCAATACAACAGCACAGAGAAACCTAGAGGAGTTTCTCCTTCTAACACACAGCAGAGCGAAGCGACGACTCTCAAATGTTTCAGAAACATTTAGGTGATATGGCATAACACACGGCAGCCTTGGTCAGCAGCTGGTGGGTGGGTGAATGGGTGAACTCCAGGGATGTGCATGCTGGCAAGAGCTGTGTGCTGAGGTAGAGCAACATGGTGCAGAGCTTGCTGGTACAAGCCCGAGTGCATGGCAGAGCCTCAGAAGCGCTAAGCTAGTAACACACTTACTGAAAGACTAGCCTACAGCAGCGCCAAAGCACAGCCAAGGAATACAGACTGGGAGTTATAGCTACTTACCATGCTTGTAACCTGAATACAAACAAACAAGATTTGTTGTAATTTCACATCCCCCTAGGGCCCCAAGGGCCATACAAGCCATAAAGCAATATGATGCACATCCTTCAAAAACAGCACAACGGTTCCTACAACAGTCATTTCATGTAGTACAGAGCCAGCAGTCATGGCTTTTACAGTGTCTATGTACAAACACTGTTCATACGTCAGCAGAAACATTTCTGACCCCACATTATTTAGCAGACTTCCAATTAAAAATACTTCCATAGAAATACTTTCAAGCACCCACAGATGTTTGTTTTTGTGTTAGTGTTAATGAATTCACCTCTTTCTTTATTTGTGCCAAGCAGGTAAAGGAAAATCTTATGCCATTTTGAAATTTAAATGCTATTATTTGTGAATTGTAATCTCAATTCCTCAGTAGATTGGGATAAATTGTAGTAAATTGGCTCAACAATAACATGGTTTTCCTGTAGCATTTATTTTGGTTGTGTAATAAATCAGCATAAAATACTGCATCTCACATGCACATCTCTCAATGAAAATATTTCTGGAAAGTATTCGAAATTTCATGTCATACCACACTGTAGCAACACAATTTAAATTTTATTGCAGTAATGCCAAGCCCTGTACAATTATCAAATATGCAACTTCATTTTAAATGGATAATTGTTAGGAAATACAAAGTATATATCATTTTGATAAAAACAGTAACATGATGGTCAGAAAAATCTAATTATTTGAAAATGAAAAATAAATGAGAATGACACAACAAAGGACATTTTTTCATTGCTGATTCATTGGAGTTCATTATACTTTGGAAAATGGTCGTAATTGGAAAATTGAATATCAATGCACTCTTAATGGTAGGGTTACATGAGTACACTACGAATGCATAAAGCTTTTGTTTATTGCATTAGTAATTTGATATATGCCAACTAAATTTATGTTTTACATTTTCTTGCTGCTATCATCTTAGCAGAATTTTCACTAAACTAGATTTATGTTCATAGCTCTCTATCTCCTCTGAAACCAATATATTGTTATATACTGACATAAAGACTAACTGACAGTTTCCAGCTTTCATAACGTCTTTTTGCATACATAAGAAACTCATTTAAATTAAAAAAATAAAAGTTAGTCCATATATAGCGCATTGGTGATCAAGTGAATTATTGGGGACTTTATAATAATAATGTTGGTTATCAAAGCTCCAGAATCCAAGGAACACTGGACTGTTCTATCAATACTCTTTCAGATCATCTGTCACCCATTTTTTGACAAAGAATTATCCCCCATTTTTTATTCTCCCAGTTCAGAATGTCCAGCTGTGTCTCTAGGCCCATGACTGCAGCATAAATCCTGCATACTTTGACCAGATCTGAATCAAAAATGTACCTGAAATACTTAAAGTAAAATTTCAAAAATGTATTCTAAACCCCTGAGATTTCCAAATTTTCCAATTAAACATCTTACTAACCATAATGTACATTTGAAAGAATAAATTAGATCAGAATATTTATGAAAACCGGTGTTTCCTTTAACCTTGCTTTGTAGCCTGATTTGGCTCATGCTAAAGCCTGAAGCATTTCAAATGATTCTTTGATACAGGTCTGGTTTTCAAAGGAACAACCCAGGTTACTAAATACCTCCCTGGGTGATGCTATTGACCAATTACACACCATTCTCTAAGGCTACCATCAACAGTCAGTACTGATATGGCCAGACATGGACACCAGGCCATTGGTCTGTGACACTATAATAAAAAGCAGCGCTTTAGAAGGGTGTGCTACTTGAGTGGCTTCACTACAGGGTATTCTACACACAAGTTTTCACTGACCACGGTGGATTGTAAATGAAGGAACATCTTTTCAACAGTGCTTCCTGCACATGAAGGAACCCGATTTAAACTCCTCATCATGCGTGACCTAATTGGCTGTACATGAGGGCAGACGTGATATGTCAGAGGGCAGCATGAGGCTGCAAACAGTGTGCCTTTACAGACCAGATGTTCACAGCTGCCCAGCCCACAGACTGATCAACAGTCAGTACTGTAATCAGACTAAATGAGGAGATGAGGACAACGATACAAGACAAAGGAAGTATGTCACTGTCCAATGACACAATCCCCAATAAGTCAGTATACATACAATCCTGATCAAAAAGGGGGTTATACTTTTACTTGTATATACAGTATGCCCAAAGTGTATCCCATAAAGAGTAACTTTTCTGACATTACCTTTGTGGTATTTGGTGAATTTCAGATATTAATGCAGCATAAGGAAAGCAATTGACAGCCCCAATTAGTAATCTGATAGAAATAACAGGACATACTGCAATAGAGATGCCGTAGCCTAGTTTTTGTTCTAGGGATGCACCGATCTGGATTTTTAAGTTCCAGTCCAATTTAATTTTTTTGCTCTTAAACCAAACAAAAAAAAAAAAACAGCAGCAGTTACATTTTTGGTGCAAAAATAATGCATGATAATGGAATAAAGAAAATTATCTGCACACTGGATTAATATGCCATTATTAAAACCATTTGCGGTAAAAATTAAAGCTGAATGAATAACACAAAGGGGTCTTCATCCAGTGTGCAGGTATATGTGAAATGATGAAAGACAGGGCTGTTCAGAGCAAAATTTGAACAATTCCTACAAGGAAAAGTCTTGTAATTCAAAAAAAGTATCTGTCTCAGCTGGTCTTGTCAGACTTAATTGCCAAGCCTTCCTACAGGGGTGCATTACTATCAAGCACACAGTAGCCTTGCTACATGGTGGATAGTACCAAATGCTGTAAGAGCAAATAAGCACATTTATTAATTCAATATATGATTAAGTTTTATTAATCTGCATGTTTACATTACATAGAAGGCCCAACGTCTGCATTATTTCCAACATCCCACTGTATTACATTGCATTGAACAGTTTTGTTGTTCATTTGATGTAATTGTGGAAAAGAAAGATATCATAAGAATACTTACCAGTGGAATCCTGTGAATGATTGCTTTTTGTTGTTATTAAAAAAAGCCTGACCAGCTCTGAACCAACTGTCCACATACAGGGTATCATTAACTAATGGCCAACTCTTAATCAGGTTGCATATTTATATATGTGGTATAGCTTTCAGATACATTTAGCCCAGGTTGATAGCAGAGTTGAACTTGTAGCCAGAGATAATATCTGTATGATGACAATATTTCAAATGAAAAGTTATTTCAAAGTACAGTAAAGTAACAACATAATGTTAGAAAACCAGACAGCAAGTGTAACTACCAGGTAGTTGGAATAATCCAGAATTGTTTGTTGTTTGCCATGTTTCCAGTCATATTATTTCTCATTTTAATATGTGCCATGTTGATTAAAAAACAAGTATTACAGACATTGCAACTTCTTATTAAACCAATGTGAAAGATAAATTGACAATTTCAGCCAAAGATAAAATGGATCTGTCAACTGCAATTTATCGATTCTTGTTGAAAATCTGACAATTTAATCGGTGCATCCCTAGTTTGTTCCGACATATTCTATGAACAGAACAATTCAAATAAAAGAAACTCAATGCAGCAAGAGTGAAAAAGTGGAAAAAATAAGTCCCTATCTCATAGCCTAAATCTGAAACCTCTTTAATACAACACAGCCAGTGGATACTAAATCTGATTACAGGATGTATATTCTGGCCTTGGAGCTATGACCAATAGCCTCTGAACCCCAGCTCTCAGCCACTCACCAACAGCCAATGCATCTTGCCAGCATGCTGTCCCATTTACCCATAACCCCATACACTTATACCATGCTGTAGAACACTTCGCTTGATAAACAGATTTGCTAGTCTGTTTCATGACATCAAGCCAATCCATCAAGCATTCCACAAACTCTACAGTAACATTTGTTTTGAGCATATTTTTCTAAGACGTTTGGATCATCAATTTGCACATAAACAAATTGACAGAAAATATGGTAATTATTAGATTTATTAGTTTGTTATAATAATATATTTATAAGTAATGTTAAAAATAAGCTACAAATTTTTACATTATCCAAAAAGGGTTTATTCATAACAGACCATAAAAAATCTTACTTGATGGAAGATATTCATAATATTTTTTTCTATACTTTATATTTTTGCTCATTTAAAAAATGGGATCACTTCAAAGATATGGATAATGGCCTTTGTTAACAAAAAAAAATCAAAAGTGTTTGCTGAGGGATCTTCTCATGTTCAGCTCAAAGCAAATGTACTTGTTGGTCAATAAGAGAAAAGAAGCAAAAACAGAAACTTGTGCGCAAAAGCTCAAGGGGGGTTGGGGGCACTGGGTGGGGAGTATTAGAAGGCTGAGCAGGGATGTAGAAGGCTTGTAACATGAGAAGAATCTAGGTTACGGGAATGGCAGACCCAGGCATTCACTGTCACCATTGGAAACAGGAAGTGCGAAATGTAGCAACAACAAGCCCAAAAGCAGAAAAGCGCATACCTTTAGCTTGGAATGAAACTCTCGAGATTTCCTTCTGGCAAGAACCTGAATGTGACTAGACACCTGCAGGGTAGGGGGAGGGAGGAAAACAAAGGAACAGCCTGTAACCATGGTGATGAAAAGCCCCCCTGTGACTGGGCAAAGCCAGACCTACCTTGATGGCCGCTTGGATTTCTCGAACTTTCTTTCTTGCTAAGACCTGTATGTGACTAGACACCTCCATTTTTTAAAAAGAAATTGTGGAAACAAAAAACCAAAATATAGACAGAATTACACATCTCTTTGTTAAGAACACAATAGGGAATAGGTGGCTTCTTCAGCCAGATTAAGCTAGTAGGACAAAGAGCATTCCCAGCCACGCGTTCAGCTCTCAGCAACCAAGCACTGCCTTGTTCATCTTCATCACTTAAGTGAGGTGATTAAGGATGACTTGGGCTCCCTCACCACATTATCTTGGCACAGGCGCAAGCTTCTGTGTGGAATAAAAATCACATGGTCTAGTGTTCTTCATGGGGGTCGGAGGGCCCTCTTCACATGCTGTTTGCTGTACACATCTGTGCAGACGTGACGCTGGAATATTCTCATACCTAAATTGCGCGATAATGTGTGATAATGTGCTTTAATATAAGAGTGTGGCTTGACGACATACTGTGTCTCATTCATACTCCTCTCTCATTGCTTCAATGAGAACAATCACAGAAAGTCACCAGGGCACGTCATACATGGCCAGAGAAATGAGAGCAATGTAATGAGAGAAAATTATGTTTTATTTTGAACCTGTGCTGACTATAACCCTCTATGAAATCAAGGCCAATCATTATGTAGTCATTCTTGGATAGGGTGCCACTGGCTCATGGTAAGTCACCATATCAAGTGGAACTTGTTTTTTTTTTTTTTGGTATTTTCCCCATTTTTCAACCTCACACAGCACCCTCTCCCTGCTTACTTCACATAGAGACAGCCTTAAACATGTGACTACTTCTTTAATGCATGTGATGTCAAGCTTGCTTTCATTTACACTGTAGATACACCGGCAATTAAACGCTGGCTATGTTGCAGGAGAATGATTAAGTTATATTTGATTCACAGTTCCACAGATATCTTGCTGACCACGAGCGGCCGCTAGAGAGCAAGGAAATTGACTAACTTATTTGGCTTAACCCCTATCTTTCCCTGGCGAGGCTGGGCCAATTGTTGCCTCACCAAAGCAGACCTCTAGACAGCTGGGATTGAGCATCCAGTTGCTGGGCTTCCAAAGCATACAGCCGCCCAGAAACCCATAAAGTGAAAGTAATTTGTACTCTTATTTGTACATAGCATCTAGTTTACAATATGTTAAGCAGTATTAAAAAAACACATATTCAAGGTCATTTCCACTAGGGACCCTTGTACCATTGTATTGTTTTTAATTTTTATTTTTCCTCTTTTATCCCACCCTGAACACAGCCAATCTGTTTAGTCTTTTGCAGTGACCTGCTCCCGCAGAGGGCTCAGCGTAACGTGATTCTTCAGACTGACATGATGCCAGGCTGCTTTTTTCCCCACACTGCAGGTGCATTGCCAGTCACACACTGCCTATGTCATCGGAGGATCACACAGTCAGCGCATGTTCGTGCACCAGCAGGCGCCGGGCCGACCAGGAGTGGCCACTAAAGAACAATGAAAATAACAAGCTTAACTAGCGTACACCCCTACCATCACCAGTGAGGCTGGGCCAACTGTTGCCTTGTCAACGTGGACCTCTGGTCACAGCGATTAATGGCAAGGCTGGGATGCGAGCACCCAACCTTGGGGTTCCCAGGTGAATTAAACTTTTATCTCAAAGGCTATTGCGTTCATATTAATATTCAAACAGCAATAGCTAGATTGACAAAATAGAGAAGGGTGAAAAAGTTTTAAAACAATCTCTAAGCAGACACATTTTTTTCTATGTTATATGATTTTGCCTGTTTTCAATAGTAATCCCACATTGCTAACTTCACAGTGTACTGGCTAACATAGATTAGGGAACGTTAGCTTTATCATCCAGACAGGCCTCAGCTTCAAGCCAGCATGTCTTTTTGTAGGTTTGTGACAAATGTCTGCCCACTCTACTTGAGTTTGCGTCTATGAAACCCACATACAGTAGGTGAGGCAGACAAAAAACAGGCACTGTTGCATATAAATGTGGAATGACAAGAAATAACCATTCTAAATGAGAAATTCCTCATGTGAGAGGGTCTCAAAACTCAGAATATTAAATTCTAATGAGTAAGAAAGAAATCAATGTGGAAATAGGTCTCAGACATTGTGTGCCTGTAGATTTGCTTCCAAAAGGAAAAAATCGAATTTGTAAGTCTTTATAAAACATTGGCCATGGAATAAAGAAATCGCAAACTTAACATTTTAAAATATTTCAAATATTTAAATGGCTTAAATCTGTATATTATTCATATGCAGTGGAATTATTTTAGTTTGTATGCATATAGTAATTTAAGCTGTGTTTTATTTATCTCGTGTCCTATTGGCTACACCCTGGGCTCTAGGTGGAGTATGATAAATTATATTATTTATGAAAGCATACAGGGCAATGTGTGCAAGAGAGAGAGTATATGTATGTGTTTGTGAGTATAAGAACACATGTGCATGATTATGTTTAGTGCATGTAAAAAGTGTCTATGAATATCTGTCACCTAATGGCTGCATGAAGCGCAGTGCAGAAGCTTGGCGAGAACCCCAGCAAAGCACCATACTGCCAAGCATCATACACAGCCAATCACAGCAGGTTCACTACCCCGATGCTACAACAACCACCACCCCTGCACACTCCATGCACAACTGCAATAAAGCACAGATTCTTTAGACTCACCAGATCTACATCCCTGTGTTTGAACATTCAGATTTTTATCTTCCAACCTCAGAAGCCGAAATATTCCAATTTTATGCATCTTCTGGAAATTCAGTAGATACATTAAATTGGTGTGACCATTCCAGGCCTCCATGCACAAATATCTTACACACCACTTTTTTTTTCCCCAGAATATTTTGTTTGAAGAATGTTTAATTCCAAAATAACTTTGGCCACGTAATTATCCACATGCAATTTTACTAATCCATAAATGGGAGCTACTGATAATGTTGTTGAGTGGCTTCACTCCTTTTTCTTTTTTAATTTTCACTCAGCAAACACTATCCGGTTGATGGTGATGATAATTCATCTACATTCTTTACATTTACTTTAGCAACCTTTACATGATTTATTGTCTTAATACTCTCACCACACCACATACTTGTAAGAGTACACAGACATCAGGTTTTATTCTTCAAAACCCTGCCTTCCCCTACTAGTGTACCAATCACAATTGCCTATTCACTCACAGAGAAGACTCAGATTATGCTCTTATTGGCTTATAGCCACAGTGCATGTGAAAACATAAGGCTTCATCAAAACAGTGTTGTCAAGAGCCCCTGGTGGTTGGAGGCCCATGGGGACATTCCCTGCTGTTACTCCAATCCTGCAAGTCACCACAGACAGTGCTGTGAAAATGGGCATGCTGTATTTCAACACAGCACTAGAAACTCCTGTTGCCAACTGTAACCTGTAGTTAAGAAGCAGAGAGGACAGATGGAATAGAAAGCCTCAGGATCTGGTGAGTCTACAGAATCTATGACTTCAGTCAGGGAAGATTTGTGGCCATACAGTGTACAGCGCAGTTGGGTTTCCTCTCTGTGTGTTGACAGTGTATGGGGATTCAATGCTGTGACCCGTAGGTGCTGGCTGCCACTGGCCAAAGCTGCGGTGCAGGGGGGTGGTGCTGTTGCATCTGGTCACCTCTGCTCTTTAAAACATGCGGGTGCTCCCTGCAGGTTCTCTTACCTGCTTTCTTGTCCTCGTCTTTCCTGTTCGTAGCTTGATGTATCTGGCTATCAACTCGTTTCGACCTTTAACAAAGAAAAAAACAAAAAAAAAAAATGTTTTTTTTTTCGCAGGGTCATATACCCACAATTCTTTAATTCAAGCCCAATTTCAGATGTCTTCTCACTGGAAGTAATAAATATTAAGACAAAATCCAGGATTAAGCATTAAACCAAAAAGCATGGTATATACTGCATCTAAATTATATTTACATATGGAGACATTGTTATAAGAAACAAAAACAACATTTAAATATAAAAGCAACACGTGTTAACATCACAAGGAAGGCTTTTGTGTACAGCTCTTTCCATAGAGTCATTTAACATTTTTTCAAAACCTGATTGAAGGGAAGGGAAAAGATCCTGACACTGCTAAGAAAAATGAAGTGAAATGCGTTAATTTAACACCAGTGGTATTCTCACTAGATTATAATTAAACCATAGCTTTGTAGTCATTTCCCCATTAATGGCAGCTCAAAACATCCTCCTGCCCCCTGCTTTCTCCTAATTTCCGAAGCACAGCACAATGACCCCTGCTTAGCCTTTTCATATGTTAATAACATACCACTACCCCAAAACTATTATGCAAATTATAGGTAAGGAGGCATTCTAATTATGTGCCCAGCTGTAGGCAATGGTTACCATAGAGCTGGGTTTGTCTGCCCTTCCACTTAATGTAACCAACATGTTTTCATGCATCAGTGATGGCAACATCTTTAACACACTCAGTGCTCAAATGAAGCCAAGGAAAAACCTGTACACGATCGGTACTACTCCCGAAGACCCAAAATTATCTTTACTCTAAGTAAATCTTAAACAAGGCAAAGATGCGGGCTGAAGATGACTACTGTCACTATCAGTTGAAACAGGACTGAGATGGCACGGTATTTTTTAGTGCTGGTGCGATCATTCTGGGTCTGTGACAGCAGTGGTTGATAGAGACCTGTCTATCTATTGTTGTTGTTGTTGTTGTTGCTGAAAACGCGCCATGGATCCCACCTGCTGCAAGCCTAGGGAGCACGCTCAGATCAGGTGTGTCAGATGAAAGGCATGACAGTCTGTGAGGTGCTTCTTTCTCTTGTGCCATTAGGTGCCACAGCAATCCAAAAGGCATTTCCCCCTCTCGCTCACTCTCTCGATTGACACTGTGTGTACATTTACACATGACTATTTTTTTAAAATGGCATATTTGTACGAGGGTAAAGAGCCTTGCTTGCAGAATACAATTAAACAAGCAAATACAGCTCATTTGACATTAGATGTTAAAAACTCGATCTTACAGCTTTCTCACTGCATGCTATTTCAGGTATAAGATGCCAGATTTTTTTTTTGTTTTTAAGTTGTTCCACGGTTGTATGTAACTGTTCAATTAGAAACTGTTAATACTATCAGCAGACATCCATATGTTGGCCAAAATATTAATTTAATATTGATATACATATTAATATTTATTTCAGCAAGATAACATTAACACACAAACACACGCACACAAATACATCCACGGGCACACGCACACATACACACTCGCACTCCTGGTGTTGAGCAGCATTCTTCCCCGAATGACGCAGTGCCTGGACAGGTGTTGGGCTGCTTTTGTGTGGGTGGGCCCTGAGACGTAGCATGGCCTTTCATAGTGAGGCGCATTTTGTTAAGGCCATGCTGACTGCAGGATATCATGTGACCCCCCCCCAGCCAAATAAACAGCATCTGGGGATTTTCAATTACAGCCCTTCACCCAGCATGCCTGTACTGTAATCTCTACCAGATGAGGTAGGGGCCTAGCTATTTTCAATAATTCACACACTGTGTACACATAACATGACAATAAGGGCATTCATGCAGATGCCTGATTACTAGATCAAAGCCCCCAAATGCCCAGCTGTAAGCATGCTTACTGCTGAATAATTCATTCTTTTCACAAGTTTGAAGAAAAAAAAAACAGTGTGACTTGGTGAGCTGGCTTTGTTTCCTGTGCGCTTTTCAAAGCAACAATCTTTAAAAAAAAAAAAAAAAAAAAAAAAAAAGGGGGGCAGGTCACATTTAAAACCCCAAAATCCCCAAAACAAGACAAAAAGCTATAACACCAGGATGTTTAATGCAGGGCGTAATTTGCATTTTGTAAATTATTCAAAAGGACAGTTTTAATTAGGAAAAAGGAGTGAAGAATGTAATTAGTGGCTAGAGAAAAATGATGCTTCTCTGAACAAGGTCCTTATTAAAAAGTAAGAGACACTGAAATTAAACCAAAGCTTTGCAACTCGTTTTTCCTGCCACTTTTTTATTCTCACCTTTTAACTATAGTCTGTGCTAAAAAAAAAAACAACTCAACATGCAGGGCTCTCTAATTTCCTTGTTACACTGTATAATATAATTACATGTGGTGAGTTTCACTTCAAACATCCCTTGGGAAGCTCTTAAAACTTACTTTTAAGGCATTCCTAAAAATAAAGAGGCTGTTAAGTTCATTCAAATACATCTAATTAAAAGAAGGACAAATCCTTCTTGAAAAATATATACTTAACAATATCCTCTTTTATTCCTTCTCAGAGTAAGACAAAAGACGGGCCTAACATGATCATGAGAGTACAGTGCAGTCTGGATCGGCCTTGGTTCATTTCTTATGACGTCGGTGTGTGTTTTGAGAGTCTAAAATTAGAGCTGGCTCTGGCTCAAAAGGCCAGAGAAAAGTGATGTAAAAGCCACTTTGCAGTATTGCTTCCACATGCGCACTTTAAATAGTTCAGGCTTCGCTCTGTTATCACACATGGTTATTTAAACTTGGTGGGAGGTAAGTGAGGCCGGGCAACTTGGAGCTCTTAATCATGTTTGTAAGTGCTGCCATTGCCGATAAATGACTGGCCCTCGAGACATCAGTGCTGCTGCTGGTGACCTTTTAAGTCTAACCTCCTATTTTTTTTTTGTTACACCCGTGCCTGTCAATGTGAGCTTGCGCCCACTGGTGTTATGGGGCTCACCCTATGGTAGGTGGGAGGGGCCCGATGGGGGTCAATAGAAGCCCTCACTCATTGGCCCGAGCAACTGCATGATGGGACGGCTGCGGAGGCTCTAGCCAGAGAGCCTGATCACAGCGTACCATGAAACCACTGCTGTAGAATGGCTGCCCAGGATTGGCTGGGAAAGAGAGAGGGCTGGCCTGCTTCTCTGTGGGGGCCGTGTGTGAGGGAAAAATAAAGGCTGGATGGATAATGTGCCTCAGTTTCACTCGAGTAAAACAGAAGAGAATGCACAAAAACAACAAAGAGGAACAAAACATTTTTTCCTGAACCTTCCCTGGAATCTCAGCAGCACCTCAGCAGTTGTGCTGAATGAATTCAGGCCTGGCCTGCATGAAACCAGAAGTCCTGCCCTCGCTGTACCCAACTGACTAGTGGAAGAGAGAGAAAGCCGGGGAGAAAAGGAAAATAATGTTGTGGTATTAGGGACCACTAAAGAGGTCCTGTTGTCAGTGGGATTGTATTTATGAGTGGATGTGAGGAGCAGAAGCATGCTGGCTGGCAGCTGGTTGAGCGTGTGCTTTTGCTATCAATGACACCACAAGGTCCCAAGGCTGACTGGTGGCTCTCTGATGGATGCCTGTGTCAAGCAAGTAAGACTGTCCTGCAGGGATTGTCCTGGGCAGCTGAATTCAAATTCAATTAGAAACAGAATTTGGCTTCCCTTCTGAAGAAAGCTGTCACAGTTCTGCCCCCTTTTGCAGAAGCTCATTATAAAGGCCATGGTTTAGGCCTGGCCTTGCACTGAGAACCATGTGTGTTTAAGAGGATAGAACTTGACAAAAAAGGTTACCAGGATTGAAAAGCTACAAAACGGATTCAACCTTGCTGTTTTAAAGAGCCTGCATCACTGTAACATTTGAGTCTGTGGCTGTGGACTCACCATGTGAAAATTCTCCAGAAAGAAACTGCATTTTGTTAAAGCACTGAAATATCCCACCTTTGGGAGAAAGCCCCCGTCTTTGGCTTAGCACACCTGGTAGACACAACCCCAAGTACCTCCAATCTCGAGGTACTGCAGAAAACCTATTGCCTGGAAAAAAGCTTGGGAGAAAGAAATAGCCTGAGTTCCATTGCGCTCATATTCCCCTAACACATGTTGAGCACAGTGCTGCACACTTCAGTTTGACTAATATTTTCTTAGAGCTAAGTGGATAGTTTTATTCCCTTGGTATAGACTTTTCATTTTGAAAGATACTCTACTGATCCAGATTGATTTACATTTTTAATGTTGCTGAAGCCAAATTAGCTACATTAGAAAGTAATAAAAAAAAGTCAGCACTGTTCACCATTACATGATCATTCTTTTTATTTTAATGGTATTGTCAGAGTTTGACCGGGTTGAGAGAGCTGAACTGAAACAAATTCATGTAATGGAGGAGACTGGTTCTCTTGGACAACAAAATGTCAATATACATTTACAAAGAACACTTTAACTCCTCACTGTTTATTGTTTACGTTTCATTGTATTGGTTGTTTCTCTTGCATCCCTCAACCATCACAATAAAGGACTGTAAGCAAAACTGGAACATGTGTGACGTCCAAACACATTTCTTAAAATTACATGTAACACTGTCAAAATGAAAGACAGTAAAGATGGTGCTTCCCACTTGGGATGAAAAAAAGGGGTTATGGAAGAAATGCTTATGTTTTTGTGCTTTAAACAATGCCTTTCTAAACAACCAGCAGGCTGCATGTTCCATGTTGAGAAGGAAAAACTGATCTGAACTATTGGGAAATCGCTGGTGCTGTAAGGCTACTGATATTGTCATATGTCTGCATGGCATGGTGGGGCCACTTAGGCTGATGGAATGACATCAACTTCAATACATCATTCAAGAGATGGTTTTCAGAATGCAACAGGACTTGATTGACGCATGGCATCTCAATCCAGGAGTCAGGGGCCTCTCAAATGGCAAAAGTGAGCCAGGGTTTGATGATGGTGCCATGATTTCCACTGTTTTCCCATATATATGGAGTTAACCCAGACCCATTATAACCCAGCATGACCCTACCTGCCCCAAGGGGCTCTTCAGTGGCCAGGAAAGACACCCTTTACCCCCCACCCCACTAATTTGAAAAGTGTACTTTTTTAATGGCAAATGATTATTCGACATATCAAGAGCTGGCTCTTCCAATTTAACACCAGACCCAATAATCTGGCACTATTAATATTGTTACATAACATTTTTATGCAATCCATAAATATCAGCTCCATTTACATTTCCACACTGAAATCATTACTGTTGAACCCTTAAAGTCTACAGCATATGTGCATGATAAACTTGCCATTTATTTAGTTTATGCCTCTATACAATAATAGTTATACAAACATATACATAGTTTATGCCTCTAACAATAGTTCACTGAGAACAGTGCGATACAATTTACTTTCATCCTTGCCTAAGTTGAATTCCACAATTGTTTACTTTGCAGCCTCACTTGTCTTTGTGTAAAATGGGAACAACCACTCTGCCATTTGGTCCAGAGGTCTGCAATGATGCCAGTGGAACATGAGGGAATACAGGCCTGCAGCGCTGTCACTCTGCAGGGCTACTGCATGTGATTTCTGCTTTAAGTAGCTTCTTCTCCGATTGCCTCTTCCACAGTTTGAACTGCAGGCCAAAGAAGCTGCTGCAAAGGGTCAAGGAGTCCCAGCCCAACCCATTACAATGGGAATATATCATTAATTCTCATTAGATTGTCATTGCCAAGTGTCATTTGTCACCGCGTGAGGAGACCTCAATTACGATTTTGCCTGTGCTTGACCTTAATTAAATTTGTATAAAGGGCAATACCCCTGTAAATTGTAAAGCCATCCTCTTGCAGTTATCTTCATTTAGTACTTTATGCACCACTGAAAGAAGTCCAGGGATTTTGACATACTTGCTGATCTGAAGCACAGTCATAGGCACACCAGCGTATGAGGGAAGGATACTAGAAAAACCACTCGCTTTGACAAGGTTTCTAATAGGGAACTCTCTCCACAACATTTAAAGTCCCTGGCCTTAATCACCGCATTGATTAGTCACATACTTTGCAGCTGTCCATTCACAATCTATACACAGCCCTTTTGTTTTTCGTCAGATTATGGCCATGTTTACATAGCAACAGCAGCCTCTAATCCTTTCCGTTCTTCTATGTCTCCCAGAATGCACCGGGGCCCTGGCCCTTGCGCTGGAGTGGAGTAGAAACACAAATCCTGGGTAAGCCTGGACAATAGCCTGGCTGTCCTGTCATGCATGATGGATGGCTCAAGGGTCTCAGGCTCTTCATTTGCATTACAATAGACAAAACCAACAATATGGTGCTTTTCTCTCGGAGGTCCCTGACTCAGGGGAGGGGAAATGGGGGTTGGGGGCTAGTGGTGAGGAAGCTTTTTACTTGCGAGACAACAGCGGGTGCTGGAAGTGTGGCCATTGCAATTCTCCTTGCCTTACATCCAGTCTTGGTGGATTCTTGGGAACGAGATTTTATCCAGATTGGAGAAGAGTCTGTAATTGGCTCTGAAAGTTAAATCGGGAGGTTGTGGTTTGGAATCTGCAAGAGAGCTACTTATGCCAGTGAATTAAACTTTAACACGAAGCAATTAAAAAGAAGATTCATAAATTATTCCTTATGGGGTAAATGTCCAATTGGAAGGTGAATGTGCAGTTGTTGTTATTATCAACTAACATTCGTACTGCAAAAAGATTTCAGAAAAGAAATTATTAACAAGGGCAGGTGTGTTTAAAAACAATTTACTGTTACATACAGTTTACTATAAATGTGTTTTGTTGCTGTGTTGAGAAAATAAAAAGACAAATGGTGCAAAGACATGTCAGTCTGTTTAAACAGATGTCAATCTGAATAGCCATTTTGCTCAAAGTCAGGATACTTCAATGGATAATATCAACAGAACAATTTCAGGTATTTCTTTGAGAAGTGTGGCGGGCCCAATTCCTCACCCCCACCTCCCAAAGAGTTTGTTAGGAGTCAGAGACATGGTGCAGCTCGCTCTGCCAATGAACAGTGAAATCCATTTACAGGGACGGATGATAATGTCTGCTGATTGCAACATCTGACTCCAGAGGACCAGCTGCCTATTGTGTGGGGCTTAACTCCCAGCACCATACCACCCACAAATACCCCACCCCCGAGATTTATAACATGGGCCAAAGAGAGACTTCAAGGCCAAAGTCAGACCAACTGCAGTCTCCTGACCCATTCTCAATGCCAACTAGGTCCCTCCCCCCATGCCTTTTACAACCAGGCCTACACATCCCCTAGAGGTGCAGGCTGCCAATGAACTCCATCCTTTATCAGCATTGGCTTGACGTAGCACCCGATCGCAGGACGACCCAAATCCTCACAAAGTCTTTCAAAGAGGCTGGGGGAAAAATAGAAAAGCAAACCCTGTGCTGATTAGAAGTTTCAAAAATGTAAACCCTGGCAATTACCTGGCAGAAGTTGGGATTTCTTTTTGGTGTTTAGAGAGATTTTTTTAGTGACAAATATTGAGTAGACTCTGTATGTACAGTACAGAGGGGATTTTGAAGTGAGGCATCAGAAGTGTTCCGTTGCCTACTTCTGTATGGCTGTGCCAGTGCCTTTTCACCTTTGCCAACAAAAGCAATTAAGAATGAACTAAAGTTTTCTTTGGTTTTAATAAGGGAAATTAGCTGTGCTTCCTGTGACCAGGGCTGCCTCGGTGTGCACTGAAAGACTTAGATCTCACATTGAAAAAATATCTATGACCTCAAGTGACCCCCAAGTGACCATTTTTACCACAACTGTGTCATAAAACAGGATATTTTAAAGACTATGTCTGCATTTTCCCTACTGGTAGGTAAACCTTCCCAGCAATCTAAAAATATAATTAAGAAAGACATGGCCATGTAGTAATCTCATGTCATGTAATTCTATATTTTACAGAAGAGGTTACCACAAGCTATATCCCAGCAAATATGCTTGGTACCCCAGGCATCCCCCATATTAAGTAATTGTTATGACAATTATTAAGTAAATTAAAAAGTAGCAAAATGTTTAATGTAAATGCAAGTTTAAAAGATATTACTTCACCACAATAATGCACATTAGATTTAAAAGTAATACAAATAAAAATTTATAGAAAAAATAAACTAAACTAACTAAATGTCAACATTTACAAACAGAGTACATAAATAAGTCAATGCATTGAAATACCATGACAGCTGTTAAAGTTTTATATAAGAACTTCAGCTTGTGAAATGGTGAGGCAATAGCAGCATTATTCTGTATAGATCTTTGGCCTTTGGCGAAAAATGCCAACTTTCTTGAGTCCATGCTTGTATTAGAACCAAGGGATATGATACCCAGCAAACACAATTTTAGCCAAACATGCATTCCTGCAATATTTAGTGAGGCAAAGGCACAGGTCCATCTATCTTTGCAGAGTCTGAAAAAACAAATGTTAACTACGACAGATGGATATCTTGTTCTAGCTAAGCCCATGTGACAACATTGGATCATATTTGTAACACTGGATATTTCCCCAGATTGGACCATGGAGAACTATGTCCTGGAGATGCACATACTAAACACACAGACATACACACACACACACACACACACACACACACACACACATAAACACACCAACACACACGCACCAACACACACAGGCACACAGTCACACAGACACACACAGGGCTAAATATAATGTGGGTTTTTCTGGAAGCATGTTTTCAGTGGAACATTGTTGATGACAAAAAACCCTGCCCTTGTGCTTGACAATTCAAAGAGGACGACTGTGGCAGGTGTTGAAGCTGGGCTGTCTGTGTACGTGCGATGTTTTGCCTCCACTAAAAATCCTGCCACTCAGAAACCTCGCAAGTGCAACAGGGCCAACCATATGCCAGAAAAGGTATGAAAAATTGTTTCAGTTTTATAATTGCAGCACAACTGCTGTAGCTGTTTTGAGAGAGAAACAATGTTAGCTATCCCACAAAATAAACGTTAATGCAAGATGCGGTTACGCGATGGAATAGCTCATATGACATGCTCCAGAGGTTTACTGAGCTTCATGCGAAATTGTTTGGGCTCTTATAAGCATGGGGAGGATGAGGAGTCCCCACTCATTACCATGATGAAAGCAACAATCGTCAAAAACCCAAATGAACTACAGAGTGAGCTCTGTGTTTTTTCCACCCTATGCCCTCAATTTAAGAAGTAATATTTTTGTAACTGAACACAGAACACAGTGACAAAAATATGGAGTATTAGTCTTTTTTCCCAATCCAGTTTCTCTCCAGTGCTGCTCACTCATGAGCTTTGTGCATGTCAGCATTGTGCTTGCTGATAGAAATCTTGGCCCAAACCCATTACAAGCAATTTGTTAAATTTGCGAACCATGTATTTAGTACATTTTTCGCAGGCAGACTGATTAATGTTATAGGGGCAACTGTGAAGTGGATTCAGAAGAATCTAATGGAGAGAGAGAGAATGGGGTGATGGTGTCTACAAAAGCAAAGATACTCAGAAAATCAGAAAATACTTTTAGCGAGAAAACATGCTGATGTGCTTCTTAAACATATGAAGACTCAAGCAATAAGTAGGCACACACAGCTAATGAGCCAGATAACTAATCAGCAAAAGGATTATAGCCCAGGTTTTACTGAAACATCACGTTTGTAACTTTCATTCATTTCTGTCCCTGTACCTAATGCTTCCTCAGACATTTTACATGTGGTTTGAATTCATAATAATTCTTCCACCCTTATCAGAATTTTTTTTAATGCAGTAATACAATTATCTTACTCCTGTGCATGGCATACACCTTTATTTCTTTGTATGCAATACTGACATTGTACAATATGCATTAGTAGTTATTTGTATGTTAATGAAGAAGAACACCATTTACCATACAAATTAAGGCAATTCAAATAACCAAACTGGCGTTCATTATTTAAGCACTAAAAAAATTAACTATTACCTCAGCACTACCATGCACTTTTTTACTTATATTGCTTGTTCTCCATACTTATCCAGACCTGGAAAAGATCAACATCATATTCCATATTTTTAAATACTTTCCAGACACGTGTAGGAACCCTGACAATAATATAAGCAGATGCAAGATTTTTTTTTTTTTCACCAAAATGGGACTCTGAAATGACATGAAGTGAATCCAGCTGAGATCACTTCCACTCACCTTGGGACGCCCCAGGCAGGTGAGACTGAGGGCGTGGCCTAATCTCTTCCCTGCCCCGTTCTCAAACTGCAGAGGAATTAACTCATTCTTTTCCTATTCACCCTTTCACTTATGTGAGAATAAACACATTGTCAAGTGCATTGTTGGTGTGGCAGATGTGCTAGCTCCCAGCTGGCTGCTGTAAGAGTAGACTGCCCAGACTGAAGAGTAAGCCTGGCTGCTGGAACAAACAGGGGTTGATGGGTGAACAGAAGTAGAAGGTTTTACGAGTCCCCAGAGGAATCACTGCCAAGCAGTGCTGATGTGTGAGCTCGGCCGCCAGTCAGACACAGGGTTAAATCAATATTTTCGCTTTCTCGGGATCAATTCCCCATTTGAACAAGAGGCAACTTGTTAGCCGCAGCCAATGGGTGTTGAAAAGTTAAACTGCATGAGCATGGTATGTCTCTCCCTTCCTACTCTGACAAGCTAATAATGCTGTCATCTCTTCATGTGTTCATCCCTCTCTTACCAGCAATCCAGTTTCACATCATACCAGGGGCCTATCAGGGATGCTCAAATCATCACATTCCTGAAAATTCCTTCATTTTGTAGGTGTAAAATATGTTATTGCAGATGACAGACTGAAGAAATGCTTTTTTTCTTTCCCTCCAATTGATAAGAAGAATTCGTAATAGGCAAGGTTCACAATTTCAACTATTATATTAGAGGCGGGGTATAAGGTAAGGATGTTTCATGTACCATAGAATGTAAAAGGTCATTGGTAGCAACAAAAAACTATTTGCAGGGTTAAATGTTTGTCCAGACATTAAGGAATTCATAAAATTGTATAATGTAAGCATCGCATCTTATGTTTTTGAGCACACAATATTCATCAGTGTAACTTCGTGAAACTTAAATCCAAGACCGCTTTATTATTTGGAATTTTATTTTGGGTAGAAGAGATGGGGTCAACTATGACATGCACATAGGGCCAAACTGAAGCTGTACTCAAGTTTTTCTTAATTTATTATAGTGGTACTACTAGCTGCAATAATACTACAGAGGCATGTATATGACATCTCGGCAAATGAACTGTGCAAAGGTCTGTTCAGTAACAATACAGAAGCAGGACAACAAGCATGTGCAAGTTTCACAGAACAAATGATAGGATACACTTGCTAAAGTCCCATAAGCCAACGATGTCTCAAACATGGTCTTTCCATTTCAAACGGCATGGTGAATATTTCTAAAGTTGATTTGATTCAATGAAAGATAACATTGCTTTACTCATTTAGACACAAAAGAATGTTTCTCTCAAGCCAAAGGTATTGAAAGACCTTTATCTTCACATAAAGACTTAACTCATTACACACAATGCACATGCAACTAAGTATGGAAAACTGGCTGAGGAAGCAAGCAACTCAAAGGAATGTGAAAGTGGTTATTTTATCTCAACCATTCTGACCTTCAGTAGTCTCATGAGTGATATTATCTAGTTTTACGACTTGGTGGAGGAATTGCCCTGGTTTGGGCCTCATGGCTTCTTCATTTGATCCCACTATGTGGATGGGTGTGCTAAATTATTACTGTCTGCTTCACACATGCATCTTAAACGTATGACATGCAAACTGCAATAAACCTTTCAAGAAAACTGTTGGATAATCATGCATGTAAAAGGAAGGAAGACAAAGGGCTTAAAGTTCTAAAACATGTGCATGTAATTGTTTGCATTAAAAACAAGGAAAATGTTTTTATCTTATTATTTTTAATATATGTCTGATAAGCTCTATCCTGACATTCAAATTAACACCATTAACAAATTACACGACTGGTCAAACATGTTTGTACCCATTTCAGCTTGGTTTAAAAATGTTTTTTGGCAATTCATTTCAGTTGATTTTCATAAAATTGTGTCGCTAAGCTTTTAAGCAAAGAAATTTGACGCACAACAATGTTTCTCCCCTGCACAGCCCATCTCTAATTATATACAAAAGTATGTTGGTTAATAAACAGCCTGTGTCTTTGCCTCAGAAAATGCCTGCAACAGACTGATGGCTATACTGTAAAAAAATCTTGGCATGCTGGCTATTGAAATTAGTGCTGTTCAATTGGCCATGCCAAATTGACTTTATCCGAAATGACTGTAAAAATAAAAGCCACCCAAAAACAAAATAACAGTTTCCTTAATTATTAAAACAGACCACACAAATGAGTCATGCAACCATTGGAAATGACATTACAGTTTCCAGTTCACATGCAAAATCTCCACATCTTTATTGACTTAAATTAGGAGATTGCTCACATGGATGGGTACCACATTAGTATGAACAAGGCTGTGGTTTGAAGACCTCCCTCCACCCCCACCCTCAATGCCATAAAATTCCATTTAGCTTGTAAAAGGACAAGAAAAACCAAAAGGACACCAATTCATGCACTGAATGGAAGCTGCCAGTGGGACTTATGGATCCTCCTTTACAATGAATCTCGTCCTTGTGTACCCTCACAAAACCTTGTGTACGCTCAAAAAAAGTTTGCAAAGTCACAAAACAGACACCTTCGCCATGGCCAGTGCAGAGACCAGTGCAGGCCAGAGACCAGTTCTTCTGGACACTTTCACTTGTCAAAAGTTACATTTTATTAATGTAAAGGCAAGAGGTATTATACCATAGTGACAAAAGATGGGGTGACTTAAAATGTAAGCAGTGTCAGAGTCAAGGTAATCAATCAATAACAATCAATAAACAAAGACAGAACCATTGTGCCAACAGACATATCGACAAAAAAGCAGAACACATAACATAAATACTAATGTAATGGTTTCAATTCCAATACTTCTTTCAAAAAAAATCTTAGGTCTAAAACTAATAATTCTAATGTGTACCTAACTATTGTGCATGAGATCAAAACATCTTTTTTTGAGGAAGGTCTCAACAATCTTTTACTTAGATGATCCTTACAAGAGCTGTGATGGTTTGGTTCAACCAACCACTTTCTTTGGGTTTTTTTTTTTGTTTTCAGCCCTCCTCAGACACATTTATAGAGGCAGCTCATTCTCCTCAACAAATTGTGGTATTGGATGAGATCATCCATTTACACAATCTGCTTTTTGTATGAATCAAAGATTAGTACAGAGGGTTCAAGAGAGAGGGTAAAATATACACAGAAAACCTGGGAAGAATTTACAAATAATTAATGTTTTAAAATCTAAAAAATGTATGCGCTGCCTACCAAACACATAGATAATGATATTTTGACTCATTAGTCATATTCTCACTGTCCAAATCATTAAAACACTACTCAATACTGAGATATATATCCATATATGAGAAAATATTCATAACTACACTCAGTTGAATTTAATCACAAATACTTTGTAAAGAATCAACAGACCTTGAAAAAATGTGTTGATTGAATGTTGCAAGTGCATTCAAGCAATGGCCCTAACAAAGCTTACTTATAAATGGTACACCCCTCTCAACGGTTTTCATGGGTTTCCACCCTAACAAAGTATCTGGAATATAATTTTAGCTCTCTGAATGGAAATATGCCTTCTATGCGTGACTGTAACTCATGTCAGGAAGATCACACTGCGCCACTGGTCACCAAATAACAACTGGAAACACCTGGCGGTCCTGCTTCTGCTTGGCCAGTGAAGCATACGATCCCTTGACAGTCTGAGGGGCTGCCTAATGTTCCACGTAGGAAGCGGGAATTTCGGAGGAGCACAGACATGCTTGTCGTGACCATGCCTCGCGTTCAAGGTCAGGCAGCACTGCTGCCTGCACCTGGGAACCTCCTCTAAGGCACGGTCACAAAAGAGCACCCAAAATAAACAAAACCAATACTCCAGACATCATTCTGTACGCTGCGTGGTGTGCCTCAGACAGCCCGCATGGCAGTTTATGAGAATTATTATATATTATATGTTATATTTTAATGATGATCAATGGTTTGTACTTCAGTGTTTGAGGGTGTATGTTTGCGCTTCATAAATAGATGACACGTGAGCACGCACTCACAAACACAAACATGTAAATATTAATTAAATAATTAGGAGTTGGGCTGTTCTTTTTCCTCTGTACAGCTTCAGTCCTTGTTGGACTGCTGTTATACTTTTCAGCTGTTTCATATTCATTTTTCAAGAAGTAAAGCCCCAAAATAGAGGTGAAAATCAGCTTTTGAGATGTCATGGAAAAAATGTTTTCTTTTAATAGAAAAGAAAGTATAAACTTATCAGACTTAAATATAACATTTATAAAATATTCACATCAACAGTTCAAGCTGACAAAATTATTCAAATTGAAGTATTTATGACAGTCATGGGTCAATTTACTGAAGGATTGCACATGTAAAATTCACATGTGAAATTGCTACCATGTGCAAAAAATGTGTCAACTAATGAGGCGCAGAATGAGGTATGCATGCTAAAATTGAAGGATCTACAGATGCTAATTTTTGCAGGTTAGCTTGAATACATATGCTAAAGGCATCCCTTTATTAATTTACAAAATCATGGGCCATGCAAATAGATTACTTCAGCATGTCTGATGCGATTTACTATACCAGAGAGAAATTTGGGGTAAGGTAATTGTGAGTGCAATTCAGTATGAATGAAAAGCAGATACTAACAGACACACAATCAATTAGATGACACCTGACATCGGGACACGTCCTAACAATCATGATGTAAGGAACAAGCATTTTCCACTTGTGTACATCTTTTTGGAAGGTCAGAAGCAAAAATGGATACATATTGCCTATCCAGCAATAACATTTTGCAGCCTTTGGATGAAACAGATGGTAACTTCCTTTGGGTTGTTCTAGCATACTGCAGCTGTTAATCTCCCATTCCAGGTGGACTGTGCCCTGTTTCTTAACCCTTTGACACTTTGAACATACTGGAGTACCCATTCGATTCTTACTTTTGGCAAGTATGGATACGAGGGCGTGTTTGAAATATCCATAATCTAACATTCTGAATGACTAAGTAACAAAACAAGCTAGTTAGCTGGTGCATTCTAGTTAAACCTCAAAATACACACAATAGCATGGATACATACTTCATGAGTAAGAATAATGCTTTTAAATCACAAAGCAAATAGTTGCTAGTATTTGTACTAAACAAGCAATACAACATTATCATAGCAAACATTATTACAACAAACTGTAGATTTTATGTGACACAAATGGCTCAAGCACTGCTAATAACTACAGTTAATAATTAGCTAATACAGCTTCATTGTCCACACAAATGTGGAAATTTGCCTTTGGCTCAACAGGTTGGTTAAACACATCACAGTAAATCAAATTTTTGTCCTTAGACCCAAGATGCCCATACCATGCACACATATTAAAAGTTTCACTTTCAAGTTCAACCAATAAGATTATAATAGAGTTCAGAAATCCCAATCAGAGAACGGGACGTGGCAGATGTAACCTATTTAACCCATATATTACTTTGCCAGACACATTAGCTGAAATACAGTACTGTATGTGTACAGTAGCTTGGCTATTTAGTCAGTGCAGGTACACTACAGTATCCCATATAGATTTCCTAGGTACTTATATAATAAGATGTTTGCATAACGTCCAAATCACATAACATCTTATTTCACAGAACATATCATGGATGTAAAGTGAAGCATACCTGTATACATTTTTTAAAAATAAAGAAAAATAAATATAAATATAAAAATTATGCTTGGCCATATGTCCGCCAGTGTTAGCGGCTGCGTGGGTACGATAGTGACTGTCAGACAATATCCCGGCATTCTGTACATCTTCTACATGCTACATGTGTACTTCTACATGCCATGCTAACATACGGCTAACTTATGTCCATTTCGAAATACAACTGGTCAGAACTCGGACGTACGTCGGGGAATGGCTTTATATGCAAATATTCCAAAATCGGAAAAAATCCAAAATCTGAAACACTTCTGGTCTTAGGCATTTCGGATAAGGGACCTGTAATGGTTAATATAGTCATAATTTCAGTCCTGAGAAACATCATCTTTCTAACAGAAAGTTTTTAAGCGTATGACTTGGTAGTTAACATAGGCTGATATCCTTTTCATGAAAAATCCTTCATTTAATATGGCTGTTTGAGGCTGGAGTCATTTATATATTGACTCTTGATCTTGATGATCACCCACAAAGACTGAAATAAGACATGCAAAAACATGGCACTAATTTTGGCACCTCAGTAAATCAGCCCCATATTGTGTCACCTACTTAATTTTTCTTTAGTTACCACTGTATTAACCCTAAATATACACAATGTACACAATTTACTCTCATGTATGCCACATTCATATTACAGTCTTATCTAACAATAAAAATATGCAATTTTCAAAATAGTCCTTCTGTTTCGCTCAAAATGGACACAATGAATGTTACTGGTGTTTCAGGAGCTATTTGTTATTAACCGATATTTTAACGTTTTGTTAAAACCTGTAAAGAACTATGATTCATATTAATCAAGACATCATAATCAAGGTATCATGAGGCCTGTCCACTGAAGGGCCTGAGTGTTGAGCTCTGTGGTGGTGTGTAATTTTCCATTACTAGCATTAATATCTTTCATGTTCTATTTGCATCCATGAGGGTCCTGTGAATTTCAGACCTTTTTAAAAATATATATGCTTCTCTAAAGATGCAAGTGTGTGAAGTTCATTTGAATTGGCTAAATCATTTAGAACTCTGTGGCTGTTTTTGCATCCTGCAAAATAAGTGTTAAATACTGAGGGCTTTGTTTCAGGGTCTAGGGACCTTGCTTTACCACAGGCAATATGAGGATCATGTGGCAACACATACCACATTTTTAATTGTCCTCAAGTACAGAAAAGCAACAGGTGCAGAGAAGCATCGGCCATGTAGCTCGCCTGGGGAACTGTTTAATCCAAATGGCACAAGGAAACCCGGTGAAAAAAAAACACACTGTCTCATGCTTCAGCAGCCAAACGGTCACGTTCCTTTGAGCGAGCGATACTGCCAGGTTCTCTCTTTCATTAACAAAAAAAGAAAAAAGAAAAATCTGGGTTTCAAATGGGCAAGGGCCAGCAGCCCTCAGCTGCACCCAAGCGCAGGCTTTGTCCCTGGGCTCTAATACACAGCCGGTGGGGGGGGGGGAAGGAGAGTTCTGAATCTTAAAGCTACACAGCTACCCTACACCCTTCTGATTGTGTGTATGTGTGTGCCTGTATATGCTTGTGGAGTGGTGGAGGAGTCATACGTTGACAGTAGGCTAAGTATGAAGGTATCAGCCTATCCATCATTTCTTCTAGTAGTGACATATTGTATCTGTCTGATTTATATGTTCATTACTTTTAAAAGTGTTCATCTTACAGGCAAAAACCTCATAACTATAGATACTGTGGTAAACTGTAAAGATGGGGAATGGTGAGATTTTTCTGGTACTTTTGCACCAACCTTCGAAGCTGATGGAGCGAACACAATTGTTTTGTGGAAAGCTTTCCTTCTCAAGAGCAGTGGAGCTAAGGAGATTTATGAAATCTTATAAAACAAACAAAAAAAAACATTAATGACTGCTTCAAAGCTTAAACATCGCTCATAGAAAAAACTGCAGCAAGCCCCAAAATTGTACCAAACAGATTCACAATGGTACTGAAATCATCCCAAGAGCATAACCATAAATAAATATGCATGGAATCACCATTTTATGTGCATGGCGGCAGGGTCACATTTTCAAATTCAGCACCAGTGATATTTAGGTTGTTCCAACACCTATTGCTGCATTTCCCCTGTCACCAGGCTCAGGGTTTAAGGTCCGTGTGCATCTTCCAGCCAACGCTCAACTAGAGCGCTTGTGAAGTAATGTAACAGCTCTGCTTTGAACAATCTGGAGGCGCGTCACTAAGTAGTGACTGTTCCTGGACCTCTACCCATTGCCGGTCCGCAGTTCTCTCCTCAAAACCATCCTTCTGAATATTAGGAACACTAATATTGTATCTGTCAGTGCTTCCAGGATTTTTATGCCCGCTCTACACACATGAAACTGTAGCCCTGCAAGGCTCATCATCTCCCCCATCTTTACTGATCAGTGTGGAGCAGACTCATGAGTAACAAGTCCAACTCAAAGTTCAACACGACCAGCACTGCTGCAGAGGATGGAGGAGCGGTTTACTGAGCATAGCCCTTGTAGCTAGGAAACAGGTGATACCCATGCACACTGCCTGGACCCAAGTTATTCAGAATTATTAAGTGCACAGCCACGAGTCGTCCCCCTGCTGCGAATCATTTCCATTTGCAAATTTGGCACAGCGTGTAACTGTGCAATGAGAGCACCTCTGGCCATGACCTCAAGCCAACTCTATTGAACAATGAGGATTCATGCTGCAGCCTCACAAAGTCAGCTCTCACCCTGATGGATCAGCTCAGAAAAACAGCAGGAAAGCTGAAAAAATAACACTTAAGCTCAGAGCGCAAAATAATTCTGCCCACATAAAAAAAAACCAAGGTCTCCATTTCAGTGGGCTAGAATGGAACAAGGAAATGACACAATACCCATAAACTTGAAACTGTTACCAATTCTGTCAAATACACCTGACTGGTAAAATAGGGAAAAAAATAATGTGTAATGAATGAACAAAATATTCCATTCTGTTTTTTTTTCTATGTGAACAAAACATGGACAAACATATGTGTAAAACCTGTTGACACATAAGAGTGTGACATGAAGGGGAAAAGCTAGCATTTTTTCCAAATATCTATACATCTCTAAAGACAGTGTCCCTGACACAGATATTGAAAGGAATGGATTTGTACAGACATAAAATGCCACATTCTCTGGTACTTCTGTGGGGGCATATTCAAGTGATTTTTATTCAGGCTCCATCCTACATACATTTCTAAAAGCACTGTACATCTTCTATGAACCACCACACTAACCTTTAATCTCTTGTGAGGCTCGTCCACCGCAGTTGTATTTCCCCACTATGCCCAGTTAGGATAGTTAAATAAATGTGGTCTGCTTCACAGCAACCCTTCCAACCCCTTGACTTCACCTAACAATCACTGCTGCCTGCGGTTTGCCATTAAGTACATCTTGTTCGGGGGAAACTTCGAGATCGTTTAGTTTGGAGGTAGTGACCTTAAGGAAACTTTTTGTGTATGTGTGAAAATGCACCGCTGGGCTCTGATGCAGTGATGGTGCGTGAACAATAAGGGGATTATTACTAAGGTGCTCAAGGCTTTGGGTGAGGGCATCTCAGGCCAAAGTTTCCATTGTGTGTGGATGCAGGTGACTTCAGGTCAGTGTAGACCTGTGAATTCTTTATTATCTGCACGGCAGGGCACTCATCTTCACAGCAGATTTAGGAAAGGGAAAAGTCCAAGCTTGCTCACCATGCCTGCTCCATTTTCCAAACCAAAGTTCAACTGCAATGATTCAGCCTTGATGGCCATGGCTGTTGTACTGTGTTTCCATGGTTATATAGAATGTGTAATTTAAAACTTGGTTTGTGGGCTGGTCTTTGAAGCTTCTGATGGTTCACTGTGACGAGGAGAGTTCATCAAGTAACACTACGTACACTGCATCAGCTCAGGAGCAAAGTAGTCATACTAACTTGTGTGTTACACATCACAATTCCTCACGTTCATTTGGGCATTTCTACTGCACCTGAAACATCTACACCCTCTTCTGATAACAGCTTCATTGCAACAACTTAAATAATGTAATGGCATCACAAAGCATCCCATGAAGGAGGAGAAACTGGGGCACTGGAGAGCATACAATTCTCTTCTCTAGTCCAGTAGGCGATCTTCAGTGGTTTAGATTACGCTGGATTACAGGTGAAATGGCAACACTAGGCTGTGCAGCACAATTCGCGCACAAATCCCTCAATTCACCACTTTTGTGAAGGTATAAACGGGTTAATGGTTGGACCAAATGATACCCAATGTGTGAATTTACTATAATTAGGGTCTAAAACCACCACATCATTTTTGAACCAAATTGCACAGGGTTGCATAACCCTCCCAAAGAAAAGCTGATCCACAGAGGGGAGCCTTCATCGCCTGACGTGATTACCACACGGCAAATGTACGCAGGCAAGATATGGTACTCCAGAGTACAGTTTATTCTATCATATTCCATTGTGTTACTCTGCACACAAAGGCCCTCTCATGTGCGTACTCATACATATTCCAGAGGGAATCTAATTATGGCGAGCTAGATAAAGGGACACTTGCAAAGCAAGTGAATTATGTAAATAATCAGTCTTGAGCTTTCTGCTGGGGCTCTGCCACTTCCTCCAGATCCTTGTGTTCCTCTCCTCAGAAAGCATCGCGGCCCACTGCCCTTTACAATGCAGCTGTCGGGCTGTTTTTTTGCCTTCACCATTAACCTCTGAGGCTAGGCATGGCGCCAGCACCAATGAGACTCAAAGCACCAAAAAAGCCCTTCAGGTAAACAGTATGATAAGCTTAGCTGCAAAAAAATTGGACATTGTTTTGAACAGAGAGGCAGTTGCTATAGAGACAGTTGCTAATTAACTGCATTCAACAGGGGGAACAAAGGGCTTAAGGGCGCACTGGCCGGCGTCTCGATGGGAGCTATGCGTGATGTCTTTCCCCCCTGGGCTGCTGCTGCCAAAATACCTGCGCCTCTGCCTGCCTGGTGGATGCCTTAAGAATGGCAGTCTTCAGCTAATCAAGACATAGCTAATGGACACAAGCTAAGCTGCCATGAGCGTGCCCTGCCTCTTAAGACTGGTAGCACCACATCTCCAGTAATCAATGCTCTTCATCAAGAGACAGGACCACTTCAGTGGTCTCTAATCAGCTCTGGTGGCATCTAAAGCAATGCCCCAATGGCAAGGGCATTTCATTAAAGCTAATAACAGGGCGAGCAATGGACAGCTGCCACTATGGACAAGTAGGTACAACGATGGCAGAAAAAGCTGTATGATTGTCTGCAAAAACACACCTGATCCTTGGCCATTTTTTTTTTTTTTTTTTTTACACACTGGCATTTAAAATGTCCCTTTGTATATCTGAAATACATGATTTGAAATCAAGATCCCATTTTTAATTCTTTCCTATCTGAAGAGATGAAAATGTTTTAAGAGCCACGTTTCTTTGTTACATGAAAAAAATGTGAACACTGGTATGCATGCTCTCAGCTATGTCTCGCTATGTTTACAATTTAACAAATAATGATTACATGTATGGGTATTTATCCTCCATCAACCAAGCAATTTAAGATGACAGTACAATGTAAATGCAATGTGGCACTACAGGGTCCCCTTTTTTAAAAATGTATTTTTCAATATACATTCCAAAAAAGAGTGACAAAAACCATTTCTGTTTCCTTTGCTGACAGCGATCATAGTTCACGGTCTATGAGATACTAAAGAAATGCAGCATGGGTATTGTGTTAGTGCCAGATTTTAAGACTGGCTTCACAGAGATGTGTAAAAAGTTTTCATTTATAACATAAAAATCAATCAGGCTATATGGCTAAATCATAGCTACAGTTAACATAAGTAACAACATACAGATAGATTTAAATGCAGTGACTTTATTTTAAAATGTATACATAATATATTAAACATGAAGTCTGACTAGCGCCTACCCACCACAAAAATTTGGCCATATTGACATCTCTATCAAACAAAGATATGAAGTCTGTGTTTTCCCACTTAGCTTCTTTGCATTTTTACATGTAACAAAAAGACCTAATCTTACAATTAGGATTTGGGAATGAAAAAAAGCATAAAATTTCCCAATAGAAAGGAAAACTGAAAAGAAGGGACATATGAATAGAATAGTCTGCTTATCTGATAAAACACAAGTCACTTCTATGGGTTGGCATAGAAGATTAAAAAGCTTTTTTGTTTAAGCAGCAAGACCAGGGAATAAGAGATTCAAGGCTGCCACATGCATAGAAATAAAAGGTATTGAGCCAAATCATAGCAGACCTGCCAGACTTTATCAGGGCCAATTTCTTATGTATGGATCTGAATCTACAGGGTCACAGTTCACCATACAACATGTCTGGCACTAGGACCCAGTGACAGCTGGCGGCGTGAATAGGGAGTCCCGCCTCCACAAAGTGCAGGCACACAGAGATCTAACCCAGTCCCAGCTCAGCTTTCCTGCAGTTCTGGGGAACTTTGTTTCAGGAGTGAAAGAGATCGCAAAGACTGAGAGCCCAGCCACCTGGCTGCTTTACAAACATTTTTCTCACCTCTGAATATCTGTGAATGTCTGTATAAAACCTCTTAGTTCCAATGCACAAAAACTACTTCCATATGGCTATCCTGGTGGTATTCTTTGTTTGCTTCTTTTTGTTTTAACTAGGTTACTGCACAAAATCAAATAGCCCTTCATAAGCACTACTTCCCTATTCTTCGTTTTTGTCCTATGAATGAACAAAGTTGCCAGAGCAACTACTTATCTGAGCTGTGCCTCAAATTTAGAAGAGGGCAAACACAAGCAGCGAAAACTTTAGAAGTCATTGAATGTACCACAATGTGGGGGGTTGTGGGTGGGTAGGATTAGTGTACTGCATTAGTTCACACCTGGAGACATACAATCGTGGTATTGCTGATCATACTGACAAATTGCTATTCTCCTTCTGTTAAAGACAAGCTGATAAATTCTGTTTTTTGGAGGTGTGAAATGAGACTGCATGCTTAACACTGGTACTGCAACAAATATTGACATTGCGACAAATATTGAACCTAGACTCCCCACACATCTGTAGATCTATCACTTCCCCACTACACTCAAATTTGATCACACACGACTAGGCCTGTCACAATTATTACACGATCACTTGATGACGATTATTTGAGCTGATCTCGATCACTTCACACCGTCATTTACTTCCACAATTATGTTTCCACCCAAATGTCAAATAAATGTATAAATGTCAATACAAACAGAATGCTAATTAGGTACATTTCCATAAGTTATGTTGAGGTGAAATAAACTCTACCTGAACAAGGTTCTGATGTTAGGGAAACAAACATGGAATTAGAGTGCTTGACAGTCAAGACCTTACTACTACTGTGCAGCATGTTTTGCGTCAGCTCATGTGAGACGATATGTCTTGCTGTCCGTAGCAGGATGATGACAGAGAGGTGCCAACAGGCCACTCAGATGCGTGAACCACAGATTCTCTACATTTATAGTACAGAGTCTCCCCTGTGCATTCAGAAGTGTGTTTGACAAGTCTGGGAAGAATTATGCTGGAGATAATTTACAGACAGTCTTTTGCTGCTTAATTTCAGAACTTCTAAGCTAAAACATTGTGCAATGCAGACCAGACTGCTGATCCGTCATGTAATACAACATTACTATTGTTTGAAAAACATGCTTCCATTGCCCATTTGTTGCATTAACCCACTACTGACAAATTTTGTCATTTCCGTATTAGAAAATGTGCATAAAAATGATGTTTACCAGTTGAATATTAACTTCTGAAAATAAAACCTAACTTCCTTCCTTCTGTACACTAATTATCTATTTAAACTAATTTTTTGTTAATGTAGGTAGGCCTACAGAATCTGTGAAGCTGTTTGTTGAAATTAATATGGCTTTATATAAAACTGTCTATAAACCATATAAAGCATTCCAATATGTTTACAGGATGAAGTTCAGAATGCAGCAAATAAGTGATGAAATAATAATCTTTGCTTAATATTCTACGCATTTTCATGAGCAAGCATTAGGTAGTTTGTCTAACTATTCAATGTCTGTGGAAAGTCATTTTTGTGGGGTTAAATGTGGTTAGTTAGGGAGTGTTTCAGGATATCCAGATAGTGTTTCAGTTGATATTCGCTGGTGAGCTGGTCTATGTACCTGTTCTTTTTTGTGCTGACCTTGAGTGTTAAATGAAAGTCACCGGACAACACTGCATATGCTATCCCCAGTCCATTACACAAAATCAGTGCTTTCAGATGGTAGAGGGTATCTTGTGATCATTAAAAAACAACTTTTATTTTCTTGTGATCATGAGATAATCAAGTTGTGATCTCAAGATAATGGGACAAAACAGACTTGTGCAGCCCTTCACCTGTGAAACATCTGATGAGAACACTAAAGCAATGTTTGTAAACAGTGTTCTGAATGAGCTTTCAGCAGTGAACATAAAATTGATCTGTACTTTGAAAATAAATATTCTTTTTTAATCAATACAGCCGCTATACAGACATGTGTCTTCAAAGATATACACAAACACAATATGAGAGTATATGAAAGTTCCCTACCATTTTGAAGGGATAATAATATTTAAGATTATTCAAAATTATTTCCCTCAATTTTATTTGTCAGTAGAATTAACACACCTTATTTAAGTGTAGCAACTTCACAAAAGGAGGAAACAGGCATATTGGAGGGAACATTAATTTGTACTAGCCACGACTGAGAATCAAAGCATTTTCAGCATGCAGTTCTTGTTTAAGGGTGGCCATGTAGCATTAAGGTCAGTTATAGGATTACAACAAGAATGCTGTCACAACTGACAGAGCTGTACATGGATCCAGTTTAATGATGACTGAAGGCCAACGAAACGGTTGGGTTTCAAATATGGGGCTCCTTAAAAGTCAGTCATTTTTAACTTGACCTACGGTTGTGGGGCTCTGGCATTTTAAAAAAGAAATTTTAAAATTTGCACAAAAAAAAAACAAACAAATGTGTTCTTTAAACTGCTACTGTTTTATATGTATTGGGGAAGCACATCTCTCTTTTCTTGAACGATTTAAGCCCAACTTCAAATTCAGCACTCTGTTCTTCCATTTGACACACATCTCTTTACACTCCAATGTAAACCGCTTACACTGCTTGTTTCATGCTTTTCCCTCTTTAAGTTTGGAAACTGCATGCTGCTGGCCATGTGACTGTATTGGTCTCATGTGAGGATGGGCAATCCTACACTGTTTGATCCACAAACTCAAAGCTAATCAATTAAAAATCAACTAGTAAACCTAACCATTGTGCTCTGATCCAGATCAAGAAATGCATGAAGCTTCTATGGCCCTTGCAATCCGCAGGGCAGACGTGAGCCTCTGAGATCTCTTTGTACCGACAGTCGAGAGACCTCACCAAGACTCCCAGACTTAACATTTCATTTGGCCAGAGGGGTCACATGACAGCTGCAAACAAATGCCCCGAGGGTTCTCTCTGCTTTCATTTGACACTGACAGGCTGCGAGAGACTCCAACAGCACAGAAAGAAATATTCCCTCTTTCCATTACATCACCCGACTAGGAATGGGGGAGGGGGCACAGCTGGTGGTAGCTGCGGTACCATCTGGTCTCGGCTAATAGTTCATGCTGCTTTACTTATAGACTCTGACTTCTCCAGAGGCATTAATGTGTGGCTGCCATCAACAGGGACACACAGGCCCCACGTCTCAGTCATGAATCCTCGATTGGCAATTACTATCATGTCACATCAGTAAACTTGTACAATCTTCACCCCCTTTCACCCCTTCCCTCACTCTCAGAGGACAGAGCCACTGCATACTTGTGTCTTACATAGTACTATATGCCTCCTTGTAAACAGCATGTATACCATACCTTTATCTCTCGACTCCAAATGTCTTTTTAAAACAAATCATAAGAATAAAAGTCATGACATGAAAGTGTCAATTGTGTGAAAGGATGAGGGTGTTCATAGGATGGTGAAATGAAATACTTCTTACCCGAAGAACGTAAAATTATCAAAGTAATATTATAGGGACCAAAGCACCTGACCTCCTTCCGTCCCTGCTTCGCCCCACCCCCAGCCTGCTTGGTACTCACCATACATTTTGCCCTCATCAGAAAGAATGATCTTCCTGCGTCCACAGGGGGGGTAGATGGCCAGTGCCTCCTGGAAGCTCTGCTCGATGTCTGGACTCCACACCCCCTCAGCGTCATTGTCCATGGGCTTGTCGGCTGAGTCACTCATTCTCTCCAAGTCCTCGGCAGGGCTCTCGCTGCCGCTCCAGCTGCTGGGATCAATGGTGGCAGTTTGGTTCTCCAAGCCACAGCCTGGAGCCGACTAGGGAGAGAAAAACCTGGAAATCACAATAAACAAAACCGCCGCGTCACTCGCCAGAAAAACTGGACATCTGCTTCCAGGACTGGAACGCACCACTGGCATCTGCCTGGTCAACAACAATGGAGGAAAGGGAAGGAAAACAGGAGGGAAGGAGGAGGAAACAAGAAAGTTTCTCTGGTGGGACTCAGAATTGCTGTGAAAACCATCTATTGTTTTTTTTTCATTTCCACAGATAACATGTAGGGGAGTGAAGTGAATCTTCAGCGCCTCAGAAAGAAGTCATTTTAAACTATTGTTTATACCCTCTGCTGCTAAGCATCAGTTGGAAGAGTAAATAATTCCCATTAAATTCTGACCCTCAATCAATCTGCATGTATGAATGGCTGTTTTATATGACTAGCACTAGTAGAATGTAGAAAACCCAACCAACAGACAGGCATAAATGAACACACTGTAAAACGGATTGACAGGCATATAAAAGAAAATAGGGGACCAAGGGCTGAAAACGAATGTGAGAATAGCCTTAAGTCATTAATCCAACACAGCTGCTATCTCCTTTAGCAGCAGTGTTACTTCTCTGTAAAAGCCTTTATTCCAACTCGCCCTGTCAGTGTTGTCAAACAGCCTCTTAAATCTAGATGAAATTCATGTTGCAGGATAGCTGAACAAAGGTTTATGGAAGACAATGAAAGCAAGAGGCCACTCTAAAATACCCAATGCAATATCAGTATCACTTTAAAGTCTACATCAATCCCCCCCCACAAACTTCTTCTCTACTCCAGGAGAGAATTGGTTTTCCATGTTTAAAAATCCCCATGACACACAGAAGACCTTCCCATATGGGGACCCTTCATTTTCTGTCGTTACATACTTACAGTACAAACTATTTGCTCTAAAATCAAATTCCGATTAAAACGTATCCTGAAACCCAGTTAATGTGCCAGGTTGAGGGAGGGGAGCCAAAACCACCATGGGTCTCTCACACAGCCGACTTCTAAATGTATTTGCCAGCCGAAAAGATGGGATATGCAAAATACAGATCACTGATCTGAAAAGTGATCATTGACAGTCAGCAGATCAAACTTTGACATGGTAGGTTTGAGTCAGATGTATACTCTAAAAACTTTTACCAAACAGACAAGTACAACTTCTCTCCACATGCTTTGTGGATGTTCTTAGGCCCGCCTCCGCCCACGAAAACTCCCGCGCCATCTACCCCTCCTCTCCCCTCTCAACGAACCCCTTCCTCTCTGGGTTAGACCTTCTATTCATGCAGCTCAAACTGCTGTAAAGTAGGACCAGCAGCATATGTTTCTTCTAGAATGTCGGTTCATGAGAGGGGGATGGGAGGGAGGGGGGGAAAGGAAAAAGAAAAAAGGAAAAAAAAACCCTTCCCAGAGAGCTGAGGGAGCTTGTACTGAATTCCATTTTTGTGCACTGAATGCTGACACTGCAGATCCCGCTCATGGACAGAGGGGGAGGAAAAAAATCTATTCCAACCACTAAATGGCTCTAGTCTTTTTTCCTCCCCCTCGCCCCTCACCTCCCCCAACCTCAACCCTCCTTTCGTACCCCCCCCTCCAGCCGCCCCCCACTCCACTGAATAATGAAGTACACTGGTAATCACTTCCAGCGAGGCAATGTATACAACATTGTTGTTTGGCTGGATTCTGCAACATGAAGCACAATGTGTGTGTGTTTTTCTATAACTGGAACCATTTGAGTTTGGGGGGGGTTGTGGGCTGGGATAGGAATTGGGGAAGCTTCAATTAGATAGTCATGTATTTCAGAGTCCTTTTTCAAATTCATATGCTTTTGGGACTTTGAAGGCTGTTTAGGTTCTAAAATAGAAGCCTGCACCGATTCCATGGGTTTACGTCCTGAGAGGAGGAGTGGGGGGTGAGTGTCTGGGTTTGCCTGCGGGCAGATGGTTACACAGTGGAGTACAACAATTCCACTGGAGAACACTTTGGAGGCCAGCTCCTCGCATTCTGTGCGGGTGGTATGAAGGCTTGCCCCTTTTGCCAGCACTGCCATAGGTGACTCGAAACCCCACACACCACCACTCCTGAAGTACAAAACCAGGATCAGTGTTCTATGAATTATTAAAAACCCCCACGACAGCAAAACATAAACCATACGTTTGACCACAGAGCTGTTACTCCTGTGTGGGGGGCTCTTTGTGACAAGACCCGTCATGTTTTCACAATTTAAAAAAATTGAACAGCAAAGCAACATATATTAACAATCTATTAGCTGCTGATATTGTTGTGCCTGTTGTCCTGCGTTAATCAGGCCCTTGTTGGTCCTCGCTGTACCTTACATAAAGAGCTGGGGATCATAAACAGAAGACATCTGCTGGGGATTAGCCCCAGTCAGGGAAACAGCAGTAAACATACCGCGCTCTGTCATTACAATCAGTTCAAAAGACTGGAGGACCACCAGGTATCTGTTTGAGTAAGGGCGCTCACACTGGGCAGATACCATTCAGGATAGTTATGTCAACTAGGGCACTGTAGTGGTTTCTTTTATATTATTATTATTATTACTATTATTATTATCATTATTATGTAAAATAGGAAGAATAATAATTAAGTTATGAAAAGGAAATGCACAGCTACCAGCCTACTAATCAAAGTGACACAACTGGCCCTGAGCAACCTCACCATCAACAACTCCAAAATTAAAATACCAATGAAATATTATAATCAAACTCTGACTCTCCAGGGAGCTCAACTTGCATCTAACAATTATTTTGAATTCTTAGTGGTTTACCATCATCATCATTGTTATTACCATTAACAGCACAATTATTCTTATACTGAGATGAGAATATGAATATGCAAGGGATCACCATAGTGAGCTGATAGACTCTGATAGAGTTCAGAGCAATGTGCCAAGCAAAAAAGATACATGTAATACTGTACACCACTCTCCACCTTTCATGCAGTGTAAACAGACAAGAAAGGTGGAGGCAGAGTACTGCTAAAACAGCAATATTGTTCATGATTAACAGTCACATTTTCACATGTTACGCCACCCAAGTCCAAGTATAATATACATTATTTGGTCACTTAATAATCGATGTTAACCTCATCGTTTTGGAAGAGTGAAGATTATTTTTCTAACGTTCGGTGGAAGAGTCAGGATTGTGGAGAGGAGGTGGTCAGTGATGCTGTGAATCAGAAAGGGCCGACAGCCTTCAGAGGGACAGTCAAGCATCCCTTCTTTTCTGTAGCGAAGAATACGGAGTGACACCAGCAATCCACTCTATCACTGTGAGCTGCAATTCATCAATCCATACACGTAATAGAGCATCTAAAAAAATCAATAGCCAACACACTGCTTAATCACCGTACATGGCTGCAGTCATTCTACAGCCATTTACTCTAGAATAAATCACTTTAAATAATTTAGCCAAGCCACTATTTTATATACAACGTCCCCAGAGAGAGAGCTTCTTTAAAACCCCAATTAGGATGATAATTTCCTTATAAATCTGTCTGCCGGAAAATGTGAAATTACATGAGAACTCCCCACTCTGTGCTTTCAGTTAATGGCAACCCATTTTTTCATGCATTATTTCTTTCCATGCAAAAAGTCTCAAATGTCTCAAAACAAGAGACATGTTGGATTCTGTTACAAAAAAGTACTGAAGGACTAATCTGTTATCAGGTTCTTGTTGGAACTCTGCAGTCTGGCCTTCACCTCTTGAATTATTTGCCTTTGTCTTAGGGGTAATCCTTTTAGGAGCAGGTAGCAATGAGCACACAGTCGGCCATGGTTTCCAGCAGGCAGGGAATATTCAATTACAGAATTTCATTTGTAACCCCTGTTGAAAAGAAGGGTGTTCCCTCAGAATTATCCAGAGAAGAATAAGCTGTGACACAAAATAAAAGTTGGGATGATGTCGATGGCTCTGACCAGACTTGCAAAATTAAGAAAAAATAAACAAACTACAAACAAACTAAAAAGGAAGACCTCTATGTGGCATGAAACCATTTTTGAATGCATTTTCACAATAGGCAGAAAGTGGTACCATCACTCTGTCAAAACAGAGAGGAAGCGTGAAACAGGATTGCAGAAACTATTTGACTTTAACCAAACAGAATGAAATGTAGTGTGGACTCAGGTCCAGCTGCAGCTGTCTTTTGTACTTCTCTTACACTATAATCTTATACAGAACCTTTAGAGAACTCAGAATAGCAAACAACCAGTTTAAATGGCCAATCACAGCTAAAGGAAAGGAAAGTAAAAAGTAGAAACAAAAAAAACTTGAAGTAAACATTCTGAATAGACTGCACTGATCCATACGGATGTGACAGCACATGCCTTTCTGATGACAAATAAGCCTTAAACAAGTATTGAGAGAAACTACTCCACTCTGAACCTGTGGTTTATTCTATATTTTTTATTGTGATGCATTACGTATTCACAAAGTAGGTGCTGATGGCTGAGCTGTCGTAGTCCGTGGCTTGCAATGGTTTCGCATTTGGCAGGGGGTGAAGGAGCTGGAGTTTGAATTGGTGCAATATGACTCCAGATGAGGCTGGAGAGGGGCTGTTTGTCTGGATTTCAGTGACAGATGGGAGAGAGAGATTAGTCATGCTACAATATACTGTGGCTACACTTAGCTGTGCTCCATCCTCAAGGCAAGGACAACGCTCCAAAAAAATGCATGGCAAGGGTGCAATTCTGTGGCGACAGGGACACAAACATCAAGCTGCCCCCCTTCTCTCTACCTCCCTCTCTTCCTTCCTTTATCTTCTTTTCCCCTCTATATCTCTCCCTTTCTCAACGCCAGCTACTACACATTTCCTGAGCCTACCAGAGTCTTTCAACACAGAAAGTGTCATGCTAAATGTAATTAAGAGCAGTGATTTTGCTGAGCAACCGGGCTTTAGCTCTACCTTGAACTGTCAGTTTCTCTCTCTTTTGCTATCTGTCGCTCTTTCTGTGTTCACTGAGGTCTCACATAGGATCACTCTTCCCTTCAGTAATACTACCATAGAACTCAGAGGAAAAAAAAATCATGCCGGCTGCACAAGCACATGAATGCCTACAGAGAACGCAGAAAACAGCAAGGCAGTAAAACCAGCCTCTGCGCCAGACGTCTGCCATTCTTCATTACAAATACAGGGATAAAAGCTCTTACGCTACATTAGCTGGCACACGCCTACATAGCTAGTGCAGCTTAATGAATTGCACCTCAGTTGAAATCTATAAAGAGGTGTAGTAGGAAGTCTCTCCATCTTGTGTCATCAACAAATTAAACTGTAATAGAACAAAAAAGTACTTCTCTGCGCATGAACTTGGCAAACTGACAAGAAATGCCTTGTACCATACAAACTGCCATGTGCATCAGCAGAGGCATGTAAAACGCATTAAATGTATCTGTTTTCAAGGCAGAAATATGTAGCAGTACATAAACAAATTAGCATGGAAATCAATTCACAATAAAAGCCTGCTAGATTACTGTTTATGTACTTTCTGCCACTTGCTGCTTCTGTACGGAAAAAAAAGAGGACAATGGCATCATTTAGTAGCCCTGAGTTTCAGTCGCACATAGAGAACGCTTCCATTTAACAAGCCCTGCTTCTTACGTCATGGAAACAAAGCCAAACAAAACACAGAGGGGATTGGGAAAATCATGTACAAAAAAAATTACCTTGTCAATTTTTCTAAATCAAATGAAAAAGAATGTTGAAGCTCAATGGCATGCCAAGGGGTTCAAGTTTAAATTGCTGATACTATAAAATTATCAGTCGTTTAATGGCACATTGAAAAATGTTCCATTTAATTAACAGAGCCACAGAAAAACAGAAGCACAGTCCCCATACACAGCTCCCATGAGTGGCTGCCTCTGTTGATAGTGCTGCATATTTTCTACCCTGGAATCGTGTGGATGCTAGGACTCCACCGTTACCTGACAATCTCTCTCCACTACACTGTGATGTGAATGGTAATGTCCACAGTCATAGTTCTCTTACATATTCAGTTGATGTCTGCCATGTGACACGACATCAAAAAAGATACTCCTCAATCTTGTTAACTTGCCCTGCACTGTGGTTGAGCCATTCTGCATTAACATCCAAAGTTATGTCTTGAGCAATGCTATCCCCTGTCTGACCAGGGGTAGTTCTGTGATATTCCAGAATAGCTATGAGACCACAGCTTTAAAACTCCACTTCCACCATACTGACTTTGAAGATGAGGAATTTCTTTTGCAAGGGAGACCATGTAGACGATACACAATGAATATGTGTGTGCACAAATATATACATATATATGTGTACAAATACACACACACACACACACACAGACACTGAAGGTGCTGGGACTTCCACTGGACAGTAGTGCAGAATACACAATCAATACACTGAACACATACATCAAGTGGAAAAAAAATACCTATAATAGGTGAATGCCAAAGTATTGAGTGTCCCAGTGGTGACAGAGGGGACATTCATAGCTGACTTCCCTACTGAGTCCTACTGTGATCCCAGTGCCTCTGCAAGACTGCTCCTCCCTGGTAGTGCCCTCGAGACATCCCAGCAAGAACATGTCCCAACATGGCCTCTTTCTCAACGGCTAATGGGCACGCAAGCACACGCACACTGACTGCTCCAGGACCTGAGATCTGTATCAGCACACAGCACCGCAGCTTAGCTGGATACATCATCCAGTCCTGGATTCTGTGGCACTGCTTCTAAAGAGGAGGACTGGGCACAGACTTCTTACCCCTGCAATGAGTTGAGAGAGGGCAGTACAAACATTGTTCGGTGTCCATGCTAGAAAGGCTACATAACAGTGACTCTCACCCTTGTTTATATTGCTTTTTCACCAATATGGGATATATTCTTTATATACGACATTGTGTCTATAACCAAATATTACATTTCACAGTACAGGAGGCCCTTTTGTTTTATTAGCATATAACTTTACCCTCCTGTCAATCGGAGAAGAACTTGAAAAGGTTCTCAATGTGCATAAATGTTAAATTAGGTTCCATAGATTTGATATATCTCAACTTGGTCATCAAAGCTAAGATAAATCTTGAAACCTTAGAATTTTCAAGAGCAAACTAGATTGCACACATATGTAAACTGTTTAGATTCATGACTTTGGTATCACATATCCAGATGGTTTTTGCATATTAAGTATACTTATTACTACATTATGAAGAACTATTAACAATTGTTTCAGTGCTGAAAATTTCATGCCTTAATGTCTATTAGTGATGAAACAATCAATGATTAAAAATGGCCATACAGATCATTGCCTAAAAAAGCAGCCAGAATTGAGGGTATCCCCCATAATTTCAGAGGGACATCACACACAGCTGTATATTAAATATACACAAAAAAATCAGACAGATCTGAGGGGTACGGATGGGGTCATTCTGCTGGAATGACCCATCTACTGTTTGGCGTGAAGAAAGTCACATAAACGCCACATTAAACAGGACATTAACTCCTGAGTGACTAAATCACAGTTACAAAAGTAGCTTAACACATGACTCATATTAAGTCAAATGCCAATTAGTTGATCTGACTCTCAGCACAGACGTCCAAAGAGGCCAAGCATTGCCTGAATAGCATATGTGTTAGTCACAAAGCTGCTAAATTACTGGACAATTAACAAGATAGCTGCTACACTCAAAACGGAAGCCTTCAAAAATCTCAAGATCCTCTACGGTCTTTAAAGATTCTTCAGATTTCTATTTAGGAACAACACCCTGGGCAAGATCCTGGCTACAGGTAGGACTGTCTCTCAAATATCTTAACTCAGGGTCCCAGTGAAATCATATGGAAGACACAGGACCCTGCATAAGATCGGGAGTGAGCGGGATTGTGTAGGGTGGCTACAAGATTGCTAGACTGTGTTTAGATCTCCATCTGAATCTTGTAGAATCATGCTTGATAGATCATTGTAGTGCCATGAAATTATCTTCAAGGATATTTAAGGATCTTATTACAGGAGTTTAAAGGATTCACACAAGATTTTGACAGGATCAAAAATATGAGTTATGCTCTGTTTGTTGGGAAAACTTAAAATTCAACAGCAGTCCCAAATGTTACTAGTAGATTTGGTGTGTTTCACCCCAATTTAATCCCTGGATCACTACTATATGCATATTATAATATATACTATGTGCACTCGTAAATAAGCATACTAAATTGATTGTAGAGCAGAAGCTAAAACAATGAAATAAAAAAACGCTTATCTCCACCTGTGACCAAAAGATTTCAACTCCAATCTGCAATTGACTTGAGGGCTACAATCAAATCCTATCTGTAATGACCTGAAACAGACTATGAGGTGAAGATCAAAATGGCTAAGTCAAAGTCCAGACCTATACCTAACCTAGGTGTTAAAGCATGACCTGAAACAGGACATTCATGGTCAAATACTCACAAATGTCACCGAGCTGAAGCAGTTCTGCATGGAGGAGTGGTATAAAATCGGTGCTGTGAGAGCCTTTGGCACATTGATAACTACAGGCAGCAGTCACTGCTGTTAAAGGAGTTGTAAGCAGTTATTGAGACTTAGGGGACAATTACTTTTTATTTTCTGTAATACCTGCTAACTGGTGAAAGACAAAAACTATGATATATTATATAACTCTTTATATTATATAAAGCTTTGCCGTTTGTACCCCTTACAACAACTTTAACACAGAATATTAATGCCACAACACAGTTCTGCACATATAGATTTTGGCAAACTCCACTAAAAGTACACAGATCCATGCATGACAGGAACTTTTTTTCCTACTTAATTGGTCCACATACCTAAATTATTGTTCATTTAGGTATGTGGATTTGGAATTTTTTCATTATATTTTCCTTTCTATACAGCAATTCCATCTATCCTTCATCAATCGTGTCCGAACAGATATCACCTTTGATTGCAAGAGAAACATAATATTTGCAGGAGAGAATATAATCTATATTAGGAGACAAAAAAATGCTGTATTCATTCAGAGCAAATCAATTTGTGGATGATGTGACTTCCACAAACTTATGTTTGGCCGCTGTTTTTAAGATGAAAAATTCCACTTGCATTTTCACAATGCATAGACACCGATGTTGTAGTGAGCATCATAAAACTGTAACCTCAAGCTTAATTACTTCTCCACTCAAGGTCACAGGTTTTTATAAAGCACCATTTTTAGAGGACAGTTCACTGTATGTGCTGTAGAATTACAATGTCATGCCAAAAACTCAGAGGATACCATATGTGTTTGTATTAGGGGTGCAACGGATCACAAAACTCATGGTTCGGATTGTATCGCAGTTTTTGAGTCACAGATCGGATCGTTTTTCGGATCAGCAAAAAAAAAAAAAAAAAAAAAAGGGAGACAAATATAACTTTGCTTTAAAACGTATTACTTAAAGAACACTTAAAGCAAGGAACTTTTGCCCATGGTCTTAAATGAAAACAACATTCAAGATGGCCAATGTTTAAATAAAGTCTTACAATACAGTGCATTTTACACGAAGATGTGGTCCTGAACAGCCTCGCGTAAAGCAAAATTGCATAAGTTAAGTCTAATATCCCCATTTAAATTAATGGAAATTATTGCGATGCATTCCACGGTCGTGTAACATCGACTAACTTACACAGAAAATTCGTAGTAAGGATTGAGCTTTTACCATATGTAGGACTCAGCTGCAAATAGCATGTGACAGCTATATGTCCGTATTTTTCCGTACTATATGAACAATTTTTTTTTGCGTACAATACAGAGAGAGAGTGTGTGTGTGAGTGAGTGAGTGTGATGCTCAACCGCATGGTGTTAGAGTTCGAATGGCTGTGTGTGTAAAAGTGAAGAGAATGGAAATAGCAAGAACTAGTGGGAATTTATGAGAGAGAGAGAGAGAGAGAGAGAGAGAGAGAGAGAGAGGATATCATATTGGTAAAGGGGATATCGGATAATGCTAAGGGTACAGTATATAATTACATTCCTGCTAAATGAATGCTGTACACTACTTTAAATACCACTCGTAATTTTCTTTGCCAATTCAAATATTATTAAATATTAATATTAAATAATTTTATTTAAAAAATACCACTCACGTTAAGTGCGTAATGTCGCGTAAGCCGAAAATTTTCGATTCGTGTTTCACGGGGCGTTAAAGCAAATTTGCATATTTTAAGTTAGCGTAAAAAACGAATGCACTGTATTCAATACTCAATTGTTAATTAAAAGTGAGAAATGATGAACAATAGTGAATGAAAAAATTGCCTTTGTCCACATCATGTAATGGCACTATTTTGTTAGCGTTCAGAGTGCATTGACATGCTGTGTGACGTTATTCACATCAGAAATGAGTTCTGGTGCGTTATGAGATGAACGTGCCATATTCAGTTGAATGCTCATGCATGTAATCCGGTTAGTCAATAAATTCTTTAAACCACAATACGAAGGAAGTTTAGGGAAGGGAATCATTACTTTAATAAGTAACAGCAGCAGTAAAACTGTATTTTATACTATTATGGTTAAATTTAGCAATTAATCCACGATTTGCATGTGTGTGTGTGTGTGTGTGTGTGTGTGTGTGTGTGTGGGGGTGAGCTTCTATATGGATCATGGATCGACTACAGTCAGTTACAGCACTAGTATGAATTAACATTTACTTCAATGATGCAGGGACATAGAACAGAACATTTTTCATTTTGCTTTGTTCTCAACAAAACTGGTATAGTACAATTTTTGTTTGACCATTCTACCCACGCCAATTAATTGAACAACGGTTGCAGCATAATGTTAAAACCAGCTAACAATAGCGTGATGTCACCATGGAAAAGTGCAACAAAATTCAGAAAATCTTGTCATAGCAACGGCAAACAATTACCCATATGTAGACCACCTTCTAATTAGCAGCAAGAATGCCTTGCAAAAAGGCGCTTTCTGTGGAGACATCCAGTACAAAAATGGCAATGACAAATCCTATGAATTCACACAAAAAAATAAAGGGCAAATTCACCTAATATTTGCGTGTACAAAGTAACACGTAAAACTGTTACCACCTGCAAGACGATGGCTGACACTGTTATAAGATGATGATATAATACTATTTGAAGACCACAAAAGTTGCTATTCGTCCGCAAAGCACGAATCTCACAAAGATTTCTCTTTCCTGTTATTTGGTACATCTGTACTACTGACAAGAAATACTTACACCACTGTAATATATTACTCTGTAATTGAGTACAAAATTCAATTAATGACAGGCTATAAATGCCCCCTTTCAGGCTTTTCTCTGTGAGACGCTTTGCATCTCAATAGCATATATCTGTGAAAGAGTGTGCCCATCTTGTGCTGTGGCGTCCGCTTAGCACTCCGCTATGTGGGACACAGTCCTTTTATTCCTTTGGAGTGGACCGTGCTACTGTGGGAGTCATTATCACCCTATCAAACTGCCAGCGCTGGAGCTAGCCTATTTAATTGTTAATTTGTCTCCTTTCTGCGCTCATATACGGTGTTGGTCTTTATGTCACTATCTCTGCTCTTCTGTCATACGTCATTGTGGGGATGATAAGAAAATTGATACAAGTTTCTGCTGTCAGTAATTAAGAAGCCCCACCCCAATGCACATAGTAAACAATTGATGACCAGTTGATCTTCTGTTAAATCTACTATGTGGTTGCATTTTTAAGGGTGTTGTTACAGGTTTATTTAATAAATCAGTCTGATCCTTTTAATGTATGAAAGATGAGTAGGGTATATCTAACACAGATGGACTTTCTTTCAATGTTCCCCTTTTTGCACCTGACAAAACTGTCATCTGTATATGGGAAAGAGACTGACCAATTATGACTGCATGGACTGATTATTTCCACTCTGTTTGCCGAGAGCTTGTGGACAGGCCTAATAATTCCCATTCAGTGGAATGGGTTTCCCAGCCATGGCAGAATTGCTCCAGTTTTTATTGATTGGTTCACAGTCTGGACCCAATGACACACTTTTCTACTTGACTTGGCTGACTTAATGAAGCATACACAACATATGGAGACAACAGTGACTATTTCACATGCTTCTGCTCCCACTTTGAAATCGGTTATGTTAATGAAACATCCACTTTCCTAAATGTAAACATCTGGCAACAGGCTGCCTTCTTCGGTAATCCTAATCCATGATTGCTGGAAGGGAATAAGTCATTCATAGCTTCACAGTTCTGTTCAACATTTAGGCACAGTTTGAGTATCCCTTGTCTGAAATGGGACCAGTGTTTCGGATTTTTGAATATTTGCATATACATAACAGTGTTTCCCACACATAGGCTTTACTTGGGCGGGCCGCCAAGGTGTATTAACGGCCACCCATGTATATCTGGTGACCCATTTTAACAGTTTTCTATTTTTCATCCGTCAGAGAAAACGACGGCATCTGCAATTGATTAACTAGTGATCTTCCCCCTCATCCCTGTTAGTTCTGCTTGCACGAGAAGGGGTTTGAAGCCTACACAATCATGCTGTGTCACAATCACGCAGACACTGACTGGAGTTTTTTTTTGCAATAAGTAAAGCTTTTTTCTTTTCTGCTTATTTTTTAATTATTCTCTGCCTTTGGTAGAGGCTTCGAATTCTATTGAATAAAGCAGTTGCTACAAGAGCCGATGCCACTCGATTGTAACGTTGCCAATACTAACAAACAGCAAAGTTGTAACAGTTGTCACAGCTACTCATCAGAGATTAGAATTTGTTTTCTCTTCAGGCTATCATAGTTTAAAAGACAGACTTAATTTTAGCTAGGGCAGATAACTGAGCTGTGTAATATGCGTAAAATATTTAAAACAAATAAAAAAGCATTTTTTAAGGTGACATGTTTTGTTTGTTATGTTTGTTTACACATGTTTAATGTATGTAATCGCAAGTGAGGTCAGGTGTGGAATTTTCCACTTGTGGCACCATGTCAGCGCTCAAAAAGTTTTGGATTTCGGAGCATTTTGGATTTTTAGATTAGGGATGCTCAACCTGTACTCTTCTTGGTGTGTTCATTAGTAATTCCAAATGCAATGGAGTACAGTAATCCATCTCTTAATCAATGTAATTCCTATTATTTGTAACAGAAGACAAAAATGTTTTTGGGTATAAGGGACAAAACAATCACAGATAATATACTGGAGTTTGCTCTCATACCCAATTTACCCTGCATATTAATTTAAACCCCAGTCAATACCAGTTCAGTTTATACAGGGTTTAGACTGAAATGAAGCTGAACCATGCCAATGTAAGTTAAAACATCACTAGTAACGCTACCAAACAGTTGTCACTTGTTACAAGGTTCTCTAGTTCCAGATAGCAATCTCACCTGCAATGTCACTGCACTTTTACTAAATAATAATTATACATAATTTTACAGAAATTCTGTGATTGAAGACAATGTTCAGAGTTAAGTGTTGACTTAACAATGATCTAATAGCTGCATTCACACACACACACACACACACACACACACACACACACACACACACACATATATAGGTAAACACCAGCTGACAGTTCTACAAAATATCAAAGAAACTACAGACAACTTTAGCACTTGACCGCTACCAATTAGCCTTCATTAGTTACCATAATGAAAAACGGATGCAAAACAGATGCTATTTTGTTTGAATTTTGTTATTTTTGTAGACATCTCCAGTTCCACAATAAAAAGCACTTAGCTTGTAAAAAAAAAAAAAAAAAAAAAAAAATCTAACAAAAATTTATACAAACACTACAGGAAAAACACTCTCACTTCACTTGCTCTTAACTTCAAAGGTGCTGAATAAGTAACTGAAAATGGCCTTGTTATGAAATCACATACAACATGTAAGCTATTCAGCAATACCCCACAACAAAAACCCTGTCTTTCATGTAGACATGGAACTAAACTTGCAAAATACAGCAGTTGAGTCAACAGTGACAACACCGTAATTATCATTGACTGTGGTTTGATATAAATGGAGTCAACATGGTTAAAACCCATGCTTGATATCCAGGACTAACCAACAATTTTGGCATAACAGGGATATTACATAGTTAGAGCTACATCTCCATGAAACCTTCTCCAGGGGTAAAGCAGCTGCACCTGCCCTGATTGTAACCAGAGGAGAACCACAACACCGCTGCTGAGAGATGCCTCTAGGTTAAAACAAATACAGAGATGCAACCTCCACAGTTAGTACAACACACATTACAATCAACAATCGTCATCTTAGCATTCTCTGACCACACATGAATATCCTCTACATAATTAAATTCTCACAGATCTCTAGCTCTAGCAAAACTGCCATTAGTCCCACATTCCACCTTCAGGCTGGTGGCTCCATGGCAACAATCAGATACCCGTCACATTTGTGGGAGAGGTGTCACTGCTTTGATTCTGTTGCACTTGCCAACTCGGCCCAGTTCAGACTCCCAGCACCCCTGAATGTGCCCCATTAATCACCGGTCCGTGAAAGCATAGTGTGACATGCCTGTGAGAACACTAATTATCACAGTCTGTGAGTGGTAGGAATGTCACCTGTGCAACACTTATGGCAGTATTAACAGATAATTACATACTGCACTCCCGCCAACCCCACACAGTGGAAATGTCCTTATTAGAGAGATAAAGGGGGACTGGGCAACAAGTGAATGCCTGGGTAGGAGCTGGTTGTAGCTGTGACATCGCATTAAAGGAGATGACACTTATCAACACATTTCATAAACTGCACTCATTTTTTTGCAGTAGGAATGCAGCGGCTTAATTTAAGAAAAACCCATTCTCACCCGGCTTCGGTTCCATGGTAATCAAACTGGATAAATGGACTGAAAATGTAATTTTCTGTGTGATGTCCTTTTGTGTGGTTATCTCAGAATGCACAGTAATGATTTTGTGAATGGCTTTTTAAGAATCAATAATGAAACAACGTAGTAAGGGCCCTGGCTCTTGTACGCAATCTCGTAATTAACATATAGTCAAAAACATAATGTTCAGAGCATGCTTTAAAGATGTGCCACTGCCTTTGGATAATTATTTCAGTAATGCTGAAACTATTCTAGGGTGTACTTGTTTGGAACATAATATGCAATTATGCATATTTATAACTTGAACATTGTGATGACTACAACATCACTGAAATACAATTTCCGTTCAGTTTGTCCCATAAGAGTCATTATCAAAAAACTGTGGAATCACACCACCAAATAACTGAAACAGGAGTAATTATTATTTCATAGCACCACACTATATTGAAATTACATTATGTTTTACTACAATATGGCCTTCATTCGTTTTGCACATGACAAAATACCAATCTTCTGAGCCTAATTAAAAACACAATTATACTGATATTGTCCAGAGACACAGCAGTGTTCTTACGCACATACTGATCAAAGCACATACAAAGCAAAAAAAAAAAAAAAAAAAAAAAAGGATAACAAAAATTGTGAAACTTGTTGTTAGTCCCATTATAGATGCATGTAAAATATTCTGCACTAGCCAACTGTTACAACAGGCAGTCCCAAGCAGAGCAAAAATGGGTCTATTTGAACTGAATTTTCATGTTCTTTCAGGCTTCATGAATAAATCTATACAACCAGGAGTGCTGATAAATGGATGAGTTTTTCAATACCAATCTCCAGGTGCGGTGTGCAGAAGTCCAGCAGAGTGGACCACAAATGCCCTTCCGTTATTGGCGACAGCTGAGCGTTTATTACATGCCTTTTTAAATCAGCAGGAACGGGCATGGATGAGGGGACTAAAAATACTCGACTCAAACCTGAGGCTTGCACCCTGCCTCACCATACCAAAGGCACAGACTGCTAGAAAATCAGTCTTAGCTCTGCGGAAGGATTGACTTAACGGGGCTGTCAAGGCGGTTTTCTCCACCTGTACCGCAGGATCCAACAGATAAGCCCACTTCAAGCTGCTTTTATGTTTTGTACATGCACACAAATGTACGTAGCAGTAACACTGACATTTTTATTATCAACCAAAAAAATGACAAATTCATCAAAGGACAACATGTCAACACCTTCAATAAGGCTCAGTCACACATATCAGACACATTCCAGTGTCTATATATGCGTCTTTTCTACAGGCAGTCGATCGGCCGAGAGGCCGGAAATTAAAGCCATAAATAAAAGGCTATATAGATAACAGTTGCAAACCCTTGTTAAACCCTAAGCCGACCACGTGCCGGGGACGTGAAAAATCAGATCTGTGGGGTGGGGTGAGTGGGGTGAGCACAAAGGCCATTCGCATTGAGCTCCAGTGGGCCTCTTTACAGGGTCCAGAATGTCAAAGGAAGCCATTGTTTGTTTCCCCAGTTCGCCGCTGTCAGCTTCTCCCACCGAGGTGCTAATGACACAAAGGTGAAATCTAATTTTCTGGAAACTATTTTGTCTGCAGTTCACCAGCAGTAGTGCCGTTTACAGCCTCTTTGCTGTTTTCCAGGCCCCAGTCAGATGCAAAGAACCCCAATAAAATGATGATAATCCTCAGGAGAAGGTCAGAGGTCAGAGATACACTGACATATATGCTGTCCAACATGTGGTGGCCATTTTGAAACTTTGATTATCAGCGTTGGGGGAGGGGCTTAAATAACACTACGATAATGGACACCGTTACTGAGAGAAAATCTGCAATTTGCGAAATGCTGAAGTTCAGTAAACCAAGTGTGGATGGTATATATTCCGAGAACACAGAATCTCTGATTGCCGGCTTTCGTTCATTCACAGTATGTAGTAGCACACAGTAGAACAGCTGAAAATCTTATAATAGAAGTTTCCAACAATTTTACATTTTGACAACAAAATTACATAAGTATGTCAAATGAAAAGATAGAATAAGAATTACAAGGTAGCTTAATTCAACCACACCATTACCTCGATACCGTCCAAGGGTGCTCTCTCGCTCTCTGGCTCACTCTCTCTCTAACTAACATGTGTCACTGCACCAATGTTCCATTAAAAAACAAAAAGCCTCCATTCATTGACTTGCATATTTTTATTTACTTAAGCAAGGTACCAGCATTTCCAATAAGTCAGACAAGGTTCCTTTTTCATATGCAGTTATTCATTCAAATTCTGGCAGAATATGCTTTACAGTGGTACACTGGTGCCGTGATAACATCGAAACCTTCTGCATTATCTACAACTGTATGTCCCGTTTAGGAGTCATACTCAAAATGGTAAGCCATACTTACACAAACTAATCTAGATAAATGGAGGTATGAACAAACCAGTAAATAAGGAGGGAGACCTACTTCTCAGCAGAATTATATTCTCAGTGAAACATACACAAAAAAATCACTCAATGCATTACCACCAAGATGCATGACCAACTGGCACATTTAAACTGTTTATACAGCATAATTATATTATGCATCTTGGCTGTCCTGGCAGAAAGTTCATGTATCTGGCTTCAATCGGCTTCAAATAAGTACAGCAGTGTGTGCAGGGCTCTGCTCTGGTCTCAGTTCCCACTGAGTTAAAAAATATAAAGGTCTGGTGCAGTTGCTAAGCACATTGTCCGAATACTAATGCACATCACTGCCCAAACAAATAACCGGAAGTCAATCTTTTCCAACGACACAACCCTTTTACACTGAGTCACACAGCCAAAACTCTGTAAAGTCGTCAACAATCAGGTCTATAGTGAACTACATTGTTGGGATTTATTAATAAAAAAGTAAAATGGCCACTAAAGAACATCCGTATTCTGCATTTAAATGTAGAATAAGATTTGCAATAGGTCAGCTGAGTGTCTCTGGTTTACAGGTACACCTCTTCCCGTTTCTTGAGGCAAGCTGACCGCCAACGCAGCCAACGCTGGGAAAGGAAGTTCTTGAAGCCTGGATTTCCTGCTTTCTGCGGTGGCCAAGAGCTCTGAGGTTTTTGTAGTGCTTTCAGGAACTGACTCATCTAATGATTCATGGATTAGATATTGCTTTTTTGTGTGTGTCTGGTCATGGGATCTGCCTGCCTTGCCTGAACAACTGTTGGGAAAACATTAGGGGAAGAAAATGGGGGCTGGGAGGTTCACAGGGTTAAAACTAAAATGTCCTTCCAGTTCTCCAATAGCACCACAATCAATTTTTACTATAAGTAGAGGTCTATATGATGGCATTTTATGTACATTATTTTCCTGCAAGAAATATATTTAACTCACCATATGGTTTAAATTAGGAGCCAATTAATTAAGCAGTGGTTTGTTTCACTGCATAAAAGTAACAGCAAGCAAACGGCTTCAATTAATGTTCTTTCCTTTCATGATTTAAATACATAGCACATAAGCATATAATCAAGACAATTTTTTTTTAGAAGTGACTAAATGATTTTCCAACAACACAGCACATTTTGTCCATTTTTACTTAATCTGAATTATATGGCAATACATTCAAATTGGATGATAAATTGGCACAATTTTCAGACACTAATCACCACTGTATGAAAAAGGGGCAACCTGGTGATTGGCTGTATTTTTACAATTTCACAAATGTATTGTCAGAGAAACAACGGCTTACAGCAAATTTTCAATATTTCATGACCAAGCATCTTTCTGTAAACTTAAAGAACTACTGTAAGCTGTCAGACCTCTGGCAATTCACTTACTGTATCACTATTTCAGTATAAAATCATATAATTATTTTAAGCTCTCAAGCTTGAGCCCTTCAAAAACATAGCTTTATACACAAACATGGAATAAAAAAAAATCTCCTGCTAAGTACCATCACCAGGAAATGGACCTGTAATAATTACAATATTTCAAATGTACATTTAAACAAACATTGTGTCCAACAATTCCTTTTCATCTCCAGCATTTAAAGATTTTGACCTTATTTTAAATCTCTGTATGTATAATTTAACATGAACAGACACCAAGGAATTAACTGTGATGCTTTCCCAGAATCATCTGGGAGAATACAAATCCATTACACCAAGGCACCAAAGGGTGACAGCTTTATCAACATTTGGCAAAGGAACAAAATCTGACTCGAGAACCATAACAAATTTCAAGAATTGTGTTTGTCGGTTTTCTTTCATTTCCTACTTTTGTAGGGAATTGTCACACTAGATGTCTGACAAATTTGAGCGGTTCAAAGAATGAATGGAAAAGGGGAACAACTGATGGGAGAAAGAGAGAGGGAACTATTGAGAGAGAGAGAGAGCAAGAGAGAGCGCGAGAGAGAAAGAGAGAGAGAGAGAAAGGAAAATACAAATAAGATGTTTGTCATAACTGTGCATCTATCAAAAAAATTACATACAAAAAATGAAAGCTCAAACAAAGGCAGCTGACAAGGCCAAAGTGCACAAGGTTGCCGGCAGTCATTTTATAGCCGCAGTCCTGAGGCAGATTTACTTAGGTGACGTCAGTGGCTTTGAGCCAGCCTTCGCTTTTGGTGGCACTCACTGCTCATTTCTCTGAGGCCTCACTGCGGCTGAAGAGCAACAGAACGTATTAAAAAATTCCCTTTGTGACACAGGGTTTACCTCAGGGCATGGAGGGCCAGATTACAGGCAGGCCAGCCTCCTTTTTTCCAGAGAGCTGTGTGGCCATTGAGGATGTAGTCTTTTTTTTTTTTTTTTTTACTGTCAAAACAGTACCTTCCCCTTAGCCCTACTCTCAGCTCAACCCATTATGCTATTGTTACACTAACAAGCTTGCTTCAAATGTAATTATAGATCACTTTTCTTGTTTTTCCCTTCTCTATCCCTTTGCTTTTTGAAGACTCCAAAAATCCGCCCTGTATTTCGTTTTGTCCCCCATCTATCAGATAAAGGAATTCTGTGCTGCCAATTATTTTCCCATAAGGGCTTACTCATACAAATGGAGGAGAAAAAAAAATATATAATTCATGTAGAAAACTGGGCCTTTAACAGATTTCAGGGTTTTTCAACAGCTGTTTCCACTACTTAAGGAAAATAGCAAATGAAGGCAAAAATAGCTCCTGCTAAAAAATGCTTTTTCTTTTGATCAATATAAATACTGATACTCAGAGGTTTGCAGCTTGTATCTCTGGCGTACATCTTGAAATTAAAGTCATGCTTAACACACATACATTCTGAAGCAATCAGCAACATTTCCTTAGCTTCAAATGTTAGCTTTTCCAGGACCAACTCTGGTTTTTCACTTCAGAGTTTTACACAAAAAACGATGCTCTGTCCGAGAGAGAGAGAGAGAGAGAGAGAGAGAGAGAGAGAGAGAGAAAAATGCCTTTTTTGCAACTGGATGTTTTGCAAAATTGTTTAAAAAGAAAATCATGCCCACAAATTAAGCGTTCTTACAAAGCAGCTGATGGAAATGACTATGAAAAAAATGTGCTAATTGCACACACTCTACAGGTCAATCAAATTTAATACATGAAACTCTTACCACCAGCATCTTCTCAAAAACTGTAATTGGACAGGACAGGCATGCTACCATTCAGCCAAGCTTATAACTGGTTAAAACCACTCCTCTCATACCATGCTACTACCTCATAGATCCCAAAACCCAAATAAATAGTTAGGGAGTTTAAACAAACATTAACAAGTAACTAATTGGCCATACAATTTTGTAAAATATTAAAGGCCCCTTGGGTGAAAATCATGTTTTCCGGTATTTTTATGGCTTTAGCGCATGAAGGTATCAAATAAAAACAAGTGGCGTTTAAAATCTGAAATCAGTGTGGTTTCATAAGGGTGATTAGCGAAAAGGTCTAGGTTGTTTTACATGGGGTTTGAAACTGGATTCAGAGGGAGCATCACAACTGGGCTTAATTAACATATCTCTCTCCCACGATGTGACCTATTCAGCATGCACAGACATTCATGTGACTTATGGCTGCTCTGTTCTGCATATTTGTGTTTTGGAACACAGTTTATTTTGAGGGGCTAACGGGTGGGGCAATCACCCGTACTGTCAGCTAATCAATGCCATGGTTCACTGATATGAAAGCATGAAAGTGTCAAACCCACTTAATGCGCCTGCACATTTCACAGGGAGAAATAGCTGCAGGAAAAGAAAAAATATTAAAAATATGTAATGACGTTTTCCACTAAAAATGTACATTGATTTTGTCTGTGCCCAGGAATGATTTGAAAATTGCAAATGAAATGTGGGGACGTTAAGTATTTAATAATCATTAGCAAGTTTGTTCATGCAGTTCACTGAGTAAATGCTAACTGATAATGATGACAGTTGAGACCTGGTGGTGGTTTGTACTAAATCAAATTCACACTGATACATTTGATTCGATAACAGCAGACTATATACGTCAGGCCCTGAGGAGGAGTATGCTGGGTAATCTCTGATGTTGCTCAGGTAAACTATACCAAGAATGTAATATATTAATAACCCACAAACGATATTTAATACATACAATAAAGTAGTTCAAATATGCCAATTTACCTGGAAATCGATAATAACATGGAAAAACAGTTTTCTAGGGAAACATTTAATTGCATTGAGATATCTAAACACAAAAATGATGTTCTCCATCTAGGCCAATGTATGTTCAAGTAACATAAAATCTGCTGGGCTCAGAGTAAGAGGCACATAATTGAAGGAAATATGGCACTCTCATTAACACAGCAATAGGCAACAACAGACAACACTTCAATACCCAAAAAATAAAATTGCAATCATTGTGCCTGTTAAGAAAGATAATAATAATGAATCTGTATGGTTTACTGAATAAAAAGGAATATCTTGCATCTGAATCCTAATTCTTCGAAACGAAAAATTATACTAGCAGTCGTTGGCCAAAATAGCTTAAAGGCTTTTCAAGAGTTCATAACATAATGTTCATAACAACACAGGCCAAAAAGCCATCCATAAACACAGATTTTTAAAAAGATATTATTGTACCACACAATAATGATTCGTTCTGATAGTGTATTATAACTCAACTTGGCATTTCAATGTTCAATCTAGTAAGTAGTGACATACATATTTGAAGTTACCATGTGTTCTTTAAATACTGCTCGACAAATTGATTTGAATTTGTATTGCACCATCAATGAATACTGCATTAATTTGAAACACGTATCTGAATGTGCTGCATTTTTGTATCAGTGCAACATTTGAAGTCAAGCGGAATGCATTACAGAAACCACTTCTGATTTAAAAACACTTTCCTTTTTAAATAGAACTATGAATAAAAAAAGTTTCTGAGTTAATGTAGCCCTCAAAATTGCAAGTTCACAAAGGCTCATTTTCTGTCTTTTATGCAGCTTATGTGTTACTTGGCAGAGAAAGGTGGAAGTACTCCTGCCACACATAGTCTAAACTTATTATTTTATTGGTGGGAAAGTGGGTATTACTGAAGGAATGAATGTTCATTAAAAAAAACTGTTTTCAAAAGTTCCATAAGCTTATGGATGTTTTATTATTTATTTTTCAAGGTACGGCTCTTTCTGGTAATTTGAAGAATTCTTATTACTGCCATTTTTGGGACAGAGAGAAATACAGCTATGGTCATGAATAATGCAGCTCTGCCAGAAGTTATCTGTAGCACTTTTTAAATCAACAGAACACACACACAGCATATTGTGTTTAGATAATATTTCCAAAAACACACTGTTTTGGAGCCTGAGCGGGAAGCCTAACAAAGCCAAACCCACATGATGTAAAGTGAAATGCAGAGATTGCATGGAATTCTGAAATCAATTGAGATTCCTGCGTTGAAACAAAAATCCCACCCTCCATCTCCAACACCCGGCACGGAGCTGAAACAGTTGGTGACTCAAATATGAAGCATATTAAAATGCTATTGATAAGCTAAATTAACAGATAGTTTACTGGAAGCATACACAAGCCATATGGTGCCATGGACACTACCGCCTGTTGCTGGCATAACAATAGGCTGGCCCAGACAGACAGTGGCAGGCACAGTGTGATTAATGGTTGTTAGCCTGAATTTCCAGAGCAACGAGTACTACAGCAAATGTTCATATTTGCCTTATTTTCCTACAGGTGCATAAAAGCACTACAGCAGATGTCAACTTGACGACATTGCTGTTTGCCTTATGCGAATTGACAGCAGTACACTCTCTCACAGCCTTGACGCTGGAAGAGACAATGAGCCTCTCTCCTCCCCCGATCCCCTACAATCCTCCACTCCCAGAAGTAACTCAATCCATTCAATGTCCTTTTTCAACCCATTTCACAACTCAAGGACTGTAAGTCTTTTTCTACCTCAACCCTCAACGTATTACATCAAAGTTTTTTAAATTCATGTATCATTGCTGAATTTGAATAAGTTTCAATGAATTCAAAGGACATCAATTAAGAAAGCTAAATCTTATATTTAATGTTCCGATTAAAAATAAAAGCACAACACAGACTGGAGGACACATGGAAAAAACCCACCCGTATCTTAAATCTTCAAATCCTGACAGCCTATAACTTGGTGGTGGGCAGACCTGCCATCTGAATAAAAATGCAATGATGGAATAAAATTAAACTTGTTTCATTGAGGCCACATATTTCCTATAGTGTTACCCTTATGTGTGTTAATTGACCATGTCTAAATCAATACTAACGTACAGAGGCAATGAGCACATAGAGGCATTTCTGTGGAGTTAAACGAACTTCCACACAACACACATGCAGTTCTGAATAATGTCTGACGCTGTGGTTTTTGTCCAAACACTAAACATAATGTTCTGTTTAGGTGTTTCCTATACTGTATAGATATAATCACTGCTTTGATTACACAATCCAGGAATGGTGTCCAATATTAGCATAAGCTCCAAGTCATTTATTTCTGTCGCATTCTGAAGAGGATGACTCTAACCACAGCCTTTGTCAGCCTCTTTGCTAAGAACAAACTGAGAACACACCAGCTGTAAACAAACTTTTAATCCATAACAGTTAACATGACCAAAAAAAAAACATAACAAAAGCATTTCTTATTCGGTCAGAAGAACTACGGAGGATGCAGACATATCTGCTGTGTATCTGTGACCCATCATCCAACATCAAAACAAAATCAAACAATATTTGTCTGCTGCTAGGTCTGTGAATGAGTCCTCTCCAAAATCAAAACCTGTGGTGGATTATTTCAATTCAACCCTACTTCAGCTCAAATTGGAAAATAAAAACCTCTTATTTGCTCTCTTCTTTCTGGGTTCTCCCTCTCTCAGGAAAGAATCTGCACTGGTTGTAAAGTTGATACTAAATGAAAATTTCACACAGTCTCCTACAGGATATATGTAATTGTATTGTTGGAGGCCTTTGATTATTTTTTACATTCTGAAAATAAGATTAACCTTATCAATCTTAAAATAATTTCAATTTATTTCATATTCTCCTATAATTAACACCCATAAAAATATGAATTGTTACAATATGATAAATTAGGAGCCTACTTACAGATTTTGCAATTATATCCCCTATTGAATAACCGCATCCACAGGTGATATTAATGTAATTAATTTTCATTTCTTCTTTTTATAGACCTTTCAATATTCTGTATGTCATAATTGTATTAATAATCAAAGATCTTTAACATAGCCAAGATTTAAAAAAAAAAAAAAAAAACTTACTACAGATTCAAATGACAGTGCTATCAAGTTCTGAAAATACTATATGAGAATTGCTGAGACCACTAAGGGAAATATGGCACTCACAAATGGCAAACAAATGTAAAAATCTGTGCGCCATTCTGGTGGTTAACATAATAGAATCATTTCATTATGTGAGAATGCCAGGGTCTCTCTCACCCCCTCTACCTTCTTACTCATCTTTGTGGTGTCTTTTAATAACTCTCTCCTTTTTCAGGATAATATCAAAGTGGGGAGATGAGACTGGGAGTACGGCAGCAGACAATGTAGTATTCTTGCACTTACAAATGCAATGCAGGCTGGTGTCCAACAGGTCCAGCGGTTGCATAAGACCAAACAAAGCAACTATTGCTGCCCCCTTGGTATTTTTTCTCGACAAACAGATTCACTTCTCGTCATCGTGACAGGTCAGGGGTAAAGTCTGTTAGAAGTCAATCTGTTTACTGTAGTAAATGATAATGGCCCCGTTAGAGCTATCAACAAACAACACATTGTGTCCCGCTGGTTGCTTTTTTTTTTTTTTTTTTTTAAAGAAAGGCCACAGTGAAAAAGACGACAATAATTAACTGCAAGAAAGAAGGTCTTTTCCCAAATTATACAATAGCAGAACTTGTTCTCAGAGATGTATTCCAGTATGGAGCAGAGAGGACTTCAGGCTCCCCTCAACTGGTGAATGAATCTGAAATATATTCACATTTTTTTAAACCAGCAAATCTCAATCATTTAATTATTTACACATTCCAGTCTTTGCTATGCTCATATAATTAAAGAAGATCTTCAATTAACATGCAAAACAGTGAAGACGGATTGACTTGCTCCAACATCAATAGGGTTTTCTTACAAAACATACAAAATGAAATGTGAATGATGATATAATGAATGAATATCTGAGATTGGTTGTACACTCCAAATAATAAAATAAAAACGTAGAACGTAGCCTCTTCACATTTTGTGTTGCTCATTACAAAACGCACTAACAGTTCTTTCTAAAAAACAGAATTGTGTCCAAAGAAGTGAAACATTTACAGGTCACAAAAACCAATGACACTCTACTCTCCACAGCACTGTTGTGCTTGAACATAGCCTACGCTACCAAACTATAAGCCGACTTCATTGGTGCTAGTTATCTGTATGGTCATGCAACAATGTATAGGAATTGTCTCCAGTCTTATGAACCCCAAAAGCAAGACAAAACAAAGTAAAACCTACTTCCATAATGGTTCCATAAGATAGATTCCGACTACAGCACACAATGCAGGACTTGGTTGCCTGTATTAAGGACCGCAAATGCAACTGAACATCCGAATCGTGAATTCAGTTTTTGCCTGCATACAATGCATTCTGAAAAAAAGGCGGATCTGCAAGTCGAGCGTAACCTACCCTGTATTTTAAGGCACGAAGTGCGGTAAACAAAGTCCTAGAATGCCTCACGAAAATGGATTTACGGAGTCATGGCAATGTAGGTATTATACATCAAAACAAATATCACCAGAGATATTAAAAGCAATACTAACACTTCTCAGACTTACAATCTTCAACGTTTATTTAAGGTATTTATTCACAAAATCACAGGCGGTCACTTTTGTTAGAGCTCAAAAGAAACGGTTGTCGTTAATAATTTACAACACCTTCTTTCATAATTTTGATCTCTTAACTGAGGAAAATAATACTTTATCATAATTACTTTGATAATGACATATTAAATTCCTTGTTTAATAAGTTTTAATCTGAATAAGTCGGCGTGTCTGTTGCTAAAGGAAGGCCCAAATCGCGAGCAAAATGTATTACAAAGCCCATGTAAATAAATGTAAAGAACAACTCCGATCAGATCTGTACAAAGGAATTGTCCTTAACATCCTGGCTATCAATACACAGCCAAAAGAAACGTCCATCCGATAATTCAAAGTTAGGCTAATAGCATACAGAAAAATCAGCACAGAATGCTAGTAATCATGGAAAAAGAAGTAAACATATACTTACAGAATATGATTAAACGATAACGAGGGGAGAAAGCGACGTATCCTGTAGGTGCAACAAGTCTTCTTTGAATACTGTGTTTTTGCTGAGTTCTGGAAAATGTTCCACTCCAATCTGCAACTCCCAGCTGAAGCGGCTATGGAGAAGAAAACAGCAACAATTTGGTCCGTCATCTTGTAAAAAACAGTTTTTGTTCAAAATACTCATCCAAATGTATCCAAAACCGTTTTTAGACTCGATGTGGTTTGAGTTTGAGATCTACTGCAGCCCTGTAGCGCGTAAGGTCGGGCTTCTTTACAAAAAATTTGAAAAATGTGAAAGATTTTCGTGCTATGTCAGAGGACTACAGCGCTGGGAGTCAGTGGACAAAGTGAAAGCACCCTTTAGCAACAGCGTCGAGAAACAATACTGTTAGCTTAAACCCTGTATTTTCCAGTTTCATCGCTTCTTGTCATAATACTCCGTTAAATCTGGATTTTATTTTATATTTTCACTCGACAGACGCAACTTAATCTAAACTTGCTAATCATCTGCAACCATTTTGCATACGATTAATTCAAACTTACCTCAAACACCTCTGTATATTTTTTTTTCTAATTTGGCCGCCTCTTTTCCTTATGTGGGCTATATAGTAGTTTTTTGTTTTTGGTAAACTGTGTAAAGTTATTCTTGTGTTTCTGGGCCAGCCGGGTGTGTATACGTCAATCGGCGGCGCACCTACAGTGATGCGAAGAATGCTCGGAATGAGAAGAGGAATGAAATGAACGCGAAGACCGACTTTGCACTGGGCGGAGCAAAAGTGGCGTCATCCTAAACCATATAGCCAGCCGGGGTAGGAGGGACTAGCATTGGGATGACCTCACACGAGACGATGAATTCAAACTTCAGGAAGATAGAAAAAAGCGAGGGAGTTCGACTAGCATGGCGAATGGGTATCATGTCCACTGAACCCATTAAAAAGCGAGTCTGTATTTACTGTTAGAGTATTGACATCGTCCAGCATTCGGAAGTACTGGAATTTATGCCATTCAAGTGGATTGAATGGTATTCCACATAAGAAAAATGGGTTACATTAATACAGCACATTTTTGAGCAGATATACTGTAATTAACTGTTGAGCCTCAATTTGAAAATATTTGATATTGCTTTCAAACGTTACATTATATAACGCAATATTCAAGCCTTACTATTCTGTTTCAGTAATTACACATATGTAGATTTACCATGCATGTAGAAAACTGTATTATTTGGAAAATGAACATTTAAAAATCACAGGAAAGCACATACAATGCTTCATTTACAAGTGTCTTTTTCCTTTGTATCACAGGAGTGAAATTCAGACACAATCTGACCACAAGAAGGATATCTTTGAAAATAAAATGGCAGTGACAATGGCTATTGTTATTTGCACTTCCTAACTTAAAGCAGGGAATTGTTTCTCATGTACTTTCTAATCAAGCTCAATTGGCTGCTAATTTAAATGATTTAATCCTAATGCAGCATGATATAACTGCAGAAGTTTGATGATGCTGTATGCTGACAGGCAATATTAATTTGAACAAAAGACAAAATTATAGGCAGCAAATCATGTTAACTGCTTGAAAATGGCAAACTGTTGAATGTGTAATGTGTTAAGTTACTTTAAATAAGTCTCTAAATAGGAAGTGATGCCCAGGGCATTAGATTCATAGTTTAGAAGCACTCCTCTGTATAGAACTGAGTAATTTTAAACAAAATGCTAAGCACCAAAGTACATTATTGTTTTGAGTGGTACTGGATTTCACAACTGTCTTTGTTATTGTCACAGACTGGTTGGACCAGCTGTAAACATTTCAAATGTAATAAACCAGGAAGCTGCATATTATTTTAAACTGGCATGTGCACTTGACCTGTGGGCATTTGTTGTTTATTGGTGCCATTTTACTACACAACCTTGATTTACATGGCACTTCACGCTTATTTAAGGCAATTCCTCTCATGCTATCAATGTACTGGATTAACATACTGAGGTCACCCTTTTTTCGGAGACAAGTGTGAAAAAGCCAAGGACCATGAGAAAGACCAGTGTACTCTTCATGGCTTTAGAATGTTTGTTCCTTGAGCCACTTAAGAAGTGTGAAAACCACATCCTTCATACAATTCCTTTAAATATGCTGTACTTGCATTGCCCTGACAAAAGTGGTAATATTACTCATGTCAAGTGTAAAAATTTCAGCTCATGTGTGAAATTGAGATGTCTGGAAACCAAGTTTATGAGAAAATGTGGTATTTGCTATTTTCACATGTGAAATTGTGATTTTTTTTAGACCGACTATGCATTATGACTTGCATAGTCAGTCCATATTATTTGCTGACATTTCACATGAGTAAATGCAAGTAAATCTATTGCTTCCTCTGTTGTTCATAACCAGCATAAAACAAAAAATATCTTCCCATCCTGACATGGGCAGCAGGCAGCTGCAAAATATATAGGATGGCTTTGTCAAGGGCCACAGGGCAGATACTCACAGCATAGTTTAATGCAACAGTATCTTCAGGATGTGGGATCATGTCAGAGCAAGCAAAGACCGTTAGCAACTTTACCTCAACAGCATTTCCTTTAGATACAGGGATCTATGAAGAAGAACAACTTTTTTTTACAGACATCCATCAGTGATTGTTGTATCTGTTAGCACATGGTGGCTGCCTGGAAGAGTGACCATGAGATGCAAACCTGGAAGAAGGACAGTTTAGGTATTCACAATCGACTAGTTTCATGCATTTTCTACATATTTGCAAACTAATTATGATGCAGACTATTTATAATTATATCAACTATTAAAGTTTTGTTCCTTCCCAAATACATTAGTCTTAAAGTTATCAGCTTGCACTAATTACTGTGGATGGCCATCTCACATGTTCCTATCATCCTTGCTGTTCCCGGCTTCTCACCCTGATGTGTTCCTGGTACTGTGATGTAGAATGTTAATTATGGCACTGCTCTCTGAAATCACCTAATCCCATCTGTTTTTCCTCCAGGGCAATGTCTGTTCTTACAATAGTATAGTTCCAGCCATCAAAGGACCTGTTTATCTATGCAAAGGAAGCTAACTTTGTAAGAGCAGTCTTTCCCTGTCTGCTGAGTGCAGTAGGAGCACTAAAACACATAAGGACCCTGGGGGTTTATTTAGTTCTACAGGTTGTCTGCTGAAACTCTTGCACAACCTCTTGGTCAATCATTATCTCTGTGTATCCAGGAAGCCCATTGCCAGATACCTGCGTAATGCAACATTGTAAAATGGTTCATAACCTTACATTTGAAATGCATTGTTGCCAGGATTGAGTTTGTGAAAGGCTTACTCTTATCTCATTACCTTGGAGATGAATCGCCCTGGAAATTGTTTTTAGAAAATGGTGGGCTTTTGAAAAATGTTTTAGTATCTATTTACCCGCAGGGGATTTCTGATAAAATCATTTATGGAGAGCAAAATATTATACAGATTGGAAGCTTAATGATCAGAGAGTATTCTAAATTCCATTCTATCCTCTCAGGATGCATTTTATAAATTATTTTTTGAGCAGTTATCCCCTGCCTGTGATTCATTTACCCTGTTTCTGCACTTACAGTAAATGTGTACAGTTTTTCCTTCATTTTTTTTGTTTCCGAAGGGAGTTGCAAGTATTGCATTTTTACAGCTGACAGTTTCCCTGAATCTATGCAGATCTACACAATCCAGAACCCACTGCAACAGCATCCGAACCCAACTGACTGTCACTGTCTCCTAATATCTCAGCAGCTGATATCACATGATGGTGTAATTCCTGCATATTTCTGTTTTTTCCCCTATGTGGAAGCTAACTTACCAACTGAAGAAGATCGCAAGTTTTAAGACTGCAGCCCTTTCAGTAATGTTAGTTCATTTCACAGGTTTGTGTGAATTCCCACTTAACAATTTGGTGAGTGGTTGGGGTGGTTGGCGGATTGGGTTTCCATTGGATCCTTAGTACTTTACCATGAGAAAATGAAACATAAATAAGACAATGCATTCCTAATACATTAGGCGTGTTTTGTTTGGGTAACGTTGAATCAGGTAATAGAATAATTTAGATAATTTAGATTTCATAAGTTTGTCAGAGGGTTAAATAGTGTTACATTGTATAGGGTACATTCTTTAAACACTGAGCAGAAAACTACTTGCTTATAGCAGCTGCTCTTTTACCCACATTCCTTATCCACAAAATATTTTTCTTTTTTGAAAGACAAGGCAAGCTGCCAGAAGTTGTCCTTATGGAGACTCTGGTGCTCTCCTCCAATGCACATTCACTGCAGGAAAAGATGGAACATCACAGAAGAAGACCATTAACAATCTGGTCAACATCTGACAGCCAATGCAGGGGATGAGAGAGTAGATCTAGATTCAAATGCATACACCCTTACCTAGAGTGTGTTGGAAAAAGATGTTTTAGCTTGTGAGATTGTCCCACAATCTGGTTTCAGCCGGTTGTCGCCAGCATTTTTGTATAGATTGTGGATAATGCCTGCAATTGGAGTTCCATACACACACGATGATGATTCATCAGACAAAGTAACTTTCCACTGGATTATGAATTTAGAATATTCTAGTAGTTGGATTAACTTCACATCAGTGTTCACTTTGTAGGGTACATAGTATTGTACATTTTAAAGTCTGACAGGAAAGGGTAAAGCAGAAGTACATTTGAACAGGAATGCCAAGTGGGCAATCTTGTCATTGGTGGTAATGAATGACGGCATACAATAGTCAATACTGTTTTGCCTCCATCTGCAAACCTCAACTTTTAATGAGGTTTAATAATGATAACATATAGGTTACATCCTATATGTTATCATTATAACTAACTATCAATTTCCTAAGGCATGTTAGGCAGCACACACAATTAATTGTGCAAGTGTAGTTACACAAAATTGGGTTTACTTGAAATGTGCCTTATCATGTTCAGAAATGTGTGGAGTATGTTTGGTAATTAACTGTATAGGTACATACATTTGAAAAGCAGTAGTTATCAAATGACGATTCTGTAGCATACAGTATCCCCCATTTCCAAGCGTGATGAAATAAAGCAAACAGCAAAGACTTTTCTCTGCTATTCTATTCATGGATGGCATGTACAAAGGGATACTTCCTGGTTTGTCATTACATAGCGTAACAATAGACACACCTGTCTTTGCTTGACCAACAATGTCATATCAGTAACTGAGCTGAGAGACAAGTAACCGTAGCCCATGCAGTGGTATACCTGTAGTGTATGCAAATGCAACAAAATCCCAGATCTACATAGCTTCATCCTAGTTAGTGCATAAGCGTCTCGTGAAGGGATGGACCCTTGCTTCAAACAAGAGGCAATTAAAATCGGAGGAGACTAACACGAGACTTGCTCAAGGTTATTCTGCATCAGAGAATCTTAAACTCTCCTTGACTCAGCATATCATTGCATTACATTAAGGACATTTGTTAGATGCTCTCATCCTGTGCGGCTTACAAGGATCACATGTATTTTCTCAGAAAACAAAGGGATTCTCAAGGACTCCAAACCAGGGTTTTAGAGATCTTATGACATTTTTGTTTCAAAAGATTTATAGATAATAGCATATTATCTCTGAAAATCTGAAACTACACCAAATGAGATAAATAATAAAATGCAGAAAGTCCCTAACTACAGCACAAACTGACTTTGAGTTTCAAGGTTCTATTTTTTTTTCAAAAACAGATTTTTTTTTTTCAGAAATATCTTTCAGAATAAAATCTAAAGGCACTGCTACAGTTGATACAAAAACAGAACACATGTTCATGAACATGTTATATATATTGCTTGGCAGCTAACCTGTTCATTTGTGAGCAAACATGTGAGCTATCTAACGTATTTACTTGCTTGAAATAACATGACCGATTTTAGATTCTAATGAGAGGGTGATGTATTCAATGTAAAAGGTATATTAAGATCTGTTTTTGAAATCCCTGTGCTAGTAATATCATTGTTGTTATGATATAAATAAAATAACATTGTAAATAATTGGATAGTTTTTGATAGCTTTGTATTAATAGTACAAGTTACAAGTACATTTTCTGTTTTTTTTTGCATGGAGAAAAAAATATAGGCATATTATATTATATATTATATCATAGTTATATAACCACTTCGAGGTTGACCATGCCCCTTGAATTTTTTTTTTTTTACGAATTGATCATTGGATATAACTATATTTCTGTTGAAAGTCAGACATATTATTTAGCTAATGCGCAGAAGAAAGACTTGGCTAAATTAGTGCTAGAGTGTTAATTTATAAATGTACTCTTTGTTAAAAGGGAACTTTCTTTGGAGGTTGCAAAGAACTGGTGTATGAAAGCATTTGACTTTAATGTCTTTAATTTCAATGGACTATACACTCTCTAGATAGGCCTATAACAAAACCAAAGTCTCTGTCATTGAGAAAATAGGTGGATGAGCAATCAGAAGTCCTTTGAAAAACGGAAAAGCAGGCATGAGACTTCTCTAATTAGTTGGTGTTTTGCGGATTTATCTGAGATGAAATATATTCTCAGCCATGCCCTGAAGGGTCAATACACACCTTCACAACAGGGCAGAGGGTGGGGCCTAGACTCCAGTCCAATACAAAACAGCATTCTCTTGATGGACAAGATATGTCTGAACCTGTTTAGTTAACTAAAGTACCACAGCCTTATTTCAGAGGGCAAACATTAATAAGCTTTGCCCTGGGCTTCAGTCAAAGGATGCCATCCAGTATAAACCCTCACAATTGATTCTTCACCTTGTCCTACATGTCTGCATGGCTTTCCCTTGGATCCTAATGTATTGCAAAGCATACACACAATGCACACCAAAATAATACAGCTGTTACACAAAACAAATGTATTGTTTTAATAGCATTCTGGCCAAACGACATGAAAATCATCACCAACTTCAAATAAATCTTCAGTATACATGTAACATTAAATGCTTGTGAAAATGGATTGGGTCTGGTTTTAGACAAATGTTTTTTTTTATCTTGCATGGTTATTGTACTTATGATTAGTATTCTTTTGATGGAAATAATACAGAAAATATGATTGCAAAGCATGGACAAGCATTTGACAGTAGACTTTGTAGACTCATTTGTAGGGTCATTTATCCACATCAGCTATAACACATCCAAACTGTGAAGTAATGCTGAAGGAAATAAGGCCACAGACAGAGTAGACCCAGAGTCAGCGACTGGAGAGTACTCATAGTTTGTGAACTATTTATCCCAAAACAACCTATGTCTTCAGTTTCACCTCCCTGTCCTGGCAATCTGCCTATAAACCATTTTACAACTAGGTGGAGTCACAACACAAAGCTGTGGAATCGCCCAGGGGTCATGTGGTTAATGAGCATCGGAAACAGGACACCTGGGTTCCTCTCTCTGCACCCTCTAAGGGTGGTTCACAGGGAGGTGGTGCTGTGGGCTCTACCACTTCTTTCAGGTGTGTGTATGTTTGGGAGAATTGTTCACACCCCCTCACTGGTCCCCACACCTTCCTTTCCTGTGATGAGAACCACCACGACTTGTAGTAAAATATTTCTCCCATTCGATGCTTTTTATTAAGGCCACAACACACGCTTGTATTTGTGATGTCCAGTTCTATTGGGCTGCAAAACATTAGAACAATCTGAATGGGTCATTTAGACAGCTAAATGGTAGTGCATGCCTTATGTCTTCTTTTGTATCATGAATAAGCGCAAATGTAATGTGCCAGTGTTAGAAACATTAATACAGGGTTTATTTGTAATTTTTGACATACCTAGAGACTATGAGGGTATGTCCCCATATGCCTACTCAATTGACCCTTCAAGCCGGAGACTATTCTTGGTGTGATGTTGGGGCTTTATTTCTAGATAGATGGTAAGTAGCTAAATCAACCAAAAGGCTGCATCTGGTACGGGCATATTTAAAATATGTGTCTAAGAATTATTGCTAGGGTATCAATGAGTCTCATTTTTTAGTTTTGAGTGTCTCTGATGTGAATAGAATAATCTGTGGATCTGGTGAAACACTCCTGGGATTTCCACAGAAATTCGTCACAGAGCCTGAAGTATGTTGACCATTCCTTAAGATGTTCAAAGGTTGGCCTAGTGCCTGAGCAAATCACATCATAGTAAAAAAGCCAAAAGGAATGTTTTTCTTACCACTAGCTGTGTGACACAGCTTTGGACACAAATCTTTCATAGCTGAAACTAAGTAAACAATTTACAACTTGTGCTGTAGTCCAACCCTGCATATAATCTGCTTCATTTATCGTGATGATTTCTGTGGTGGGCTCTCCAAAACAGATATTAACGAAACAAAAACAACAAGCATCAGAATTCACTCATCTACAGTGGGCTGATGAGGAAGTATTCAAATTTAGCTCACATCTTTGCACAATTATCAAATAAATGTGAGATGGGTAAGTGAAGGCAGCACCTCACAACCGTTGTTTTGAAGTCCACCATTTAAATGCCTGAGCAGTTGGAGAAACCTCTTCGATTGAATAGTGGTTTGCTTTTCGCTTTGTAGTGTAAAGGTACATAGAGCACTTAGGTGGTTTAAGGAGAATACATATCTATACAGAGGAGCAGTGTGTGGGGGATTCTTTCCTCTGTTCCCATTATCAGATACTGTAATCTGAGGTCAGTGGACACGGTCCCATGGGGAAGCTCTGTGTTGCTGGGCTTTGAACGTTGACCTCCTTCCCCCTGCTCCAGGGATCTGAGGTGACAGATTGGCCTGGGTTGCTTCACGTTACTGTTGCTACCCCAAAACCTCATTTAGTCAGCTGGCCCACAGAGACCAGGTGCAGCCGATTGCAGCCACACAGTGCAGTTGATTGTCTTTATCAGGAGATAAGAGCAGAGCCAGCCCGCCAGCCGTCGCTCTGATTGATATAGGACTATAGTGAAGGAGCAGAGAGTGAAATAAATGCCACAGCTTACAACAAGGCTACACAATCAGGTGTATAATTGTTATTCAAATAACTACTGGCTTTGATGTTATACTTTTGTTTGAAGTAACTGATATAATTGCCACTGGAAAATGATTCACTTTAAATGCTAAACAAAAGATTGAATATATGAAGAATGGAAAAAAATGCTAATATGAAATGGTGATAAAACATTTTAAAAATGGTTGTACTGGTAAAGAAAACGTAGGTTAAGTAATTATTTTCTGAGTTAAGACACCATCAGATGAAGTGGAAGGCAAGGATCACTTGGACTGGCCCTGCCCTAGCAGAATTGGCAAAGAAAGAAAATACAGTTATAATTGGACAAGAAATTTGGATTGTCTCTGTTTGAAAAAAATAAATAAATTCTGCATAGTCACTTTATATGTGTCAATGAGGAGGTACTTCAAGGTGTACCTCTAGTTGTAGTGCCGTTTTTGTTTTGGTCATATTTATTAAAATACGTAATGTATGCTGTGTATAACTCTATACTGCATATCATGCCATTTGTTGGTGAGTTCCAAAATAATAATATTAACAATTCAATTTCACCAGGTCTGTTGGCCCAGACATCCCATATGAAGCAGTTAGGTGCCCTGCTTAAGTTGAAAACATGTGAATCAGCTAAAAAATGAATCATGTCCATTATCAGGATTTTCACATTTCCTCTATGCAAGCTCAAAAGACTATGACTTGACTGAATATAAGCAGTTTTACAGTTAACTTCCAAAGATGCTGCAGAACACATAAGATCACATCAAGTTGTATTTTATTAAACATTCAGTTTGCTGAGAGATTTCTACTTCCCTCCTAGAGTGTGGCAGTCATCCACTGCTTTGCGGTCCATGTGTTTGTAGCCTAGGCCTATCTGGTTAACACAATGATATATTCTAGAACAATGCAAGAAAGTTTCTGAGATTTATATTATGAAATAGTCCATTGCTAACATTACAATGCTACAATCTCTTATCTAATGCTGTTTTCCTATGGAACATAGGAAAGTGGTTACATTGTTTATAAAACATTTGAGAATTACCTTTAAGCTTGGTATACAAGCTGGGCAGAAATCCATTTAAAATGATCTGGCTAGGCATATATTTGTGTGCACATTTATCAGTGTTCCAGTGTCAAATGATTAATAATTGTTTATATTTTAGCTTGTTTATAAAAGGTAGAGTTTGTCTCATAACATGTAGTCAACTGTCAACCAATCAGGTGAAAGTAAAATTCCACTCAGTCTCTATGGGAAATTATATGATTGTACTTGTTGATGACTCAAACATTTTTGTATTGCAACCAAAGTTTGGTAATTTTAGCTTGAAGGGCAGGAGAAGGTTTAGAAAAGAAGGAGTAATAGAAGAAAAGAAACAAACATCTATGTACTCAGCTGACCCTCCTGTACCTACTAAGAGCAGCTTTATTCCTATGTATATACAGGAATAAACTACCCATAAGGCATTTGTACCATTCCTGTCAGCATATTCTTTCAATATGTCCAGAACCTTTCCTCATGGCTAATGAACAGCTGGTACAATGGTGTCAAAGGAAATGTTGGATATGTGTATCCTTTAAATTATTTTTCTTTGCTTAAAATAATCACAGATTTGTATGTCCTACTTTGCATAAATGTTGCTTGAGTACATTCTAGCTCTGTACTCCATGCCAAAGAACCTTAGTTGGGTTTAGGTGACGTAAACAGCTGGTGTGCCTGTCTACATTCTTCTTTTTGGCTATGCAAATAGTGGCTGAAGCAAGTTCATCTCATTCCTAGGAGTACCGTGAGGTGGTTTACAGTTTATTTCTGAAATATGGTGAAATATAAAGAAGAATTTCCCCTGCAGTTCCATGCATATTGCTGTGTTGTTGATGATTCGCTTTAGTGGTTAAACTAGACATTGGATTTCATCCAGACATGCTGTTCTTGATTAACTGGAACCAAGTAGTTAGTGTTTAAGTCTAACACTGAAGCAGTAAAGCAAATCAGAAATCAGGAGGCAAGTCAAATCTACGATATAAAGCCCCCTTCTTACCAATGTATGCAATTACTCTGAGAATGTTAATATTCACCAAGGGTCATATCTGCTTTAGCATCGCAGTCATCGCAATCAGTCTCCACAAATCAGGGCACACAACTCCATTGGACGGATTCAATGAATGAAACCTTGCTCCCTGCTCTAACTCAATAACCACATAACCTAATATTTTTGAAGCACCCTCATAGACATTTAATGCTTCTACAGTTTTATCTAACAAGCTATTTTCCCTGGAGTGAATCACTGTTAGGGCTTAATCAAAATGTAATAGTGTGTAATTGATTTGAATTACATTTGATAAAGCGGGAGCTCAAGGATGGCAATGCAACATGTCAGTGATCGCCATCTTGTGGTTAGAGAAAGGTAGTGTTGGTGAAATAAAAAAGATTTATAAAAGAAAAAATCAAGGAGTTGTATGGTTTAAAAAATTCTTTTGATTCATGGAAGATTAATTATATTTTTCCCCTGCAGCTATTTTCCCCTATAGCATTCCCTCAAGTTTTCTCTGTATTTAGTAAGTCTGCATGCCAGGGGTGCTCTGAACACAAATCAGGAGAGAATTTCATAACATTGTCATTGAACCCAAAGCACAATTCTGGACAAAAATGTAACAATTATACAATTCATAGTTACTACTATGACATCCCTGTCATAGTAGCCTCCAATATTTTGTGGTGTGTCTGTGCACAGTCATTCAGTACTGATCTCTCTCAATACTTCTGAATGGAATCATTAAGCAGAATACAAGAGAGGCCACTTGATGGAAGTTTAATCTATCACCCAAATGAACCACCACATGGGCTGAAAACCCAGACACTTCACATGAAACAAGTAAACAAGAAACCTCTGCAAAAAAGGCCACTCATTAATGTCTTTCATTATCTTGAGAGGCTCTTGATTCATTTAACTTTGCCTTGAAAATTCTGAGAGGAGCTCCCGAATTCCACCTAAAGAAGGTGTATGAACAAAATTGATAGGTTCCAAACTCTCAAATGGCCTGAAGCCCTGTTCTGTACATTTGAATATTTAGAGATATTTACATTGTGGAGTACCACCGCCTGCAATTGCAGAATTCCAGGTATAACAAAAGGATGCTGCCGTTGAAAATAAGTTAAAAGTAAGGCTGAAGATTTTATGTCTTTCCTCTTGTGTGTTCCTCTCATATATGGGTGAAGCCTTACTTGAGATATTGCATTGAAATTTCCAACCATTGTAGCAAGGGAGGAATAAACTCCTATGCTCCTCCCCTTGGAGTGCTTTCAGCTTCTGGTCCCTCCCTCAGCTTAGAGAGAAAACAAGAATCTGAAAAGCAGAGGCCTCACAAACAGGAGTGTGATTTATAATCAGCCCAGGTGCCAGCACCTGCTTTCATTTAAGCCTTCTAGTAATGCGGTGCAGGGATCCTTTGGCAGATTTTTGTTTGCCGTTTGGCTGGGCTGGGTTTTTGTTTGCTGTAGTTAAGGTCTCTGTTGTTTAGTGTTTGCGTTTTTCACAGTGTCCTCAGAAAGGAGTGAATAAAAAGGCCTTAGGCAATTTTTTGGTTTTTGTGCTGTTTTCTTCTGCTTACCACCTGGTTTACCTGGATACATTTCATATGTATCCATTACCTGCAAGCTTACTAGGCCTTATAAAATTAGTGTGGAAGTTAAATTAATTCAGTCCACTTTTTTAAACACTGATAATGAACTGAAGGCCATCATCATGTACATTGATGTTACAATAATTCAGGCACTCTTGATTCTTCTCCTAGCAGCTGTACCCAGAAGGGGATAAGGCTTAGCTACTCTTTTCTATTCACATAGCATTTACCTTACATGTCTCACAATGGCCAAAAAGTGGAAGACAAAGTAACACATGCTGTTTGTAAAGCAGTTGGTTTTTACATATAGCCTCATTATTCCTCATTAGCACAAGCACAGATATGCTGTACAATAACCGAGATGGTAAGCTCAAAGAATCACATTTATGCACGGGATTTGCAGTTATGATGGGGTATAGTATTGACTGATTCAGACTACCACTTTAAAGTGTTTTAATGAAATGATAACATGATATGACAAATAAGAGCCACTTTAATTTCATGATCTTTTGGCAAATCCATGATCTTCAGCAAATGTGAATTTATTTCAAACAATCTTTGTCATTTATACTTAAGTTTGTTGTCCATTCATATACATTCAAACATTGCTTCTAACTAATGCAGTTTTAGAATTATGAACCATCAAAAAAAGTTGGTCCTTTGGCACAACTTGCTTCCAGGCAGGGGTAAATTGAGCATGTGCATGGGGTTAAAAGTGCCACACCTAAATAACTACATATCGAATGACATGAAGTGTCACACCATTTTTGAAAAATAATACACATTCTTAATTTCAACAATGAAACAAAGGTTTTCTGTGCTTTTTGATACAGTTTTGAGCCATTTATCGATTAATATTTTGACATTATATCATGAATTGTCTGTGTATGCTGCTGCTGTGTGTGAATATGTGTGTGAGAGTGTTAGTTGGTGAGTGTGTGTATGCCCAGAAGAGAAAGAGAGAAGAGAAAGATTGAGAGAGAGGGAGAGAGAAAGAGAGAGGGAGAGAAAGAACATAAAAGGGAGAGTGTCTGTGAATGTAGGAGAGAGTCAGAGACGAGAGATGCAATGTACATAAGGTTGGGGTCTTTTGGCATATTAAGAGTTGACGAAAAAGACAGTGACACAGGAATTTGTTAGCAATACATTTGATTTTTTTTTTTCATTTTTAACATAAAAATCCTAAGAAATTATCATAATATTCTCAGATATGCAGAGCTGCTAAGTATGAGTTGGAAATGTGTGTAAATGTGTGCTGTGTTTGTGTGTGGCTAAAAGAGAGAAGTATCTCAGGTGAAAGCATTATTATTGTGCTTTATGTACAAGTTTTGGCGCTACTGCTGACTCCACATTCAATTTTTCAAGTGTGCCTTGGTAACCCAGCTTTCACATCCAAACCAATGGATGCAGGATCCTTCCCAAGAAAAAAAAAGTTGTGAAAAAACTGCCACATGCCCTCATAGGCGGTGGAACAGCAAGAAGAGAAAATTAGTGCGTCTCCCCATGCAGTCTTGAAAAGTGGGAGGTCGAGTGAGCCATTGGCGCAATTTGCCTCAAGGTTTGTGGCTCATTTCACCCCACAACCTCCATTTTCACAAAACTGCTTGACACACTTATGCAAACTCACTTTTGTGCTAAGTTTATGACCTCAATTTGTAGCTTATACAGTGAGAAACTAATATGCAATAACATCGCAAACTTAATTGCTTCTGTTAAGGTACAAGATTCATGATATTTTAATCATGACGAATTCACTTTGCATAACTAAAATCATGTTTTTGGCCCTGGGTTGCTTACTAGCCTCTTCACATGCTCATCTCCATCACAGCCTGGGTGGAATGACGTCCTCTTCCTTAATCTGTGATCACACAGTTCATTTTGTGTATGGGTACCTAGACACAGGGGTTGGCTCATTTTACCCACTTATACTGGCATGATTTACCCCGTTCTCCCCTATCTATATTGTGTGCCCACATCCACATTTGTTTAATTTAGTTCAGGGAAACAAAATAGTGGAAAAGGCAACTTGAGGAGACAAATGTCCTTGGGCGAAGTGCAGGGTTTTGATGTTTAAAATGTTTGTGTCACTTCCTTAATGCATTGTTTGAAGGTATGGATGAATGCCTTCAGCCTTTGATGTAATCCTCGGCTCCTTGTGAAGTGTCGCTGTGAAAATCCGGCTCTCAGAACATAAAAGAATGCTGACCCTACCTGACACTCTACAATAGGTAGTACAAATGCCCTCTTCTCCATAACTACGATAGCAACAGACTGACTTATAAGTTACCATTATCTAATACCTTACACAAGGCTAATCGGTCTTGGTGTTTACTTTTCTGTGAACTGATTCTTTTAAATCTTTATCCTTGCCTTATAAAAAAAAACTGCCCTGCAGACAAAAGGTGTGTTCAGCTAAACCGATGCTTGCAGGCTCGCATACAGTGGTTTGTGACCTGCCACAGCCTATGCTGGTAAAGAGAGAGGTAACAGGGTTATCTTGCCAGTGTGAAATGGGCTTACGGAAATGGGCACACAGGCTCGATGGTGCACGCTCGTATCAGCGCACACCATCTGTGACTGATGAGATTCAACCCCAAAAACACACAGCAGCAGGAGTCAAGGGTACGCCTGCCAGAAAACATAAGCCTCTTTGTTTCACTAAAGTCTGATTATTTTTAGGAACAAAGAAAGGTATGCTTTTAATTACTGTTTATACACATGCTCAACAGAGGATGTGTATAAACAGTATTTTAAAACAAATGAGTAATTATTACTGTAGATAATGTAATAGTGGATTATGACAAAAACCAGGGGCATGGAATACAACTGTCATTCGAAGAAACTTTCAGTTAGTATATGTTAGTAAAACACTGGTTCTCCCAACAGTATACATCACTGTCCAGGTTGAGATCTTAACTATCCCAGAACAAGCTGTTGCCCAGACATCAGCAAGTCAAATACTGTACAAGCAATATCATGGAAAGGCAGTGTAGTGTCTGCCCACATATGTTTGGGGGATACTTGTGCAAGCCTAGATCCCTTCAGAATGTTGCAGCAGTAGGAACCGGATTGCACTGAGGAAGTAAATAAATGTATGAAAAGGTTGTTGTATTATAACAGAAACAAGACATTTAGTTTAGAGGTCAGACTGAGCTGAAATTCAACTCTCATTCCCCCACCCTGGTCTATGTGTGATGAAATCTTAAGTGTTTTTTCATCTTACTTCCACATCCTGGTTTGTCTGTTCCCAAGAGACCATGTGTAATCTATGACTGTTGCCAACTCCAGGCTGCACAATAGCTTACCAAAAATGCAGATTTCATTTATTTTTGATTTGTAAAATTTTTTGTTCACCCCTTTTTCTCCACCAGAATCAAACTGCCTCATCGCAGCAGCCAATAGACTGGAGATGAAGAAACTGTACACACCAACCTCCAGTTCATTTGACAACTAGCCATTGCTACGTTTAGATTCATCAACTATTACATACTACCTGTGGTGTTAGAAGAAGAACACAAAATAAACATACTGTATAATCAGTTCACATATTTATATGCACCTGGCCACCCAAGTGCCTGGCAACTTAGCTGCCAAAGAGCAAAGAGGCTAATGATTTTAAAGTGGCATTTCGCTCTGGTTTCACATGGAAGCTCTACAGTTTTCTTACCTCAGCTGTGTCTTCATGAATGAGGTAGAATCATTTTCTGTTTGCCCTGTCTTCCGAATTTTGTGCCGGTCTGTTCCATTTCATTGAACTTCCTTAAAAATGTACTCCCAGGACATATATGAACCCCAGCAATATTGAACTTGATAATATAGTATTCATTCTTCTGCATGTACATTCTCCATTAGAAAAATTAAGTTTAGTTTAATAAATATATATTCTGAGCAATGAAGAGACCTAGTTTTTTTCATTGCTCTGGGTGAAATTCCTACATGCAGTGCAATCTATCAGAGGAATGTTGCAGAATTGGTCAATTATAATATGGGGGCATAGTTTACATAACCAACTGCTTCGTTACTAACTGCATTGACGATTAAATCAAAATGCCTCCATACAGTTGATATATATACGTTGATTTCCAGGCCTGGTTTTCGGTTTTAAACTTCCCAGATGACAAAATTTGTTTGACGCCTTCCATCATACATTCGTATTTATATATATATATATATATATATATATATATGTGTGTGTGTGTGTGTGTGTGTGTCATGTCTTTGCATTATCTCAAACGTACAGTTCTACATTACCTCAGGCGAACAACGGTTTCCATAAATAGCCATAATTATCTATTAACCAGAGCAGACAGCGCAAGAAGAAGGAATGGATGTTGTTGTCAATCTTAACAGTTCTCAGTAGAGGTGTTGGCTGCCTGCATTATCTACCTTGGAGATTGATCAAGACTTTCCTCCAGTCCAGGAGCACCAGCTAATTAACTTCAAATTAGCAATTCAAACCAAATAATTTAGCAGAAAACAATCAATACTTTTCATTTGAGTTTATTTAATCGGTAGAGCCTACCTATTACAATAAACAGACAGTGCAATTTGCAATCAAAACACGTGCAAATATTGTACTAAAGACATAGATTATGAGAAAATATAACATATATGCCATTCATTAACATACTCAAATCATATACTCTGAAGTCATTACTGTCTAGGGATTATCCTGTTGTCCATCTGGTCGGTTGGTGAGGACGCTTTTGAGGGCCTGGTTTTGTGCCGGACTTAAAAAGGCTGTCAAAAACTCAGTCAAAACTAGAGCTGTTCCGATACCACTTTTTCACTTCTGATACCGATACCGCAGCTTTGGTTATCTGCCGATACCGATATCAATCCGATACTTTGTTGTACTCTACAACAAATAATAATGATAATAAAATATATGGAAGCACTTTGCTCATAGGGGCTATTTATTTACATAAAAACGCCACACAAACTATTTCAAGTCATAAATATTCATAGGCTAAAGTCACATCTTGGTTTTTCATTGACCTATGGAAGAACAGCTCACTCATGACTTCGGTCATATACAAATCTACAAATGATGTCATTACATTCCTGTTATGTATTATCGGACTCATATATAGTAGCAATTCTGCCCAGCATGGAAATGATAAACTGTGTTTGTGTAGTAATATTTGTTACATACTTGAAATGAGAGGCTAACAAGTGTGTTGATTTAAGTAGTTATTTTCCTCCTTATTCCGACGCTGCAAAACAGGAGAATCAAAAAGCCATCTCATTTCACTACAGCAACATTGGACTTGGCTGGTCCACATTGTAAATACACATTCCACAACAATCAGTGGTGAGGTACCCTGCACAATTACACTTTCCCCTTGGCTAGCTAACTAGCATTGCAACAAGAGTCTTGTTTGAATATAACCTCAAACAACAACAACAAATACATGCAACACATCCTTGGTATTTCTGGTGCTTACGGGCATCCACATCAGATGTCTTTTGTGAAACTAACAGCGCCTACATTCTCCAAGAGTTTGGAGAGGAAATCGCAAACCTCGTTGCGCATATGAAGGATGACTTTTTCCATTGTATAATGGCGACTAGGCAGAGTGCAGCAAGGCTCGATGTGCTAAATTAAGTGTTGAAACCCCACATTTTCTACCACCGAAAGGGATTGGTCGCCCAGGAAAATAAACTGAACTAGTTTCTCTGTTAACGATTTTGCCTTGTTGCTGTCTGGAGGGAAGTTTCTCTCGCCTTTTTATTGATTACAGTTGTCTGCTGTTGAGGCGTTTTGCTCTTTGCAGCCGTTGCTTGTAGAAATTCCTGGTGTTGTCCCATATGGTGTTCTTCCTAAATTAGGTTTGTGGTGTTAAACCGACCAACAGCGCTGCCAATCCTCGAAACATTTGCGTTGCAAATTTTGCATTTGACTGTTTTTTCCTCTTTTGGTTGAAATACTTCCATACCACCGACACGACTATTCTGTAAGTAGCCTTATGCTCATGCGACTAATTGGCTACTACTGTTGTTATCAGACTGAGTATATCGGATCATCTACCCTCCGATATCCGATCCAGTATTCCAGGCCAGTATCGCCCCGATACCAATGCCGTGGATAGGATGGAGGCATCCCGACTCAAAATCATCAAATACACAGCAAAAATATGATTCACCTGTACTTTTTGTGACTGGACTTGTTGAGCCCCTTCTACTTGATTTTTATGTATCAGTCATTAGTGTATCAGTCATTATGTTATAGAGGAGTTGTAAAACTTGGTAGTTAATCATTGAATAAAGGTTGAACAGAGAATCACAAATAAGTAATTGTCTAACACTGAATGTAGTGGCAGTGCATGCTGCATTCACAACATCAAAATTAGAGATACATGGATGCATGCCTATATTTTCTAAAGATAAAGATATGAGTAGAAAAAATAAGGAGACCTTATAGCAATACAGAAAATTAAACATTGGTCTAGATGCAGTATATGGTAGAAAATCATGTATTGACAACTCAATACGTCATCCTTAAAAATGTATTTTAAAAGCATGCCATCTCTGTCAACCAGTGAAAGCATTACTCAACTACATAAAAGAATGATGTCTTTTAAAAAGGATTAAAGGCAGATATGTATTGTGTAATTACGGCATGTCCCTGGCCCTCTGATAACATAAAAGCCACATTCACACAGATTGCTGCAGATCACTAATGGAACAGCTCAGACCTTTTTCTCTGGTTCAAAGCAGGTGTTTAGAGCCATGAAAAAAGGAGACACTTTGAACTGAATGCTGGATAAACTCAAACAATCTATTCCATGGAGAGGAATTGTGACAGGAGAGAATATCACACACCAGCCTTCTATATCAAAATAAGGCAGATCACCCAACATTTACAAGTCATAAATTTGGGTCATTACCTAACCACCATTTAAAATATTGAGTAATTCCAGAATTTAAAAAACAATAAGGTTACACACTCCTATTTACAGATTTCCACAGATGATTGTTACCTGGGAGTAGGTGAGTTTTATTTTTCTCTATAGATGTTATCATGACTCTTTGTTTTTTTATGTATCATGCTAAAAAGTAAGGACATGCAAATAAAATAAGGTTAATTTATCTCTGTATAGCCCCTATTCTTACCAACAGTAGTCTGAACTTCCATTTCTTCCTTTGAACGTTTGGCAACAAGATTTCCTCAAGATTTCCTTTGCTGCATAGCTGGTAGTTTCTTTAGTGATGTTCTGTCCTCAGAGAACCTTCAGTAATCGATGCATAAAGGGAGCCAATGATATTGATGGATACGTTCTAAATTGCGTTATAAATTAAGCAACAGCACCATACCACTTGACTACACAGTTAATGTGGAACAGGGCAAATCTATACCATACATCTAAAATGTGAATTTGCTGTTCCACAGTAAGGGTACATGAAACAAAGTTATGGGATATAATTTAGGGTTCTGCATGTTACCATGTTGCTTCCACCAAAGGAGTAGGAAGGTGCCTACAAGCTTTTGATCAGTGTGATCCTTTTCCCCTTTGACTGCATGGGCAGTAGGATTGAAAAAGTCACTAGCTTGAGTGCTTAAACTTCATTTTGCATTGAAGTGGAAAAAACAAAAATATAGCTGCAAGCTGCAATTAAGGGAGTCAAGCACTCTTATCGACAATTAAGCCAAGTGACAAATTTCCCATCTAAAGTGCATGAAGGACCATGTTCCTAATGTAGGATTAAGTCACTGCAGCATTTTCAGAAGCTGTAAAATAAATACAATTGCTAGTTAATATTTCCATATCTTTTTTATGGACAGCTCTATATAAAAAATAAGTGGGTAATCATTTATGAAAAATGGCGTTGAGGTCCACATACAAAGTTGTCAACCCTGACATGATGACTGACGACATTTATTCGAATACAACCGTCACTGGCATCAATAAGTTTTAAGTTAACACAAGGATGGATTGATTCACTCACATGGCACAAACCTGATGCCCAGACAGCAGGACCCTGTCTCCTGACTCAATCAGGGGTGCAAAAAATTGGCATTTGCCCCGAGAAAGTGGAAGGGAAAGAGACATGGCCCTAGCTGTCTGCCTGCAGCCTTGTTTGGTATGAATGCTGGTGATGAACTGAGTTGTACAGTTGGTAAAAGGGAAAAACTGCAAGGGTAATTGCAATATAATGGCAGCTCCACTCCTATTCAGGATACCTAGTGCTGGCTGCTCAATTACACAGGTGTTCTTTTCTGTAATTTTCCCTCTCAAAGGCAGCGTACGTGAAGATGCTGAAAGCTCTTAATCCCAGAGGGTTAGTGATAATAGCTTGGAGGAAAATGCGTCAGAACAATAGATTATTGAAAGGCATTGTCACAGCCCACTTAAATGAATACATTCATACCGGCTTAATACTGTCAGAAGAATATGGCAAATACTGATTTATTTTTTATGTTTCATTAGACAGGCCATTGTGCCCACGTGCATGTGCAAACCATCACTGTGGAAAAAAAAATGGCCATGGGTTTTTGAGAGCAGATGGGGAAACACACAGCACAACCCTGTCTTGTAAATGGCAATGGACCTGTAATTCACATTTGGAAATGTTAACTTTCGCTAGCATCAGAAAGGACACAATTTATAATAAAGACCCCAATTGAGTCCTTGGTAAATTAACAAAATCAAGCAGCTACTAAACTCTGTAATGTTGGTTGCAATCGACATTTATAAACACAACTTAAGTCACTTAATATGGCAAGCTGAGGGGACATAAAAGGCTAAATAATTGTAGGTCGCCTGATTTTATATCAAATACATACTTCACTTTGCATATTCAAGTCAAATATGTCAAATTTCCTTTGTCCAGATAATGGTGCTATTTAATTCATTGAGGATTTATGTTAATTTGTTTGCATTTGCATTTTTACATGTATGCATTTTTTCAGAGAAGCGTATGAAATTAAATTCTGATGCAACTGAATTTATCAACACCAATGTACAACTGTGGCAATGGGATGACCCTGTATCCTTGTGTATGTGAACAAATGTGTTTTGGTTAACCCTGTCTGATACCACCCTCAACTTCTCATCCTGTCTTTAGTTATGCACACATCTAGATGGAATGCAAAAAAAAAAAAAAACACCATGAGCAGCCAGTAAAAAGAACTTTGTGTTACTTTACATTAAATTTAAGACAAATAAGGGGCACAGTTGTAGTTCAGTGGTAACATTCATGTCAATATCACAACTTTGTGCATCCTCCAGAGGTCTGGAGAGTGGAATTCCATTTGCCCTTAAAAAAATAAAACAAACTGTTTATGGTCTTCTCATTCTGTGTATACCCTTCTCCATTTTAAGCACAGTCTTCAGGGGCGAACCGTTTCTGCCAATGTTTGCATGTGGCATGTTGACAATAGCCTTGAGTGATGTGAAAGCTAACCATAGATGTACACCGCACATGCAGTTCTTTACAGGGGGTCAAAATCAGCATTTACCAATAAAATTTAAATTTCCGTATTCTTAACTACTCCTGCTTTTCAGATTAATTATCAGACAATTGGCATTTTTACACTGTAGTCCAGGGGTGTCAAACTCCAGTCCTGGAGGGCCGCAGTGTCTGCGGGTTTTTGTTCTTTCCTTTCGATTGGCAGCCATTTTAGGCCTTGGAAACCAGGTGTGTGGACTCTTTAGCCAACCAGTGATTTTAATTAATCAATTAAGTGCTAAAACACACCAAAAACCAGCTACCACTGCGGCCCTCCAGGACTGCAGTTTGACACCCCTGCTGTAGTCAAACAACTTTGTTGAAAATAATGATGAGCTAAGTCTGAGATTCTGTCAGAATGTTTTCCTCTCAACTAATTGCTGCTCAGTAAGACTGTGACATGAAGAAAATCAGCAGGCATCCACGGTGACATATTAATTTGTTCATGACCTCAGTGCAGGACTGTGTTGACAATCTAATGACTACAGTTAATCACGAGGAAAAGATCTCATTACGGCAGGTGAGAACATATTGAGGCATTAACAGCAGTTGCATTTTAACACCATTGCAGGCCTTACATTTTGACATAAATGCACTTGGTATTTTACTGAGATTTTCTAGCAAAACACATCCTTTTCTCTATAAATTCGAAGATCAAAGTGGTTCGGGTGCACAACGCTGCTGTTCATTAGTGCAGTGCTTTAAATCTATAGGTGCATGGAAAAAAAAACTAGCAGTTAGCACAGAAATGACATTGGTGTGATGAATTGTATGAAAATGAGAGGAATGTAGGAACAGTTAGCTAAACACAAAGCCTTGCAGAGCCGCACTCTAACCGCTACACAGAAGCAAATTATGACTGAAACCTTCAAATTAAAAGTACAAAGGGATTCAATTTTCGCTTGACACCCACATGAAATAAAAAAAATACTTAAATCTCAGAGTAGCCATCTGCGGCTCAGGGTCGTGGTCTGAATAACACAACTCTCAGCAAAAGTAACTAAAATACTGGCAGTTTATTTCAGCATAATTCCAGTCACCTCTCAAAAAGAGTTGCAAAATATTGAATACTACCTCCAAACATTACCCTGAAAATACAATTCATTCACACATAGAATGAAAGCTCAAAAAATTAAAAACAATGACAAATGTGTTGTGAGTTATGCGATGGGTTGAAAACATAGTATAATGATGAATGAAAGGAGGTTTTATGAACCCCGTTAGGATGGAGCAACACTCAGCTAACAACAATTGACTTGTTTGAACTAATCAAAAAAGTTTCATTTTTCTCCATAGAGAAAGCAGGAATTGGTCCAAAGCATTATATTATATTATATTATATTATATTATATTATATTATATTATATTATATTATATTATATTATATTATATTATATTATATAGCTCCTCCCATTTTTTTGTTCAGTGAAACATCATTCTTCCATCACTATATAGACTTAAATAAGTCTGTAATTGCCTCAGTTCCTAAGTTACACTTACTGTAAAATAATGGATAAATCGAAAAGCGACCTGTCATTTAACATGAGATTGGCCAGTTAGCCTGACTTCAAAAAAAGGGTCAAAAAGAGTTGGCTAATTCACAAGCTTGAAAAGTTTAACATTTCTATAACCAGATAGGCTATGTTTGCAATGCTAAGAATGTGAAGAAGGTCACTCATTTTTGAAGGACTTTCCATAAGCTTATTGTGACATAAATTAATATTGTTGCACCTTTTCAATTAGAAATTGATTAGTTAACTTGTCTTTTCAAATACCCTATTTATTATTTTAGTGCTATGTATTGGAATATGAATAACAGGCATATCTTCTATAGCGTTAATGCTCTTGCAAAAAAGACCGCACTTCCTCAGTAGCTTACGGCTTAACTGTTGATGTATTAAAGCTTAACTGCTATGTATTAAAAAATGTGGATGAAGACTTTCCTTCTACCCTGTCCGCCATGGTGACACACAGACTCTAAACCTCTAATATGGGATTCAGTAGTACAAATCTCAGACGACGATAGTGCATTTAACACTATCAATAAAACAAGTTTATTGATAAGGAATGTAGTAGAGAATGTGCTTGGGCTTGGTGTCTAGAGGGGGAGGAGTTTTTCTGTCTTCCAGGTGAAGAAATCCCCCTAAAGACGGCCAGCTGTATGTGTAGAAAATGTGGTTCGGGTGCATAGCTATGTGAGTTTATTAATGGATCAAAGAGGCATGAGCAGAATGGATGTTACAACAATTTAACCTGTTGTAAGTTTGGAAGGCATTGGATGACCAGCGAACCAGGCGTTTGATTAAATAGTCAGGGAGTCTGTTTTGTGCTGCTGTTGTAGCTGCTCCGATTCGAAAAGAATGGGAAGAAATTGTTAGCAGGAAACCTGACGTGAGCAGAACGTTTTTAATTGCAATTAGGTTAGCTAGGCGACCTTTTAGAACAGATGCAGAATGTTCAGTGGAATGGAATGGTGCGCGCCACAGACTGAAGCCCTTAACCCTGGAAGAACCCATCATAAACAGTTAACCTGTTGAATCATAAATCATGAATTCAAAAATGTGGTTAATGCTTGTGGGCAATCCAATTCTGATGCATCAAGGACTGTTCAGTAGCGTTAGATACCAAATATGAAATTAGCCGTAGCGTGCCAGTATGCTGTAGTCCTGAGTATAGTGATTCTAAACTTGGTACCTAATCCTTAGCCGCGCACTGCCCTAGGACAATCCATAATATGAAAATAATGGGAACCCCTGAAATGGACCACTAAATCTGCTATGATTGCTAGGTAGTCTGCTAACTCCCTGTGACGATGGGAAAACATTGAGAATATTATGTCCGTGTAACGGCCAAAGCACCTTGTAAAATCTGCGCACACAAATGAGCATAAACTGGAATCTAGTTGAACGCTAGCACTATGAGACGGAAGCATCATTGGGCAGGCATTGTTTCCCATGCCAGGAGGACTGAGGAGCTGCATGTGTATAAGAAGAAGAGGAGGACTGGGAGCTGTGAGTGTAAGAACGAGAGGAGGAGTGGGGAGCTGTGCGTGGCAACAGAAATGGCAGAAGGAGGAGGGTAAGGATACTGATAAGGATATGGAGCGTGAGCAGGGCTCCACCGGGAGCATTCTAGGGTGGGTCAGTGGGTCAGTGGTACTGCTGATGGAGCCCGCCAGCACTAGTTGGGACAGTAGCAGCTGGGGGACTGTGGTTCTGCAGCGCCTCAGCCCCAGGAGGGTGGAGGTGGTGTCCAGCAGGCGCGTGGGTGCGCCGGATGGAACTCACAGACTCCAGGAGGGACCTGAGTGGCCGGGGAAAAAAGGGGCCACAGCGCCAATCCCTGGGAGCATGCCGGGGTGGGTCATAGAGCACCAAAGGCACTGGTTGGAGCCTGCCAACTCCTGCAAGGGTGGCAGCTAGGGGCAAAGAGGGCCGCAGAGCCGATGCCCCAGGAGCATACAATAGTGGGACTCCTGGTGCCAAAAGCCGGTAAGGACGGTGGCGTTTGGGGGTTGTGTGGCCGAGCCCTTGAGAGCATGCAATGATGGGACGACCGGCACTGAAGGCACCGGGTGCGGCCCGCTGGATATGGCAAGGGTGGCTGCAGCATTGGGAAGGGAGGACCACTGTGCTGATATCCCTGGAGCATGCAGGAGCAGGTCACTTAGCACCAAATGCACCAGGTGGAGCCTGCCAGGTCCAGCTAGGATAACGGCAGCAGCGGAGGGAGGCAACCTCATTGCCAGGCAGCCAGGAGCATGCAGGAGAAGGACATCTGATACTGAAGGCACTAGGTGGGGCCTGTGGCTCCAGCCTGGCCAGCAGCTGAGGGGAGAGGTGGGGAAGGGAGGGGGAGAGAGCAGTGACTGGGCATGGGCTGCAGAAGCACTCGTAGCAGCATAACTACCAGTAACAGGCATTGTAGTGAACTGCCTCAGGGTCCATCTCAGGGTCACTCAAGAAGGGTGGGTGGAGACTGCCCGATCTTCTGAGTGGAGGGAGTGAGGGTGAAGACAGCTAGAACATCAGAGCACTCAGCTTAGCCAGTTAACCAGGGCGTGGAAGATGGTGCCAGACTTAGAGGAAAGTATCAATGCAGCAAAGAATTAAGAGTGTTACAGTTAATACAATTATGGAAAGGTACCCCATGCCTGAAACCCCTTCAGAGCAAGCCGAGGTGATGGTGGTAAGTAAAAACTCCCTGACAAACAGGAAGAAACCTAGAGCAGAACCTGGCTCAGATGGGGAGCCCATCTGCTTCTGGCCGGCCCAGGGTGTACAACAAGCAAACAGTAGGATGGAGATAGCTGACACGAATCTTACAGGCTCCAACAGTCCATTTGATTAGGGTGCCAGACGTGACACTTTACGAGTGCCATAAATCAGAAAGTGTTACATACATATCACAAGCTTCCTTGTTCAGATGCCAAGCTGACAAGGGAAGCCATTACACTTTTTTAAATGAATCAGCAATCATATTGATAAATTATAAATTATACTATGACATTATGCTTTAATCCAAAATGGATTAGGCTTAACCAAGGGTCAACAGCTTGTCATGGCTAGATTGGGACCCGAAGCACCAACCTCATAGGTTTTAGTCATGTACCTTAGCCCCCAACCAGACTGCAGGCTATACCTGGAGGTAATCAATGAATTTGCATACAATCGTAGTATCACGTTCAACTTAGCCTGCACAGATAGACATTTCAGGTACTGAACAACTACACCGAATGGCTGAATGTGCTCTGCATCCAAGTCCAGGCAGCAGTGAATTAGATGTCATGTTAACTGCCTGATGTTGGACACTCTTGCAGACCTAACAAATATTTCTGTATGCATATGACTTCTGTATACTGTTTCCTATGTACGTTTGTCGTCAAAAGCAAAGTAACTAATGGCCAAATGCGTTACGCATCCGTGTCTTGGTGGCCGTAACTTAGATGCCATGTTAACTGCCGGATGCTAGACACTCTTGCAGACCTAACGACCATCCTGTGAGGAGACAGACCGTGTAGATGACTCTGAGGAGCTGGATTCCAGAACAATGGGTAGCTTGTTGTCAGATGTGTGAAGCTGCATGTTTTTAATTTAGTTTTTTATTTTCTGGATCTGGAGTTCCATTGTTTCTCGACAGGGGTGCAAGCAATGCGATACAGGGAAACTGCATGCCGGAAATGGTAAGCATGATGGGAAAAGAGGTATGTGGTGGGTGCGTTCTAATACCCAATTTTGTCAGCTCCTTTCCTCCACTCTTCTCCTTGCCCCGGAAACTGATATATAATATATATATAGGACATATTATGTCCTCCTTCCCTCCACTCTTCCAAAAGGATAGGAAATGAAATTTTACCTCCTCCACTCACTTCCTCCTTTCCTCTAAACTAAGGGCACATCGATGTATCATACCACAGAAGTCTTTTCACATTTCTGGGTCACATCATCAAAACACAACCAGTTACATTAAAAGACCATCGCAAAGAAAATTTTGATTTTCTTAGGTATCCTTGGAGTCAGCTTAAGTTACACAACTTCATCAATAGCCAAGATCGACCTTCATGAAGGGCTAATCGGATTAGCTGTTCCAATTTTCATTTCATCTCCTTCTTTTCTCCTCTCCTCCACTCATTTCCTCCCCTCCTTTACTCCACGTATTTCCAGGGTAGGAGAAGGGCAGGAAACGAGTGGAGGAAACGAGGAGATAAGAAAAAGTATTGGAATGCACCCTGTGTTTATGTACCTGTATGACATCGAAAGGGAGATGTAGTAGGTTGTGGGGTTGTCTGAGAATTCTCCACCCTGAACCTCTGTTTTAACAAACCTCAATTGTGGGATGAGCTCTCTCACATATGGATTTAGTGTATTTTTTCAGTCTCTCAAATATACAGGGTCAAGGTGACAAGTAGGTTTAGTTAACAAACATAGTTAATATGATGTAGGGGTTTAATGTGTTTTTACACTTCGCAGACATGCAGGGTTAGAATTATGCATGGGTTTAGTATTGCTTTTCAGCTGTCCCATATACACAGTAAGTTTCTATGAATTTAGTCTTGACACATGGACATTTGTATAGCATTTTCCTCATACGCATTATTTCACAGCACTTCAATATCTCACATTTCCATTTATAAGACATTACAGCTATTGTATGTTTTGCACTGTTTTACAGCTCCCTCATATTGGTTTAACAAATGTGTGTTCAACTTCATATGGGTGTTTTCATGGTTTTGCAGTCTCGTGGTTGACAGCAGATGTTGTATTGTATCAATCAGACTCTAGCCAAGTACAAACGTACACAGACCAGCTCAGGCACCAAAATATCTTATCGCCATTTCAACTTGCTGACTGAGCAGATGGCTTGCAAATGACTGCTCTTCCTTCCCATTCCACAAAAACAACAATCTTCAAAAAGACATCCATGGATTTTATTTTAGTGCATCCTTAACAGTTTGTCTATAGTAAACAGTGCACTTACTTGTCAAGAATGTTTTACTTCAAATGCAGAACAGATTGCTGAGGTGCATGAAATTAAATGCTAACTGACAGTTCATGTAAAAACCACATACGATAATTACAAACAAAAACTACTTGGGGTAAGACTTGTCAGTCATAAGCTTCACAAATGCATGCACTGATATGTCACACAAAAGGTAGATATATTCCCAGAAGCATTTCTTGTTTTCAGTCTAATTATTGCTTTCTGAAGAGTGTCACCACCAAAATCAATAAACACAGACACTGGAAAGTGGGATGTCAAAGAGAAAAGCATAGTACTAATGCAGTGATTCACCTTAGGATAAATCTTAAAGCAGGTAACAGATTATCATGCATCTTTGCATTTTATTACTGGTGCAAAGTCTCTCACTCAACATTGCATTTTATATAAATTGGTGGGTTGGACATCATTATCCAATGGCAGGCAGAGATACTGGTAGGTTTTTATTTACAAAGCAATGTTTGGCAAATTCCCTGTTTATCTCAGCGCTCTTCTTTGTGGGTGTTATCAGCTGCGATCATCAAATTGGTTGTTTCTCAATGTTCCTAGGGCTTTTTCAGCTCTTGGACAATCTTCTTTTAGTTATTATGCACCTTGGTCATGGAACAAAAAGAGCTCAAATTAGACTGTTTCATATCTAAGGTTGACTTTAAAGCACCATTCAAAACATTGCAACTGAAACATGTAAATGCTTTCTCTGAAGAAGCTACTGTACCCAAATTTCTCTTGCGATTTTTAAAACTATATGTTTTATATGTGAAATGTATTGTATTGTTTTATATTGACATTGTGTTGGCAGGTCTCTTTTGCAAAAACGATTCTGAATCTCAATGAGATGTCCTCGTTAAATAAATAAACAAACAAATAAACAAATTAAATGGATGTATTTCCTACTCAATGACAAAACATACAATTACAGACCTATGCATGCAAATGCCATCTGAAATGTTGACTTGTTCTGTTGTTTGCCTTATGGGGTCCTATCACAATATTGGGCCAAAGCTAAAAGATATTACCTGAGACAGTCTTGATCATACCTGACTTTTAATGCAGTCATATACTGCACCTGAACAGCATCGATTTTTATCTATTCATGGCTTTATGCCTTGTGGTCCATAATATCTGCTTCTGCCATTTCCTATTCTGATAGATTTTATCTTATAAAATAAATAAATCTATTCAGATTTTTTTTGTCCTCAAAATGAAGAGCAACATAATAAAATGTAATACTACTACATCAGAATAAAATATAATCTTATTTGATATCTGCCCAAAATGTCTGTTAGGAAAACTTAATTAACTAGGATCATATCTTCAGCCATGCTTTACATGCTCATGGTGGGTATTGATGAGAAGCTGTGAAAATAGAGCAGGTGAAAAGGTTGGTTGCCTCGGTGACATGCTTCCTGTTTGTTTAACATTCCTGTGTACGATGAACAGAGTATAAAACATCCTCAGTATGGACAGATCACACTTCACCATGTCTGCATTGAAACAGAGGTTCTATAAGAGGCAGACCAACACCACTGGTTCAAGAAGAATATATGGTTGGCCATTGGATCAAGGTTTAGAGTGATGCTCTTTCAGAATTATAGTTCAGTACCACACAGAAGCCTGTGCAGCTAATTTGAGACACATATCTTGTTACAAATAAAAACCACAGTAGCCTTTGGGTACATTGTTGGGAGGAAGAAGAATAACATTGAACTGAACTTTAACTCATCCTGACCCTGGGACAAGGCCAGTTGACTGAAAGCAAAATAAAGACTGACACAACAATCAAACAATCAGTGCTCTGCAACTGTTTTGCACCATTTTCTCTGTCAAAATCCAGGAAGAAGCTCCTTCAAAATCATTGCTGAAGTTACTCAATGTTCCATTACTGATATATGAGAATAGGCAAATGAGAACAGAAACTTTTGTAGCAGAGTAATTTCCATCAGTACATGTTTATAAATTAATTTACCTATTGTGGGTATGTAGGGACAAGCATAAAGGTGGATATAAATATTTCATGTCAATATGACATACACTTCATGGAAAGCAGTTTACACGGTTATTTTTCCACACAAAACAATTTTCGCCATCCTAAATGAGCCTGCCCAGTTTCATGACATTCCACCATAATGTCTCGGAACAATATTTGTTTTAAGGGTTGTAAGTAATTCCCTAATAAACTTATGAACATTGTACAAAGATTTGGTATACATCATCAAAAGGTTTTAGATTCGTTAACATGTATGTGAAAAGCACATTAATTGGCATTTGGCCATTCCATTCACTTTAAAGTAAGCAAGCCCAGTGCAGAGCCTAGTTAACTGATTTACCACAGCCTTCTGTGTGGGTAATTCAAAATTCCGACCAAGGTAATAGAAACGAAAACCTCAATAACACCTAAAGCTGTGCGATGATGGTGTGACCTGTTTGGCTTTGTTATAGCATATGATGAACGGTGCACTGTGAACAGAGGGCATCCTCTGGAGTAAAATTGATTCAGACTTGACATGTCACTGTGACCCCTTGCATAATACTAGAGAATGAGGAGTTGCACAAAATCTTTTTCCATGTTCCAGCGGATTGGATGTGCCTGGCCTCCTCTAGCGGTGGTAGTGTATCATCTGTGATGGTTATTTCTTTTTTGGCTTTCAAACTTAAATTAAATTTTTAAAATTTATATGAAACCTTTTTTCACTTCTGCCCAAACAGTTTGATTTCTGCGTCAATTCTCTCTCTTCAGTCATTTTGTTGTACGGTCCTGGAACTTCTGCGTTAGAATGAAATTGGGTGTATCGGCAAGTTTCTGATGTTATTTAATCCAAAAATTCCGACTTTTCTCATGAAGAAAATATGCTTATTTCAACAAACATACCGATGAATGAAACCCAGTCAAATACACCACTTCTCATAAAATCACATGAAGCGACAGGATACATTCTGACCCAGCTCCACAAATAACAAAATGTCTGTTATATTGCTCTGATTTGAAATCTACTGTGTGCAACACCATTTCAATACTTTTCTTTACTGTCAATACACTATTGTCCATGTAAACCTGCCACCTCATTATGCAGAACTAAAGAACAGATGTTGCACATGCCCTGCAACTGCATCTCAAGAAATAGACTCCACAGTACATTTATCATACTGCTGTAATTACGGACACAACTGCCCTTCAGTTACTGACTGGGGGCAACAGCTCGAATGCCGTGCAGCCACCACAAGCTATTCATCTGCACTTCACTGTTGCATAAAACTACAGCAGAGCTGACCAATTGACATCACCCACAAAACAAAGTTCTGCTAACAGAACAAAGTACAGTAGTCTCATCTCATCATTTGTAAGCACTACTCTTTGTTGCATAAGGGTCTTTATAATTACAGCTCATGCTTCACATGACAGTATCATGTATACATGCACACAAGACAGCTCACAGCTAACACAAAACCTATATTGAATGTGAAGTGAATGTGACCTATTTAATTCAGACTGAATAGCACACTTTGTTGAGAACTACCTTTAATTATGCTATATTTTATATCTAAATAATTTTGAAGATCCCATGTTCAGTTAAGTTATGCTCATGTTAGGTAGACTGAATTGCAATTTAGTTTTGGCTTTGCAAGTATGGCTCAATACATTCTTCAACATTTTTTTTGTCAAATTCCATTGTGACACTTGACTGTGGGAACAATATGAACCCAATGCATTTTAATTAAACCACTGAGGATATAAAAAACAAATGCACCAACAAAGTAATGTCTGAACACACAAGAACAACCAAAAACACATTCACAAAAATACTTTTTGTTTGTTTTAGTATTATGTTTGTGCACAAAGAGCACAAACATAAAAAGGTATAACAGACACAACATGTACAAACCAACATATAAAAAGTTACTTACTCAAAAACAAAACGGTCTACTAAAAGAGAGCAGGCACAAAATAATATATACATTCCTGAACACTGCAGAAGCTGTAAAAAGTAACATTGTGGTCTTCAGGACACACACAATTAATTTATACTATCCACTCTTCCAAACTGATATTAATATTACAATGTAAAAACTGAAAAACAAATTTCACCCATTGCAAAAATAAATAGGAACATGCTTCAACAAATTTCTCCAGCGCTGAATATTGTGTCATGAGGTGGAGGGTAGAGCGCACCCAACACCGAAAATGTGGCCTGAAAAAAGAAAGAGTGTTGTGCTCACCATTAAGCAAAATAAAGTTTTCTCTTTTGGAGGACCTATCTGGATTTTTGCAATGAATATGATGGACATAAAAGTAAAATAATAATAAATGCAAGTTTTACTCACTGTATTGTTGATACAGGGAAATAACGTTGAGTCACTGAGAATCTCTTTTTTATCATTGATTGCAACAAAAAATAAAACAGAAGCACGCTAACAGTAAAAATTTAAAAAATTACAAGTTAGCAAAAATATAATTAAAATATAACTTTTAGTACAGAAAAAAATGTGGGTAGCCAATTGACCAGCAGGGGTTGCAGGTGGGTGATGAGACATGGGCGTTCCTGCTAACTGAATACCGGTTTTCTGTGCAATGATACAGCCACCTATGTGTAATTAATAGAAGACCCTAAATATATTAAAGTCCGATTTTCCTGGCAAAATATTCCACAAGCAATACTGTTGGCATATGCAAATCACAAAAGCAAGAATGGAGGATTTGATACAATAAGGAAGATACAATGTTTTCCAAGCATTTACAGAAAGTCGATAAATTGAACAGTTGACGGTGGCAGATCCAGACACCTACCCTCTGGCCAAGGTTTGGGCTTTCAAGGCCACCGTCCAGCATCAGCTCAATGGAGAATGACAAGTTGTGCACCTGTGCTGACAGCACATGACACCAGGTGAGAAAAGGGCAGGGCAGAGCACCACACATGCTATGTGGAAAAAGTTTCACACCCACAGAAATAATTCAGACACAGCCTCATAAAAGTCACCTCAATCGAAATTACATTTTATTCACTGGTATGATAATACATCTATTCTTCATGAACTAATGCATATCACTTGTGCACATCTTGTAACATATTTCTACCAGATAAGTAAGTGCTGTCTTTTATAATTATTATAGGACATACTCCATTTTACCAGTTAATTAAACTTGAGTGGTAAACACCAGCTGTGTTCTGAAGTACCGAAAAAGTAGCAATATTGACCAGGTTTAACAGAATGTACGAATTGATCCAGCGGAGCCTCAAGCTTTTCTCCGAAGGGGGTCTAAAATGTTTTTCTTTATGTGTGTGGTCATGCATCAACAACATAGGCTTAGTCCCCTGCTGAACCCATTATCAGGGTGTATCATACATGGGCACACACACAATAAACATGCATAAACAAATGTACAGTCATAAGCATGTATACAACACACAAATGTACACGAGTAAGAGCATTGACGGATACAGAGATGTACGTATATACATGTAGACAAACTCTGGTGCTACTCCCCAGCTGCAGTATTGTTCCAATGTGGTACCGACAGCACTGCAAACAGATTAGTCCTGTCCAATGAATTTGCTAGATAAACACTTTCAGCCCCAACACCCAGGGGCGGTGTGGAAAGAGGAGGGGCCCTGGATAAGGTTGGTTCACTGCCTGGCGGATGTGAGGGGGAGCAGATTAGATGAGATCAGGGTGGTATCCTGGAGGAAAGTGGAGGGCAATTAGCTGCCTGTGCTAGCAGAACAGGGATGGGATTCCTTCAGGCGAATGGCAGGCTCTCCTTCAGCAGCAGGGCCCCTGGAGTGTCACCTCCCTCAATGCATTAGCGTTAAACTCCCTGCCATTTATTGATTTCCTGTGTGGATGCAGATTACAGAGGCAGCCCCCCTGCACATACTCGCTGTGCCTGGCTGAGGCCTACCAGAGAGAGCCCTGGCAAAAGCAGTGCCAGGCTAAAATAATACCCGGGGGGTGGGCTATAATTAACAGGCTCCTATACAAGGCTGTGGATGACGTCTCGGGCGGTGAAAGCAAACCATGACCCCACACAAACAAAGAAGGCTTGGAAGGCCATTCAGCAAAAGGAAACTGTGTTAACTCTACGGGAAAGCAAAGCCCAGCATTCTGCGCATCTCAAACGGTACTGCTACAAAGGGCCAGGGCTCGCTAAATGGAAGCTCTCTCCAGAGTGGCAGCAAATAAAGCAACACAAATCCAAAGAGAAGAGATCGGGATCTTAACATGTACGTTTTGGTCAAAGCTTTCAGGGGTGCAGAATAAAGGGTAGAGGGGAATAAAGTACCCATCCAGGTACTTTGAAAGCATTACCCTAAATGATGTGGGCATGCGTAATACTGGTCAGATACAGTAAAGCTGCCTACCTGTGTGTCCGGCTCAGCCACCTCCAAGATGAGCTTGTTTAAGTGCTTGTTCACGAAGGTGATAAGGGTCTCTACAATTGCAAGTATTTCTGTGAGACCTCAAGTCACAGACAAATTGGCGCAATTGTTATGCCAAACCCCTGCAGTGCACACGAGAGGGCAAACAGGTACCTTTTTCACAACATTCAGCTTGTCTGGAACATGGCCAAAAAGGTGTCAAAGGCATCCCTCTCTAAAGAATGGAACAATGTGGGTACTTTATTCACAGCAATGACAGTGATATAATGGTGTGAGCTAGTGAATGTAATGACTTCAGAGATATACAGTGAAAAGGTACATAATGAGATTCACAGAGTTCACACTAAATTCAGATTGGCCTGACTTTACTCAAAATAAACAGTTCTCCCAACATTTTACAATAAAAACAAATGTTAAATAACATACCACATCATCCTGACAATGCTGTCTGAGGAAAAATAAATAAAACAACACGGTCAAGATAGTATGTTTAAACGAAGTCTTTAAACGGACATTAAAACTGGGTCTGAGAACACAGGCAAATTCAGACGAAAACAACCAAACAGGACTTCATTCAGTTCATTTACAATGAATACAAGCTGAATGCAGATGGCCTAATCAGGAGGGACAGGCAAAAGGCACGAACAAAGAGTTTTGGGTTGGGTGATACGGTTTGGTCCCAAAACAGTGGGTGATCAAACAAACTGGGCCAGGCCTGAGCAGCCTGGCAGAGTTTGCCCCAGAACGTTTGCCCCAGAACGTCTTCTCTTCCCAGTCCCATCTTCCCCAGCACAAGCATGCTTCGGCAGCTGCGACTGTTTGCATGACAACAGCCCAAACTACCCCCCACCCCCAACTCTCCCTGCAACCCTTATCTCCCATGGTTGGCTCGTGCCCGCTGGACCAGTATTAATCAGCCACAGCTTCAAAAAGCTGACATGGTCCAGCTCTGCATCTGCTCAACAGCATGGGGTTCCATCCTAACAGACCACACCCTGGGGAGCTTGGCGTTTCTGAGGCACTTATTTTTACATTATTAAATTATTTTTCAAAGCAATGTGAAGAAGGAAACACCTCACCATTTGTCTCGCATAACTTCAAAAGCACAAATTAAAAACACATCTTGTCTCTACTGAGCTGCCTACTTTATTCTTTTAACTTTAAAAAAATAATAAAAAGCCCTACGTGGTGTGTGGAGGATATGATAGGCGATAGAGTTTTAAACACAGATCTGTATTTAGTTAGAAAGAGAGAGAAGGGCTTGTGATACTTCTTACTTACGCAGAGTTGGCAGCAATCTCCTCCTAGATTTGGCAAGAATGTAGCATTCCCTCCCATTTCTATTTGGATATAAAGAATATGATCAAGTAAAAACATTAGAAAAATAGCAATCATTTTTCAAGATGGTCCCTCTACTTCCCCAAAATTGTTTTAAAGCCTGACTGGAACATACTTATCCTAAGAGACTGGTGTCATTCCAGACTAGAGTTTTGGGGATGAACCTACAAGTTAAACTTCTGCTGTTGGAGTCAAGAGCTTAGTAAACCCAAACTATTGGTGTGTGAAGGCAAAACAGCTTGGTGCTCCCTGACAGACAATAAAACTGATACATTACATTTTTACTGACAGTCTACTTAATTCCAGGTCCAACAGGGCCATAGTGTGTTTGTGCCACAGTGCCAAGTCTGGCATCTCACCATCTGTTTTTAACTAAAGCTGTCTTAAGCAAATTCCTCTCTTTCCCAAGTCCAGAGGTTTTTCTTGAGATAAAGAGTGCTCGAACCTGATTCGTTGTGTCCTTCCAGGAGCATGACTTAAGTAGTTTTGATATTTTAGAATTACTTATACATACAGACATATTCAACATACTCACATGTTCTTAAAAGTAAACCAATGAAGCAGTACCTGGACCACTATCTGGAACATTCTAAATAGCATGAAAAATGTGCATGTTTGGGCTGAATAATGTAATTGACACATGATAGTTCATAATAGTATTCCTCCCTTTCTGTCCCAGCTCCCAATGTAGTGCTACAGTACAGCAGCTGACTGAACTGCACAATTCTTCTCTCTGTTTTACAGAGTATTCACAAAAATTACAAATAATCAAAAATTTTCTTTATAAAATCTGCTCTCCTCTCTCTTATGCTGCATCCCCTTCCTCAAGACAGTATAATCCACAAAGCAGTGTCTGCTGACGTTTCGAATTCTCCTGTGGGACACTGCCATTTTTACCTACAAAAGTTCTCAACCAAAATTGCTTTCATAAGTAACATGTAGAGGAAAACAGCAGGTTGAGGCAGAGGGTGAATTTTCCTCTGTAAAGTTTCAATGTTCTTGTGTGTGCATAAACATGTAGCTATGTTTGAAAATAGCAACACATATTAGTGTAGTCGCATGTTATGAAGCTACACTAACATGTGGGGTTAATTCTGAATTGTTGTTTGGAGAATTTTTACAAAAATGGGGTAAAAGGCCTGGGGCAAGCATCGTACCCCACCAATGAATCATTGAACTTGATTCTCTGATTCTCTAATAGAGACCATATTATTCTAACATTATCTCTCAAATATTTTGAAGATTTAATGTTTCGCACATTATAGAATTGAAGTCATCATACTATGCAGCTCCATGGCTTTACCCCTGTGAAATTCTGTGAACAGATTGTAGAACTAGCAAAAAGCAATAATATCCCTGTCCTTGGCAAGTGGACAAAATTGGCAAGCAGGTAGGGAGTACATCGCAGAAAAAGATTTCAATAGCTCAGGACAATATGATCAATGATAATAGTTGGGTTGTTAGGAGAAGCATAGTGCAATATTGGCTAAATTATTAGAAGGTATTGAACCTTTGAAACAGCCTTTAACCATCACTACGGTTACCACTGTGCATCACTACAAATATGGGGTACTTCATAGTATGGTTCTTCTTGCTACTTTCTTAAGTCCAAGAGCTTTGCCGATGCCTACTCCAATGTACACTCTGTGGTGCATCTAAGGTGGATGCTCAGTGCCACCAATGTTGCATTATTCTTCTCCTAATATCCCTTTCAAAGCTAACTACACTTTTGTTTGCTTATGTTTGTTCCGGCAGAACGACGTGAAAGATGGAACGGGTAAGCACGATAACTTATTTTTATAAAGCGAAAGGTACACATTGCATGGTTACGAATGCTACCTATTCCAGTTTTAGATTTAGTCCTGTTTTCTAGTAGCGTGTTTTTATGAATATTTGTAACAACAATGGAGGCAATCTCTTGACATTGTAATAAGGTGACAAAGTAATAAGGTACGAATGTATTTTTGTACCCCATGTGTGATAGAAGGTTTTTTATCGTAGTTTCCAGTACTAGAGGCAACAGACCCGGGGGGAGTGCTTGCTAAAAAGGGCCTAACCTGAGTTTTTAAAGAGATGATTACGTTATCTATCAGCAAATGTATGCGTTAGCCTTCACGGCAGGATACGGGGCAGACTTGATAATATCAGGTAGACAAATAACTATCTACATATATCACTTTAAAGAGCATAATTATATAATAGGCACAAAGCTGAGAATGTCCTCTTTGTTTCAGGAGTTCCATGTAACCATGGGTTTTCCTACCGTTTATTTGCTGTGACCATATAGTATTATGTGGGTTTTTTTTTGCTAGCTGTGGCTAGATTTCCGGGGCCTCATTTATCAACCGTGCCAAAATGTGCATACGCCAATTTTCATGCACAATGTGGGATCTATAAAATTTCTACTTGACCTGAGAATGTACATACCGGTAATGATTCATTTATGCGTACGCACTTTTAGGGTACATATTTGCTCTAAATAGCACATCCTAGAGACCAAAAGAAATCTCCACAATAGGTTCCTTATTCCGTGAGTAATTTGGATCACATTACTTTTTGTTATCAATGTTGTTTTTTTACTGTAAATAAGTGATACATTAAATCAACAGATATGAGCAATCAGTGCATTTTAATCCATTTATTTTATTCACATAAATAGACCTAAAGCGTGTCTGACGACAGCCAGGCAGCATGACAATGGCTGCCTTGGCACTGCTAGAGGGTATTGTGAATGGTATGGTGCGACTGGAAGGTGTCTTCAGGGATGTTTTGACTTTTTACCCATGATGATGACTAGCTCATGAGTCGGTTTCGCTTAACCTGAGCTATGCTCTTGGAACACTGTGCTAGACTGGGGCCGGCGCTGGAGCGCCCTACATGTAGCAACTAGCCAATACCTGCCTATCTGCATGTCCTTTAACTCTGGGGTTCTTTGGCCATGGAGAGTTTCCATGGGAAATAGCGGACCAGTCGATATATTCCAGCCCTCACTCAGCCATGTCATACCAAGAGTGTTGGATGGCATCATTCCTCTGAGTTTGAGGTATAACAGATTCCCCTGTATAGCCGGCATCAGACATTAGAGCAATTTGCAGTGATGACTGGTTTTCCCTATGTAATCAACTGCACTCAAGTTACATTACAGTTAAATTTTTTTTTTAAACAGACTGCAGTAATCGCAGCTAGCCACACATCAAGGAAGCTCATTGGTGAAACCCCCATACCACCGCCCATTGCTCCTACCCTTGCAGTTGGGCAGGTATATACCTGTTTTTCTCAAACCTTGATGTTGCACAATTTTTTCTTGATTTCAGTCTGCATGTGTGGCTGTCTATACCTGAGAAATTGACAGCCGCGGTGGCGGTAAATTCCTGCCATGTAAGGTTTTTTGTGTTACTCAGGTGCCGAGGCCACCTGAAATACTATTTTTTCTATCTATTTAGTAGGATAAAGCTTTGATTTTACATTCCGAGAAGTTTCTTTTCTCCATAATCACTGTCATTGTTGCATTTAAAATGTATTGCTCTGTCCTGTGCGTTATTTATAGATCTCGCCTAATTGATTTCAACTTTGGCAGCACCATATATGCTTAAATGTGGGCGTTTCAGGGTTTGGTTATTGGGCGTGGTTAGCAAGCTCGGTTGTACAATTAGCTGTGATTTATAGAAGGAGACATGCGTATGTGTTGCATTCGCAAGTTTTATAAATCACAATTTTTTGTGCATGCAAATTCATAGGCTTTGGCGTGCGTAACTGTTTAAGTAGAAAATTATGCATAGTTACTAGTTACTGGTAGTCATTTTTTGTCTCTCTGGTGTGTGGTGCATTCACCTCCTAGGTTGTAGTCAGGGCTTGAGTTGAGGGGGGATGCAGGGGGATGCCATCCTCCTTGGAAAAAATCTTGATCACAACCACCCCCCTTATAAAATTGTCATCTACAGTCCCATCCCCTTTGCTTTAATGGAGTCAGCCATGCTATTTATTGCCTAATCGCAAAAAGACGAAACCAATCAGATGTTATTTGCACTCCAGTATTGTTTTGTATGCTCTGTGCTTTTGTGGCTTTTGATTGCTTATTGCTTATTATATTGGAGCCTGCAAATGCATGCGACTCATTGGTTAATGCAACTTCACTGTGAGTTTTGCTTTGGATGAGGATTGCAAATGCTGCAGGTTAAAATGGGTAAGTGACCGGTGCAGTAGGATCTTAGAAGTTCTTTTAGTAAATACGAAAAAGACATGTAAGATGATAACCAGTCTCATATTGTTGATACATGATATATCCCTTGCTCTCTTAGAATAATGTTTGGTCGCCCTTTGTTTGTCGCAATGGCATACGATGTTTTAGGATTTTTGTGTCCACCAGGTCCAACTTGAAGGGGATGTGGAAGGGAAGGTTGATGGTGTTCATTCATCCCCTCCATCCCCTGGAGCTCAGATGCTAAGGGAGTAAATAATCTTGATTAAAGAGAGTGCAAAACATCACCAATGTTCCAGCGGACCTCTCAAGCCACAAAAAAGCCTCTCATGTCTGCAGTCATGCCACTGCTGTCTAAAATATGAACAATATAACAAAATGTCTGAAAATGTTTGGCAAAAGAAAAAAAAACAGGTCAAATTTGTACAGCTAGAAAAGAGTCCCAATTTCAGCCTAAAAACCAAAATAAGAGGCTGGTAGTAATGTCTCTCTTACTGTGATGGAGTAAATCTACTACAGGCAAGGCCTTGCCTTTGCCTAATTACCCAGCTGTACATACTTGTCCCCCATACATGCTAATGTTTATGTCGCTGGTTATTTTGTATTTATTTTTAGTCTTTTTTAATGTTTGACAACATAAAACTCAAGGATTTGCCTGTACCTCCTTATCTGAGTACATTGTGACAGGGCAAGGAAAGAGGCCAGGCAACCTGTGTAAGCTACACATGAACCCTAACTGCAATGGTGGTGCTGGAAATTGGCACCATCATCTCTGGAGTGCTGCTTAAGTACACATGATAGCAGCATAATAGTGACTTCCGGACCACTAATAGGCAACAAACCATGATTCTCAGTTATTTGTCTCAATTGTGATTGCTTTTTTGTGCCTGACACTGGTATTGTTGCACTATAGCCTTGAATGTACTGCTCATTACTTTTGCTGTGATAGAGGATGCTTTTCCTCATGTGAGCCTTGCTTTGCAACAAAACAAAAGCTCTGTCTCAATTTAATGCTGAGAAACAAGGTCATTTATCATGTCTATAACACCTTTGTGCAAGCAAAACAGTTTCCTTGTGTATGATACAATTTTGGTCATTATAAACTAAACAATATATATTTCAACAGTACAAATCAGCTACAATCTTTTCTTTACACAGTGAAGTGCATAGTAAGTTTGATTAATGAAAATAACTAGATGTTAGTTAGTGTTAATGTTTTCCATGTGTATATAATTTCTAAAAAATAAATAAATAAAAAGTTATCCTCTTTAGCTCTCAAGCAGTAGACAAGACAGGTTATAACATACAATCCTTTGGTTGGGCCATTGTCAGAAGGTAAATGTCTAAGCACTTCTGCTAAATGATACAATTGTGAGAAAATCAAGTAATAAAGAACAGAATAAAACTGTATGTAACAGAAGCAAAATGAGATATTGGCTACACCACAGTATGGAGGATCCAGAGTAAACATACAAAATAAATATATAAAAGAATAAATTCACAAAATTATAATAAATATGCTGACTGAAATGATAAATAAATGAATAATGTGGAAGTGAATGTATGAATGTGGAAATAAAATACAAATGCACTAGTTTAATTATTTATTTCTTTATGTATTTATTCATTTAATTTATGCATTTTACTTGTTCATTTAGTCTTTATTTTTCATTACTGTATTATTTCTGTTTTTATTTTTCCTTTTCTGAACTAGCAAAAAAATAACAGACAACTCATTTAAAGGTCTGTCAGTCAAGGTGGCAGTTGATGTTTGCAAATCTGTGATTGGTGGAAAAACATATTAACAATCCTTGCCAGGCAAATGATTGGTAGTGTCTCAATGCTAGATTGTCAGCAGACTACTATACTGTATACCTTCCCTTTGTGCTTTGGAATGTTCCACATGATTCTACCTTGACTTCTTTTGCTCACTTAGAGAGGTAAAAAAAGCAGAAAAAACTATTTTAATAAATAAAGTGTCTTTATTTTCCAAATTCAGTAATTTATTTACATATTTATCAATTTATTTCTCTATTCTTTTGGCACATTTGTTTATCACTTTATGTATTTATTTTTTAATAGACTCAATTTTATTATGATACTCTAGATCGTCCATATCACCAAAGGCAACAAAAATGAAAAACACATCTAAAACACATTCCCTGCAATTCATATCTTTACTAAACTATTAACACAGGTTGACATGTTTCTGTACAAACACAAATTAATTCTGGCTTAGTCTATGACTCTGAAAATTAGATATTCATTGCTGACCTATAAATACACAAGGAGTTTTTTTAGTTTATTGTATTTTATGTATATTATGTGTTCACAGCATGTGCCCACTCTGATATACATTTGGTCAGTCTCAAATTTCTGAATAGTTCTGAATGGCTCTTCTTGAGGTATTGAACCATGTGTGAATACTGAAGAGTTTTTGACAGACTGAAAAACATGGGACCAGTAAAAAGAAGGCAGAAATTGCTCTCAAGGAAGCCAAATTTAAAAGCGTCAAAAAACATAACAAATGGGCAACATGTGAGTACAATGTAGGTGGGTGTAATGTTGTTTAGTTAAATTTCTTCCACAGGACCAGCATAATCCATTGGTTGTTTTCCTGCTGTAGCTAACACTGTTCAGCCAATGAGGTAATATTCTCCACATTTTCAGTGAAGATTATGAGTGCAGCATGTGATAAATACTGAATAGCTTGAAAGATGGAATTGCCAAACATGATCATAGAAGTGCTTTTAAGTAGCCAGTGGGAGCTGAAGTAGCAAAAAATGGGCATGGTAATTCAAATACTGGGAGGAAACTTTCTTATGTGCATTCAAAAGAAGCACATTTTGATCAGAGTAGTGATCCATTCTTTCCTTCAAATACTGTTCAACAAATGGTTGGATTTATTGAATGATTATATAATGATTATATAAAGTAAAATTCATTAAGAGTGAGCCAGAAGGTTGCATTTTGTTAAGTTTTTTATTGAAAATAAAAACAGTTCTTAATGAAGCTGTTTGAAGGAAAGTGCGTGTAATTGGTAGCATAAGGGCAGGTGATGTTAGCCTACACAACTTTTAAAAAGGGATGTGGGTGGTGACAGAAAGGCAGTTAAATGTAGGGAATGGCAGTTAAACGTGTGTCAGCGGTACTGACACTGGGAGGTGCACCTTTGGCCATTAGGCTGCATAAGGCGTTAGAGGTACGCAATCTTCATAACTGTTTACCACAAAATTTCCATGAGATGACAAAACTCTGGCTGTTCAATTAGTGACAGGAGCAAAAATTATTTCTTCAAAATAATTAACCATGATAACAGACAATGCAAGAGTGATTTTTATATTGAATTTAAATTATAAGCTATCAAGTATGTCAAGGAAAACCTAATAAAGCAGCAGTGTGGCAATTTTGAATACACCCAAAATGAGTGCATTAGTGGAAGGGTATGGAAAAAATTCATATTCCACAGCCCTAATGATGACTGTGACTGGAGATCTACTAGTCCTGATTCTTCACATTGGCACTACTGGTATATATCAATCAGCTACCTGTAGACTTGCATCATAGCCCATTTTTAGAAAATACATTTTATGTGTTCCTCTTCTTTTCATCATATTTATCAATGTGAGCAATTAACTTCCCAAGCTACCAGCTCCTGTTTTACAGCATTTCATTCCATATCTCTCTGCAGCTTGGCAGCTACTGGTTTCTTGTTGTGTCTGGAGTCTTCCTGTATTATAACAGTAAGGTTAAGAGCATTTAATAATTTGTTCTGTTCTATATGATTTTGGGTTGATGCTGGATGACCTAGAAGACAGCAATTGAACCTAGTGATATCAAACTATGGGGTTAATATATGGGAAACACTCAGGGCAAGATTAACTATAGGATTGTGAGTGCTTTTCAGGTGTAAATGCATCCACTACAACGTCCCAGTATTTATGTGTGAATTACTAAACAGTCACAATGGGTGAAAATTGCTATTATTGTTCCAATGGCTTGTTGTAATAACCTTGTTCGAATCAGTGTTAATATTCTTTCTGTTGTTGGACCACCAGCTGTGTCATTTGCCTGCATAATGTTGTAAGAAAGCTTTTTGTATGCCACTTAACATCATGCCATCTCTACATCCTCTACTGTTAATTTTGTTAACCTATACCTAAGAAATTAATTTTGAATATGATGTCACTCCTCTCTGTTGGTGTTTAATTCATGCTGTAATAAGGCATTGTGAAGCGTTGCCTCATTGGCCATTATATATGTCTTGAGCTTCCCTCACTACTTGCGCCTGGTTGCTTCATATCCATTTTGTATGTGTAAGCATGCCATATCTGACCTTTTGTATAGGTGTCTCCTACCATGAAATTGTTAAGTGAGGGCATCCATTTTTTTTTTTGATATTCAGTATTTGTGACCACAAATGAGTCGCTATATAGCTTTATGAAATCTGGGCCTCAGTGCCCTTTTCTTGAGGAAGTAAGATCCATGCATATTTGTAGATAGAACTTTAAACATTAACGTATTGTGTAATTATATAATAGATCTAGTGTGTACCTTTTGTGGCAGTGGTTTGCTCATGCTGTCTGAGGGGCAGGGGCACAAAAAAATGATAAAAATGGCACCTCCTGCATGCCTTGGGGACCCACTAGTTTTCTCCACTGGAGGGGCAAACATGAGTACACTTTACTACATTTTCTCATACAAAGGGCAACTCTAGAGGGCACTGCATCATGTTTTCTCCACTGGAAGGGCATCCAAGAGGGCACTTCATCATGTTTTCTCCACTGGAAGGGCATCCAAGAGGGCACTTCATCATGTTTTCTCCACTGGAAGGGCATCCAACTGCTATGACAATCTAATTTCCCTTCGGGGATGAATAAAGTCATCTATCTATCTATCTATCTATCTATCTATCTATCTATCTATCTATCTATCTATCTATCTATCTATCTATCTATCTATCTATCCATCCATCCATCCATCCATCCATCCATCCATCCAAGAGGGCACTTCATCATGTTTTCTCCACTGGAAAGGCATCCAAGAGGGCACTTCATCATGTTTTCTCCACTGGAAGGGCATCCAAGAGGGCACTTCATCATGTTGTCTCGCAAGTAGGGGTTCCCAGGAGGGCACTTTCGCTTTGTGTTTTTTTTAACCAAACAGGTACCAGGGGACAATTGCCCCCCACTGAGCATGCCAGTGATACATAGAGAAAACAATTATATTATTTCCTGAAGGAGAAGTCTTGTAAAATGTGATTTGATACTGGCTAATATTCTGTACAAAAATGGTCATTAAAGCAATTGATTTTGACCATGACTCTTTCTTGACTGCATTAAAATTTCAACTGTTTTTCTGTTACAGCAATCGTTATGCTGTAGTGTGACTGCCAAACCCAAGTCACTGTGATGTCAAATGACTAAGACTAGGCAATTCTGAATTCTGCTTCCAGTCCTATTTCAGTTCTATTTTACTACAGCGTGAAGTTTAATTGCCTTTCTTGAAACAACCTTTGAGTCTGGAAAGCAAAATAGTAAAGTTATCAAAGGATCCCTTGCAGCTGATACAAACACAGTTATCAATATGGGGTAGCATGCATGTACTGCATGTTATTGCCAGATATGCTTTAATTAAATGTCACTACAGTCTCTATTTTTAACAGGTACCCTACAGACTCATTTGCCAAGCAATGATTTTGAACATTTAATGATATGTCTGGTACCACACAGAGTATTTTTCATTTTATTACTTGCCCAGAGATGGGAGAACTGTGACAAGTTCTAAGATGTCTCCTGAGACATCTTAGATGCCTTTGTGGATTCCGGGGCTTCTGGAAACTTCATGGATATCAACTTAGCCAGATAACTTTCAGTACCCTTAGCCAAGCTCAACCACCCTCTAACCGTCACTGCCTTAGATGGAAGACCCCTGGGGCTGGCATCTTTTTTGTCTCCATGAAGGGTGGTGGTCTCTGGCCTTGCATTGATTACAGGGGGCTAAACAAGATCATGGTGAAGAACCGCTACCCACTTCCCCGATGTCTTTGGCTTTTGAGCTGCTACATTGGGCCACTGTGTTTACCGAACTGGACCTACGCAACACTTACAATCTGGTCCAAATTCAGAGGGAGGACACGTGGAGGACGCGTGGAGGACGTGTGGAAGACACATGGATACCCTTTGGATTGGCAAACGCTCCTGCTATGTTCCAGGCCTTCGTTAATGATGTCCTCCATGATATGCTGAATTGGCCTCATCTTCTCCAAAACCCATCAGGAGCATGTCAAGCATGTTTGGCAGGTCTTACAGTGGCTTCTCAGGAACAACTTGTTTGTCAAACTAGATAAGAGTGAGTTCAATGTTTCCACAGTGACCTTCCTGGGGTTTTATGGCTTTGAGGGGGAGCTTGCTTATGGATACCAGAAAGATGCAAGCAGTCGCTGACTGGCCACAGCCAACCTCAGTCAGGTGCAGTGCTTTCTGGGATTTGTCAACTTTTACCACAGGTTTTGGCACCATTGCCAAACCTCTCAGTGTCCTGACCAGGAAGACCACTGGCCCTTTCCTCTGGACACCAGAAGCAGAGAGCCTTCCTAGATCAAAAGCAATGCATCAGTTCTGGTGCACCCTGATCCAGACATCCCTTTCATGGTGGAGGTTGATGCGTCCAACATCGGAGTGGGGGCTGTCCTGTCACAGCGTAAGCTCCACCCGTGTGCCTTCTATTCCTGTCGACTGTCATCCGGTGAGAGGAAGTATGATATCAACAACCGAGAACTGCTAGCTGTCAAGTTAGCATGGGAAGAATGAGGCAGTGGTTGGAGGGGGCTAAACATTCCTTCATCATGTGGACCGACCACAAGAACTTGGCCTGGAATCCAAGTGTCTTAACTCACGGCAAGCCACGTGGTCATGGTTTTGACTTTAACTGATTTGACTTTATCTCCTACAGATTAGGATCAAAGAACCAGAAGACTGACATGCTCTCAAGGGATGGATCCACCTAACCTGGACACTGCATCAGATCCCATTCTCCTCAGTTCCAGGATTGTGGCCCCTGTGTGCCACTAACTAAGCTGCCCTCAGCTCGAGAAACAGCAAAGCTCATGATGCAGCACATATTCCGGCTGCATGGGTTCCCCTATTCTGGAGGGCCTTTTGTCAGTTTGTGGGTGCCTCAGTCACCCTTTGCCCAGGTTTTCACCCCCAATCCAACAGGCAGACGGAGAGGGCCAACCAGGAATTGGAGAAGACCCTGAGGTGCCTCATCTCATCTAACCCTGCCTCCTGGAGCAGCTAACTTGTCTGGGTTGAGTTTGCGCAACCTCCTTTTTCTCCTTTGAGCAAGGGGTCCTGACTGCGGAGCAGTTAGTCTGGCGTGGTCATCTAATTTGGAGGAGGGCACGGGCCCTGTTTAAAGCCTCCTGGCAGCAGCAACTCCAGGCTAATCGACCCCGGAGGTCTAGTCCATCACTCCATCTGGGGCAGAGCGTCTGGCTCTCCACGAAGGATCTTCTTTTAAAGGTGGAGTCCGGGAAGCTTGTGCCTTGCTTCTTTGGCTCTTCAAGGTTCTCAAGAAGATCAACCTGGTAACGTTCCTCATACAACTGCCCCGCACTATGTGCATTCACTCTATATTTCATGTCTCTCACCTCAAGACCAGGTGAGTCCCCTGTCTCCAGCCACCAAGCCACCCCCATCATCGATGGGTATCCAGCTGACACTGTTCCCCGGTTTCTGAAGTCCCGTTGGGTTTGTGGTCATTGGCAGTATCTAGTGGACTTGGAGGGTTATGGTCCCAAAGAACAGTTATGGGTCCCCGCCCCGCACATCCTGGGCCCCTCTCTGATCCAGGACTTCAACCATCATCGCTTGGCAGGTCAATCTGGAGCCGTGCCTCACTGGAGGGTAATGTAAGGACTCTGGCTGCTGCGTCCTCTGCTGGCCACCAGAGGGCTCCATAGTTGTGTATTTTTGTGTTGCCATTTTAGTTACAGCTTATTGGTTATTGTTTCTACCTGTGTTCTCCCCTACTAAGTTCTGTTGTGTGTAATGTTCCCGTTGTGTAGTTATCCTACCGTGTGTACTGGTCTCTTGAGTTCTTAGTCCATTGTTTTCTCTACATTCTTCAGTAAAGATTACTTTTGTTACCTCCGTCCTGAGTCTCCTGCCTCCTCTGCACAGGGGTCCATCCTGTGTCATTCCTAGCCAAGTGGTTAGAGTGCTCACCTCGGGGAACTGGGTTCAAGTTCAATCTGGGCACTAACCCTGTTACAATTACTGATGAATATTGACTTTTGTGACACGCAGCATTCGTAACAAGAAAAGGCCAGTCTCACTGGTTCAGTTGCTATCGATTCCTGTGCCACATCACACTATTTCTCTACGTGCACTTCTCTTCCCCCAATCAGTTAATTGTCCCTGCCTGACATCATGGGGCTCAGCGCATGTGGAGATAAATGCAACCCACAGAGCATATAGTACAATGTAGGCCCTGTACACACTGCCCTGCCAGAGTTTCTCTCAGATGCTCTGGCGTCACTGCATGGAATGACCAGATTGCTGTGGCCCTGTCTTTGAAGCGCTCCTTGCATGAGAAAGTCCTGGAGAATATCCTGCTCTGGATTTCACTACTTCCTGTTGGGAGAGGCCCTCCCCAGAGCCACAAACATCCTGTTAATCAACACGAGCACCAACCCCATCCTGCTAACCCCCCTCTGTATCACAGACTGATGTAGAGCAAAGCAGGAGGCTTTTTCTATGCTTACTATACAACTGTATAGCAAATAACAAAAAAACCGCACAACCACATTGTGGACAAAATTACACACACAATGGCCTTATCTTACCAGTCACTGAAGCAGACTGAAGTTTCTTTGTTTTAAATAAGAAAATGAACAAATATTGTGTATACAGTGTACAGGTACACAGAACAGACAGCAAACTGCAACTGAAATTCTACATAAGAGTACACTACCATAATGATGATTGAGTATGATGGAGCAATAACATTGCCACTTTAGGTTCTTCCTCATTCTCAGAATATGCACCCCTGTGCATCTAAAGGTCAGTGCTTTCATGTACATCCTTTCTCTATGTCCATCGCTACTGCTGTGTTTCCCCTTGCTCACTTCCTGTCTGCCTCCAAGCAGGCAGAAAGAATCATCCTACCAGTAAGGAGGGCTCTGCACCCTACCATGCTCCTGCATTGATGCCAATACCCCCTCCCATGACTAGCAACAGGTAAGCATTCTGTCCACCTTTTCTGCAAACATACTTGCTATCCAGGGTAAGGAGTGGAATCTCTACTTCACTTCCCTCTTCTTCCTCTTGTGTCCTATCAGTACCTATAGCGGCTGTACCCCTCTCCACCATATCTGATAGAATGCAAGGCTGAGCATTCCCGATTGAATATGTTGTTATGATATGGGTCTGCAGGGGTTTCCCATCGTACCGTATCAGTAGTCAATTTCACCCCGACTACCCCCACCATATCAGTGGATTTTAGGGCTCAGCTGCAGCCTCGAGGTCACATAGCCCTGTGGATTACAATTAATACAAACCCATCAGAACACAGACACTTAAGGAAATAAACTAGTTTGCTTGAATCTTACTGTGGGCAAGGGAAAACATTCAGATTTAAATGACCAGCACAAGGCCAAGACCAACATTTCTTAATAAAACATCCACATGAATTTATACTGGTAATTATTTTTTTTGTTCATGATCTTTTCATATGGGGAAAAAACACATTTGCAAGATAAATTTGAATTAATAGCAAACTATTCCAGCAGCTGAGCCTGCTCTTCATTCATGGGTCAAGACATCCACAGTCCACGTCTGCCTGGGTGAAACATATTCTTTACGCTGTTTCAGGTTCAGGTCCCCAGTGAAACTGTATAGGTCATGGGTAAGCAACCCTGGTCCTGGGGTGCTCTACATATTTCTGGTTGTTACTCTACTCTACTGCTGGAATCAGAGATGAAGTTTTTCCCAAACTTAATTATAAAATGAAGCAAATGTATAAATATGAAAAGGCAATATGTATATCGACAACACAGCTTAATTCTTATTCAGGGCCACTTGTATTCATCGATAATATTTCATATTATATAGTAAGCGTGCAGATTGTTTAAAAAAAAAAAAAAAAAAAAAACTGAAACGTCCAGCACCCAAGGACCAGGGTTGCCTGCCCCTGTTGCAATCAGGGACACGATGAAAGGACCCCCCCCGCTGAACATTTTTGGTGCCCTTGTCTGGCACCACTGGCTACACTCCAGTTACTTCAGCAAAAAATTAACAATCTAAACACAAATGATTATGGCCCTTTTGTTTCGACTCACATCACTTCCATTACTGTCCTGTTTAAAAAAAAAAATACAGACAAGGGGGACGTACCAACAAGACATTTTCCACTATTTCTATAAAACTTGGAAAGTGAAGAATGTGCATTTTAAAGCCCTAATATCCTGTGGTAGCGACCGTACAGTTTAGTATTTCAATAAAATAAACAGATATGGGATTGGTAAGAATTAAGTTGTGTTGTCGTATACATGTTGCCATTCATATTTATATATTTCCTTCAATTTTAAAAATAATACAGCTGAACATGCCATTGTGCTGCCCAAGAATTGATAACATTTCCTGCTTGCCAACTTATGTATGCACCCAAACCCAAACTGTTCTTGACTATTGGGAAACCGGGCATGAAGCGAGTCTCAAATGCACCAGCTGTCAAATGTGGTCACACCATTTGCACTTTGAGGAAGCTCAGTAGACCTACAATTGTATTGCACATATAGTTTCCTCAGTTAGCCAGCCTGGGTCATTTTCACCATTGAGAAACTACCAGCCCCTTAATAGCAGGATTACTCTTAGAGAGTTTAATGCATAGCAAAGTACTTCATCTTGCGATGTAAATTAATAACATCCATCTTTTGAAGAAAATTAAAACTGTACAATAATATCTTATAGTTTCCATTAAACTCCTCAAGATTCATGAAGGGTCTGAGGTATTCCCACCATGAGTTGCTACTGTAGGAATCAGCAGTAATGTAAAAATCCTCATGATTATTTTTTGATCATTTCAATCATTTTTTGAAAGACAGTCATTTAGGAAGAGAAAGTTTCAATTGATTTTTATGAATTGAACGTTTGATTGGAGATCTAATAAGGATTAACTTAACATACAGGGATGGAAAAAATATATAATTACTCTAGGTAATTTTAGAGGACATATGCAAGTAATTTGTGGAAAAATACTGTCTGTCAAGCGAAGTCAATCGATAGTGAAAATCAATTTTGTATTGTTTTTAAAACTGTTTGTATTGCCCCGGATCTCCTGTATATCAGGTAGGCTACTGTACAATGCACTCCAGTCGTGTCCTTTTAACGTTACTCATATGCATGTAATTTAATGAAATAACTCACAGTACATGTACTGTTTTTTATAAAATGCATGAAATATTACTGTCATTCCACCAATACCAATTCTGGTACACCTTTAAAAAATTATATAGCTGAAAAAGGTGAAGGTAAATCCTCAAAAAAGGTGATTCAAAAAATCCTCATAAATGCAAAGAAAATACATTTTATTAGACAGAGTTATTCACATTGATACATTTTTAAAATATTAAATCAGGACATTCAGCATCAGATAAAGCTATATTATATATTTTAATATTAATTTTCCCTCATTTACACACCATCAGAAAAGTCTATAAATCCCACACATTAACATTTAAACACACCTCAATACACTATTAAAACAGAACCACAGAAGCAAATCATACTGTAGGACAACTACCACATTGAAATATTTTGAAATCTATTTAGTCAAACCTACAAAATGTTTTTAATCAAGGTTAAGCAAAAGCATCATGGTCTTAACTTCTGATGAGCCTTATATCATGGAGAACTATATATTTTTTTGTTAACTATGAGCATAAGCTTACTTGCATAATTTTAAAAAATAAATAAATATTAACCTATTACACATTGTAGAATTTAGGATTTAACCAGCACAGCTTCTGCAACTCTAGATCTCTATCCTTCAACATTTTAATAATAAAGTGCAAAACATGGCAAAGAAATAAGTCTTGAATGTTGCCAGTTCAAAGCAGAATGCCACTCACCTTGTGACTTTACATGAGCACATTTGAAAATCCCAGGAATTTCTCTCATTCATTTTTCATCTTCATAGAGCATCAGAGAATTAAATTCTGACATGGCTTGCATATACATACACTTACTTGTTAAATATTATTGGTCTGACAAATCAGTAATATATATGCATCATTAAAAATGTGGTCCTCAGAATCAGGAAATGTCACTACTGTAAATGAGTCGGCAGTGACAGAGGTGCCCACTATCAGTTCTCCCTCATGTCCAGTGCAGCTGGTAGCCCTTGGTCAACACTAAGCTCTCCAGGTCGTGATCCTCGGCTCTCTCCTTGAGTCGCTGCTCCTCCAGCAGACTCACCAAAGCATCCCTCTTTTCCACTACTCTCATCATCTCAGTGAAGATTTCCTGCTCTTCTGCCAGCTCCCATGAACTTTTTCTGGAATCTGCAAGGGATATGGCAATAGAGGCCTGATTCTCATACGGCGATGGAAGGACTGCTGATAAGATTCAGTGTTTCTGAAGCGTCAACCCAAGATGAGGGAAAGCAACAACTACATCAAGACTTAATCCATACTGCAAATCATATGGATTTATGCTACCATAAAACCAAATCAGAGGGGCAAGTTGTGAATGTTGTGATTTTAATTCCTTACAAATCAGAAGGGGCCAGTTATGCAATATTTAAAGAATGGTATTGTTTATTCAATGTTCAGTCAATGCAATATTTCATATTTCTGCCTACGTTTCCTACTGAAAGCACATGAATGAAATGTGACTTTGCAAACAAGAATGTACTCAAACCCTTTGAAAGTGCAGTCCTAAGTGTAATGCTTTAGCGTCAGTCAAAGCGCCCAGATGTAATAGCATAGGTGAAGCAGTTGTGGGTTTCTGAAAGAGACACCACACACTGGGAGATGCTCCTCAATACTGTTTCCATGGTTGTGGTTAAAAGGTCACTTCAGAGAAACATTTTTGTTGCTATTCCATATGATGCAAAGACAGAAAAATCAACACAGATTCCACAAAGTGCTTCTTTTTCTTTCCTCAAGGCCATTGTTCTTCTCATCTCACCATTTCAGCAGAGAATGCTTTCACATGTAATACTGCAACAGTCACAATTACTAACAATTGATGACATGTGGCCACCTTCTTTTGTCGTTAAAAGCATTTCTCAGATACAGTGCATGATGCACAGTTAACAAAGAATGTTTTCCTGGTCAGTACCTGTCCTGAATTCATGGACTGAGTCTTTTGAGGTCCCAGCACCAGTTAGCATTGTGTTTGCGGAATACTTACCATCAATGGCCATCCTTTGACGGAGCTTCTGTTGTAGCTGGCTCTGTGTGTCCTCCAGCTCAAGTTCCTGAGCACTGATTAGAAAGACAGACAGAAATGTGTAGCACATAGAGAAAAGTCAACAGAAGCCTCTCTATATTTATAAAATAGCTTCATATCCCTTGACCATTATACAACTATGCACAGCAATCACTGGACCCAATGACTCTTGGCTGAGATGGCTTCCCATACCATAAAATATGTTGTTTAACTGTTAGAAACAGACATTGTTGGCTGAAGGACTCCTTTAGTTTTTCCAAACATATACTAAACCATTCACTTACAAGATCATGAGCTCAGACTCGTAGCGCACCAGTTTGTTCTTCTCCAGGACAAGCTTGAACCAGGTCTGTAGGAGTTGAGGTTCATCCATAGATCCATCTTCTTAAACCAGGAAGAAAGGAAATTTAGGGTAAGGATGATGTAGAAATCTCACAAAACAGAAACAGTTTATGAAGGAATCAATAGACTGTTTTCAAACTTATGAGCCTGAACAGACCAGCTGCTGGCTAGCTGAACTGTTTTTGAACACCACTAACCCCTAAAAAGTGTTTCAATTATCTTGAGACCTTTCTTGTAAAATCTGTCCAGTTTATCGTGGCTGGGCCAAGCAGTTGCACAGAACCCTTTTAACACCAACTGCTTATGGTTTTTTATTTGCTGAGACACATAAAATGTTTCAAATAGGAGAAAATTACAGAAATAACAACACATGTCCAGAGATCCAAATACAGAAATGTGACAGAATTCATTACTTCAACATGGAGATCACATTTTTGTTGTATTCACAATCTCCAGTCATTGTTTTCCACCTACTCTTGTCCTTTTCCCATTTAGTTTGGGTTTATGAATAATAGTGGTTAACAAAGGCCCCATTCAATGTGTACCCCCTTAGTACTCCCCCTTAATGCAATTATCTGAACAAAGCCATGTAAACAGGACACACAATGGACACTGCCCTGCCTAAGGCTGTCATTAGAGAAGACATTCTCCATGCAGCTATTTACTAAAATCTTCTGCAAGGCCATGCTGTTGACTAAAAAGATCCCTGGCCCATGACAGTGTCTCTATGCAGCTAATGAAGGTACATTTTTCAGAGGAACCTTTACAGCAAGGTTTATATGGGCTTGAAAACAGAATGAGACATTCCTATTCAATACTGCCCTGAGAGGAATGATGTTCTTTTATCTGCAGAAGTTGAAGAAGAGAAATGATGTGGGCTGAAGTGTATTGCTCATGGCTTCGTATTTTCTATTACGTTGCTTTTTTAAATGTATTTTATTGCAAAATTTTATCTGCCAACATCAGTGCCTAATTGTGACCACAAAACTATCTATGCTTTTCACTATTTGGAAGGCCATGCAATTGTTCCAAGGTCATAAGGTGTGCTATGCATCAAAAAGACTTTCCTATGAAATGGAGTGAAATGTACGCATGCCAGCATAGTTTAACTGAAAATGAGGCACACACCATTTTGGAGGATGTATTTGCGAAACTAAAAGGTTTGCCTTTTTATTTTAGAGTGAATACTCTGTTTAATCAATGACTAGTATATATATCTTAGCCTGTGGTAACTTCACCCTTATTTATTCTATACAAAATGTCTATTTAAAATAATTAAAACAGAGAAGCAGGGTGGTCTGCCAAGGAAAAAAACAGCACACGTGGACTGCGGTAAGCCCTTGCAATAAATGCAGTAATTTGCTGTGACTTGCTTTGGTGACAGTAGAGTGCTTTTACCTCTCATTCCCTTGTTGATGCTATTAAATCATTCTCCAGGAATACAAAACCTACAGAAACAATGGGTGATGTGGGGGTGTAGCTCCCACTTGTAGCCCCTATGACCTCACTGCCTCAATCCCTTATCTCCTAGTCCTTTTTCCCTAGTCCATGCTGGTTCCCAAAAATAATCTCACCTTCTTGACATTCACAAAACCCACTGCTTACCACATCAAAAGTACATTGGGATAGAAGGTACCAACCATCCAAGATTACATCCTGCCACTGTCCTCACACATGTAAGTTGCAGTCTCTGAACAGAAAATATTAAAACCTGCACATCCATCATTAACAGTATAAGTACTTTGAACGGTCTAGCTGAGAATTTGGGTACACAAGGGCAATGCAGACCAGATATACAGATGAACCCACATCTATTCAGGCCTCAACAAGGAGCCAGGTAATTGAACAGACAGGGTAAAGAGGACCACAAGAGCAGAGGGACACACCACGACAGCAATGCAGAGAGTGACAGGCCCTGAAATGACTTATGGCAATGAGAACGGTCCTGTAGACAGGGGAGAGGATGTCATGTGACAGCTGGCCTGGGATAGCAGACGGCAACAGAGGCGATTTGTGTTTGTTTTGTGACTGTGTTTCAGAATAGGGGGATGGAGACTCTCACACCCCCACCCCACCCCACCCCATTTATGTACAGTGGCCTTGAGGGATTTGCATTAACTCACCTGTTTCACCCCGGAGCAACTTCTCCAAGACAACCCCTTTCTCCTCCAGTGCTCTCTGCTTCTCTTCCACCTCCTCCAGCTGCCTCTGGATCACCTGCACTCACAACACCAGCTAATTAGACCCAGTGGCCGTGTTTTCTCATCACTATGCAATCTTTCCTACAATTTACAGACTTCTATTCTGTTTTTAAAGTGATTCTCTCACCATTTTGTTTCATCCAATCCAGATTTACTCTTAGATAGTGGTACAGGAATGTAACAGTAATGCTAATGTGTATCTATTATTGAGTGGTTTTGCTGAGGCAGACGAGGTGATTCCTTTTCCTGTTATGTGAACTAGGATAGTGTGCGTTTCCTACCTGTGCTCTGTGGAGCCTCTTCAGCTGCTCCTGCCGAGCTTGCTGCTTCACAACCTTCTCCTGCCTCCTCCTCTGTCTTATACTGGAGCTATCCTGCTGATAGAGAGCAACCACACATCATGACCAGACTTCTGAAGCAACCCCTAGGGCAGCAGTAATGTCTAAAGCTACTAAAGCAGCTAAAACCGTGACACAATTCTGGTAGCAGCTGTGACATCAATCTTGGCCTATGACATCACCCTTGGGGCAGTCATGACATTACAAACATAGCGGTGGCACAGTCTTTGAGGCATTTATGACATTACATATAAAACAATCACAGCCCCTGGATGAATGTGACATGATATACAGAGTGGTTACACAGCGTCTTGGGGGAAATGAATGGGGAAAAGAGGAAGCAGTACAGCTTTGGAAAAAGTACATCCGATGCAAAAAAAAAAAAAAAAAAAAAAAAAAGAGCCCATACGGAACACCATTACTTTATTGTGCTTCCCTTCCAAGATTAGACTCTACCAGCACCTGACATGTCAATAATCTCACTATCACCCCACCAGACCAGTCCATTTCTCCCATCCAGATACACAGGGACACATTTTAATACCAGGTGTAAATGCATGAGGCAGTAATGTGGATAAAATCAATATCTGAATACAAGCCACATTAAATGATGTGTACATGTAGCCTTAAGGTCATTCTGAGGAAAAAAAAAAATCATGGCTCTAGTGATATTTACTTGGATACGGAATATATCATATATCATTCCAGTACATCATTTTTCTGTCCAATATTGTATAGTATGCCACATGTCTAAGAGATGGTATCCCATTTAAATAGTTGAAAAGGTATAAAATGAGTGAAATATACCGATATGTCTTGACATGTTTGCCAATACGGAATTTAATCTCTGTGTAAACTGGATATGACAAGGTCACCATGTGCCCTGTGATGGATTAATTGTTACTTCTAGTTTGTTGACTGTATGTTTGTTGTTTTCTTTGTTTGTGTGTGTGTGTGTGATTTTTCAGCCATTTTTACCTTTTGTTTAGGTGTGGCTTTCTCCTCTTCACTGGAGGAGCTGGAATCCTGCTGCTGTGGACTGGAGACTGTGGGTGAAGAGACACAGCAATCGCATGAAGAGGAGGCATGCTGAAGAATTCAGTTTACAATAAAGGGATATACGATAATTAGCACTAGCAGGTTAAAACAGCAATTATATCAGGCCCTTTTTCTATGACACCAGGAATACTTTTCTGATGCTTTATACAGTCAGTGGATGAATGACTGAATGAGTGAATCAAATGATATCCTTTCACTGTAAATAGTGGTTAAATTCCTCTAAGAATTTATGCTGACGAGAGTCAAAAAAGGATGATATCCTTAAAGACACAAAGAAGAGAAGTGGATAATGTTATCAGACTTAGACAGAAATTTTAAACAATCTTGAGGGTGATTTGAAAAGTCACGCATTTAACCTCATCCAAAAACAGACACACTCATTAAAACTGGGCAGCTGTGCTGCAGTTTCCTTCTTCAACAGTAAATAGTAAATCAGTGTCACTACATATATTCATAACAGCATTAACCAAGAGTAAGTCAGTCTCAGTCTTAGCTATACAGCAATTTTAGAAAAAATTCTTCCTGAAGGCAAAAACAACAAATTAAGCACTATTACACTGAACTGATTAAGGGCCATCTGTAACAATTTAAGCACTTAAAGGTTGAACTTGGGTGCATTTGGGGTGTGGCCAAAGCTACTTTTATTATTTTAATGGCACATTGTTTGGGCACAAACTCTGGCATGTGGTCAATAAAGGATGGATTTCTGATCTTAATTAGTCATGGGTGTGGTTTGGGTATAACAGTCAATAAACCGACCGGAGTATCATCTTCCATTTAAAAATCAACTGAGTTTGTAATTATTAATATAATTACTACTACTAATGTAACAGTGGGGTTTGCAACTTGTCAGATTACTGATATAACAGTGGAATTAGCAAATGGTGGAAGTGAGACATTCACTGCTGAAAAAACAGACCTGCTGGTGCATGTGGTGAAAGTGCATGAGCAGAGAATTCATGGGAACAACAGACTGCTCCCCAGAATGACGCAAGATTATACTCCCTTCCTGTGATGTAAAATGACCAAATAAATGCAATATTCGCTGGATCTTTTGAACTTTTTCCTCAGTCAAATCAAATCAATGCCTAGCAGGGTAAGCGTAACTCACATGGTCTCTTAATAATGTGGAAAAGTTGTTTAAAAAGAGTTCAGATATTTGATCTGTGAACTTTAGGGTTTTGACTGTAAAAAAACTCAAACTCATAAATATATTTAATCATCATGTGTTTAAATTGATTTGTATTGCCAAAAGTGATCAAATAATTATGACTAACCATGTAAATGGATAAAAACATCTTTGTATACACTAAATTTGTATTCATATTTGTACGCACCTCTTTGTGTATAAAAAAGCAGGGTGTACACGTGTTGTATATCCACCTATATAGGCCTGCATCACAACCCTAATATTATGCCCTTAAAATAACAATCAACAACAGCTACATGGCTTATGATGGTCTAAGCACAATCACTTATAATCACGTTCAACACAGCAATGCACCATCAATGCATCTGACCACACTTCATCTTAAGACCAGCATGCGCGATAAGCCGCAAGTTCATTTGCCATTTAAATAAGGGGGGGCGCTTGACAGTAAAATCACAACTGCATCAGACTGAAACAAACAATGACACTTGTGTTGTGCTTAATGTTGCATTGTACAGATTGCAAGATTGCAAAGGGTGTTCACAGAATGTTCTTTTCTTAAATGTTAAAAAAGTTATACAGATGGCATACAGAAAAACAGGCTGCTTATAACTTTTGATGTCTTTCATTTGCTTTTCAAAAGAAAAACGTAATTAGGTAGAACTTTCAGTTTTCTATGATTCCATTATCATGGAATTTATGACCTAACTAGAGAGATTACTTCTCATGCCCTATTTTGGCATGTCTCCTAGTTTGAGCACCTTAGTGGTCCATGTATAAAGCACAGGACTCTTGTTTCCAGGGTGACTGCAGCCAAATAAATTAGAGTATATGCACAATATAAAACACTAAAGACCTTAGTATGTAGTTTAAGAAATGCATTCTCACATGAAGATTTTTGAGCCATACATTTTGAATCTAAGGTTGTCTTTTTCAGCTACAGAAAAAATGTTAGTCTGGATGTCTTGGCAAATGAATAGACATTATTTACCCCTAGCACTGATTTCTAGAGTATGATGAGACACTCCACAAACACTGACATATAGGCCTCAGTGACAGGTGGACCCTAAACTCCCCCAGTCTCCTCCTACTAGGCCAGTCTCCAGGCATGGTACACTCTACCATGAACGTGTTTTCGTGTAAAAATAAGACACTTGCCAATTAGATTGGTCTAAATGCTTTTAAAATAGGTATCTGTTTGTTTAAAGTGCGTAAGCACAGACGCGTGCCACGTTTGAATGTCTTTTTGAAGCACACTCTGTGTCTCATAATTGAATTGGTGGTGGGGGCCAGTTATTGGATATATTACCCTTAGGTAACTTGGAGCATCTGGCACCTAAATTTTCATCCAGACATCTGGTCATTGTAAATAACTGGCGTCTGAAGGTCTGCTTAATAGCAAACAAAAAGAAAAGGCATCATTCAGACAAACAATTTGAGCACTGCTTGCCAGAGAACAAGCTCATATTTTACAGCAACACGCCACCAAGAAACTTCATTAGCATGCCATCAGAAGAAACAACACCTCTGGCCTTAGCGATTTGGTGTACCATCTTGTTGTAAAACTGAGGTGTTTTACAGGGTTCAGATAAACATGTGGCACTGGGACTGATGTAACCTTTTCACACTGGGGAGATAATAAGCGATAGCTCACTGAAATAGGCCGTTTGGCAGCTGCGACTGCGTTATCTTGCAAGTGAAATGCAAGGCCCAGCAAATTACATGACAAAGTCCAGGCCTTGACAGGCAGACAAAAAACCCTTTAATCATAAAACATCTTTTTCCTAAGATTTCATAAAACAGGGTATCAGACCTACAGTACATAATTAAATGTTTCAATCTTGACCATAACTTGCCACCTATACACCTTCACCAGTTACAGTAGAGATTTAAAACGCTAGCACCCAGGTCTCCTGCATAGAACATTAGAGTAATTCTTCATCTGTGCAAAGGGTGAAGTCACTCATTACCTTTATTTCAAGGGCACTGAGTTTAGCAAAGCATGACTGTCTGCAACTACATTTTGAAAAGGGGTAGTACATTTCTTTCCTGCAAATTTCAATGCTAGTGAGACTTTTTCTGCCACAGTAATTTCTGTGATGGTGAAGGAGCAGAGGAGCTGCTCCTCCCCTTTGGCTGTTCTCAATGTTTCCTGCTGTCAACAAAAGTTTTGGATAATTTCAGACCCAGGGACAATGGTAACCTCACCTTTATTATCAGGAAAATGTTGTAATTAGATAGACATTTTATTATGCTGTTAAAGAAAAGTTGCCACATTATGATGAGTTATTACTATATGAAATTGTTGTTAAGTTACTGGTTGCTAAAACCATTTTGATGTTTGTTGTCTCCTTATCTACCTGGTTACCAACCTAGCATGGTGGCCACACCCCTAACCATGCCACTTGAGCTTCACAGATTCATCAAATGTTGCAGAACCAATTAACATTTAACCACAACAGTGTAACATGTTATGATACCCTTTTGATTTACATTATTATTATATTGTTTTATTGTTATTTCATCTTTTACCAATATCAGTGAAGTCAGTGTGGTGTCAGGCATCATGGAAATCTCTAAGGAACAAAATACAGAAGTGATACTGCTACATTGACTTAATAAAACAAGATTTTGCAAAATAATTTGTAGTTCTAATCAGTCCAGATGTTATGAAGATGTTACACAAGTAGGGCTGAGAGGATCATTTAGAACTGTCTGCATAACACCATTTTTTTGTTATGGCAAACAAACTGCTGTACAGAAACAGCACACTTCCTACTGCGTAGGACCCAGCTGATCAGGATAATGGAGCATTAGACTCGCTAACAATATGGCTAACAGTATCAAAATATCTTCTCACAGTTCTGGAGGAAGATAACTATGATCAAACAGAAGAAATGCCTCATACTGAGGTTGTAATGATTTTTGAAGATGTAATCTTAAATCAAAAATGTGTAATTAAGATGAAAGTGCAGTGCTCTGTTCACCTGGGAATGTGTGGACAGCACACCAGAAATCACTGTTTTCAATGAGAGGGAAATGACTAATTACATTAATGCCAGTGGAACTTGCAGGTGTGAGTTTTGTAGGTTTTGCCTTCTAATGTAATGGCGAAAGTTGGATGTTGACTTCCTGAAAGCATACTGAATATACAAAAAGATGTACACCGTCATTTCATACCAGAATTTTGTAAAACTTATCTTTTGGCAGTAATCACGCAAATAATATTGAACGCAAATTATTTTATATAAAATTTATTGTAAGCGTGACTCTTCATGACCTCTTATGCAGCATCCACTTGTAACAGAGCCCAGCTGTTGGCTGTCAACCTTTCTATTTTGCTGTAGAATTTTCCATTTTGTCATCTTCTGTCAATGCACCAGATTTTACACCCTTGCCCATCCAAATGCACCATAATGAATAAATGTGACCAGTAAGTTAGTGAAGTTTGGGTATGTGTTAATGTAAAATGGCTTCTAGAGAGTCTGCGTAGAAATTTGTCTAGTTTAATGGTCTGCCATTTCTGATTGCATGTGTTATTGACCAGAGGTTCCAACCCTAGATGAGTACCACAAGATTGTGTTCACTGAAAAGAGTCTCCTCACATCATGAAAGCATCTTAAACTCTGAAGTCACTTCCTTCCTTCCTTATTTCACCTGATCTAGTCAACCTAGAAGGGTTAAAAAAACAATACTGATGACACCTCACCTTAGTCACATATCAGTCACTTTAAATGAAAAGAAGGAAAGAAAGAATGGGAAAGATGTCATTTTAAAGAGTATTCAATATGTCTTAGTACCTTTTTTTCGGAGGTCTGTAAGAATGCTCCAAACGTCCCTCTCCGGGGCATGCATCTTCTCCTTCTCTGCCTCGGATCTCTTCACCCTCATGGAGGAGAAAAAGTTCAGCTTCCTGGGAGGCAGGGCAGCAAGGTCATCTCTTGGAACCCCTGGGGGCCTTGAGCTCAATGACACCCCCTTCATGAGCTTGTGTAGGTCGCCCTCTAGCGTGCTGCCTAAGGGCCCAGGGGATGGGCTTGTGGAAGCAGAAGTGGAGGTTGAGGTCATCCCCTCGACCTCAGGACTCTTGTTTCCTGTGGGTGCTGAGGAAGGAGGAGGACTCTGGTGAGTGGATGTTCCAAACAAGGAGGTAAAGCTGAAAGAACCTTCAGAGAGGGGCCTAGTTTTGAACGGCCCCATCCCAGGGGCCCTATTCCTCCTGGGGACAGCCGTGGGGGCTGCTGGTCCCTGGAACCCTGAAAGACCTCCTCAGCGTATTCATCACTATTTGCAACGTGGACTGAGTGGGGGCTGGTGCCGGAGGTGGATCAACAGGATGTTCATCTTCAGGCTTCTTGTCATACTGAGGGTCTCTGGTTCTCCCTTCCGACTCTGACGACTCCTCCCTGAGAACACCTAATTCCCAGTCAAGTAGCTTCTCCTTCTCGGACAGCGAGAGGGTCAGCTTTTTCTTCCCCGTATTTTCAGTTTCCATGTACTCGCTGGTTGATGGCCCATGGTGATTGAGAAGGTCTGTTGGTGGTTCCGTGTGGGAGGAGCTTGGGGGAGGGGTGGTTTCAGGGGGGTTTTCCAGCTCTGCAGGGTTGTCTTGATGCAAATGACGGTTTTCAGAAGCAGGCATAAAGATCTGTGAAATCAAAACACAACAGCAATGTCCAACACTGTCCTAGCTATTTGATTTGCTCTTTGAACAAAATGGCCTTTACAGACTGGTGCAGTATGGAACAGACTGCTGCAAACACTTTACCAACACTAAAAGTATCTGAAAAGACAATGTAGACATGTTAAATTAGGTATTTTTTGAGACAAAGTACTGAAGTACAAAAGTAGCTTTAATCAGAGATCTCAAGAGTCAAAAGGAAGGTATAGATGTTAATTTTTGACTGACTGGTGAAAACCACCTCTCCACTGTAGCACACATCTGTAAGACAAATCATGTTTAATAAATTAGTCTGAACAAAGCTAATTTCCACTTTCAGCGATTTCCTTTTCTGACCACAGGAATTCCTTTTAATGTACAAACTCCTGCTTAAGTATCAGCTTTAACCTCTTCAAAATCAGAGTCCTCTTCTTCAGAGGTCTTAGAATGATTGCTCTTGTCAGTGGCTGTTGTCCTGGTGTCCTGAGTCTTCACCAGGACTAGAGGGAAAGCTGGGGCAAAGCAGAAAAAAAATTGTTAAAAGCGTGTAGTACAGACACAGTACATCTCTGTACTCTCTATGGAAAATTTGATAAATGGCACACTTGATAAATGGCCTTGCTTTATGTAAAAAGACATCTGGATATTTTTCTCACTGAGAAGACAACTGACCTGACCTAACAAAAGATTTTTTTTTTATTATAGAGAACACTATCTCCCTCTAGTGGAGCCATAAGGAAATTATTTTGGCCCACAGACATAATGCTTGATGGTATTTTGGTCTTTTCTTGCCTTAAATGGCTTGATCTGCTTCAGAGGCCTTCTGTCATTACTGAAATACAATGCTGACAGCAAACAAATTTTCCATACACTCCAAAACTGAAGCAGGACTGTGTCTACATTTAAAAAGCCATTTTTTCTTACCTCTTCTTCACAGTATACTAGAACTGATTTTAAGATGAAATTCTTGATGATAAAAATCACAAAGATTGAAATCACTTAGAACCTCAGCTTAAGTTTACTTGGTGAGATGAGACAGTCTGAATCAGACACAGAGAGAGGGTGAGAGACTGACAGTAAAACAAAAAAATAAATAAAAGTAAAACTCAACAGAGATGGAAGATGAAAGGTTTAGCATAGGGATAGTCAGCATCTGGACAGAGAGACAAGCCAGATGGACAGACAGACACAGGCAGCAGATTAGGGTATTAGCATTACTGGCTCTTATCTTCCTTCTCCAGCGGTTGTTCTTTTTCAGTAGGACCGGTCCTTCAGAGGTAGCACATTCTTGCGGTTGAGCTGTGGGAAGAGATTCAGGGCTAACTAAATAAAGTGATTGTGTCTACTTTTCTGTTTATAGCCCTCATGATACAAAAGGCCTTAGACATACCGGCAGTGGGAAAATAAAGAGCTGGTAAACAGATGAGTGGAGCAAGTAAATCACGAGTAAATGACAGACATGTTGAGCAGACCAGCTGTGCTATGGTGTTTTTACACTTGCACACTCATTTTGGCGGATCTGAAGTTTTTTTGTTGCAGTTCATTGGTGTTTTGAATCCAAGTCAGCCAGAGGGTGGCATCATAGGTCCAAAGTTTGGGAAACAGGAATAGTTTAGAGGCAACAAGAGGGAGAGTATAGGAAAGAGGCTGCTGAGCTGTAAAGCTCATCCACATACATACACTGCTGCACACACATTGACAAGCACCCATACAGTAACTCACACAGCTCATCCGATACACTATGATTACATGCACACAAACAAAAGCATACACACAAACATGTTTAAAGAATAGTTGTATTCTGATTCACTGATAGCCATTGCACCCTTCATTTAGAATAATGGCAATACAGAGATCATGGGAGCAAAGCAGGCTTAAAAAAAAAAAAAAAAAACTAAATTAAAATTGAAAAAATTATCATTAAAATTATCAGTCCTGGACTGATAAATGTGGGAGACAGAAATTTAATTGAATCAATTTTGATGGAGTTTTTCTCAGTTCCAGACTGCTTGATAAAGCCATTTTTAAACCCTACCTCATTGAGCCAACGATCAAACGACAGGTGTCTGCAGTTTGTTTAGGGAGCAGAAAAAGATATTGGCTTTTATTAATAAAATGCTAAATAAAAAAATCTGAGTCAAGTGACTTCACACATTTTGGCTCCATTCTAGGCATTAAATGAATGTCAAGTATGCTTGCTTGACCTCCTCCATCTGCATGTTGCACTAATAAAATCGACAGGAGCAGAAATCCTGTGCAGAAGAATGCAACAATAGACAGTTATGCATTCGGCAGCGGAGTTGATGTTCAAGGATGTTTTGTGAAGAAGCAGTCACTGGTAACTTAAAAAATAAATTGCCCCCACTTTTAAATAAATACAACTCAATGGTGCTAAAATGACTGCAGATTTAGTGTGGATGAAACCTCATTCCATTTGCAGCAACTTTCATTGTTTTGTCAAACTTTCATATTTCTCAAAAATATTGCAAGGTCTGTTTTTTAAAATGTTGTCTTAAGCACCATTAAATATTCCATCCATCCTTAATGAACTTCAGAATTAAGTGTGAGAAATGACTTTGCGGTAGCTGCAAAAGCAAAGGTAAAACTTAGACCAATACGGCTGCTGTTCTGTAACAGTATCTGCAATATAGCACAGTGTGCAACCAGTCCAGCTGCTAATGTTAATTTACAGATTTGACCCTGTCTGCCTCCTCCACATACATGTGTAGTAGCTGCTGAAGAGCAGAACTCCCAAATGCAGAACTTTTGAGCATCTGAACTTTTGAACCAGAGAGAAAGAGCAACTCCTTCAAAACTTCCCCTTGTGGGTGCTTAGAAAAACTCCCAACAGAATCCTGTTTGAAAATGGCCAAATCCTATGATCAGTCAACCTGTCCATAAAGCCCTTTTTGTAAAAGGCTGCCCACAAACTGTTATCATTGGGAAGCACAGAGTAGGGTGTGAGCACTCAGAGGTGCTGACAGAAAGATAAGGGATATTCACTGGGAGAATCAGAGACACTCTTTGAGGTCCCTTCCTAAGGATATGGCTATTGACTGTGCTTGGAGGAGTGTTTTCCAGGTATCCAAGACAACATTATTGTGTCTATGTATGTGTACGTGGGTGCTAATGGACACTCACCACTGGACTTTTTGTTAAGGGTTTCTTCTGTACAAGGCTTTAGTGACTGAAGTGAAGTGACCTCTGACTGCTCACATCCATCAGTGTCAGAGCTGCGGGGAACAGCACAAAGAAATGACATCAGTCAAGGACAGGAACAGGGTACGACTGTGCTTACATTCATGGAAAAAGCCCAAAGGCATGGATCTGTATTCACCTATACATTCACATACACACATAAGAACACAATCATACATACATGCAGTTTACTTCCTTCTTAAAAAAGAAAAAAGAAATCAATGCCAGCTGTTTACCACTCTTGTGGGACTGCCAACCACACTCAAGTCTTGCATTCTCACTGGTGACTATCCCAAAGGTCAAAGGGCTCTAATAACCTAATATCTGATGAATAAACATTGCACTTACTTCCTTTGGACATCAGGAAAGGTGGGGCTCTCTGCTTCCTGTGCTTGCTTGCTGTCCTTTGGTAACTCAGCCACCATGTTGGGATCTAACCAACCTTGCCGGGGAGCCACATCACACATTTCAGGGCTAGACTGGTTACTAAGGTGCTGGAAATAACCCCCTGCAAATCCACATTGAGAAATATGCCAAAGACTGCCAAATACTGTCAATTCACCTACCATAAACTATTAACAGATACTATTTGCTCTATATACTATTATGTCCAATTGTATGATTACCATCTGCTCGTCTATTAAAGTATGTAGCATGGAGTTCAACCACAGAATGTCAATATGACCTCTGGGGTCCAGAAAAACTCCATAGACATATATGCAATTCAGTGTCATATGTATTCACCAGAGACAAATCTACACTACCTTACAATATCAGAAATACAGGGGGCAGATAACATAATATGTGACTCCCATGTGATGGCTGCCCATAACATGACAAATCATCCACCATTTTAAATATTTGGGAGCAGAAAATGTGGCCTTGGCTATAAGTGGTAACTTATATCAGCTTTGTGAAGCTTATGATGTAGTGTTTTGTCCAGGATGGGCCACAAAGGTATAAATTCATGTCTGTAGTTCTTTGTGAGGCCATTGTAATGTTGAGCAACTAAACTGTTAAATACCCTTGTCAGTCATCTCTGACTTTGAACAACAGTTCATCTTTCCTAATGCAGCTTTTCCTTGTTCTGCATGTCTCTTTGTGATTTAATACTGTTCTGCTTATTGCATCAAATAATTTTACAGTTTCTTTGACTGACAGATCTGCAACTCTAAAACTGAATATTTTACTACACCTTTAATAAGCCCTGGCAATAAAATGAAATATATACATAGACTCTTTCATTGTGATTTAGTTCAAAATACAAGCAATTCTTCATGTGGTATTTCCATCATTTATCTATCACCTGTATTCAACATAATTAACATTCAATTAATTTGCTACCTGATTTTTGGGACTTTGGGACTGCCAGTTGCAGAGGGCTCTGATGTCATTGTTACACCCCATCTCCACACAGGGACACATATGGGTGAAGCACACACTCAAAGAGCCAGCACTCTTTACCATGCAAGCAAAACTACAAAATACACAGCATACAACAGTAGAAATAGCTGCTCTGGGCATTATATAGGCAATCCTGTGGTAATTCTGGCAAAATGATGCCCATCCTAAATCAGGATGAAAAGTGTCAGAACAGTGCCCCAATGTTGCGGACTTCCATTCATAGATGGCTAATGCTGATGAAAATATCTGCACAGTTAGGCTCAGCATGGTGTGAGTCTTCACTGACTAAGCCACTTGGGAGCCCAGGGCAAGGCAGTTAAGCAGACAAAAGGCAACATTAAACATAGAACAAGCTAATCATCTTGAAAATAGAAAAATGCCTAAGCTCTATGCTGTCAACGCATGGAACCCCAAATTTAAACAAGAGGAATCATCCAGAAATATTTTTAGTTGCCACTAAACCATAGAAGGATCCAGCTTTTACAGTGTGATGTAGTGTCAAAAATACACACACACACACACACACACACACACACACACACACACACACACACACACACACACACACACACACACACACACACACACACACACACACACTTAACAACAGACAAGTGGAGTTTGCAAGTGGAGAAAGAAAAGGGAAAAGAAAAAACCACACAAAATATGAATATTGTACTAACCCAGTGTGAGAAGAATTGTGGTGAGGCTTTTCAAATCATTGTACAACAGGTTCATCTTTCCAATGCTTATATATAACTTAATTACCTCTGTGAAAGTAGCAGCATTTAAAATTTGTGGCACTGATCCAATGCAGCCCTGTCTGGCTCAATCCTGCTAACAGTTCAGGGAGGTTGCTGGACTAGGAGTCTTTGTCCAGCAAAAACAAAAGGAACAAGTGAAAATAGTACAACAAAATGATGCTCTCAACTCAGAAACGCAAGGAATGGAGTTCAGTTTGAATCCTGATGGCTTTCTGGCTATTATGCTTCACCATTGAAAAAGCACAAATAACTTCTGCAATTTATTTGGCCTCTGGATGATTGAAACCATTTGTTTCCTAAATACCAGCTATATGCACAACAAAATGTACCATTAACAATTACCATACTTTGGCCTTGCCTTGTTAACAAGGGTAAGGAACTAAGGAACAATCTGAATCCTTAAAAGACCTCTTGTCCAAATGTATATACATTTCACCCTGAGGAAACATGGTTTATAATCTAGCCTGTACACTATATTGCTCTATTTTGTACAATGCAAAATGGCATGAGCTGCAATTTATCCTACTTTCTTTTTAGTCTGGTTATAATTTTCCTCCAGTTGACTATGCCAGTCTGTTTATGTGTCTGTTCAGAAATGCATATGGAAGAAGTTCAGAGTGGCATGCCCAGTTAAAACACGCTGGTTGAATTTTCAGCATACAGTGCTGAGTCACATTGCAGACATTGCAATAGTTACCCAAGAAAGGGCATTTCTTATGTCATTGTACAGCAGCAACTTCAATGTATGATTGGTCTCCTTCAGTTGGCCTGACTGGTGCAAGGTGCAGTTATACAGCATAATGGCACTACAGCTCAGCAAATGGAGTACAGGGTGATACCATGTAAGTCCTAGGCCATGCCTCTTGAACTGAGGGTGCATGTAACAATGCAATGAACATGCAGTTGTGATTGGGGATTCCAAATTTAAGAATGATAAAAAAAAGGACAAAGTTTATTTACAAAAGATTAAGAAAATGATATGAAAAATATCCTGCATTATTCATGTCTCACAAATTGTGCTAAGAAGGTGATGCAACAGAGAAAATTCAAGTGCGTGAGCAAGTTTTTATTTGCTCAAATGAAATGGCTGAAAAAAATTTTAATAGTACCAAACTGCACAGCAACTGCATGTATTCTACTAATAAACTGAAAACACAAAACCCTATAAATTTAACCCAGCACCAAGTAATACCCTTCTGTAACTTAACAGGAGGTTAAAATGTGCAAAAGTAATAATATATTTGGATGCCTTTGTATATGTGATGTGTGGAATACTGGGTATGATGCATCTTGCAATTCATATAAGTTATATCTGTGCAATAGTAAAATATCCAACAGCAATATAACAATTAATACTTTCTAACACATGTTTTCAATTTGTACTCTATTTTTGTATTTGCTCACAAGAGGACATAATGAAACCATGAGATTTCATTTAAGATAATAAAATCCATATCAACTGCTAACTGACAGATAAACAATTTTCTGTTTCTCAAAAAGAGAAACAGCAGTAAATCTTTCAGATGGTTTCAAAATTGCATTTCCAAAGAGCTTTCAGATATAAAGTGGCGGTGAGTTAACAGCTGCCTCTCTGAACCCTCCAGGCTTTGACTGTCAATTCGGAATGGGCATGTTTTTGGGGTGGTGGGTGGAGCATCCGGTGAGTAAATGTTATTCCGAACGCCGCCCTTGCCCACTGGAAGCAGCTGTAAAAACAGTTGATGGCGTCAGTCGAAGATGATTCCCCATGAATGTTCCCTGGTCTGTCCAGGAAACTGGATTTTTGGGGCTGTAGTGAAAGAGCAGGTTGAAATTACTCTGTCATTTGCTAAATAAATTTTGATAATGGGCGTTCTGAGCCTCAGCGGCTTGGGCATAATGAAAACCGTGCACAAAAAAGTCACTGGGAAGCTGCTTAGCTATGTAGTGTCTGCTTCTGATAAGGCCGCTTCTCTGTTCCTGTTTGCTTCCCAACAATAACAGAGATTGCTTTTCGCTGTAAAGAATCTCTCCTGTTTAGCCCAGGGAAATGATTCATCTCATATCTGCAATAATAGATGTTGGAGAGAGCGGCCAATGCTCCAACTGCTAAGAAATCAGCACAAAATGGCATGTGATGGAGCCATGTTGAATGTAGCATAAAGACCTTCATGTGTTTTGTTCATGTAGTCCAAGTAATACAGTTGTATAGTGGGTCACTTGTCATCCAGATGATGTGTCCCTGGACACAACATATTGTATAACACAGGGATTATAAAAAATGTAGAAAACATTCTCTGTGACATGCACGGTAAGAAAATATTACTTGCTAGGAGATGCATTCATCTAACTTCATAACCCTGAAAGTATAGTGCATTATTACATTGCAATGAAATGGTATGTGCCTTCTGTCTTATTTATTTTTTTTTGCATTTTTGCACTGTTTTTGCCCTCTTTTGTATCATCAGCCTGAGGTCAGCACCATGGTTTCAGAGGCACTTCATGACACCATACAAATGCATTTCCAAATACCTCCCAAAAAATTATTAATTCTTGTCAGTCTGGAGATTGTTACAAAGTGATTTCTAAGGCCCTGGATCTCCAAAGAACCACAATGAGAGCCATACTGTCCAAATGGAGAATTGGTACAACACACAGTAATCTCTCAAAGAGAAAGATTCAAAATTATCCAAGAAATCACATAGGATTCATAGAACATCATGCAGGGCTCTGCAAACCTCTCATCTCAGCTAAAGTCAGTGTTTCTGACACCATCATCAGACAGACACAAAAGGGGAAAATTTGATTCCTGTCAGAGAAGAAAGGCAGAAACTTCTCACTAAGGAGGATATGCATGTTCATCTTAATTTGTCTAAATAGCTCAAGAACAATGTTCTATGGACAGATGAGCTAATGGTAGAAGTTTCTAGGCGACGTGGGCCACTCAATGTCTGGTTAAAACCAAACAATGCATTTTACAGTAAGAACCCCACACCAGCAGCAAAGCATGTTGGGAGTATGGGGATGACTTACTGCATCTGGATGGGGATGACTTACCACATGGGCGTTGCAGCCATTTGGGACGTGGGGAACGCACTTTTTCTGGATCATCATCTAACCCAAACTACGCCCGCACAGCTGTCTTGCTAATGGTCCGTCTTGCTAATGGAACTTGCAGCGCCTGGTTGAGGGGCTGGACGCGCTAACAACTGAGCTAAAATCATAAAGTACTGCTCACTGGCTAGCGTGATTCTTGAAGTGTTACAGCTGTAGGCTACATATTTTTGCACTCGTATTTCTTCATTCAGAAAGGGCAGTTACTTTCTTTCCAAAACAATCGTAATACTTGTGCAATTCCTTGTTTGTGCAGATAGATTGAGACACATTTCATAACATGTCAGCTAGGCTAGTTATAGCATTCGTGTTTGTGTGGGTCAAGTATGCAAAGAGTCAGAGAACAGTGAGCTACTCACAGCTTTGTCCCCGCCACTTGCTTGATACACCCCTGGCTTACCATAATTGAAGGAACCATTCATTGTGCTACGTATCAGAGAATTCTACTGGAGAATGTTAAGCCATTCATCCATCCCTGAGCTGAAACTTCAATACTGCTGTGTCATGCAGCAAGCAAATGATCCAAAACACAAGTCTGCATCATAATAAATGAAGAATGAGAAATGTATTGTTCTAGAATAGGCAAGTAATGTAAAGTCCATTGTGATGTGGCAGGACCTGAAAAGAACAGTTCATTTTTGAAAATCCAAAAATGTCCTTGAACTGAAGCAGTTAAGCAAGTAAGTGTTGGGGCAAAATTCTTCCACGGCAGTGTGAAAAACTGATACTGCAGGACTTTTGTTACAGTCTTTGCTTATAAAGGCATAAAGGGGAGATACACTGGGGGAAAAAGTATCGCAATGTGTTCCTTTTCAGCTTATATTAAGTTTTGTTTGGAAGATTTTAATGGTTCTGTGGATTATAAGGTAAGTAATTACAGAAAAACAAGGAGGACCCCATGCCACATAACTCCAGGAAGTTGTCAGTAGGAAGGAAGTACAATTCCTAAGCAAGGTCAGAGATTGGCTTGTTGGAAAGTCATTGGGTGAGAGGAAGCTGCAGTTGGTCTGATGTAATTGGATGTACAGCATCTGACTACATGATGTATTCCAAACCTTTGAGGAGCAAAAAAAACAAAACCACTTTCTGTCCACTTTCATCTTTTCCAAGATGTAACAACAAATTGAAAGAGTCAATTTGCCTTGCTTACTTCATGAGAAAAGAACAGCTTTACTTCCTTACAGCAGGAAATGTGGTTTCACTGTGGGAATACTTTTAACCAGGAATTAGATGATTTCATGACTGTTAAAAGAATGAGGCACCAACAGAACCCTTCGCAGAGTGAGATGTCCCTGATGTAAGAGCCCCATTTGATACCAATAAAAGCTGTAAGCCTCATGAGAGACTCATCTGTTCCAGGATAGAAAGGGGGTGGGCAAGTATTCAATTGGGACTAACAGAGTTAGAGACAGAAAAAGTGTGTGCATCACTGACAGGCTTTCAAACACATAAGCGCAGGGAAACATTTTAGTCCAGAGGACTAGAAGAAAGGAGGCAGCGGGTCAATTAAAGGGGTCTAAGAGACCTGGGGCAGCTGTTCAGTCTGCCGGAGGGTCTATGAGACCTTGGGTTTGGGAACGGCCTGTGGGAAGCATCCAGCAGACTCAGACAGATGGAGGGAAAGCTCTTTTAGGCATTGTCTTACCGACTGTTAAATGCAGTGTGGCTGGGATACCATTTACAATTTAATTTCTAAGTAATGGAAGTATAATGTCTGAAATGTTATGCAAAGCTGGTTTCACCTTGTTGCATAAATGAGGAATACAAGCCAGTAAAATGCAAAAAGCTTTGCGCAGAGAAATTGAGAGGTCCTCAGACTAATGATTTAAGCACTGGGATGTAACATTTTTAACTATTAATGACATCACCACTGCATATGGCTGAACCACATAGCAAGCCAATTTATGGGCAGATTTTGTACCGCCTTACTAGGAATAATTTGACCTTTACTCTCAAAGTACCTTTAATCCTTTAAATACCTATATGTTTCAGATTTGTTATTCAAAACAAAAAGAGGAAGCAAGTGAGTAAAGTATTCAATTCATTTATTTTTAAACTTACATCTTTAAATATTATAAATAAAGCAAAACAGGTCATCAATGTGTTTTTAATGTGCAAAATACAGAGTTGAAGGTGAATTCTCATAAATACAGTTTTAAATTTACAGGACAAAATTCATCGTGATTTTGTAAAATTGTGCAAAATTAGGATCTTCAGAGGAGCAAAGACCCCAATTCTGTTTTAGGAGGAACAAGAGCTCTTGAATGGCTTTCAGAAAGGTAAGCAGCTTCTGCAATAGAGAATGACGGATAAGGACATACGGAAAGACATGGAAAAGGAAGATCGGTTACTTTCAGGTGGAGCAAAGAAAGCTCTACAAAGCAAAGAGCTTAGAGAGATGTTCTGATACTAAACGTGTGAGTGATGATGATCAAAAGCACATGACAGTGTTTTGGTTAGTGAGGTGAGCACTGCACTTGTTGCTAGCAGATGCAGCATTGAAAAAGTCTTCAAGTATGTGGTTGCAAACAACTTCACGTTGCATTGATATTTCATTGCAGTGGTAATGCTTTTCAGTCCCCTGTTTAGGACCATGACAAAAGTAATGCAGTGTGGTGTTAGACACCTTTTACAAGGCAGAGCAAAAAATACTGAATTCTTTCAGACACAAGACCATGCAGCATTCTCAACACAAAAATGTTAATAAGCGGTTAAAAGCCAATGCCACAATTGCAAAATGATGCATGTGACCACGTGACCATGCAGACTGTCACCTTCCTGCAGTCATGAGTCAGCCAATCAGAAGTTGCAGCGTTGGAAACTTGAAACAAGCTATAAGTGAACCGAGACAGAATGGAATAGAAAATGGAAAAAGATGGAGGGGCATCAAGAAAGAATTTTAGTTTTGTTAAAGTACATACCATAGAGTAAGGACAATGAATGGAAGTAGCTGTAGACATCAGAGAAACGATGTACAGCCGAGTTAAAAGCTGAAAGACTATAAAAACAACACAAACTGTCCATACCATCTTTGGTGTTTCAAAAATACTTAAAAGATAGGATGCTGCTGACAAAAGTCATGAATGGCACTTACATAATGTATCGTTTGCATAGAATTGCTTCATTCGCTACACAAGAAACTATTTCAACAATCATTGTCAAGTGTAAACTCAGCATGAAAACATGGGAACACACTTCTTTGTATTGTTCGTTTTTACTGAAATACAGTAGCAACTGTTTGTGCCTTCCATACTCTGGAATAAAATATTTTGATACACAATGTAAATCAAAGTGAGACCCACCTAATATACTTTACCAGAAACTGTCAATGTCATGACAGAAGTCACAAAAAGTAAAATAAACAAGACTGTCCTCCAGTGTCAAATAAACAACTTTCGGCACAATTCTTTGGTCAAAATATACATTTAAATATTTTATTCCTGTTTTTTAATTGAGTTTTTTGAAGTGAGAACTGTACTAAATTGTCTTTGGTAAGACTTCCTTTAGGTTTGTGATTGGATGAGTAATTTTTATTACAACAGACAAGTAAGGCATTTTGCAATGACTAATGTATATTGATCTACAATGATTTCATATTTTAACTTTATGCATCAACGTTGTTGCTGAACAAAATATGAAGGTATTTAGGTCCACTAATGTATCCTATTAGCGGAGGGTGGTAATGTGATGTGTTTTACCTTTCTTGCTGGAATGACATACTAATTCATATATAATATATATAGCACAACCTTGCTTGTGTTAATTATATATGATTTGTATATTTATTCCTATAATTCCAAGAAAATGTTTTAAATAAATGCCTTGGGAAAGTTGTCACTCCAAGCCTTGATTGTGCCCTCGTCATTATAACATTTGCAGCTATGAAAGATTAAGAAATATTAACACATTAACAAAAGAAATAGAAAATACAGTGATAAAACTTTCAAGATGAAGAAACCTTTCTAAGAAGCCTTGAATTCTTACCCATGCCCTGTAGTCTGCTGACTGGAAAATACTGAAAAAAGTACTATAATGTGTGATGCAAGTCACCATTAACTACCAACACTTGCTTATTTAATAATAAAAAAAATGCTGAATCATGCAAATCAAAAAGTAAAACCATAAACACTAAAAAGGAATACATATAAAATTGTACTGTTATGGTCACAGACAACTGTCTAAAGAGAAAAATGTGCACTTCCAAAATGTTAACACCTATGCAATGTAAATTCATGAAGGAGTATATAAAACAAGAATAAAACTGTTTGGCATTTCCACTGCACATATCTTGTAGGCAGACAAGATTGTGTGTGACAGTGTCAGTTTGGTTTTGTAAACTTAAGGAACCAGATCAGTTATTTGTGATCTGCGGTCACAACACCTCCACACTCCTCTGTCGCATCCAGCATTAAGACCAAGGTAAGGCAGCCCTAATTAAAGTGCTTTGAGTGAATCTTTTTGGTTACTTTAACGTTTTCAGAAAACAAAGGTGTAACCTGAGCAAAGCACAGAAAAAAAAGGACTGGAGCATGTCAAAACCATCTGTGCTAATGCTCAGCACAACTGCAAAATCAGGCAGTCGTGAAGAATTTACAATTCTGCCATAATCGCGAGTTCATAAATGCTGTAAACCACTGTCTGACTATGTGCATGACCTTTCGTGATGTTAAAAACCATGCATCTTTCTCTTCGAGACAAGTCAACAAAGTGGGTTATTTCAGTGCTTGTAAATGACTACCATAAACTTAAAGCTGAAGGACTTCTGTTTGTTCTAATACAAAGCTCCTTCAGACCATTAAACATTAACAAGGCTAGTCAGAACTGTTTTAAAGTCAAATCCAAGCATAATAAAAGGGTCTTAACTACACATTTTCATTATGTAAACTTGAGCCTTAACCATAAAGCACCTCCACACAATTAATAACAGTGGATTTAATGAGTGCAAATGACAGGGATGTTGTATCAGGTCTTTTGAGCCTCCAGCCTAGCCAGAGACTAAAAACTGAGCCAGAGACTGCAGGTTCCCCTGTCTGGGTTCTTTAAGAGAACTGAGAACCCAGGATCTCCTCCACCCACAGCTGCAGCTGCTGGAGGGAGAGGGAACCTGCCTCTGCATATATCTGGCCCAGGACCTCCTGCAGCACACAGAGCAGGGGCAGACCCAGGCTCGTCAGTTCATACAGGAAGGCGTAGTCCTCTGCATTGTCTCTGAGGTGGCAGCAGGCATCCTGCACCATGCCATGCACCCAATGAGACAGGCGGCGAGGCGTGTCACAGACTGCCCTGGTGGCGTGCAATGGCCAGCGCAGGCTCTTCCTAAGGAATGAACTCAGGGTACCTGGGGGCTGACTGGACAAGGTGCCTGTGGCCAAGTAAGCGGTGCTGCCATCAGGGGATGATGTTCGGGAACCCTCTGACACTCCTGATCCCTGGGCCTGCTGGGTAAAGATTATGCAGAAATGGACAGGCATGCTCAGGTCTCTAAAATGAAGCCCATAAAATTCTAAAGCAGTGAAGGGTGCTCAGCTTTGTAAAATTGTGGGGCACAGTTTACACACTTGGAGATCATTAAAATCATTGATTAAATGTTGTTTCACTTGGACATCCACTTCTGCAATATGGACTGTGTTGGGACCTTTAAACTTTACATGAGAACCATTGGACTAAAGTAAGGAACATTGAAGCATTTTGTGATTTAGAGAATGAAATGAGGAACTGGTGTACATTTCATCCTCAAAGGACAGGCCATCTCATCATGATATATTTTTCATTACATATATATTTTAGTATTGCTCGTGTAACTAATCAGCAGAAAGACATGCTTCAGAGTGAAGCATGTTTAAAAAGAAAGGATATATAATGAAGAAAAAAATTATTAACTGACAATAAGGAACAATAAGCATACATTCTACACTGAAGCTATTTCACATTTAATACTTTTAGAAAAATTAACTGTGATGTTGGGAAATGAAAATGTAAATCACTGATTATGACATTATCTCATCCATCAGGAGACACATTTTGTGCTCACTATCAGATTTTTTATTTTTGCTTATGCACAAGGAATTTCAACAATTAAAATATAAACAAAAAAAACAAAGTTTAGTGTTAGCTAGCTAACTCTCTCATCAAAGATTATTTGAAAACCATAATCAGCAAGCTAACTACCCAATTCAAAGAACTTACTCTTTATGCTGAATTCTACCTTTGCATTGTTCAAATATGAAAACACAGTTTCAGTTTAGCCTATGAAAAACATTTGCTGTAAAATACAAGACTCGGTGACTAACCCTTAAATAGTAGTGGAAACGCAACTTTCATTATGACGTGATTTCAGAAGCTGCGCTTACATGGCATTAATGAAAGACAGATCGGAGATTGGTGTTGCTGAAAAGTTCTGATTCAAGTAAAAATTCTGTCATTTCCCACAAAAACTTTAAACAGTAACTTGAAGTAACAAGAAATAATGTACATATACTTCAGAGAGAAATCAAAAGCTATTAATCAAGAAAAGTGCTGGGTAGAAGGACAAGTGGACTAGACAACTGAGGATACTTTAAAAGGAGGTAGCATAATTAACTACTGGAAAGTAACAGTACAATTCTGAAATTTATTAAATTTAAATTTATCACCTCACTATTAACCAAGGAAAACTCACTATAGAAATTTAGTTAGACTAGTTGCTCAATTACATGTAGCAACACTATTCCAGCACTAGTTTTTGATGAGGAATCTCATTGTGGTTTTCATTGTGGCCACTTCCAATGGCCCCTTGTGGACAAAATGTGTGGTAGTGAAGCAGGTGTCATCTATATTTGATTCACATTATTTTATCTTATTAATTTGTTTATCTTAACTGAATAAATCCATGGTGTCAATGTAATGTATGGCTGATAAGTAAACAAGTATATAGATACGTATGCACTGTTTATCTTTTGAGTAAATATTGTTTATTACCTTCTGTGGGTCCATAGTCCGACTCTTGAACTTCTGACTCCTCTTCCGTTGAGCGAAATGAAGCTTACAGTAAAATTTGCCTTTCAAGACATTGAAAACATCAGTCAGCGTTTGAACACTGAACAAAAAGGACAACACACGCCAATCTATTTTCTGTGCAATTTAAAATCTGTCACAAAAGTATTACAGCATAAAAAAATGTTTTTAAAAAAATGTATTCCATCATGAGGACTCATTTGCCACTGCTATGCGAGGAGAGAATTGTGAGACATGCGGCTGTGGCATACCTTGTTCAGAATCAAAGGCATGTCCACCCACACGCAGTGTGGAGCTGCAGGTATCACACCGGAAACACTCCCTGTGGAAGAAACGCCCCTCAGCGCTGAGCCTCTCCATCACATACACGCGTTTCTTGCAGAAGTGACACATGTCGCTGCCACCCAGGTTCTGAGGGAATTCTCTCCGGAAGGATCCCTTTAGGAAAGAGGAAAGGCCTGATGAAGATTCCAGCAGTTCGCTTCAGCCCTTAAGGAAACAATTATTATCAGAGAAACTAGACCTGCAACACATTGTGTTCACTTGGCCTGAATACTGGGAAAGGCAGATATCCCCACTGCTAGTAAAGGTTCAACTGCACTCAGAGCTGTGGAATAAATGGCCGTAAAAATGGCCACAGAAGAACACCATTATATGAATTTAAGACAAAAGAGCAGAGCTAACATGCTGGTACAAATTGCTATGACTAATGCCACAGCAATTAATTAATACAATGCAACCACAAGGGCATTGTAAATAGTATAAACCGCAGGAATACAATTTTGACTAATTGTTCAAATGTTTACTGTCATTCCAAATTGAATGTAGCCAAGCCGTTTCCCATGCTAATGGTTTTTGAAATTTACACAAAGCAATATTTTACACACTGGCTGAGGAAAAGAATCTTGACAAAGAACAACAGCATCCCCCTACACAAAGGACAAGAGTCCAGTATCAGCACACTGCATGCTGCTCACGCATTCTTGGGGACTTGTGGGAAGAATACAGCAAGGGAATAGCATATGGATCCCATAGGCCTCATTTTCAAACCAGTCAAGCTCACAAATCTGTTTCTCAGAAGCACACTAAGTGAACATACTCAACTGATGTTTAAGCTCAGCCTGCAGAACAGCAAGTAAGTTCAAGAAAACATTCCAGGCAAAGTTAACCGGCTTGCATCTAGCAATCCAGGCATTGAAGCCTAGCATATTATATTTTTAGTTAGCTACTTCATCATGTCCAAACTGCTTTTAATGTCTTGATGCAAGAACTGTATGTAATGTTTACCAGACCAGAGCTTGAGCATTTTCCTGTCTCTAGAGATGGCTTCCCCTGTAGAAAGAGATAAACACCATCCGCATGACAATACCAAGGTCACCAGGCTTCAGCTTCAGGACTAATAGACACTGAGGGACATTGTTCCTCACCACAAGTGGAGTCACACTAAAATTCTTCCCCAAGGGTCATTCAGCATAATTCCCCTTACTAGCTCAAAGTAGAAAAAACATTACTTGCTGCTAATGGATTCATCCAGGATCCAAAAGGATAATTCTTAAACTGACATTACATTAAAAAATAAACTGGTAACTACAAGTGTGGCTTTACTCCTGCAGTGTGGTAGACCCAACTACAGAACTTAGAAAAATGGTACACACACACACATGGAATTCATCAACCAATCTGCCCCATGCATTGCCAGGGCTGCTTACCAGTGTAGAAGACAAGCATGAGGCTTTGGGCCTGTGATCATTTTCATAGAGGGTGACAAGTGTTTCAGCCATTGCTCCTATGACCAATGACACCTTTCCCACAGTTCTCTGACAGTCAGAGGAAGAAACAGGAAGAGACAGAAAGGAAAACTGAGAATGAGAAGAACAAAAGAGAGCAGTTTCTTCTGGAGAAAGGCAAGTCAAGGCAAAGAAAGCAAGGTTAAGGGTTCACAATGCAAACAGGAGCGAGCTACACACTCAGGCATGCAACAGTGTACAGCACTCTTCTGTACTGCCCAACTACAGTGGTATTAGTATTAGATGCCAATTAGCTCCCTGTGTTTATGAAATGGCAAGAACACTAGGAGCCTCTTTCCGTTTGCAAGAACTCAAAATGATATCGTTCTGTTTTCTCCACTGGGTCATCCCATATCTAAGAGGAGCTAAGGGGTGGAGCAGGAGCAGCCTGTCCCACAAACTGCAAGCATAAACAAATAGTGTTATTCAAATATATCGTGCAAGACTTGTGATTTTAGCACAGAAGGCTCTGTTTGGCCAAGAACAACATCTGCCTCTGGCATGCTAGATGAGCTCTGCTTATTCTGTTGGAGGTGGAAAGCTAAAAAAAGAGCTATGCTTACTGAATGAGTGAAAAGGATTGAAGGCAAAAAACTAGGCAATACATGCAGGCCATTGGGCTAGTAATGGAATACCTGATGGGAGGAGTATTGTTTGGACTGAGATTCAGAGTCAGAGCTTTCAGTATGCTTTTGACAGTTCAGATATGATGTTGCAACGCCATTGCACTGGAACCAGAAAAAGCAATCTCAAAATTCTAGTCAAAAATCATTATCCTTCATTTTTAGCAAAAACTACCAACTACCAACACTGCATCACGTAAACCTGTATTTTTATTCCAAGAAAAATTAGCTTGATAATAACAGCAAGTAGCTCTTAGTCTCCTAACTAAACTTCAGGAGATAGCAGGAGGAACCACCACATTACCAAGCTGTACAGCAGGGCAACATATAAAAGACAGAATTTCCAGTCCATTTAAAAACAAGTGTACAGTGTATAGAAAGCATGGTTTCATAAATAGTGATGGATTGAGTGACTTTACAGGAGGCACTCACCAAACGTGCCTTTCTCAACTGCTCATGTGGGTTGTCATTCTTAGGATGCATACCTTGCTCCTTAGTTTCATTTTTCATCGTCTTAGCCAATGGCAGGGGAAAGAAGAGAGGTCAGTTCACCGAGATAAAAGTAGTAATACAAAAAGGGCAATAAGATGGAGTCACATCAAAGCATGACTCCTTTGATTGAAATAGTGTCTTAATATAGAGTCTCAATGAATGGTCACGTTAGAGGTCATTTCGTTTGATTAGGCCATGCTGTGACACCGTTAAGCATGAATGAAGACTGAAACAGGCGAAGATGTGCAGATGGTGGCCGTCCAGTTTTTACCTGCTGTTGACACAGAGGAGATGTGGCTGAAGCATGAGAGGGGAAGCAAATAGCAGCAGAGGACCCTGGGAGATGGAGGAATGGGGTGATTTTTGGCTTGGTGACAGGGGGACCAGGGACATGAAGATCAGTCTGTATGGAGCAGATGTATGGTGGTAGCATTTCAGAAATGCACCAATGACATGGTTCCGGAGAAAATGCGGACAATCGTGAAAGCCTTGCTTTGTGCTGGGATACTCAGTTAGAAGAGTGAGTGGTAACGGAAATGCACCAACAGCGCAATAGTTGATCTCAGTGGCTCTCTACTTTGACGTTACTACAGAATTTACTGATTAGTATCATCACAAACCATATTATGTGGTGAGAGTGGAGCCAAGCACACATTGGAGATGAAAGAGTTCTTACTTGATAAGACGGGAATGTTGGATGGAGCCCTAATTAGTACTAGTTTAGTTTGAAAGAGGAAAGTCTGCAAAATACTGAACCTGTACAACAGCCAATGAGGCTCTGGACCAAATGTGTGGACTTTTAGTCTTTTTTTCCACTGTCATCATAGACTGGATCAGATTCTTTGTGATCTTTTCTCCCATTCTGTTCATGGATCAGCCTATTAGCACTGCAGGTGCAAGTGCAAGTGTTACAAGTCAGCTTTGGGCAGCAAAGGACAGCTTTGCACTTCTGCCATTAGCATTGCCATAAAGAACAAGGAAACTGGAGATATACACAGGACAGTGAAAGCCAGACATGGCCATCAATGATCACAGCAAACAGCTAGGGATGGATGAAAGAAAGACGAAGGCCAGATTCTTTCTTTCAGGAAAAGCACAGCCTTTGAATGCATGCAGAATAAGTCCAAGTAGTTGTCTTGAGCTGAGCCTGACATGACATGTGAGGCCATGCACAATTGTGCTGATTGTGAGTCATGCAATGGACATGTAGTGCCAGGTCAGTCAGCTCTGACTCCAACTTATGCTAATATTGTTCCAGGTCTAGAGTGGATAAAGCTCAATAATGAAAAACTGCTTTCAATCCCCTGAGTTCTCTCATCATTTACCGCTACGATGATTGGACCACATTAGGGACAGGGAAAACAATTCAATTTAATTATCTCAGATAACAGAACGACCCAGCTGATGCTCCTAACATTAGTCTGCCATGATTATATTTTCACTATTAAATATGACCAGGCACCATGTAAAAAAAAAAAAAAAAAAAAAAACACTGAACACTGAACACTGTGTCCATATATGGCTTAAAAGAAAACTGATATGCTGTGAATGTTTATAGGGGCCAAGGCAATTATGGATTTATTCAAGCTAAAGTAGCATGATCACAACTGGTCTTATAAAAAGGTTACCACACTGCAAAAAGGCTAACATTCAGAGATAACATTGTGGGTTATCTGACTATATGGTTAGTCGTAATTAATGACAACGTGCAGGACTGGTGCTGAACGGGTCCATGCATGCAGCACAATGGCCCCCATGCAGGGATGTAGGGCTGAGTCAGATAGTCACCTGGGGTGGGGGGCTCTTGTACCCAGAGAACAGAGCACACAGGTGGACCGCCTTCTCTTTTATACTCTTTTTATGAAACTCTCTAGCATTTTGTGTCTGAGCTTTCTTCTGTAAGATGTCAAAGGCAAAAGAAAAATCAAATGTGAAAAGGCAGCGACATTTGGAAAACGGCTCAACTTCACCTTAGAAAGTGCACTGCAGGGCTGTTATTATATAGCGCACTCAATGTTATTCGGCAGTTTATTGTCTATTAAACCAGGGTTTATTTTTCCTTGGCAACAATGCATTTTTTTGTTTTGACGGTCTCCCTCAAGCCTGAGAAGCATTGCCAGGGTGTTGTGTGGGAAAAATGTTTTCTGTGTGAAGTAGTGTGTTCTATTCATCCTGTTTCACATGCCGGCAGATGACTGGGTCTGGCTGTGACACAGGTCCAGTTGGCTGAGGGGAGGAAACAGACCTGGTACATTTTGGGAAGGAGGAAGAGAGACTGCAGCACTGCAGCTGTGGAGCCTGTTAGAGATGTGTCTCCAAAGGCAACCTGGTAGGCAACTGAAATATGCCTCTTGCATATCTATACTCATTATGGTTTCTGTGCATCTATATATATGGTTATCCTAACAGTCAAAATTCTATGCAATAGACTATTAATGGCATGTAATTGTGTTATTCAGTATCCATTTACTGTTTTACTTATTTTATGTATTCATCATTTAGTTTAGATATTAAAAAATTAAGCATTCACTACATATTTTCTAGAAGTCGGACAAGATCCACAATAAATGTAGCTCTTCTAACTTACATGCCTGTTTCAATAAGGTTTAAAGAAGAGTGCGATATAAATAGTAAGTAGGGGTAATGTAGTGCACTCATGAAAGGAAAGGAAGGCGATAAGGAAAAAGAAAAGTAAGAGAGAGACATATAGAGGGAAGCTGATCACCTGGCTGATCTTCTCATCTATCCGCTGGAGGCGCTGAGACATTCCAGACATAGCCAGGACGGCAGAACGACAAGACGTGGGGATGTCTGGGTAATCTGTGCTGGCAGGGCTCACAGGCCGCGGTGGCATGCACATCTGATTGGCCTGCTGCGATTTCCTAGGAATGTTCTTTGGGCTTGGCGGGGGCAGAGCTGTGAGACCCACCGTGCATTTCATAACCATGTGAGACTGAAACCGGAAACACACAGCATGTGTGAGGGGGTGGCAGCCTTTATCTTGTTGAGGAGGGGTAGTGAAATGTGTTAGCGTCTGGAATTCCTGATTTATAAGCACTGTTTTTGAACCATATGTTAATTTATAATTTTCCAGGGGCTTTCCCCTCAGGGTCTGTGTAAGTTTTCACTCCAAGTATACAATGATGTTTTATATACACTGGCCATGCCTGTGCTAGTCTGCCTGTACCTGACTCTTGGGTGGAGGGGTGGAGGGGACTTGGTCCTTGGGTCGGGCAAAGCGGGGATTCTCAGTCATGTCAAGTGAAGGGGGCCTTGATGGCTTAGCATCATCTGTGTAAGACTCAGACTTTGGGTATTTGGAGTGATGGGCCAGAAAGAAAAAGGATGAAAAGTGTTAATAGGGAAGGAGAGAGAGAAAGCATATTCAGCAGAAAGAAATGAACATTCAATGCCAGACTCAAACATCAACACATGATTGTAGCCATATTGTTATTATGAAAAATATTGTAATATCAAGAAACTCTGGTATCATGTTCCCACCATTCTTGGCTAAAAAGGAAACCATTTGAAACAGTTATGGCAAGTTCACAAAAGGAGGCACACGCATGGCGCGTGTCAGTCTTCTCTAGGGAAGAGCATGACATGCCCTCTGTTCTCATGCCACCTCCAGTGGTGAAATAAACCAATCAAGGAGTTCATCTGGAAACAAAAACTCAACAAACCTAGAGGGGGGAGGGGGCACATAAGTTTTATAGTCTCATCATATAATTGATACTCTTATAAACTACTATTGTATTTTGCGTTTTCTCTGACAGGCCCTATAGCTGATCTTTGGTTCACCAGTCGGAAGTGCTGTTACAAATGAGAGAAAGCATTTACCCCTGGAAACACTGTTCCTGCTACAGGCAAGCACCACTCATCGTAATACCTCTTAAGTCGGGCCTTTCCCACACAAACATTTAACTGATGCACAGATCTTACAAGGAGGTTTCAATCAGCTCATCTTAGGGCATTTGTGCACTGAAACAGTAATCAACTGCTTCAGGCCTTTCTGTAGATGTCCAACAAAAAACAACACACACAAAAAAACATCCCAGCGACATAAAATGACATCAAATGACTAACATGTAGTTGTTTGATTTCCCACACAGCCAACAAAACCAGTCACTCAGTACCATGATCCATCATTGCAGCCTGCCTTGGAACTACAGAGAACAGTGATGTTTAGTATTGACAATGAATTTCAATATGTAATGCGAAACCATTTCCTAAGATGAAATCACAGTCTCCACAGGATCTTTGTGCATGGCGAAAAGTGTAGTCCTTAGATGTACAGTGAGGAGTAGGAGTAAGTCCAGGGGATTTACTAGAACTTTTGCCCACATACTTATACCACAAAGGGAGGCTTTCAGGGAGGATTATGGCTCTTGTGATGCTGGAGGACTGGATTTGAGGGTATTTATGGTTGCCATGAACAAGGGCAGGGCCATTGAGTGGCATCCTTCTCTAGCTTTTTCACTACAGATTATATCATGCGAAATAGTGTCGTCATCTTAGCTGTGCAAAGAACTGGATTATTTGCTAAAAGGAGTGGTGCCCTATTGTTGAGATAAATCTTTAATAATAATAATGTATAGTACCAAGCTATAAATCAAGACCAGCATAAAAAAATGTTGTCATCCATTCTCAAGAGTCTTTGGAATAAAGTTAGATGAAATCTAAGTTTCTGTCATTTGTTCAGCTTCTTAGAAAACATTATAGGCAATGCAGAATATTAAAACATTATTACATGTCTGGAATTAATTACAGTGATTTCATTGGACACATCCAAACGCTTATTTGTTCGCCTCATCATTCGGCCATATTTTTACACAGGGAGGTTCTGCTTCGAGTAATTGTAGAGAATGTGTAAAAATATGGTACTCACCAATTCTCATGTTACTCTGACATGCACTTCCTGAGAAAACTGACTCAAATTGCAGTTAAGGTTTTTGTCCGATCATGTTCCAGTTTGGTACGTATCTATGTCATACCACTGTCTTGACATATGCCAGGCCTGATAAAACGGTGACTGACCTCATTTTCATATATTGTCATTTATGGTAATGATTAACTTGCACATAGCACTCGTTTTTTTTTTTTTTTTTTTTTTATAGGACCTTTTCAAAGTTGTTTGGGACTGGAACAAACCAATTTTTATGTTAATCAGCGTCAAAATGCGAAGATGACTTTTGTAGTGCTCTTCAAAAATTTTAAATGGCAGAAAATCGACTGTTGCTGAGCTTTTCAGTCTAATTGGTTTTTTTGTTCATCTAGTGGAGACAGATCTGGCATTGTCGGTTCTGCGTTATTAGGACAAAGGATTCAAAAGTAGTGACTGGTCAAAGTATGGATGTTTGAGTGCTTGTTATTGTGCCCCCTCTGGATTTTTTAAATCAAAATTCCAGTAAGGGAGTCCCATTCGGTCTTCTGCCAGCTTGCCAAATACCATCAAAAGCAAGCAAGTTTTTCAGTGACTCAATTTTTCTGGAAAGTAGTGTATGGTTGAATAATAATCATAATACAAAAAAAAAAAAAAAAAAACTTAACCAAACCAATAAACTTGCACCCTAATAACCCTACCTGTCAGTACTGTTGAACAGATATTTTTCTGCTTGGTCATCTAGTATTGATATATTTTAAATGTATAGCTCCTTTCCATTATTTGTATATACAATTGACCTGGTATTATTGAAGTCATTCCATATCTACCCCCCCACAGTCAAAGTCACATTTTCTTATAGTTTGCATGGTGTTTGCACATGGAGGTATCAAACACACACTGCTACATTTTGCCTGAAATCAGTGCTGTAATATAAGGGTGAAAATTCTGCACTTTTGCAAAGATTTGAAACTGGTTGCCATTGGTTGGCTTAATTTGCATATCCATCCCCCATGACATGGTCTAGTGAGCTTGTATCAATGTTAATATGAGTTATAGCTGTTTCGTTCTGCATTTTTGTGCACTGGAACACAGTTGAAGTTTTGAGTGGTTGAGGGGGGTAAGGCAATCACCAGTAATATCAATCGGGACTATGGTTCAATGTACATAAGGAGGCATAATTTGACATCAAAACTGGAATAACCATATGGGACGTATACGCAGCACTGAACTTATATCAGAAAACATGGATCTTAAGGCCAAAAACTCAGGCAAAAATGAAGACCGCAAACATACAAGTAGGAAAACCACAATGAGAGGGAGAAAAAATAAATCCCAGTGGAGACACTCTTTCTACCATGGAGACTACCTATGCTTGGAAACACCAACATCACCATGGAGGTCATCCTCACCATGGACACCATTTGTCCTGAGGTAAGCTTCCATGGGGCAGTAGCACTGGTAGGTTCTGACCTGTCTGCGGAGGGTACAGCTGGGGGCGTTCTCCTCAAACTTGGCCAGCAGTTGAGTGGCCATGGACTTGACTTTGTTTTCTTTCTGCTCTCCACCCTCACTACCAGAGGGAGTGCTCTGACTGGAGAAGTTTGTCGCCTGTTCAGAAAAAAGACCAATTAGATTATAGAAATTGAAGTACAGAATTCAGTACAACAGAGTTCAAACAGCTGAGCCTATCTTATTTTATCTATTGGTAGATTTTGAATACATGCTACATTTCAAGTGTGCTGAGCATTATACGCTAAGATCGGGATATGACAAATAACGTTTTTTGTACCATGGAGGCCTGACAAAGTCCAATTTAGGGATGTGCAGAGGTCATTATCTGCATCTGCATCCGTTTAACCACAAAATTATCTGTTTCTGTATTCGGACACAAACCGGAATTGGGTGTGGTTTTAAAAGGAAGTTACTATTAATTACGTCTGTATAGGCTTTTCGTCTTTCATCTCTTTCTGGAGGCAACTGTCAGTCTTTTACAGCCTTAATTCCTCTATTTCCTTTTAATGAATGAAAATAATGTTGCTGTACTAAAGCCCTGTTTTCAATTGATTGAATTTGAAATATTCACAACTTCAATTTACTGTCATTGTAGCAGACTGAATAGTTACTATTGTTGCTGCCAAGTTCCTTAGAGCGCTATTAGTGATAATATTTTCTCCATGGATCACTCAGTACACTAGTGTTTTGGTCTCTATTAACAGTAGTTTAATTACACAATAGCTCTGATGGATAAGCTGCTTGCATACAGGGTTTTTGATTGCTTGTATCTGACTGGCATCAAGTCAATGTTTTATTTTGTACGACAAAACGAGATAACATTGTCTACTACGTGGCCATATTAGCAAAGTTGCATAGCTGATATAAATACAGACATTTAGTTCTTGGTATTCGGCTGACTAGCCTACCAGTAAAGATATATTTCTGCTTTGTTGATCTTTTGCTCATTAAAGGTATTACCTAAACCTTAAAATATGGTTTATTGTTAGGTGTCCTGATGGTGAAGAAACATTATTGTGAATACTGCTTTAATGTGAAAGTTGCAACAGGTAGCGCCGAAGCCTAGGCATCGTTAGCCCCAAGTCTGTCTTGCCATGTTAGGACAAAGTTTTTCCCTGCTTTGTACTTGCATTTGTCTGCTAAGAGTCAGCTGTTTTCAAGGACCTCTGTTCGGCAATCAGTCAGGTTTCTAGATGGCTTGAGAAGAACATTGAACTCGCAGCTATTTAAACTTCATCGGTCGTGAAGCTGTACTCCCAAATGCACATCTGAGGTAACTTGCGGTTTTGGGGTAGGCTAAAGACGCTACACTAGAACATTCTCAGCTCATGACACAATTTGGAGCACAAACTATGCCACCTTGGGAACATGCTGTCTTAAGACACTCATTCTATTCATAGCTTATAGCCACAAGCTGCATTTTTCACCTGTCACTGACAACAGTTAGTGCTGAAGCATGCTACAGTAATGGATGATCATAAAGGAGAAATGAGACTGAATCGAAGTTACTGCTCTCGCCTCGATTTGGGGCTGTTCACTGAGCAGATTGCTCGCATGGCAACAAGGAGGATCGCTATAAGTTGAAAATAATTTTAGAAAATATATATACAGTATATATTTCTTAATCTATAAAAGAATGTTCAGATAAGCATTAGTATACATTGACTCTTTAGAGTACCCAACCAAAATGAGGGAACATTATTAGTTTTGTAAACTACCATGTTAACCACCCTGTGCTTCTATTTTAAAGGCTGCAACACTGCACAGTGTGGAAAAGTCCCAAGGGGGGTGAATACTTATGCAAGGCACTGTATATGTTGATAGTTGAGGTCAACCAACCTCTTCCAAATAATTACAACCCTTTCTTCTTCTTTTGTTAGAGGAGTCATTGTCCTCCAACTTCTTGACATCCTGGATGGAAAGAATGAATGAATAATTAAATATTATAATAATTAAATGTTATCAGACATTTCCAAGTATTTCTCAGTGAGGATAGTTTCCCCCAACTGTGATATTCATTTGCTTTGTTTTTAAAAGGATCTGAGCCTTGGGTGCCTGAAAGAGTCAAAGATTCATTCAGGCAGGAGGTGTGAAACCTGCAACTGGGTGTTCAAGTCCCAGCCATACGATTGTTGGCTATGGCTAACGGTCTGCATTGGGCAGGCAACAATTGGCCCTACTTCACTGGGGAATGATGGAGTCTAAGCCTAGTTAACTTCATCAATTTTGTTTGCCAACTGTCTGCAAATGCACAAACCCACTACATGCTGTCTTTAGCATCCTCCAACACAGGGAGCCTATGAATGCTGTGTGGAAAGAAGCAAGGTGTTGTCGTCACTTGAATCTGAGGAGGTAAGTGTTGACTTCCTCCTCCTGAGTCAATGGGGGAGATTGACCCTGGAAGGCTAATTAGTCTGGCTGCGGTTAGAGTGGGAAAGTTTGGCAAAAACTTGGGGTAAAAAGAATAATAAAGGATCATCTTATGAACAGGTGATGATATTGTTCTAGAACACCCAATGCTTAGTTTAGATAGAATGACCTTGCTTCAGGCGGGAACTGCTATCAAGCATTTAATTATGTTTGGCAATATCAAATACAGCATTAAAACACTACAATCCTTTTATCTCGGCTATAGCTGTGCTGCACATCTTGTGATGTATGGAACAATCATGTATCTATTCTAAATAGAAAAAAACACAAAAGTAGCATGGGTGCAGTTCTCCCACTACTTTCAACTGCATGAGCAAGTTACAACCATAGCGTTTTGAAGAGCAATAGCATAGCCAGGCTTCCTTTTTCAAAAGGTGGCTTTGTTTAGGAAGTTCCCCTTTAAAAAAAAACACAGTCGGGAGGTTGCGGAAGGTGGATGTTACCTTGGGTATCCGTTTTCTTGGCAGTGTAAGGTTTGTCAAGTTGTAAACAGAGTTGGTTGACTTTGATGAATAGTCTTCATTGTTTTCATCAATTTCTCCCTGTGAACCTGTAATAAGGGATATTACTGTGAAAAAAAATCTGTTTTGATGTATACTTTTCCTAATTAACAATGTCAAACTAAACAATGCCCAAAATGTATTTAAATTGAGTCCAATGGGAAATAGAAATAAAAGATGTAGCCTGAGGAAAGACTCTGTGTTCTTCTAAATACATGCTTGGAAATATTAAATAACATTTTACTGGCAGAGTTCAAAACTGATAAGAAGGCATATAATCAAGACTTAGCACTATGTTATTAAGTCACCACTGCATGTCCTGAATTGCAAAAAAAGATTGTTTTCTTATTCTCTGTCTTCCTGGGTAATTTATATTCTCTCATGTGTTATATTGTGTGGCTGGTCATTCGTTCCTAATGTTTCAGCATTATTTGTGTGCTAACCTACATGCAAGAAAATACATATTCTTCATATTCAGGCTTCTGGGACTGCTGTTATACAACAGTAAAATGCTTCCAAAAGGCAGAGCAAAATCACTTAAGACACAATCTTAAGAAAGCTGGAAAAGGGTAATGGCATATTCTGCAACTGAAAAACAATGCAACAAGATTTTGCAGGATGTCTGAGATTTAAACAATCATGTCTCTTCTCCTCAGGAAACTAATCCTTAAATTATTTTTGACTTTGTACTCCGTGCTAACAGTCACCAAAACAACATAATAGTGAGTGAGGTAGGAACAGCGAGGCTTTAAGTACCCAAATGGGTGAGCCAGCAATGAGTTGTCAGCCACTCACTTGTATGAACCATTTAAAAGACTAGCTTTGCGTTTGTGCCATCCCACAATTAGCTCACAATTTGAACACATTATAGATCCACCTCGTTTGGATTCATAATAACTCACTAGGGGCATTAGTTATATAGTCATTGAATTTGTGCAATATACCAGTTTATAATTAACAGTTTTGCCAATAGGGTAAAGTATGGGTCTGCCGGAACTTTGCGCTGAAGTATGAATGAGCCAAAAAACAGGAACAAAAGTGAGAGAGAATAGCTGGAGGCAGAGGCATACCCAGAGCCAACCTACCTGTTACAGGTACAGGTGTGCCCCTGAACAACTCGTAGAACTTGGAGAGATACATGACCATGGTAAGCTTGTCTGGCTCACTGTCAGCAGCCATCTCATTCCCTGTGGTGATGGGCGAGATGCCAAACTCCCGTTCAGCAATGTCAAAGGCCATTTGGTTGTTCTTAGCGTAGTCTTCCTCGTTAAGTGAATCAAAGTCACTGTGGGCATAATCAAAGCAACAAAACTTCAAATCAGGGTAGGACAATGTTGCAGTAATGCTTGAATGTTATTTGCCTCACTCTGGTGCCACCTTTACCCATGTATCACTTCTGCTTCTCGCAGAAACATTATGAGAATGTTCTGTGTTGTTATACCAAATTTGTCACCTATCATTCACAGAATTACAGAACACCACTTCATCTTTGAGGAAGAATTATAGAAGATGGAAATGCTAACTAATGCTATCTCTGTTGCTACTTCAGGCTTGGGGCATTCAATTAGCAATAAAGGAACTAGCTATTTTATACAGTACTTTCCATTTCATGCCATCTTCCTATGATACAGAGAGGGAGAACAGATCTGGAAAAATCCACAGTAAGGTGTCAAGAGTTTTCAGGTGAGGTCACTGCACAATGTACAGAAAAACCTCTGCTCTGTGTGCTTTCACACACTGATGATTTGGGAGGATAAGACTGACAGGGCAGAACTGACAAAACACCCACATAACAAGGTAGTTACTCATCTGGACAAATAAAAATGCACTCGACAAGCTCCCAAGAGCCAAAGAAAACCATTGCGAAGCCTGTGCACAATACCCAAAATACTTTACATTTCTTCCATGACATGTACGTTTGACCAGTGCTTGTTTTATTTCTTTTATGTCTTTTCTCTCTCATTATCAACTGCACCAGACCAAGATATTCTACGGTGTAAAATCTGTAGAGACCAAAACTGAGTAAAACAGAGGATGAACTGTAATTATGCAAATGGGACAGAAGTTGTTTTCAAACCAGTGTGAATCAATCGAAGACAATCTGCTAGATTAAATCAAACACACTGCATATTTTATTCAATAAAACAAGACATGCACCTGCTTCCCAATCAACAATCACCACACATTTTATTCTGTACTTACTGCAAATAGCTGCACTGTGTGGCAGCTGACATTTTGGAACCTGCAGTTTAGGGATAAACTGCATTTGCACTAACTGCTTGTCATTCAATGTTTGAGTTTTATTGTGGACAGATTTTATGAGAGTTGAGAAAGAGCAGCAATATTTTATTGTACACCTATTCTTCCGACTCATGTGACAGCCGGCCCTTGCTTCTTTCAACATTGCAGGTGTACCACCAATCACTCACTGGCTATGTCATCGGAGGATTGCACAGTCAGCGTATGTTTGGTTTGTGCGCCTGCAGGCACCTGGCCAACCAGGAGTGGCCACTAGAGAGCAATGAGACAAAAACCTTGGACCAGCTTACACCCATGCTAGGCTGGGCCAATTCTTGCCTCGCCAATGCAGACCTTCAGCCATGGTTGGTAATGGCAAGGCTGGGATTTGAACACCCTACCACAGGGCTCCCAAACAAACATTTTACCCTGGGAGCCACTCGGAGGCCCTATTCATGCTTTACATATCATAATTGGCAAAAATAATCAATTACATTCTGATTTTCCTATTTTAATTCACGTTTATACATGTATGTGTAATGAGCAGGGTGTACCTGCACATTGTGTACCTGCCTATGTAGATGCACATCACTAGACACTGCACCCTTAAAATAGCAATAACAACTGCAAAATAACTTAAGATGTGGTTTTTGTTGCATGCAACACAGTACTGCACCTGACCACACCTCACCTCATGACCGATACGCCAAGATGGCGCACTGTATTAAAATGACAAATGCACAGGGTGGAAACTAGCAAAGACTTAATGCATGGTACTACATTGCACAGAATACAAGATGTAGCCCTCAGGAGTACTTTTTTGATGTGCAGCTCAATTTGTGATATGTTCAGCATATAGTAGGCTGGGCATTACATTTCTGGCAACACAAGAAAGCCCCAGTATCTGTTAGAGACCAGCTGTCATTGGAGACAGGTGTCTAGAATCCTCATTTACCATTACAGCACATTCTAAAGCTAACAGTACTGAAAATACCAGAGGGTATATAATGTATACTTCTGAACAGTCATGCAAGATGATATTTTAAATGGGATGACAAGAGGTGAAAAAGCAATTTTTTAAAAATACATCAGTGGTCTTATCGATCAAGATATACAGCATGGTAGCAGTATTGTGTGACCCTTATGATCAGAAATTGTGATTGGGGACTTGGGATATACACAGTGTTGTGCCTTACATGAGGTCAGCCCTGAAGTGATGGATGAGGGCACACAAGGCCAGGCCGCTCTTCCAGGAGCAGGTGAGGTCCGACACGTTCACATTCTTGTATCCCTCGGTTTGCTTCTGACACCAAGTCAGCAGCCTGCTGGGTCTGATTTCTGACTCTGCAGGGGGCGGATCCAACAGGAAGGCACAATGAGAACAGTAACACTGACATCACTCTATGAAATGAGGTCATTCGTTGCAGAATTGCTTTCAGAAAATAACACAGTGAAACCACTAAACATGAATGAGAGATAAAGAACTGGGTGCAAGCTTTTCCCCTCGCTTTTGTCAGGGCATGCCTGATCCAGCAGCGTGTACTGTGGCCAATATTACTGTTTGTGGAGGGTGTGCCATGCTATTGTTCTCCGATTCACCTGCAAGGTTTTTGGGCCAAATCCACAATGAGATTCAGTATCATATCACAAGGATAATGTTTCCAATATTAGCTTGCAACCATAGTCTCCTGACTAGCTAACATCTTTACTGTCTTAAAGAATGGTTTCTTTGAAGAAGTCTCCAGTTGAAAAAAAAATTACACAAACTTACAAAATATTATTATTAACATAGTGTTTGGAAATGTATTTTTCACAATCATACATTCAAACATGCTATTGTATAACTTAAACTCTGGCTTAAACAAGTCTATTCAGACATAAGCTATGCCCACGGACAACAGAAAAGAAGCAGTACAATAATCTTTTTTATCCACATGCACTGGGGATGGCACAAAAGCTAATCTGACGATCAATTCATGCTATAATTACATACATTTCAACAGTGTATAGTCACTGGTATTTCAAACAAAAACATATTCTACAGAAATACACATGGAATGACAAGATTACTATGCCATTCCCCTTGTAAAGCCACTGAGTACAGCCCCCTACAGTCATTAATCCACTTGGAAAAACAAACCTCTGATAGTGTCTAACTCACTGTGTGAAAGAAAGTATAACAAGCCAGCCGCCTCTATTAGGGAGCCGTAAAGTCTCTCTCGCTTAGGGTTAAGCCCCTCTCATTAGTTTGTGAGCATTCCTGAGGGGGTCGGATGTAGGGGGTGAGTTGTTGAGGATGGAATCCTGATTACAAAGTGAGAAGGCCAGCGAGGAGAATCATAGAGACAGCAACAGGCTTTTCTGAGTTTTTCTGAGGCTGAGAGCAGCACTAAATTTTGTGTCCATCGACCATATCGCTTAAGTATTTTCATCAACCCACATCTGAACAACCACAGGAATTCATCTGCAGATGAGGTAAGGGGCATGTTAGCCTCAAGCCTCAGCATGCAGACAGAGAGAGAGAGGGTGAGAGAGGGGCGAGAGAAATAGGGGCTAAGTGTCCAGACATGCTAAGCCTCAGTCACGTTGACTCACCACGCCGGGAGATATTAACTGGTCTGCGCACTGAGCTGGCTCTCTCAAGGGAGCAATGCTGGAGCTCCCCAGTAATATGGAGGTGGCGCACCTGTGGAGGGAGAGAGTGAAAGGCAGTGTGTGTGTGTGTGTGTGTGTGTGTGTGTGTGTGTGTGTGTGTGTGTGTGTGTGTGTGTGTGTGTGTGTGTGTGTGTGAGAGAGAGACAGAGAGAGAGAAAGAAAGAGAGCGAGAGAGAGTCAAAAGGGACACACCTAGACACACTACGGACACACTGGAACTGTTCATGTAAACAGGGACAGAACAAAACATGACAACCCAGTTTTTCTGTCTTCAATCAAAGATGTTGATGAACCAAGAGAATAGGCATAAAAGAAATGGTTAGAGGAAGCTATGTCCATGCCAATACAGGATATACATAGACATACATAACCATTAAAAATGGTATTCTTTGTGTCCAACAGGCTAGATCTTTATGTACTCACCTGGTGTGGCCTGACACAGTTAGAGTTGAGGTTGGGGTACCGGGTGCTTGGGTCTATGGTGTACTGCTCAAAGTTCTTGGTTATATTTTCTGGGGTTGTCTGAGGCAAAAGCCTATAAATGCTTTCTCTAGAGGCAGACAGACAATGAGCTGGTTATTCATTTATTATTTATTAACCTACCATTTAGCTTATTTGCATATATATTCTACGCAAAATCTTAAATAATATATCTCATTCCAGGAAACAGTCACACACAAAATCAGTAACACAATTTATTGACATAAAAACATAAGAGCTATAGATACATTTTAGATACTCTTTGCCTGCATCACATAGTATGATTATTATACAGGCAACCTAGATGCAGATACAATGCAATCAGGTCATTATGGCAACAATACCACCCCCATGCTAACCTCTCAGCCAGGATCTCCAGAGGGGTTCTGCCCTGCGCCCAGCTCCTCACCATCCATGCTGTGTCAAAGGCGGCTAGGAACCCACGTGCACACCCAGTGCCCATAGGCCAGAAGGGCTGTAAGGACAAAGAAAGTAAATGTAAGATCAGACCTAATGTGACCATCCTCATTGACCCCACCTAATATGATTTTCATCTTCTCTGAAACACTTTTAAGGCAAATGTGGCAGCCTATTCAGTTTCAGAGTACAAGTTTCTTGGGAATGTTTTACAGTACAGACTGTGGGACCTATGGGCAGATGCTATCAACATAACGGGGCAGCAATGCGTTGTTGCCTAAAAGCTTGTTTCTTTTTTTCCATCACAGCATGCTCAAGATGTTTTATGGGTATTTTATTGACAGTGCCCCAACCTTCTGTACAATTTGTTGCCTTGGAAATAGCCCAAATAGCTCAAAATAACAATCAGGAAAAATTTTACCATGGCCAGAAAATTGCAGGGCATTCATCTGGCCAGCCTGGAGAACACCTATGTTTTAAAAATTCTAAACACTCATGTCCTAAATAAAATTCTCTTTGATCTTTGGCACCCTCTCTTCACACAGTTTGAGCGGTTACATTCTGGCAGCAGGTTTCAGCTCCATGCCAACTCCAAAAACAGGTCAAAACTCTTATTACTCTAGCAATTAAAATTTTAAATAAAAGCATTTAGCACTGGCAATTTTACTTTTATTTGTCCCTTTTCTCTTGTCGCTCTGAGAGGCTTACCACCACTCTTTAATTTGCACTTGCTGGTGAATAAGGACCTTTCTGTTTCATATACTTTTATGGGCCTTTTAATATGTCCTAATCCTCCAATAGTATGTTTTTTACTGTGCTGTTTTGTACTGTACTTTTCTGTATTTATTGTATTGTATTGTGTTTTTACTGAAAGACAATTTTCCTATGGGACAATAAAGCTTCTGAACTGACCATACGCACTCACATGACCCTCTGACTTGATAATTGATCTTCTGAGACCAAAATGTCACCAGTCATTGAGTGACCCACAATGACAACACTCACTCACCAGACCCAAATTGACCAGCTGCACTATCCTTACCTTAAATGGCCACGCCCACAGACACAGTTTAATCTCTATATTGACCTAAGACCTAAGACCACCACATTCAAAAGATAATCAACTACACCATATCAGTTTCTGCAAAGACCATAACAACAGGCAAAGATCTGAAGACAAAATTCAAAGTCAAAAATCAGTCTTTTTTATATACAAAACACATAAGAAATAATGGAAATGATGAAATGGTTGTAAACTGATCTAGCTGAAGTTAAAGTTGCTTTCACACAAAAGAAGAGATCATTTATATTCATGTCACCGAACCCATCATGTGTCAGCATGTTAGGAATTCAGCTTTACGAATGCCTGAGCCCATATTATGAATACCTAAATGTTTAGGCTTTGTTTCTGGCAGTTGACAGGCTTAAATGACATATAGAGCCCCTGATCAAAGTAGAATATATCATTTTAATACCAGCCACTCTGGTGGTATTCTGGGTTATGATTAGGAGTTTGCCTTTGGAATCACTAAAATCTGTTTTCACTATTCACTCACAGGTAACTTATTACTGCCATGTCATTACAGATGAAATGCAACTATATCGCTCCTCAGGACCCGAAGAAACAGCGCAACTCGCTGAATTAAGGCTTTCCTAGGTGTCAACAAAAACCAGTTTCTGGTGCTTTAAAATACATAGAATGTCAAATATGTAAAAGAACATATGATTCATGATGAATATTCAGAGTATAAAATCAAAATGAATCGTTCATTGGCTTGTCCTCTTTCTCAGACAAGGTAGACCCCACAATGGGACAGATTTTTTCCCTGGCTTCCTATAATTTTGTACTTTGTGGGTCATGGTCCTGAGCAAGGTCATCCTGGTTACAAGCTCATGTTGTTGAGCCACAAATACTTCCACTGCTTTTAAACATTTTATGTTATACCGCCAATGTTGAGTATAGCAGTGATTTTAATGTTTTCAGTGATATTTGCTGAGATCAAATATTAATGGCTTAAAACCAAAAATGACAGTGAATCTGATCCAATCAAATCAGCTCCTCACCTCCAGGAGGCTGTCTCCCACAAGGGCCACCAGTAGCCGGTGGCCAAAGCGCTCCCGGACTAGGGCAGCGTTCTCTGAGGCATACATGGAGGTGAAGTCGAACATGGCCACATCTGGCTGGCCATAATGATTCATGGCAAAGTCCAGAGAGGGCAGCTGGTAGTTGGTGCCAAAGTCAGCAGCCTCCCGGGCATAGGAGAGCAAGGCCTCCTGGTTCACATTCTCACTGCTCAGGAGCATCTCCGTATCAATGTAGTCCTGGAGTCCCACAGAGAAGGTCAGAGTCAGTTAAAGGGTTAACAATTACCAGTGCCTTTTCAAGAAACTCCCATTCAACGTAGCTACTTGTATCTTAAAATCCAGATTAGTTTAGTGGCGGAAAAAAAATAAAATGACTTGATATGACATTGGCAGTTGTTTTTTGGGTTAACCACACAAAACAAATAATAATTTTTAATATGAGCAATTACACCACATATTGCTATATGTTGTTGACCTTATGTCTGCCCCTGTCCATTTTTAATAAATATTCATATGAACATATGAATTACTTCAATATTTTCCCATATTTTCCCCAGCAAAAATTACACAAAATTGCTCAAAAGAGAGATATTTTTGTGACTTGAATCCTAACAGCACTCAGTAAAAGTAGTGGTGATTTGAGTGTGTTATGTGAGTTATGTGAATGTCATTGCCTGTGTAAGGTTCCTCTCTCCTTGCTCCCAAAGCTCCAAAGCAGTCCTAATGAAGAATCCATGGCTTTCTGGAGATCCAAGAAAGGTAGTGTGTTCCTTAAATTCTAAGTTCCTTAATTTACTACACACCATGGTATTGCTACCAGTTACTGCAATCCATGTGGCTAAATGGTTCTTAAAAGAGCTTGTCCAAGAGAGTTAGACAGTTAGATTTTTGTTCTCACCTTAAATTCAGCAACCAATTTAGGCCCAGGAAACCAAGAGTTGTGAGTGAATCATGTAATCAACAGTTTTAATTGTTAAATGAAGTGCAGCGTAACGAAAAACAGTACACCCCGTGGCTCTTCAGGACAAGGGTTGATGATCCCTAATGCAGTTGGTCTTAAAAAGTTTCCTTGAGTTATTAGCCCAGAACAAATATTGGCTCTTTTTAATGGGAGCAAAAGCACCATCCAGCACAAAACCTTCAGTTAAAGGGAGTCTTATAAGCCACATGACAGAACCTATCACCACACGGCTTGGAACTTGTAATTTAGGAGATTAAATGTCTTAAATGGTATTCTACATTTTGTAAGAGGCCTCCACTGTCATTAGAGGTACAACTGAACTCTTGTCAAACCTGTTTCCTTCTACCTTTAAGTACTGTTTATGACATATCTGACAAATTAAAACAGTTTGGTTATTACAACACCATTCAACCTACAATCACACTATTACACGAGGCAAGGAATCACTAAACTGGCTGCACTAAAACCATTCTAAACATAGACATTAGTGTGTCTGAGAACATCATAAAGGAGAAGTCTGACACATCAGTTTATAATTATACCAAGAAAAATATTTCATACTTCCACTTTATTGCAGGATTCAGACATAATGCGTAATTTCCTTATACAAGAGAAATGTACTGCTGTCGTAACCTGAACATCATGGTAACAAATTATTTCATGTGAAAATGAATATAAAAATGTGTGTTAAAGAGCATAAAATCCTACAGACAAGCAGAAGCTCTCAAAGTATTGGCTTTCACCATTTCAAATGGGTCCCAAATGGGGACTGGTAGCAAAAATGAAGAGACATTTCTATTATATGTATAGCTACACAATCATGGTGGTTATTTTAATAACAACATTAATTCAATGTCCCCAGCACACCAGCTGAATTGGTACCTTTGCAAATAAAAAGTAAAGATGTATCATCCTGCTTGGTTTATATGCTGTAAATTACACACAGTTTTTCCTCGCTGTTGTTTATGTTTCTCTTAGAAAAATGTATTAAACCTTGCAGGCTTAGTGCAGCAGCACTCAGTGATTTTATGAATCAAACCATGACACGAGTCATAGGAATCTGGGAATGAAGTGACTAGAGTAAACAATGCAAGTTATGCAGTCTGGAGGCACATAATGTTTGTGAAATATGCACTCCTTTGGGTTATGTTTATGACAACCAGCCATTATCTCCTGTGTTTATGATGCCTGTATGTACAACCTGTCCAGCTGGTTCACTAGAATCAACACCAGAGGAAATTTCCTTTCCCAGCAGGTGATCTTTCTGCTGCATTACAGCATGGAGAATGTGGCATTTGATTTAAACAGTATTGGAGTATGCAGTTCTCAAGTCCTTAGTAAGGAGTTGGTTTATAGGTAATATTAATTCAGTAAAGAGGTGGTAGTTTGAACACTGTGAGGTTGGTTTTAACCTGCCTGTGGGTTAAAGGACGACTGAAACCCCAATGCTTACATGGATGATGACTCCCTTGTCAAGAAGACTCTGCTTCTTTGCAGTCATGACAAAGTAGTGAGTGTTGTCCTTGTAGTATACAATGTTCTCCAAATCGACTCCTAAAGGGAGAGAAAGAGGACCAATGACTTCCATTTCCCTCCTTTCAATTGTTGGCTCTCTCAAGTCAATCCAATTGAGTTTTACTGGCAGGAAATACATAACAGCATTGCCAAAGCATATACATGGCAAATATGAAATATTAATGAAATAAATATTGCTATGCCTAAATGAAAATAACAGTAGTTTGAATACTATGACAAACAAATACAGTAATAATAAAATGGTACAGTTAAGTAATTTTCTCTCCAGTATTTTTCCTCCTTTTTCTCACCCAAACTGTTTTAGTGTCTCACCACTAGAGACAGATGAGGCTAATAAACTTAACTGGACTTAACAAACTTCACCGGCTTCGCTCAGCAAGGCTGGGCTGGTTGTTGCCTATTAAAATGTTTGTTGTACAAATCCCTCTCATTAAGTCATCTGCTACATGCCTGAGATGTAAAGAACTTGAACTTTAAAAATGGTTTAAAAAAATATTAATTATTATAATTTACAGAATTTTGGAAAAAATGCGGAGCTTCATAGTGTGCCTGCAGAGTCACAATCAAGGCCCACCTGTCTCCTCCTTGAGATCATGAAAGAACTTCTGATTGAATATAAATGCCACACCACTGATCTCCTCCACCTTCGCCTCTGCGGTGGTGTTCCTGTTAATGAAGTTGGCCGTGATGGCAATGGCCAGTTTCCCACGGAACTCTTTTCTTCGGAATCCTGAGAGGAAAAGAGACCAAGATCTGAAGCCTCCTGCAGGGCAGTGGAATGCTTATTTGAAGAGAAATCTGTCACTCAGCATAAATCACAGGCAAGTTATTTTAAGGACAGGAGGAAAAGCCAGGGCTTTCTGGAAAGGTGAGGGGATTTATGTATCCAAATGAAGAGGGAAAACGATGTCAGGCTGGGTGTAAGTTGGGGAAAAAAACCTGCTGCTCCTTTGTAAATTTGATCTCTGTAAATCCTACTGGTCCCAATAGCTATGTGGCCTTTCCTGTAGAATACTGATATTGCCCTGGAGTGGAAATTCCAGCTCATGCATAAGGGTTGTGATATAACGTTTTCTCCTTATTATTTCAGACCTTTTTATTTTCTTTTGTGGACACTTTACAAGACTGATGAATTGTTTATTCACAAAGGTACTGTGATTTGTCTTTACAGAAAATACTTGACATTGTTGTCTTAGCAGCGCAGGAGCCCTTACTTAATGTTAGACTGACTGACTTACAGGGTAAAAGAAATGCTGGCGCATTTAGAGGAGCGATAGAGTTGGAATTCCACTGTGGAATTTTTGGAGATAGGAGGCAGGAACAGACTAGTTAAAACAAGTTATTAATCTATAAGAGCAGGGTCTCTGTTTTTATGTATATACTCCACAGCAACATGATAACGATGAGATAACTCTCTCAATATGGAAGCAAAAAATATTGCATTTACAGAAGTAGAGATAATATCCCACCTGTTTCCCACATAGGTGGTGGTGAGTTTTACAAATGTATTTTGCTTCAATTAATATTTATGAAATATTACTACACAGGCAGATTTCCATATTTTTGGCTTCTTACTGCTATTCTCAAAAGGCTGCACCCAATTTGATATTCCCTCATTGAAACATCCATGGGGAGTGCGTTCAACCACTTTTCAAAGGTTACCAAATTCTCGTGTCAGAGAGAGTTGAAAAAGAAATCATTCTGAGAGATGGCACAAAAATCTTTGTTGAAGTCTTCTTAATTCCAGAAGAAATTTCACTGGCCACTTCACTCTTTTGAAATGCCACTGCAGGACTTTTTCAATATTAGTTAGACATCGCATTGTCTATGGAAGTTCTCCTCCAACATCCCAGAAAAGCACAAGTGCAGTGGGACTGCTAATTTTCCATCTGCAGACATTTGTAATTACAGGACAGAAAAAAATCTTATTTTTAGAGGAAAAGAAATATGTTTAAAATAAGTCTCTGGCAGAATGGTAAAAACATGACAGATCTGAATATCTCAGATACACACATCAACGGTTGGGCTTAGTCCAGGTGATTACATACGGCCTGTGGTTTTCATTTTTTTTTTTTGGCAATCCATTTGCAAAGAGCAATGAAGCCTCAGGAAGGACATTGATGACATCATGTTGCAGAGTTTCCTAAATTATATATAAAAGGGAAATATAGGCCAGCCTGACTTCACGACTTCATAACTTTTTTAATGAGGATTTGGAAGACTGAAGTTCTTAAGACCTCTTTTGGCAGACTATAAAAAATACCTCCAAATACATGTTTTTTAATGAATCTGCTGGTATTATCTTGGAACTTGGATTGGTGGTGTAAAGTGGGCTGGCCAGAAGTTAGAAAGAACCTGTACACAATTCTCATTATAAGTTTAGAGAGGCGGAGGACACATACATGTGTTTTCATCCGCAGAAACAGTATGCGGTGTCTTTGATATTGTACCAGTAATCATGTCTTTTTCTGTATGTAATTTCTTAAACACTCTTCTGTTATTCCAGAGCATATGTTAAATACATGTTTGTGACTGGTTACAGTTTATAAGTATGTTCTGGACAAAAAATAAGGTATGCTTTAGACTTCTTCTCATAGCCCTATTTCTTACCTTCCAGTGTGTTTCTGCGTCCATCAGCCCCCACCACCACATCAAAGTCAAAGTCTGAGATGGGATGGTCAGCTGGCCTGATCTCGGCCCTCCATCCAGGCCCTGTAGCACAGAGAGAGGGCACTGATTGCTCAGCATAGGTACAGTCCAAATGTTGCTCAGAGTTCCAGGGTCAAATGTAAAAGCAACATGTGCAGAGCTACACAGCATGCTAAATATTTACAATGCTTAATAAATATTTACTCCAGAGAGACTGGATTTGTAATATCCATCAACAAGACCAAGGAAAGGGATTAACTGACCAATCCGAATAATATTCAACAAAGCGAAACAGTGTGGAGATGTATTGCTTCTCAGGCATATGCACTGATTGCTGCATGTTAGTGGAGATGTACTAGTTTAAGTTTCTCTCTCAAAGGAAAAAAAGGAAATGTTACTCTGTCTTCAAAAACAGGACCTTATGAACATATCCACTATCCCACCATGACCCAATCCTTTCAGACAGCCCAATTCACCCAGTATCCTGATTGTTACTTTCGGTTTTCTCTTAATAGCTACATTACATGTATGTAGGAGGACACAGATCAGACATCTATAACTATCTGCTCTCAACCTATTGTAACTACTTCCCAACATGTCTACATGAAGCAGTTGCTATGAACTGGGTACATAGGGTACAGGGTTTTCCAACCCTGAAATGAAATGTTGTGCCTGCCCAAGCACAGGAGGACAGAGACCCCTCGGTATTTTTAAGACACTGTCTCTATATATAGAGCCACTTCGCAAGTTTATAATCTTTAAAATACTCTTAGACATGCATGGGGAAATGGAAACCCTGTGAATAGCAGGCTAGGCTCCTGCAACATTATATGGCTGAAAAACAGCAGGTGAATACATTTTCCTTAAAGATATGGTGTGTCACTGTGCCAGAGGGGACAGATTTATGTTGCCATATTTAGGAGAGGCTCGGTCTGGCAACGTTCATAGTAAAGTGAGCACGCCAGGCACAGTGAACACGTTGCAGCTGACCTGCAGCCCCTGACTCCTATCATCAAGTGTTCATGAGAAAGAGAGAATCATCACTCCAGATAACTCGGCTCCGGGCCCAACCTCACAGTTATATACATGTTTCAAAGGACATCTTAAATAAGGGCCTTTGAACAGAGCAGTGGGACATGTTTTTAATTAAGTTACTTAAATTCAGCATTAAATCCCGTTCTCAGCAGTGATTTCATTTTGATTCGGAACAGAACAACTGCAATGCTGCCAAGTAATGACGTAGGAGTGATTGAAATAATCACTTGCAGCTAAATATGAATTTTTAGAAAGAACATCCCTTTAGACGTTTATGCATGAGATAAGCACAAAAACTGAAAACGATGTGTTGATGTTGCTGTTTACTGCTGGTTGCCAGGGATGGATTTAAACAGTGGGGAGACTGGAAGTTCTGTTTCATGCTTTGACATCAGCTTGTGAACCTACTGCAATGGTGACACAAAGCAGACAAGAATATTAACAGTGGAGGTGGAAAATTACCAATTCATTAATCTTCTCTACAGTCTTGACAGCTACAGTAACAAAATAAGTATAAAGGCATTGATATTCTCTAAGGAGTGCATGATACAAATGGCTGATATCTGAATGACAGAAACAACAGCATATACAATAATTGTATGCAATACTATACAATTTATATTATATTGTGACTCCCATCTGCTGAATCTAACATTGAATCACTTGGCTTAGATAGCTGCAGGTCTATGTAGTAGAGGCAACAATTTTTTATCCCCAGTTTTTAATTTTAACCTATTTTTGAAGGCACAGACATGCATACTTCATCCTCTGAAGCATGCCTTGCCAACTACCACTAGTTTTCATTCTGCCATCCATCAGTTGAGCTGTGCAGTCATTGCACAAACGGCGTACATGACTCGTAATTTTTTTTTTTTTATACGTCATTAATTTTTTTCCCTACTTGTTATACCAACCCAAACTGAGTGGACCTTGCTGATTTTCTGTGAGCAACCACTCTTGTCAGTCTCAAGAGGCGAGAGCCAGAGACATGTTACTCCTCAGATTCATGTGATGACTATCTTGCTTCTTACCACACAACGGATGCATCACCAATGACATATTTCCCACATTAGAAGAGTATGAGATCAGCATACTCTCAGTTTGTGCATCTTCAAGTGTTAAATCTACACAGGAATGGCTGCGAGAGAGCAATGACATCAATGTGATTTGAAAATCCAGCTGAAGGGCTCCATTTGCTCTCAGAATGAGCCTTTTCAAAATACCATGGGCCACTCAGAGGTCAATCATATGACTTCTTCCGCAAAGAGCTATTATCTAGTGGTAAGGACTAAATTTAAGCCCTTAAGCAAGTAGGCAATTACCTTCGTTTTCCTGGTCTTCCGGGGGCTCCAGGATCTTGACGAACTCAACATTTACATGGATTTCCACGGCCACAATTAGGGCAATCTTCAATAGCATGAGCTGGAGTTGACGAATACCTGCCAGAAAACCACATTCAAAGATGTGTCAAAGTGCTGCACCTCTCCACTAACCCTGAGCGCAGTCAATGCCCACAATTTGGACAAGAGTGTGCTTGAACTCTGACTGCTGTGGAGTTGTGATGTGTTATGTACCCCAGAGCAGCAAAATGTAAAATAAGTATCAACAATTCTTTACAATCTTGACATCTCAGCCCAGTAAATAGGCAGGCAGTGAGTGGCCCTTAAGAAGAGAAACATTTCTGGCAGTAGGTTTGCCCACTGACAATAACCTGAATTTACAACCGTGCAAATACTGGGAATTTGAACAGAGGATGACTTAGGCTTGAAAAGAGACAAATCAGAACATGCATTAACATTCCATTAGTCTGAGCTCAGGATCAGCACCTTATGTCTATGTCAATGTGAACGACTGAATATGTACATTGGCAAGTATTCTAATATGACTATCCCACTTACATTCATCGCAGTTTCTCAATAATGTACTGTGCTTTTTGTAGTAGAGGTTTAAGTGTGTATTAAATTGATTGATGGGAAGTATGTTTACATCACATTCAAGCGATTAGATACCTTTTCTCCCTAAAACATCTTGCCTGTCCCATGCTGTTTGATTTTTGTCACACTGTGATTTAAAAATGAAGCACTGTCCCAGTGTTTTTCTACTTCTGGCTTTGTGGAATTAGTATTATCCAGCACACTTCTAAAATAAGTAAATCAAACAGCATTCATTCCTCAAGAGACAGCTCTGAGAATAGAACTTCACAGCGACAATGTAATACTCAGCTTGAACCAGATGCATCAGTCTAATAATCAACAACAGGAAATATTATGATCTTCTGACAAAAAAACATGCAGTAACATTAATGTTTTTGTGTTCTGAAACAGTTGGGCTGGCCTTCTTTCCTTTGTGGGGAGTGACTAATAATTCAGACCTTCTTTATCTCTGCACAGCTGGATTGGCAGCCGATGACTGATTGCGGTATGAGGGATTTGTAGGGGATGTGTGTAACTATGGATATGGTGGGGAACGGGCACTCACTGATGTGGTCTATGGCTCCAGCACAGAACTTTCCATAGAACTTCTTGGCACCCAGGCCCCTAAGGTCATGGATTGTGTAGGGCCAAAGGTGCAGCACATTGTTCCTGGAGAAGGTGTCCCTCTTCTCGATCACCACCACCTTGGCCCCCAGGAGGGCCAGCTCAATAGCTGTCCGCAGGCCACAGGGGCCACCTCCAATGATCAAGCACTATGGGAAGGGGAAACAGAGGGCCCCACTGTCAGTACATGGGCCAGAAGCCAGAAAATAGTATTTGGTAAAACAGGAACCTAAAGCAAAACCCACCGTGATCATGACATATGTATCAGATTTGTTTTTACAGATACATTTATTTATTTTGACCAAGAAGAATTTAAATCATTCATGTTCATTTTATTTGAAAAATGAGTGATGTTTCAGTTATATATAATTAGCATATGAATACTTGTTGAAAATGAATAAAATATTCTGAACATTATAAAAATGTTACATGTTTTCCATGCCTTACAATCATCAGGGGATTTTACCATCAAATGTATATGTAACATGCTTGTCACCTTTTCTCAGACCATGAGAAGTATTTTTTGAAAAATATGTTCCAAGAATGTTTGGATAACCTTTTTAACATAATGCAATGTTCCTCAACATTCTAAAACATTTAGAGAAGTAGTCCAACCAAAGACTCACAATTCTGATAAAAGAACAATAGATTCACTACAAGCATCAGCATCTGAATATGAATGATGAGGAGATAAATTAATTCTGTTCATGGATCTTACTATTGCTGTGTGCTGTGGAATAATCAAACCAAAAAAGGTACTCTAGAGCATGATGGCCTCACCCTTAGTCATTACAGCCCCGACTCATCATAGACGTTATTGGAACATTTTGATTACTCAAATATGTATGAAGTCATCTCTGGCTACCTAACTTGTCTGAGAATGTATGAGGTTGGCATGACCTGATTTATCTTTTTTGTGGTGGTGATGTTTGTTCTTTGAATGGATCTTAAGCAGTACCTACAAGGGCATCACGTCACTCTCAAACCATTCCACCCTGCTGTGGCACACAAGTTGGCTACCTTCCCCTAGCTAATACCCTGTTTACCAGTGGTCTGCTAACAACCATCTGAGGATCTCTGATCCATATTTTTAATACTAACTGGCTCCATTTCACTTTCCAACCAATCACTACACCCTGAAAAAACCTGTATATATTATTTCAGATACATGGTTTCATTTCCTTCCTTTGATCACAGTTTTTTGGCAACAACATCAGATACATGAAGGGGTATGCCAAACAGATTTGAAAATGAAAGACAGGTCTAGGTGGGGCCTGCTGCCCACCCGTACCTTGGGACCCACCACTGTCACATTGCTGGCTGGGCTTATTGGGGTAGAGGAGTTTCCCAGGAGGCAGGTCTTAGGACAATATTGTGATATGGTAGAGTTTCAGAGTTCCCAGACCATGGCCCTTGTGGTGTTTGTGTAGCACCACATGAATCCTGTTCTTTGGAGTGGACCGCACATGAGTAAGAGCTATCTCTGGGCACTGTTTATTCAGTTCTTCACGTTCACCATTCTGATCGAACCATAAAAGGCCAGCAGCAGACAAGCACATGAATAAAAAAAAAAAAGAGTTTTGGTCATTCTTTTCTCATGAGCAATTCTCACTGCACATTATCCATTCAGAGAAGAAACTTCAGAAGTCTTGGCAGTTCAAGGCATGCTTCCTCCTTGTCACTCTCCCTGGGATTTCAAATTGGTGACATTTTTGATACAGCATATCTGACCCATATATATTTTTTTATCATGTTGAAAAATTGAGGAGGAGAAACATTTTCTTGCAACTGGTGGAGATAGACACACCGGCAGATCAGGTGTGCTGAGAAATGCCTATTCAAACTCACTCCTTTACAGTTAGAAGATAATAGAATGGAGTCATTTTAGTTACCCCGGGCACTTCCTCATTCTACTACAATGTCGAGCATGAAGTGTTTTTTAACACCAAGTTATAATTGCTGGTGAATTATAAACTGTTAAATGGTTCCCATAGCCATCTTCTAAACTGTGTGTAATTGCTGTGGTAAGGAGTTTTTTGAGGGCCGCAGTCTGCCTCGTCTGCTGACTCAGACAAGGACTATTTCCTGCCAGGGTGGGTACGCATGTGGGAAACACTGCCCTCTTTAATTAAACACCCCGCAGAGTTCAACTGATGACCTTTTCATCACAGAGATACTGTGTGTGGGAGGGGGGGGGAGACAACACAGTATCTAGTCATCTTGCTCCAGCAGGTCAGTGAATGGGGAAAAGCACCTGAGGTTCTGTAGGACATGATTTTGCTTTCGGCACTCAGTACAAGAACATGCAGTTCAGTCAGTTCAGTTTATCCAGACAGACAGTTTCAACACAAAGACTGCTGCGGATTGAGAGAATCACAATGCCAGAACCACATCTTATGCTCCGACAACCAAGCAATGTTGGACCAGGTCTCTTGAGACCTGACACTTGATTTATTTCAGCTTGTACTCTAACTGCATTAAGATTAATCTAAGTTTATTTCAAATGCTTGTGCCCGAGAAAGGAGAATGACAGATGTGCTTCACCTACTTGGCACAGTGCACCGATAGACAAGGGTAGGTACCACTTGCAGTGTAGTACATCAAATAATTAGACAGGGCATACAGACTCTTTCAAATAAAAAGGACCACCAGAGAACCACAGCTACCAAAGAGCTATAAACCTCTTACAGATTAACGTGGGACTTGAAGTGAGAAAGGAATTAAAGGCCACTGGAACTGCAAACATTCTGCCATGTCTTCTTTTTCAAATCAAACTGCAGGGAAAATTATATATGGGAGTTATTATGATGACCAGGAGTAACTAAATATGTTTCTTTTAACTACACTGAGTGTAAACAATGTTCAGTTTAACTACATTAAATACAATTCATATAATTATCATGGAACCCTAAGTCTATTTGTCAACATACTATGTTTGCTAGAACAGTAAAGTGTTGCATGGTGATGGCATCATGTTTGAAAACTTAACTCCAGGACATCCAAGTTGGAAGTGACTTAATTTTGGAGATCCACTAAGGACAGTTTACAAATTCAAAACATTTAAAATGTTTTAAAATAGTGAATGAATGATAAAATCATTTATACGATGACACATTATGAATGAGACATTTTCCATGCATGCATACAACTGTGACAGAGCCTGGCTTCAAGCCAAGTTCTAAATGGTGGGAGCTGCATCTCATTCATTATGACACTAAAAATGGAGGACATATGGCATAGTGACTTGTACATTTGAGGGTCTGGAGTTGTTTGTTTGTAATGCTATATTGGACTTATACATTGTAAACACAGTTGCTTTATCTCAAAGCAAAAATTTGTTTATATTTAATGATATATTATGCATGATGTAAACATTTTTTTCAAATCTTCAAGTTGCCAAGAAAAATTGTATTTGCTAAACAAACAGATGGCAATAAGGGACTATAATAAGAATTAGGAACAAGCTAACTGAATTATACTCTTATTGTGTGGGGAGTATATTACAAATGCCTATTTATGATACAGAACTATAAATAGGTAAAAATAAGAAATGTATTGTTTGAATTTTAGGTGAACGACAAAATATATTACCTAGTCCAAACATTTATGAAATACAATATTCTTTTGGAAGAGTAAGTTGACTTTGTAATATTATTCCCTGTTTGTACAATCACAACTATAATTGGTGCAATAACAATTTTAAAAGCTGATATTATGACCTTGAGCTATGACCTGAATGCTGTTATGAGGCACATTAAGCCAGTGGTCAAAGGAGGAGTTGGCATTTGATATATGTTGAAAGTTGAAACATGAAGGCAACGCACACAGTGAGATGACCTTGAAAAACATCTTCCCCTATTTGAAGCTCTGACAAAACAGCGGAGTGAACTGGGTCTCTGGTCCAGCCAAAAGTTTCCTTTCGGAGGAGATCAGATCCAAATAGTTTCCAGTGCATCTGTCACCGGAGTCCAACGTCACCGTAGAAACAAATTGTTCTCTCCCCCAAAGGGCTCCGAGTATGTTTTTCTTCCGATTGCTTCTTACAAAAACAGGATAAATTAAAAAGCACATATATCAATGTCTAGGGGCTCTGTGGTCATTCAAATACTATGCAAAGCATGCTTGCGCTATTCTACATATATGGTCAAAATGACAAAAAACAAAATCTTCATACTTCATGGTCTTATTTCTTGCCAGTGTGAAATCTGCAATGCATTACATCTAAGTTTGAGAACCATGACCTTCCTTTGAGGAGGGAGGAAATGGTCTCATGCAAGAACATAAGTTGCAATAACGGAGTGTTTAATAATATGCTGATTACATCACGCAGACTCGCACGGACAGACTTCAAGTAGAGAGGCTTTACATATCTTCCAGATTGCAATGATAATAGGTATTTGGCAACTGGGTGCACAATGATATCACAGCAGCCTAAGTGAAACCAGATTAGAAAGGCAAAGTAAACCATCACTGACATCACCCTATCTTCATAAAAGAATAACTAGATTGTAAATGAGCATCTGGTACAGACGGGTCCACATGGGCAAGTTTAACATCGCTTTGGTTTTCTTTTTTCCACAAAAGACACATCAAGTATTTGGGTGAAAACTTCAAAGGAATTGTTTAAGGCTACTCAGATTGTATTACAAGCACAGGATTTTTCATCTGCGAAAGACAATACCTCAGGCTTTTTTTTTTCTTTGAGAGGAGTTTCACACAGGCAGATGGCCAAAATAAACCAGACTAAGTTCTTATGCAGGAGTCTCAAGTACAATAAATTACCAAGCTGTAACTTAGCAGTCAAACATCTCTCTTATTATTTTGATAAACTGTACTATTTAAGAAATTTGCCTTGAGGTTTTTTCTGAAAATAAAGACTTTTAGAAAACAAAGAGACATAAGTTTAGGCAATTGGGAGTTAAGAAACTGTTAATTATTAATTGAGAAGCACTGAACTTGTCAACTATTCAGTTTATTTTAAATGATGTGAACCCTAGGTATGCAATATGTTTATATTATGATTACCCTCCAGTTTATTTAAGACTATGTAAAAAGGGCATAACATATTGGACTTAGTGCCACACAGTTTTTGGTGGGTGAGAGGCAATAATGAAAACCCAAAAGTATTTTTAGAGAAAATAATCTCACCGTCCTGATCACACCAATGCACAGATATTCTTGAAGAGATATGGTCCAGTTTCTCAATGTGAGTAAAGACTTCTGCTTTTTACATAACAGCAAGTACAGCATGTATTAAAGGTCAGAAGGGAACAACATTCAAACAAGAATGGGGGGCAGGGCATTTGGAAATTTACTGCCTGTTAAAAGTCAGTAGGTGAGGGAGATATTTTTCAAATTTCGCCTTGAATATATTAGCCAAATATTGTATTTACCTACATTTACATTTCAAGACTGACCTTGGATTCCGCCATAGGTACACCTTCATTATTCATGGGTTCTTTATCATTGGAGTCTTTGGACTGCATAGTGAGTTAAATTGAGTGGTTGTGAGTCCTGACATTTTTAGTGAAAGAAGCTCTTTAATTACAGAAATAAATATGAAACAAGAACAGTGAGGGTTACTTAAAAATAACACTTTAAAATCATTGTTCTTGACATCAGGGTGGAGTAAGTGCTGTCTGTCTAAAAGAAACATGGATCTACAAAATTATGGTCCTAGATGTGTCAACAACTAGCCCTACAGAACTGTGACTCATTAGAAGTGCTCCTGCACATTTGCATTATGTTGTGCCTCCTTGACTACGAGATGTGAATTTTGAAGGCCCAACAGGAAGTCAGTGTCAAGCTGTGTTACCTTGGTGCCTGAGCAGGCCTTTCCCTTCTTGTATTCTTTGTGCACGGCTCTCTTGTCCAGCTTACTCCACAAGGCTTTGGCCTTCCAGGAGGTGACCTGGGCTTTAAGCCTGCTGTAGAAGTTCTTGTGGTCCAAGGGGTCCAGCTCTAGCTGCCTGCAGAGGATGTTGAAGGCCTGCAGGGTGCCCTTGCAAGTCGAAGCCTGGACAAAGTTCTCAAAGAGCTGCCCAGCCTGAGCATTCTTCTCATCCTCTGTCTCACCCATTTTCAACGGAATCAATCCTTTGCTGTCCTTCACTCCCGAGTCTCCAACTGCTTACCGGCTATGCTCACAGTCTGGCTGCTCCTGGCATTCCCAACCTGAGCTGGTAAAAAGAAACCACACTGAGTATGATGTCATCATATATTACAGATTCCTGAACAGGTGGCTTACATAACTCCATTAATAAAAACATATTTAAAAAGTGAATGCATTGTTCTGGGCACATGGACGTTACATAATTACATACCATAAATGCTTTAACAAACATTCCTACCTGCTATGTTAATTCTCCATCATCATGAAGCTTAATTTACCATAACCAGAACTTGGATTATCTTGAAAAAGACTATGGCATAAACATTATTCTCACCCCAATAAATAATGATAGTTTGTCCAAACAAATCTATTTTAATCAGGATATTAAAAGATGAAACATTCAAGTCAGACATTTCAGGATTATAGTCTGCCAACCATGAGGGCACATTTCCCAAATTGACTGGAATGCATTCAACAAGGCCTTAAAATAGCCCTCAGGCCACATTTGCTCCAAGAGTGAATCATTCTTATCACCTTGCAGGAATGTAGTGATTAAAAGAGATCCAAGTTCTTGTTTCTGCCCAGCTTATTTCAACTTAGGCCACAGACAGTCAGATGAGGTGAAAAAGCCTACAATACAACTGCAAAAGAGATACCTGCATAAGGCATACTAAAGATGTGAACTGCTATCCTGATCATGCATTTTTAACACCGGGTAGTTGTCTGCTATGAGGAAAGTGGCGATGAGGTCATCGGTGTCTGGCGATGTGCTGCATTGACAAAAAACAGGCCTACGGCTCCACCCTGACAGACAGCTCTACTCTGCTCCGTTCGCAATTCATCGTTGGTATTACCTGATTTAGCAATAGGGCGAGTCCCCCATTTTGACCACACAGGCAGAAACGAATGTTTGCCTTGCGGCTTTCACTCCGCGGCTTAAACCTGGATAAAGGTGCATTTTTCAGTGCTTTAGCCCCACCAACCATAGTAGCAGCCAATACATTAGTCATATATTTCAAAGTTTATTGGTACATTTTATTAATTGCAAAAATATCACTTGTGAAACTTAATGAGCAGTATATCGGCATGTATCTAAATCATGTGACAAAACATTAAAACCATCTTTGATGATTCTTCAATCTTTTACCTCAGCTGAGATGTTAAATCTGAACAACATGCCTTAATCTCCAGTTAATGTGTTCAATCATGTCCCATGGCATAACTTCCATAGACTGAGAGAGGGAAAGTCACCTTTACAGTTCAAAGCACTTAAAATTCCAGCTTCTCACTCTCACCCATAGTTCTGTGTGGCTCTTTATATTTCCATTTTCTCTGACATCCCATTTTCTGTTGTCCATGGTTTCTGGTTTATAATTATAAATAATACTAATGGTATATAATAATGCATACAAATCACTGGTAAATATGTGCAAAAATGGAACAGGATATCTAAAATGGAGGGTGCACACACACACACATGCAGGCGTGCGTGGGCCTACATGTAAAAAAATGTTTCCCCCTGGACCGGTCTTCCTGCACATTTGAATAACAAATCTGATTATCAAGCCAGGGAATCTGGAAGATCACGCGGTATCAAAGTTGATGTGCGATCTTTCCACTGGAAACATATGGGCCTTCTTAATGGAGAACATTGCTTCCATGTAAATTTGAGACAGGAGTGCTTTTGATATTAATATTGCCCACTGGGCATGTACAGGAGTGTGCAAATAAGTGTGAAGTCTGTCTTGGCCTGAAGGGCCTTACTCCCTCACTCCCTGTTTGCATTTAACAGAGACCCATGGGGGTATCACTGCTCAGCTACCTAATCAAGTTCTGCAGCGTGTTACAACTTCTCATCTTTCATTGAGCAGTGGGTACTGAAAGGCTGATACCCTGGTCTTTCTATTAAATGTCCCCTTGGACCATGACACTTGACACAATCTGTAGGTTCATGAGAGGTGGCCATAACAAAAAAAAAAAAAAGTCAATTATCCAGGCTGCCATCCATTCATCAAATTTTTCCAATTTTACACTCAGTCCTCAGACAATGATGGACATACACTGCATTTCAAAAGAAGTCCAAGCAGTCTTCAAATACTCAATTCCAGCCTTGCATCTATATTTATCAGTTTTGAGCACAAAGCATTGTGGGATACTGCACAGGAAGAGCCGGAGACTATATCGCAGCCATGATCTCTGTCTATTTGTAGCAACAATTCCAGTCAGACTAGAAAAAACAAGATGTTTCAGTTTTTATTTTTTAAATTACGCCTCCCGGGGATAAAACATGAAAGGAAAAGTGGCAACCCACTTCTACCAAAGAGAACCAAATGCTTGACAAGCACACTTTTGATCACCAATACAAACATGATTGTAAAGCACAGACACTGTCAAACATGTTTGGTTCCTAATGGTTAGTGCCAGGTTAACATAGATACAAGGAATAGACAAAATAATGGTAATACCTAACTATATATTTACAAATGAATAAGGAGTTATGCATAGTTATGAATCCCTTCATCTTCAGAACAGCTTCAGCCCTTCTTTGGATGCTGTTACTGAAGTTCTGAATTGTTTCAGTGGTACATTGTAGCATTCAAGACGGAAAGCCTCCAGTTCTCTGAGAGATAAAAAGGTGAAAATCTACTCTATTTTCGACAACTTTACGTAAATGCTTAATGATGTTTAGAAGGTGATGAAGTAGGCCATTGAAGGAATTTGATTTCATCCTGGTGTTCATGAAACAAGAGTCTATGGTATGTTATTACCTTGGAATAAGATGATATATCATACCTTAATAATTCCTTATGCAGTTATGAACATAAGTCCAGGTTTTGTCTTCATTACATTATGTGCTGCTGTGCTCTGGCCTTGGTGATAAATGTGTTGCTGAATGGTAGCCCAGCCATAAATATCAGCTGCCATGCTACTCATGACCTCCAGCTTTAGTTGAGGCTAGATCATGAAGGTGTTGATTCAGTTTTGTGGCAAATTGTGAGACTGCTGTTTTGTTGTTTTTTTTTGCAAAAACCATATTAGGTGTCCATTTACCCTGGCTTGTTGATGAGTGACTTGTCAACTTATTTTGCCATGATTTTTGACACAGTTCCTCAATACCGCATGTTCACAATCCCTTTTAATTTTATGATAAATTAACTAAATAGCAATCACTTTTGTCTTCCTTATCATTCAACAAGCAAATAAGGACAGACAACAGACAGAGCAGATCCTGTTTCACAATTACCCATGTCCAGTACTGAGCAGAACACGAACACCATCTCTGAAAGGAAATGTCAGCTCTTTCTTCTGGAGGTGCTAAATAATCCCAGGGGGGCCTCTCCAGAGCCCCTGTGTCCGGCCTCTCAGTGAGAAAGCAGGGCATTCCAGGGCCAGACGCTTGACATAACTCTGAACTGCTCCATCAGCATTGGGCAAAGTCCACACCCCTTTGCATTCTCATTGGTGGGTAGGTGGGGCTATTTTCACAAACTAGGCCCACAGGGTCTGTGTCAATAAAGACATGCTAGTTTGCTAAAACCTTCTGATTGCAGAGAGAATTTCATCATGTGTAAGCAGATTCTCTTCTGCACATTTATGTTTATCTTTTGCAGCTACAGAACTAAGTTACATGAACATACCCTGAGGGCATATAAACACAGGTGCTTGAAAAAAGACAACAGTTCATGGCAATATTGTGACAGGCCAGTAGCTGTAAAAGCTGTGCATTGAGTTTAACAGTTTAGTCTGCTTATTGTCTAAAGGAGCATATTACTGTATCTGAAATCAGCAACACTGCTGAAATCTGCTACTTCCTGTACTTGCCTGACCCGCACGATGAGGTAATGTATTGAGGTAAAAATGTGCCAGAGTTTCCAAATTCTATTGTCTGCTTAAATTACTGCTGGGTAACTCTTACAGGAAACGTGCATGTTTCAATAAGCATGGAAAATTTGAAAGCAGCCTCTACGACATTGATTTAATGGGTACAATAGAACATTGTGAAGTTGTGAATATGTTACAGTGTCTTCACTCACTGCAATGTACTGTTATCTTTGAGTAACTCAACTCTTGCATTTCTCTTTCCTACATGTGCTTTTTTAAAATACTTTCAGCCACCATCTTAGCAACCACATCATGTTATAACTCACAAAAAGGAAAATACTTCCTTATGTTTGTTATTCAGACATACAATCAAGACACTTCAGTGCATCAAACAGAAGACTATGAGCAAGTAGAAAGATTGCCAAACCTGACACCTAAAACAGCTGTTTTTATGTATTTACATTAATATAGTATATACCATTGAATATATCCAGTTTACCAAACTGTCTGCTCAGAAAGCTTCAATCCAATGTTCTAATGAACACTTGTGAAGCCTGTGGTTTACATTCCACAGGCTCATGTATGGTGCAGTAGCAAGTAATCATGAGAACCATCTGCTCAGGGTGGAGAGTAGGAGCAATAATTACAGAGTAGACTGACGAGAAGCAAGAATTCATACATAGGCCTGCTTGAGGCTTGCTGTCCTGGGTGGAATGGCATGACTTCACTGTATGACAGAGTGGAAATAAAGGTGCGGGCAGACAGAACACACCCACTGAGCCGCTGTAAAAATAAAGACATCGAAGGGCTGGATCCCTTTGATGTGTAGGGGAGTGGGAGGAGGTTAAGGTGGCACACAAGTGGGAAAATAAGCTTAATTTTTGTCATCCATTAAAGACAAAATAATCCTCCAAGAGGATGGAAGTGGTGGTTGGCATAACTTTATACCACTGTACCAAAAATATGAGTTCTGATGCATTCATTAAAGCTAAGACTCCATAAATGTGAAGGCAAATCAGACTGATTCTGTGGTTGTGAGGAAATCAAAAGAAGTACCTTCAGAGCTGACTGTAACATGATTTCTACTTGTGCATAAGCTATCAATTTGCTTTGAAGAAGAAAAGCTACAGTAACGGAATCTGAGAGATGCAAAATATGTACCTGGACAGCCAGGTACAGCCTCATTTTATAAAACGCTCCTAGGCATGGATTTGGTCCTGAATTCCACAGCTTTGAACTTACACCAAAATCAAAGCAGAGACTGAGATTTGTAAAACTTGAATTTGATGTAAAATGTTCCTATGGTTATGCAAATTCCACAACATTTATATGAACCTCTCCTTGTGGCCAGACTGCTGTACTGCAGTCCCAACACATTTTTTCCAGACTTCAGAATATTCTGCCAACTCCCTGACATATGAAGATGTATAGGCTAATAGATCATGCACATGTCCAAAGCATTCTTTTAATAAGGACTGTGAGATTCAAGGCTCTCACAAGGCTATTGTATTTCTTGGAGTTAACCAAGTGTGAAATCCTTCAAGAAAAGCACACTACAACAGCTTGAAGATATTTCTTTGAAATGCAATGTACAATGTAGTTTTAAATGTTCCACTATTTAACATAAAAGGTGCTATTAAAAGCAAACAATTTTAACAAAAATAGACATCACACAAATAAAATTTGTAATGTTAATATTTTGGTAAACTATCAAAACAAAAGGAAAATATATGAAATTACTTGCGCGATTTTAGAAAGTGTTTGCCAAGATCAGGCAAATTTTTTCTCCCATGAGAATGAGTGGCTCATGAGCCGTTATCACCTACCAAGATCCATTGTACTGGACCTCCGTATTTACAACCTTTGTTTTGTTTCTCAGATTGATTCCTTTATGTCCTTCATTCATCCTTTTCATCGAACATTCAGGCATTCAATACATACAGTTTATATGGCATAAAACCCTGCCATATAAGGATATTTGAGGGCATTCATTGAGGGCTTATTATAAGCTAGCCCCACCAAAGCAGGACAAAAGAAAAGTCTAAAAACATCTAGCATGTAGTGGCATGTTTGGTCTTGTTTATTGTGGAGGACTGTGAGATCAAGTCTCTCAGGCAGACCTATAAACATAGTTTTCTCATTTCCAGCTTTCAATCTGCAATAACTCTCACAGAGAGCAGCACAGAAGTTAATTCCAAAGCAATATTTACTTCCATCGTGACCTTCGGCTTAAAGTGTACACAGCTCCAGGAATGCATGAATGGTGATACGTTGGGCTTAATGAGGAGGAATTTAGGTCACTGTTACACTCCTCAGGGCATAATGAATATCTAGAGTAACTTTCTTTGCAGGCAGATTTGGTCTAGTGACACCAAATCAGACAACACCCAGGGCTGGCCGGACACAGTTTGCTGGCTTGTAAAGCAGGCTGCTTAACCAAACAGCAATCTCAAAAACGTAATTTACTCAGTCTGCGGAATAAATACAATAAATACAATCTCAGAATCGTAATTTACTCAGTCTGCGGAATAAATACAACAAATACAACACAAAACAATAATGTTGAAAGTTTAGAGAAGCTTGAAACAAATTTGGAGTGACCATGACCAAAGGATACACACCATGGGGAGAAGGAGGGGCACAACACAAACTGTAATGAGGGTAATTACTGTTGAGTGTGAAGAAAACAAGGAAGGAACTCCTCACCGCCTGATAAGGAAGCATTACTCACCAGGGCTGGAAGCAGCTTCGTGCAAACAATGTTCTGAGTCCCCCCAAAGGACTCTTCTCTTTCTGTATGCTCCAAAAGTACACTGAGTTTCAATTGGACACCAGAGAAACTTATGCACGCTCTTCCAAGATTAAGCCCAAAACAAAGTTGTCTTGCAAGAAATAAAATGGCCCTTTCTACAGTATCCACTACTTAATTGCGACTCACTATCTGGGGGACATGATTTCAAACAGTAGCCACTGATACAGCAGCTGAGCAGCTGTGTAGTGTCTGGGTGTTTCAAACTGCTGTGCTGAGTGCATGGACCCAATGTCTCCCTTTGTAAACAGAGCTGAGCAATACCTGCTGCTGCCTGATGTGGGGTTCCACTGAAATAATCCTCATGACAACAGAACCTCTCCCGGCTGTACATACATCAGCTGAAAATGTGGTTCATTACATTTTTTTTTTTTTTTTTTTTTTACTATTCTTGCTTTTAGGGGCTATCTAAAAGTATCAACATGTCCTTCATTTATGAGTGTATGCCCTTCATTTATTATGTTTATAACATGATAAACATAAAAAAATTATCGAGGAAAAATGTATCCTGACACCTTCCCAGGAAATCGAGCTGAACTCCTGGAAAATGGAGGAACATAAAAGAATAGCACTTAAGACATTGAACAGGAAAAGAAAAAAAAAAGTTTTTTTGGGCTTTTATTCTGAAAAGCAAGTGGGCAGCAGCATATCATTTTTAGGAACGATGTATATGGAGAGTCTGCTGGGGGATATCATGAGATCTTAAGCAGTGCACAGCTTCAGATGAGAGGATTTTGGCTCCAGGCTCGGTATATGGTGAACAGGCTTAACAGAGTGCAATCGGAGCTGCCACTCAGGCTTCTGGTCTTGCATTTCCTTGCCACATGGTGTTTCTGTGTGTCAGTGCACGACACAGGGCTCCGAGAGTTGTATACAGAGAGGACCAGCTCAGAATAGACAGGTGTCGTGTTCCAAAGCAGCAGGCACATGACACTACGGATGTTCCCCAGTCAACACAGTGTTCTGTGTTCTTCACACCAACAGAAACCAAAGGAATACTCTGATGATTCCCTTGAAACTCTGAGTCGAAGTATGCCATGCTAATGAATACATATGCTTTTCACAGGAATTATTCATGTGGCAGCCACAATTGAATATATGAAACAATTTGAAGGCTTTAAGAACAGACAAGCTATTGTAGGGTGGTCATTATGACTAGGGTTTCTGAGGATTGTGACAGACTATTGTCTGCCTCTTGCTGTTCACACCCTAATTAACACAACAAATTCTTGAGGTTTATACAACCTGATTGCAAAAATCAGATTACCAACCCTGTCCTTATGTTCATAACAGAAAACAAAGGCTACATGTTCATGTCATTAAAAAGCATCATGTTGTGTAAACATGGAACCTGGCTTTTGTGTGAGACTGTTTTAGTAAAAAAAAAAGCAATTGAAACAGCCATCACTCAACGATCACTAAGCTGTTCAAACGAAAAGGCATCTCTCCAACCAATGAAATCTTCAAAGCCTAGTTACAACAGGCCCTACTGATGACAGCATTAGAGAAGGGGAGTGGGAGGAGGAGCTCTGCTCTCAGCCTTGCCCAGCTAATTGGTGTTTCTCCCCAACAGAACAACAGAACATAAGTTCAGAAACCTGGCAAGCATCTCTCTCTCTGACCTCTGACCCCCCTCCCCCTTCCCCCCTTCCCCCCTCTTCCCCATCCTGTCTCATTAGTAGACACTGGGTGACTGGAAACACACGCTCACTTCCATACAGTGGGGACCTGGAGGAAATGGGCTGGAAACAGGAAGTACAATGTTCCCAGTATTGCAAGACTGAGTCACGTTAAAGCTGTATGCAAGGCAGCTCTGTCCACAGGAGGACATGCAGTCTCCATGGTGCACGATCACGTTCCACCAATGAAATGCCCTAGGGAGACATAAAAATGTTGTTTTCAGTAGATAAGACTGCTATACTCTGACAGAGGCAATAGGTCCAGTGTGAGCCAAAGCAGTCATTTTCAAGACCCTTGGTCCATGTATGGTTGTACTGTAATAAATTTAGCTTTGCTTGCCTGTGGAATCAGACATATAGTTTGTCTCCCAAATGCAAGTTGTAAATCAAGAGATCCCTACCACTAATCACACATTGAAAATCTGGTACTGTTGCACTGCTGTAGTACTACTGTCAGAGTGTGGTTGGGCTTAAGCCCAAATAAGTAATTTAAATTGTGGTAATCAGGGTAATGGGTTAAAGATTTTATCTAAATAACAGTGCAATTTAAGACATAATTTAGTTTGTTTTGAATGAACATTAAAAAGGGACTTTTCATAACCTCCTGGGCAATCTAAAAAGAGAATCTGCACATACAGCAACTGCAAATACAACTGATTTAAATATTCAAAAACAAAACATTTGCCTGTAGTGAAATGGGTTGGATATTTGCAGAAATGTCTGAACACGCACATCCTTTGCACATACTACGATCTACTGATTCAATTATCCATCTCTCGATATTCAATTACGGTGGGATTACGGTGGCTAGCACCCTCACAGGTTGCATGTACTAGGACATGACATCACTGTGGGGTAGGGTTTCAGTAAGGTACATCCCTTCTCATTACGCAAAAATGACTCCTCTGGTGAATCAGGCCCCTGGGCCCCAGTCATCTTATCTCACAGTTAGTCATATAACTTTCAAGATAACGCATCCCTCCTTTCTTGCATTCTTCAAAGCAAGTTTTGCTGAACACTTATCGTTGTATCATTTCATAGTACAACTTGCTCCAGTGCTGGAACTTTCCCTAAAGTACCTATTTTAAGCACTGGACACACCCTTCCAAATTAATAGCTCCATTTAGAGACCCAGCTGTTGAATAAATGTTAAATAGATTGTCCTAAGACAAGAGAGATTGAAAGAATTCTGCATTATTCAGATGAGTTTTTGCACTGTGTTACATATTGGAGGCTATTGCTAGCAAGGTATAATTTACTTTTAATTCTTCTATTGGTGCTGTAAATTACTGATACCTCCCAGCACAATCATGCACTGACAGTTACACAGATCATATAATGTTAAATATATACTGAATATTTAAATTACAATAATGAAATGCAAGTGCAAACTAGAACGCTGATTTTTTGCTTCTGTTTAAATATGGTAGGGTTACATTGGCAGGATTTAAAAAGTAAATGTGAACTGGATTTTGAATTTTTGTTTTAATTTTGGCATTCATTTTGTATGCTGATTTGAAAAGTAAAAATACAAACGGGTCATTACATTACAAACTTATTGAGTTTTCCTTTTACTACATGGATTTAAGATCTAATATGGGCAGACTTTTGCTTACATATTTCACAGCACTGATTTTCAGATAGAGACTATCACTCAACAGAAGGTGTCACTTTAATATTTAAGAGAAGAAAATATCCACTTAATTAGTTGGTGATGACATGCTTCCTTGTAAGATTTACCAGCCACTGTAGTTTTGCATTTTATCATTATTTCTTTCCTTCATAATTGATTCTTGGTCTCTTGCACAGATTAAAACTGCTCTATCCTTAACTGCCATTATTTTGGGAAGCAATTTTCTCTTTCAAAACAAAACAGGCATGCAAAATCATCCTGCTAACTTAAATCTGGGTCAAGTTCACACCACAAGTCTAACCTGATTGTATAATCAAGAGACGGAGCTAACAGGACCATCTGGCTGAAACAATTCTGCATCAGAAAAACCTGTATTAGTTAAACCTACTACAAGAAACAAGGGCCCTGCATTCTGACTGAAAGAGTCTGCAAGTTTTTGGTTGGTACAGTTTTATGAATCATGCCATGATATACAAACTGTAGTTACACTGTAGAGAAACTAGTTACATTGTTTGAATCACTGGTTGTGGCCTCCACACCAGCAGCCAGAAGGCGGCCGATCTGGTAAGAAATATATTATGTGCTGGACAAAAATCTGGGGCTCAAAGGCATGGGGACAAGCATGTGATTGTACTGCTTTAATGTCTTCATTTGTTCAATGGCTCTTAGGAGTCCCACACGTAGCCTTATGTTGCACTGACACCCTCTTGGAAAACAACAAAAGCCCAGTGGCATTAGATTAAATGGCACAAAAGACTTACGCATTTTAACTGATTTAAATGCTAAGCTTATTCTGGATAGATAGTAATCAACATGCAAAATCACATCTGTGGAACAACCAAGCCAAGTGTTTGATGCAAAAAAACTCTCTAATTTCTCTTGGGAAAGTGAGGCAACACCAGTGGTAAGCCTGAACAGCACTTGCGAGTCAAGAGTCCAGATGAGGAGAGCGCTCAGAATCCTGGCTAGTCACAGTCTAAGCTTCCTTGAAACTTGAGCAATACTACACTACCCAAAGTTGACAGCCCTGAACATTCCTCAGGAAATTCCTATGAGACAAAAAAGAAAAATGTGGTTACAGTTGAATGGTTCAAGAGTGCAATGTTTGTCCGGCTCAGGCTGGGCGCGTAGAACACACAGTCCCATTTATTTTGGACATGTGTGATGCTTTTTCCAGGAGACAATACAAAACTTTGAATGTTTAAGTTTTGATCTTTATTGTATAATTAAGCAGGATCAGACAAACATCCTCAAACATAAAAACAAGTTCTGCTACTGACTATCAAAACTGCTCATAATACTGTGTTGTAAGTCGCTCTGGATAAGAGTGCCTGCGAAATGCCTGTAATGTAATGTAATGTAATGTTAATATAGACATTCTCTCAATATTGATGATTGAAATCAAATCTTACTAGCTGGTTTACTTATTTTCATAATTAGGATTTGTAAGATCATGTAACAGCCAGTATATAATCATAATCAGTGATACACATAATATTCTATAGTTGAACGTAATCATATCCAAGATCGAAGCAAGAAGAACATTCTGTACATCCAATGAAAGCAAGGTTTGAATATGCTTGCACAGTGGCACTATAATCTGAACTGACTGGTATAGCTACAACATGAATCACATATAAAAGACTTACACTGAGCAGGCAGACGTTCATAGCCTTTCTAGTCCAATTAGGTTTACTGTTGGGCTCAAACTGTGGCTTGCCCGCCTTAGCACAAATCTGAGCAGGGGTATATACCAGACAGGCTACACATTGCAAACAAGACTTAAATTTAGCCAGAATACTTGTTTGTCCTTTTCGCTATCTGGTGTGCAGTTCTACATGTCTCTCTAACTTTGCAGTTCATCTGACACAAACTCATATGTTCCTCTCGGGGTATTTTAGTCACCCTCTGCAGTGATGTGTTGACAGACCTTATAAGTCAGTAGATTATTCCAGGAAACAGGAGTTGTGTAACTTTGCTTTTTTGCCTTAAGGTAGCTAGAAGAGATTGTTCTGAATGCAGGGAGCGGGTGAACAGGTAGAAGATTAATAATCCAGGTGCATAGGACCAACGGCACAAACACTGACAAGATCTGAAGGTTGAAGACATTCAGGGCCATAGATCACACCTTGTCATACTGGTAGTTTAAACAACACCTGCTTTGAAACATTTAGTGATGTGTGCTAGGATGTAGTCAACACAGATGGCATATACAGCACAGAGATCCTGCCAGCACCCGGACAGAGCAGGTTTTCTTCAATATGGGCAGTCATTTTTGGGTTTTGTGTATTGTTCCGATTGAGCCAGTTCTGCAGCTGAAAATAGTGTAAAATGTAATGGTTATTTTTACCTGAAATTTGTAGGTTAAATATTTGTGTGGAAAAAAAAGGAAATCATATACATGTCTGAAAAGTAGTTAACTTATCTTTTGGTCCAGGTTACTTCAAATAGCTCCATTCTTAATACAATTATTTAGTCATTCTATTGTTTTACAACATGGTTTAATGAAGACCATTCAACCTCTGATGCAATTCTGCTCAAGTTGGAATTTTGTAATTTCGTAAATTTTGTGAATTGTTGTAATTTCGTTTTTGCACCATATTGCAGATACAGACTGCCAAATGAGAAGCAAAACACAAGGATATACAAAACTACTCCATTCTGCCATATTAGTTGTAAACTTTTATCTACAAAGAATGGTTTGCTAATGGCTGCATCCACTTGCATGCCACCTGCACAGACAGGCATATTGCCAAGATTACAAGTCTCTGTGGACTACTATGAAGGCCAAGACTGACCAACAACCATGGCTGAATTCTGGCACACCAACAAAGAAGAACAACGTCCTGTTTAAAAGGTGCTGCCATCACTCAGAAATTAGTATACATGGAAAAAACAAATAATAAGAATAACATGTCAATTTAAGCAAAAACATATCAAATGAGTGAAATTAATCAAACAGCATACCACACAGGTAATTCTTCCATTAATATTACTTATTATTTTTAAGCTCTTTTCCATCAACAGTCTAGTGACAGTGTTTACACTTTTATAAACTTTTATAAATGGGAGGGTGAATGCGGATTACAGTGATGTATCACACTTATCAGTGGAGGGCAGATGGTGAAAGGGAGTTTCACCTCACTAAATCTACATTCGATTTCTCACTGCAAACAAACATGTCTTACTACAGGCCAGCTGCCATTTCAGAGTAAGGTTATTACTCGACATCAAATAGACTTCATTCCATAATTTTCACCCTTTTGCCGTCGCTAATTTTGCGAGAAAAATGATGGTTCAGTTACGATTAAGTATGCAGGTCTGATATGCTTCAAAGTTATAACGCCTAAATGGACAGGGACTATTCACACGTGCTCTGGGTATTTAGACATGCATAAAAGAAGTTTCAAAGAAAACTTGGTGTACATTAACCTACTGTTGCAATTCACCTGTTGTAAATTATTGAACATTGACTTTTTTGAACTAGGTCGGCAATGTAACCGAACACGTAAACCGCAACCCGATATTCACAGCAAACTATATAGCTACTTTTGTTACATTTTTAATGACCACTTAAAGGCCGTATTTAGCTGCTTTATATGGTTATTTTTAATATAAACTATTCCAAAGATATATATATAATGCTACAATGCACAAAGAACAATTTTCAAACATTCAGCCTTAAAGTCAGGCGTGCTCCTGACCTCCACATACAAAAGCACTCAGTCATTGACTTACATTATTCGTCGGTGTCAGCTGAAACTTAAAAAGACACGACACGTGCCTTGGTTCAAGAGCCTTCGAATGTATTCGTTCAGGAAAATGAGTCTCCAATCTTATAATTTCCAGTCTTCTCCAAAGTTATTCATTTGCATTGGACAAACGTGATGGTGTGTCCTCCGTCAGCTGGACCGGGTATCGGTGTGTTTTCGCATAAGCTCGGAAGGCGAAGCATTGCTGTGTTCGCTTATTTTTTGAAAGGCGGTGCTGTCGTTTACTGCTGTCCAATAGGAAGTTCGACAATGCACTTGGAATGACAACCCACTACTCACGGCAGCTTTCCATTCTGAGAATTGCCTAAACGTCTTAAGAATTCCAAAACGGATTTTTTCGTCGTGAACTCCTCTAAAAGCCAGGGACAAGTAGACCGCATTTTGAATTTGCAGTCGTGTGCTCTCTTCTCGTATCACAGTCGGACAAGTACATTTGCTCTTGTATTTCTGCGCTTTCAATGTGATACAGTATTTTAAATAAACAGTGCTCAGCATTTGTTGTTTGAGCTATTTTGTTTAGGTTCTCTAAAGGAATTATTTTGAGTTGCATTAAGTAGTAGTTCGTAAGACTGTACGTATAATCAACACAAAGTAGGCTATTTGTAAAAAGACGAGGCGTTTCATAAGTTATGTAACTAGGGGAACAACCTTTATCTCGTAAGTTTGCAGAGAGGACAGTATTAAAGGCGCGAAGCGGAAGATGAATTTTAATATCCTTTAAAAAAAAAAAAAAACATCTATCAGGCCCGGCTACACCTAAACTGTCACTCACCTTCTATATCCATACTTTCACATGCATTCCTCATATTCGCCTCCTTTCAAGTGCCATTATAGTTTCAGTTTTGAGAACCTATATTTTTACCGTTGCCCTGTAGTTGCTTATACCGCTAACGTTATCTCAGTCAGTGCCATGCAATGTACTAAAACTTGAACATTTCTTTTACGCGTGAAAAGGTTTTACAAGACGTTTTTGAAATTCTTATCAAGCCAGAGACACACCCGACAAGGGAGTTGTGCGTAAGTATTTTTATTCACTCAAGGGGTTGAAAGAGCATTGACATAAAAATGGACAGCTGCTCAATAAATAATTGGCAATGAAGTCTAAAACCAATTGGGGCTTCTGAATCGCCTTCTGGTAGAGCTTCCAGTTAGGATCCACTTGAAAATCTAGTAATGCAGCTTTGAGAATTCTAAGAAATACGTAACATTACACATATTCTACATATTTTTTTTTTTTGATATACTGTATATGAGAATATCTCCCAAGTCTGAAAAATTCAGTAGCAAGGTTGCCAAAATCACTCTTTTGCATAATTCTCATAATATCGCATTACTTTTAAATATTGAATGCTGGGGATGCAAAGACAATATTTTGTGTGTTAGGAGTATTCTCTGTTGGGCATCTATTTTGTAGAGCAAGATGCAACTACTGAATGCGTTGTTTTTCTCATAGTTATGAAAGCATGGTAGCAGAGCCATCTACAGGTTTAGAGGAGCAACAGCAACACTCTACCTGCCACTTCACTTATCAAGTATGTCCACTCCTGCCTGAAATTCAAAGATTAGTTTGCTATAGTCTGATGGAACTGAAAATGTAGTATGTCAAATCAACAGTATTTAAGTGAGAGCTACTTGTAAAAAGGTATTTCAACCCTTTAAAAGCTACTGGTTTGTGAAATTAAACAATTAGGCTAGTTAAACCAGTTTGCCTATATTAGGCTACTATGAATCAGTATTTATACATGAATATTATGTATGAAAGATCAATAATTCCTACATCATGCATGACTAATACTACTACTAATAATAATAATAAAAATAATAATAATGTAGGATAATTCATCTTTCATTCATATGTAGGAAATATGTATGATTCACATACAAAAGTTTAAACATAAGAACATTCCGCACTCACATTGGATAAAGTCAACAGATTAAAACCAAAGACATTTCTCATTACATTTGTCTATCCCGTTTAATGATGGGAAACTACCCCATTTCATGTGGGTCTATCAAGTGACTTTCACCAACACGGCCAATTTCTTCCAAGAAAGCCTTTGGTTGAACACAAAACTGTTCAATGTGAAAGGCATGTCAGATAATGCACATTAAGTTTTGATTGGATTATCATGTTTGAAATTGGCATTGAAAACAACGATTGTAAACTGTCTTTTGACTAATAGGTTAGAAGAAATTCTATATCAAAACATAGATATCTGAGTAAAAGAAATAAATAATGATTGTTAATACAGCTAACTTGTCTCTGTAAAACAGGGTTTCATCATAAATATGACAACATGAAATATGAGATGTTTTCATTTCAGGTGTTTAGATCCTTATTATTATGAAATATACTTAAATATAAAACATCTAAAACTATGGGTTATAGTGTATAATTAGTTTTAATGTCTACATTCAACTGCAGATTAGAAACTGGTGCTACCATACATGCAAAATGCATGCTCTGGGCTGTATTAGACATATATTTTGGACTATAAACAAATAATGGTACTACATGTCTAATGAAGTTGGGGTCTAGGTTGCTCAATAACATCCCTAGTATACAAAACAAGTGAGCTTTGAAGTGGAATGATGACTTGCAGACTGCTGCTGGCATTTTATTGGCACCAAATGGCAACAATGCATAAACTGGACTGTATTACACATATATTTTGGTCAATAGAAAAAACTGTGCTGCATGTGTCTAAGAAAGTGGGGTCCAGGTTACTCTGGAACATCTCTAGTATCTAAGACAAGTGAGCTTGATAGTGGTGCATGCACTGGACTGCATGGCAAATATATTTTGAACTGAAGAGAAAAAGATAATTGTAATTGCCATTCTATGACATTTGTGTGTCACCCACTGAATAGTTTTGAAAAATAAAACTAATATAAAAGTAAAAAAAATAATGCTGTTACTATCATAAAAAATAATAATAATAATAATAATAATAATAAAATACATTTATGCAAAAGAAACTCTACGGGGTATTTTCATTATTTTATTATTTAAAGGGTATTTTCAGAGATCTCTCATGCTGGGTGTAATGGCTCTGCTCCGAAAATAAACGTGGAAATGTGTCCCTGGAAGTGCAAGAACAATGCGGCTCATTTTTATTGGAAACGTGAAGTCAATGTCACATTGCAGCTGGTCTCTTTGCATCGGGTTATATTACTGCTTATTCACATCATGTGCGTCAAATGCAATCTAATACCTTCTTGATGGGTTGCTGACGAAGCAACTATGTGCGCACAGAGGTACAAATCGAACTTCATTCGGACTCATTATCAGAAATGTTCTCATTTCAGAATGTGAGTGAATATAACAGCTGCATCCAGTTGCATACTTTAATAGATGAATGGGCAATTGACATACTCGGATGGCCCAGCCGAGAACGAACTTACACTACAAAGAAGATCATTTTTTTAATTGTATGTATTTTAACCTTGAATATTGATCGTTAAATCGTTGCGATTTTATGTACTTATACATACTTTGACTTATTTAATCAATAAGACTGTAGACACCACCAATCACAAAATTGCAATAATAAGGAAAATTAAATAATAAAGATAATGCCTTCTGCAGGAACGTCTTGCAGTTTAGTCAGTGTGTGCAGTTTGGTCTTTTGACTCCTCATTCCTGTCAAGTATGCCACGAACTGGATCCACAGCCATGCAAGTTCAGCCCTTGTTCGTCCATAATCATTCTTTCTCTAAACAGCAACCGTTAAACTATATTACCTTTATTTACGCATACATGACTTGTTTCATGAATTATTAAAAGTATAGGATTCGTGAGTAAATTAAAGAGGTTCTGCAAATACGAGTGGCCAGGGTTTCTCCTCAGAGGCTCATATCAAATTATAGGAAACATTTGGTTGCAGTTATTGCCCTTAATATCCGACCAGATATTAAGTTTAAGGGGGCAATTACTTTTTCAGCAAGAGCAATTTTGGAAAGTGGTGACTACATATAATGAGCGAATGAAATAATGGTGTAACAAGCGCGAACTCGCAATAGCTGCGAACAGGCCACTCCCGGTGCCACACCCCTTATTAGCCAATTGGCATGAACAGAAGCACACACCTTCACACACAGGTGGTGCGTTGCAGTACTATTTCTCGTTTCCTCCTTTCCTTTCCTACACCAGTGATATGTGGAGGAAAGGAGGAGACACATTTGAGTATTGGAACGCACCCACACACTTGACCTCCATATTTCAGCCTCCTTGGGCGAAAACTGTGTCCGCCAAAGGGTAGGGAAATTTCTGTGGACAGAGCGAGCTGTAGAGCTGCTGGTCGCAGCTAATAACTATTATTTGTGTTTGCTTGGGTATCCCTTGACTGAAGGTGTATTTTATTTGATTATCTGAAGCCATTCAGCAAGAAAAATGTGAAATAAAAGAGGAAATCAAGAGGGGGCCAAAAACGTCACGGCACTGTATAATGAATGGGAGTAATCAGAACGAAGCACCGCAGTTAGCTAACGGAGAACCCAGAATCTACCCGTCACATGAAGGTGCGCAGCTAACTCTGTTTTAAGTGCGCAGTTAGGATATGCTTATGCAAACAGTGAGATAAAGTTTCTGTTTTACATGCTTTTACATATCGTTGTCGAACATAAAAGCTCCGTCGCTGTACTCATGATTGACTGAAAATAGACCAGTGATTTCAAAAGGATTGTCCTTTCTGATTTGTCCAGTCAGTGTCGTATTGTGCAGCGTGCGTCTTTGAGCAGTGTCCAGGGAGATCTGATCATACGAAGATGCCTTCCACCTTCGCTAGCATGGTGCGGTTTGCTGTATTGATGTTTTGCTTGACGGTGGTCAGCAGCTTTCCACGGCAAGCGACTATATCTGTGATGGATTCGGACGTCCGGACTTCGGAGGCTAATTTGGCTTAGGGACAGGTGACAGCGAATGTCATGTTCAGGGAGGCGGAAAAGCTTAAGGTGGACACGCAGGATAAACTGGAGGAGGCAGAATACCAGGTACTGTCGAATAAAGCGGTTTCCTACCTTGCACCGAACACCAAACAGTATGCAGTGTTCAATTCACCGTTGGTCTCAATCTAATAATGCCGTCAGTAACTTTTGCCAAGATTTTAATCTTTCCACATTTAAAAAGGTTATCGTGAATAAATTAACAAATGTACCACATAATAAAGGAAACACTGTACTACAAGAAATGCAAATTATTATTGGTTGATAGATTCTTTTTCATTAAAATGTAATCTCAACTTTGATACTATGTTTGCACATTGAAACCCTTTCAGTAACAGCAATTATCAACACCCTGCAAGCCAATTTAAATACCTCGCACAGACCTATTGATATCTGATTCCTTTACTGGTGACCAACTTATGTGGCCCCATTCTTTACAGATGGACAATCAGAGCTCCAATTCGATCTTGCATTCTCACAATCTCCCACCAAATTACCATGATGAGAGCAGCACTGAGAAGATGGTTGGAAATCAATCCATCCACATTGTGCAGAAGATCGCCAAGGTACTGATGGATAATGGAGCTATGAACCATTGAGAATTATGAACTCAATATATGTGTGTGTCAGTAAGTGAAACTGTGTGCGTACAAACAACTTGTTTGTCAAGAAAAACATTTAAAAACTGAAGGTCCTTTCAGGGGAAGGACCAAGCAGTTGCACTTGCAGCATTTTGTCCATCAGACTTTAATAGTCTGAGTGACAGCAAGTAACGACCAGCAATAAGATGAATAACAAATAAATACAAAACAAATAAATTCAAAAATGTGTTAATTCAGTATGCAGTTCAACAATGGTCACATTGTTTTGTGGATGTTCTTTTTCTGTAAACAATACTTTAGTTGATTTGCAAAATTAATTCAATTCCAGTAAAACTGAACTCACACCGATACGTATATTTTAGCTGCTGCAAATATGTTCTTGTCATTGATAGAAAATTTTGTCTTGGTTTTTCATACTTTGCTTTCATTTGATAATTGCCAGAACATTCAGCTTGGATCTATGGTCACCTGATACTGTATGAAAAATGATATGCTCTTATGCCACTGAAACCAGTTTGTAAACATCAACAGACCATTTGCACATCTAACTTGGTGTAAACCATACAGATCAATAAATAGACATAGGGAGATGTTTCTGTATGGATTGGGTAACTGCTGGTAAACATCACCAACTAATCCACAGAGAGATACAACCATGAAATACTCTCGAGTCCCAGGGTCTGTATTCAGTTGTACCTCCTCCCGACCTCAAACCCTGTTTATGTGTCATCAGACCATTCATTATTTTTGTCATATTTTAGCTAACGGATAATATAAACCAGGGAGACCCTCCACTCCAGAACTTTGATCGAGTCCAGCAGCCAAGAAAATGAGGTCCAGCATGTGAGTGAGATGATGTCTGCTCTATACTATAGAAAACTGCAGGCATGCTGAACTTAAGGACAGTCTTCATATGTTTTTTTTCTATGTAAGGGAAAGTAAAAAATAAAATCGAAAGTAAAAATTAAAGTGCTGTGCAACTGAGTTATGAATACTGCATTGTGCACCTTACTTACAGACCACACGCTTAGAAAACCAACAATGTAGCCAATAAAGTAACAGGAGATCAATAAATCAGTGAATCAAAGACTTCAGTATCTCCTGTATCAACAATATCATGTGAATGATTTTTTTAAAAAAAGATGGGAAGGGCAAAGACATGAGTGAGACATTCTGAAAATGAGTCAGTGTTGGAGACTTACACTTCAGATGGAAAGTAGTTTTATTTTCTGAAGTGGACATGTTTGGTATGAGTAAGGCACAATGAAGATAAGTCAATGCAAGAAGTTGTGTTTGAGGCGTATATCATTTGTATACAAGACCGACCCTAATTTTAATAAACATTGACTTTATACATTACATAAGTTAATGTTACAGACTGGTTTTAACATGGTGTGAAGATGATCAGTGTTACCTAACGAGTGATCATCTTCTCATCATGTTATAACCATTCCGTTTTGGAACACTGTTATATCTTCATTTTTTACCCATCACCTGAAGTGGTTAAACTGTAAATCAAGAAATGCTGAAATGTAAGGTACACACGGTGTGTGGAGTAACCAGAGGGCTTGCAGCAATATCCACAGCAGAGAGCACCATGGTATTGCAACCAATTGCTGCATTACACATAAGGGCTGTCAACAGTGTCTTCAATTTGAAATTCTATTCAAATATCTATTGTAATGTTGAATGTGCTATAACGCACTGACTGTTACATGTGCATTGTCCACAAGGCGGTAATAGAATACAATGGGAGACAAACATTGTCATGCCTTACCTGTAATAAACAAAAAGGCTGATAATACCGTAACACAGTTACAGTTTAATAAAGATAATTTCAGTCATACATTCATTGGTATAGTTATTTATACAATTCATTTTACAGAGGTATTCTGTGCCGCCAATAAGTCACTGAGTATGCAATTTTCTTTGGAAATAATGTGTGACTTCCTCAGCACTACGGAGTTTAAGCTTCCAAAGTAGCTTGATGCTTTGGCAGAATAATGCTGACGCTAAAGTATGACTTGTTTGCATTGCTTTTGCCTTTAAAGTGACTATGTGTGTTTGACACAATCCCAGCCGTAGCGGTTTTGTTTACTGACGAACTAATCAGATGCAACCATTGGTATTCTACTGTGAATCATTTTGCTTTTTTTTCTTGCTCTACACAAGTTAACAAAGAACTAGCCACTGAAGTGGCAGTTCTCGTTATACATCTGCACTAGACTGTGGGCAAAGGTGTGAGGATTGCTTGGGGAAACGTGACTCTGCTGTAATTGAGGGGGCTGAGAGATGCCATTCGAATGGGTACTTAGACTGCACTTTTGCGATACACACTCTTTACACCCTGGACTCTATGCAACCTTATCCTCTCCTTGCAGGAGTGCATCATTGATGAGGACTGCCATGCAAACCTCTTGAAACGGTGTTAGTTTTTTCATATGATTTGGCTCACAGCGTACACTTCAAACCCTTTCAGACTGCCCACCACTCCATGGTTGCACAGAAATATTACTCTCAAAACTACAGGAATACTACTTGCTTATGAAATATCGGCACAATGCATACAGCAGAAATGAAATGAGCAGTGAAAATGGCTGTACAAACTACAAAAGTTATATTTTATATTGAAACATATAGGGAAAATAATATTTTATAAATATTTTTATATTTAAATAATTACAGTTTTAAAGTTGTCTGGAAAGAACATTGTTCTTATAATAATAATCATACAGCTATTTTTTTCTTAAAAACATAGGCATCAGTTGTACTTGGTGGAAACCCCCTCTGGCAAGGATAAATGCATTGCGCCTTTCACTGTAATGTTTAATAAGGTTGGAGAATCCATTTTGAGGGATCTTGGATGATTCCTCCATGCAGAACCTTTCAGGATTCTTGATGTTCTTAGGTTGAGGCTCAATAGCTGCCCTCTTCAATTCAGCCCACAGGTTTTCAACTGGTTGTAAGTATGGAGGCTTAAATGGCCATTGTAAAACATTCATTTTTGTCTTTGCTTGTTTGCTGTCCGTTTCTTTGTTGATTTTAACTTGTATTTGAGGTCATTGTCATTCTGGATGGTCCACCTGCAGCCAGGTCTGAGCCTCCAGGTTTTTGACTTTATACATAAACCCTATATCTATGTGTAGGAAAAATATAATTAAGAAACATTATGAATGCTGCCAATTTTCAATCATAAACCATGCTATTCGTAGAATTTTGCACAACACATGCAACAACTCCATCCCATCAACACTGTATGTGGTCTGTATGAAGCCTCAATTAACTTAGATCAATACAATGTATTCAGGATACAGTAGTAATATGATTGTACAGAGAAGAGAGCTTGTAGTGCATAATCAATTTTAGTGAGCACAAAAGTAACAAATAAAAGAAATCATTTTGTATAGCAGGGGGATATGGCAGCTATGAACACTGCAAACATAGAATAAAAATATATTAAAATGGTCCAATATAAAATATTACAATAATGTGATAAAGTCCCTCCATAGTTTTTAGGTAAAAGTACTCCACCATTTTAGATTTTAAATGAAATAATTCACATGCATTCTCAGCCTTTTTCTTAAATTTACATTGTTATGTTACATTTTGGTTTCACCATAAAGAAATGACAATACCTTTTACACATAGCCCTCCCCTCGTTTCAGGGAACCTTTATGTTAAGTAGAATAATTTCATGGATTTAACTTTGTTTGACTATTTTGAATCTTTGGGGTTGCCAGTCATTCTGACACCTGTATATAAAGGTCTGTGTTGTTAATTTTGTTCTGCTTTTTTGTTAATTTACATCAAAGGTGCCAGTAAAGTATGGATAACTGCAACACAACTCAACATTTTGGGGACTGATTATTTAAATGGATGTCAGTAATAACAAAACAGAGAATGAAATAAACTTCTCACATTTTTATATGGAATCTCTTCAGGGTATGTGGCAATTATTTGATTACACCTAGTGCCCGTCAGTGGCTACACAAGACATACATGTATACATTGAAACAATGTTTGAAATGCGTCCGTGTTAGTTTGGCCTCTTGCTCCGAAGTCATGTTGTGACACCTGCTGGCCGAGTCAATGTATTACAATTTATTTGGCAACCTTCGAGTTTTGCGCTCCGAATAGACCTGCTTTTGAGTCCTCTGAAGTGCAAAGGTTTCACTTTGGACGAAAATTACGCCATATAATTTCTATGGTACTCAAATTTGTTTCCAGCGCTTCTGCGCCCTTATATCAAGTCAGTGGCGCCAGTGGTTTCGTGCGTTTCCTGTTGTGGTGCTGGCGTGTTGCAGAAAATAACTGCGGATGTAGTTGCGGTAATGGCACGTTTAAAATCGGTCTTAGGACGTTGCACCTGCTAGCGAACGTAGGGCCTGAAGTTATTTAGTATAGGTAGCAGTTGTTAAATTGTATATTAATAGGATGTCTGGAAGACGCAAAGATAGAATTAAGTAAATATTTTCATAAAGACAATGAAAATGATGGAGATGCGGGGACGTGATTAACTTCAACAAAATATGTGATGGAATCTAAAACAGACATGTCCCAAAACCAGTTCTTAAGTGTAGTTCTCCATACACGAAAGGTGGATAGCATAATGTTACCTTTGTTCCCCTTTAAGATGAGTAGGCCAACATTCAAAATTTGTAATGCACAACTCTCGCACATACATTTAAATATACATGTAAAATAGATCGAGAATGTTATTCAAACAACCTAACAGCGCACATGCTTTATGTTCGTCCATAGAATTATGAGTGTAATAGCCGGTGTTCTCAATTTACGTCTCAGTTTTTAAGGCAAAATTGTACGAATCTTTTTCATGTATTAACCCTTTAATTTCTTTCATTCAAGGTTCGATGCCCTGCACCTGTGCTCTGCCAGCAGTAATAAGAAAAGTACTTTTGGGCCATGGTTTTTAGAAGTTTAGAAGAAAATAAGGAAATTGCACAAAACTGTAAAATGTCACATCTAAACAAAAATATTAACTAAATGTAAAGAATGTGTTAAACTAAGTTATATTTAGTCATTTTAAAAAATACTGCATTTTTTCTAGCTATGAATAACAATACAAGTCTCAAATACTGAAGTGTCAAAATTGGACTACACAGAAAAAGACTGTAATACATGTGAGTTTGATAATAAATTTTCCATAAAATCTGGTGCATTTACTGTGCATACATGGTGCCAGGCAAATGCCAGCAGCAGTTCGTAAGACATCACACCATCACCCCAACTCACTTGTTTTGGGTACTAGAAATGTTCTTGAGTATCTCCAACTCCACTTTCATTGAGACTTATATTTTAGTTTTTTGTGCACAGTCCACAAAAAATGTGCCATAGACAGATGCATTCACTGTGCATATATGGTGCCAGGCAAATGCCAGCAGCTGTCATTAAGACATCACAGCACTTACAAAGTCACTTGTTTTGGATACTAGGGATGTTCCTAAGTAATGTAGACCCCACTTTCATGGAGACATGTACTGCAGTTTTTTTCTGTACAGTCCAAAATAAGTGTACCATATGGTCTGGTGCATGTGTTTTCTGTATATGGTGCCAGTTAATTGCCAGCCAGTAGTTTGTAAAACATCACACCGCTATTAGACTCAGTTGTTTTGGATACCAGGGATGTTCCTAAGTATTCTAAACCCCACTTTTATTGAGACATGTATTACAATTTTTTTCTGAACAGTCCATAATAAATGTGCCATACAGTCTTATGCATTTTTCCCCCATAGTGCTGAGTATATGTCGCAAGCAGTTGGCAAGAATCTAAAATCATCACACATCTCATTTGGACTTGATTTAGGGTCTTTACTAATGTTGTCTTTGTCAGTTTAAAATACTTGCAGTCATAAGTCATGTGCTTTATATGTTTTAAATCTGTTTTGCAGCAGCTCATGTGAGATGGTAAGACAAAAGAGTTCCTTTAAATTTATATGTGTTGAACAAACAAAATGGGGGTAATCATGAAGATTTCACACATATGGTAGCAATTAACTATTTGAATTAACTATTACCCACTGTTTTTTATATATTTAGTAATTTTTTATAATATCAAGTATGTTAAACACTTGTAATTAATACAAAAAATGCAATGAACTCATTCAGTACGTTAACACACCAAGCAAACGGTATTATTATAAACATTATTATTATCGTTACAATTACAACCTTAACGACATTTGTCGACGTATTGGTAATAACGCGCAACCTTTTGGAACGTTCAATAGCGAAAATAAACGCGTTTTAGAGGTAAGAATTCACATAAAAGAATTCAGTTCATTGAGGCTTTTATTTTGACGGATTTCATGGGCTTATTGCTGCGCAGTGGTGCTGGCGGAACGCAGTTTACCGCGTCTCTTCCATGCCCCGGAAATTGACCTGTGTGTCCTCCTCCTTAGCTACGTTCTGACACTTAGCAGCAATAAACCCATGAAATCCGTTAAAATAAAAGCCCCCGATGAACATTATTTTTATGTGAATCGCTACCTCTAAAACGCGGTTATTTTCACAAGTGAAAATTCCAAAGGTTGCGTGTTATTATCAGTACGTCGACAGATTTAATTGAGTACTATATAAATTCAATTTAAGATTATAAACTGATACTAACAGGGACATTAACTGGAATGTGATCATTAACACTCAACTGAATTAAAATGCTAATTCTTTTATATCGTTTTATAATTCCAGATTGCCATCATATGTTTAAAGTCTTTGCAGCAGAAATTGCAAGGGTGGAGGCCCTTGTGAGTGGAGAAAAAGCACAAGTATGTTTTGTATGTATTGATTGGTCTTTGAAATTTCAGCATGTGGTTTTATTTGTGTGTAATTCCTATATTTCATGTGAGAAGGAGAGTCCTCTCAAGTTTCCTCACTTGAGTCCACAATTATGGAAGGATTCCAGGGGATCTATTGACTCCAGGGGCTGGACTCCATACGGACCACAATAAAACAAGCAGTGAGTGTCACATATTTACTTCATGAAACTGTAAGTTATAAAATTAGCCTGAATGTTTGGATGGTGAATAATTTTGAAATTTAAATATGCATCAGTGATTGGAAACCCTGATTTGAGGCTATGACGTGTCCTACACAGTAAATGGTATATTTGCATTTAGCAATGCTTATATTCTTTCGGAATTTTAAAACTACACAACTCTCAAACTACACACCACCTCCAAGAGAGAGATGAATCATCTCAATTGTCCTTGTAAAGAAAAGAGGTCTCAGGTGAGGTAAGTTGACTGTAATAAAAGAATAATATGAGATCACTGATTTTGTAGTATATATGGTTGGTATATTTGTCTGAAATGAATTATTGTGTTCCAGGAGGTAGATGATAATGACAAAATTAGTCAAAATATAAAATTTCCCCTTATGCTAATACATTGTGGTCTATATGGCCTTTGCACAAATGTGGGGCCAGTGTGGAGGTTTGCCCTCATATTGTAAGTGAATGTCTCTGGTTCTGATCTTTAGCAGTCTCAGATTATAACCGATTTTTGTAATTGTGTTAGAAATACAAAGACGTTGATCTAATAGACCTGATGGAAAGGTACAAAAAGCCTGCCTTGTTTGTGGGAAATTGTGGGAAAAGGGTATAAACCATAAAGTTGACCTGTTATCTCAGGATTTTTGGATGTTTTGCCAAAGCATCACTTACAACAAACTATACAATTTAGTGGATTTCCTGTAATCTCAACAAGCTCAATGTTTGTTTGCAAGCTAACACTTTTTTCCTCTATGAATTGTGAAAGTGTACATCACACGAGGTTCCTCGTTCTAGTCAAGCTATGTTTGCTGGAACCGTCCACCTAATTGTTCTTTTCCAGTTTCTCTATATTTTTTATGCAACTGGTGAGCTCTTCAGAGTTGCCTGGTGTCACTTTCCCCTGGCCAGCAATCATGGTGCTGTTACACTTTATCTGGTCACTAAACTCCATCAGCTGTCCATCTGCCTATTTCTTCAAAGCTTTAATGGCCTCCAGATTAGCTTTATCTGATACATCCACTGTCACCTCATGGCCTTTCTTTTCCCTCTCATGCTGGCCTGTAATTAGGCTGCCTAGGATAGAATCTTGCCCTCCTTTGTTACTGGAGGTGTTGACATTCATACTGTAGTCATGATCATTTTTCCATAGGTTTGGATATTAATTCATGACTGCTCTGGATTTTAAGGATTGCAATTATATTGTCTATTGTTAAACTAAGTGTCAAAAAAACTAGGGCTTATTTTTACAAAACTCTTGGATGTTTTGTTACTCTGTTCTGGATCTCAATTGCCTTAAGAGGTCATACCATTTAGGACCCACTAGAATCTCAGGTCTGTTCTCTGGTTTCTGGCTTATGCCAAGCAGTGTTAGCCCTCTACTGTATTAAGATCTGAGGTCAGCAAAAACTGAGACCAGTAGAAATTCTTGGTTCCAGAACAGCAAGAGCAGAGAAATACAAAATCTACCAATGTAAATTGGAATTTCCAGTAGAGGGCTTGCAGTGTGTAAAAACAGAATATGCACACTAGATGGCAGTATGATGGCAATATATAAATATTGACATCTACTTTAATATTGATGTGTGTTATTCCAATGCAGTTTACTAATGGTGATTTTTTGTGTTAATTCTTAGAAACTCTGCATTAAGGTATTGTACACACATATTGTTAAATGAGGTTATGCAGCTCATATTCAGGTATCTCATATTAAGGGATATAAAAGGTAGGAATAAGACAGTATATTAGAAAAAAATATTTGATCATTTATTTTATGTTTTATTTATAGACAGTTTGTCCCAAGTGAGACTGGGAATTCAATATGTATAGCTTTAGTAGGTGATTCTGTTGAGAAATTTGAAAGCTTCCACGGGTTAACGCATAATGGCATTTTCCAACAGTTGCATAAATTCACTTTGACTACTCCATTGAAGGAATGTGTAGTGCATTAGAAAGAATAATTGAACTCCACACTTCTACCTTCAAAATGTGGATAACATGGTTGTTTACTCATATTACTTCATATTAAGACACCAAGTAAGATATGCATGTCAGTGACCTCTTGTTTTTACAAAATTGTATTACTTATGTGATCCAAGATTTACTGCTTATCGCAAAAATATCTGTGAGCAGTGCAAACCAAAGAAATGTTTGTAGCCTTTGGATAGCCTACAGGAAGAGGAGATCAACATTTAAACCTTTATATTACTCATATTATTCATGACTTGTCTTTTACTCTCTTTGACTATATATGAAAAACAATATTTATATAGCATATTAAATTGCTGTATTTATATAGTTGTTATCATAATCATTATTATCTAGATGTGATATGAAAGCATATCACATTGAGTCTTCTGTAGGGTAGTCTCACCCCTTGCCATTTAGTAGTCAAGGCCTAATGTTATTCTGAGCTCAGACCACATTCAAAACTTGCTTTTTTAATGTCATGCCCCCTGTGATCTCTCCTTTTGCCAGTGATAGGTATTAAATATAGAAATGCTGCTGCAATATGTATGCAAGCCCCACCCTAAACCAAAGCATTAACTGGCAGATTACATGCTTTAAGGAAAGAAATTATTCCCCTCATCAGTTTGATATAAACAGCTTATACATTTTATATTTATGTCATATCATAGGAATGGACACCATTTGTGGGCTGCATCACAGTCAAATCCCAGAATATGTCTCAATAATTCCTAAACAATTTTCTAAGTGCTGCATTAATTGTCAATCAGAAATAATGCTCTAAAATAAAAGTTATGCTTTGTATTCAGCAGAAAACCTCATTTCCCTTTTATCTAATCGCCCACCTTATAAAGGCTGAATTCCAAAAAGTAGCATGCTTTCATACTTAGACAAGTATGAAAAGGAAGCCAACAACCAGAGAAACTACAAAAAGCATAAATGCGCATAATGTATGTATTTAAATATGTATGTGTAATGCCTTTTAAAGTATAATACACTCAAAAACATTCAGATTTATAGTTGACAGACAAGTGGAAGGGAATGACATTTACAAATTTGAAAACAGTGCAACAAGCCTCCACTTCTCAAGTTTTCTCTTCCCCTCTTTGTTTCTTACACAGACAAAAGGGGAATTCCATGTTGTGTTTCCATATTTGTTTCTATTTCTTTTAAAATTCAACTAAATGGTTACTTGAGCTGTATAGTCATCTGCCCATCTTAAGGTCAAACTAAGAGCAGATAAGATAATCCAAGAGAGTCCAGGAGTGAGAAATGGCTCACAATAGTAAATACCTTTAAGTCAGTACTCACAGGTCACTCACCAACTTAAAGTCCACAGCCATTTTCTCAAAATCCTAATTAAATACTTAAAACACCGCACAAGACACAACACCAGTTAAAATGGACTCATGTATGACTCTTTGTTTCTTGCTAAGACTTAATGTGCACATCAAATGTAGAATCCTTTGATAAACATTCCTAATCACAGGGGGCCATCACCTCTGTCTCTCTCTCTCTTGCCCTTTTCCCCTCCAGGACAAGCAGTGATGGTGTGTGTGTGTGTGTGTACGTATATGTTTGGATCACGTTAACCTTTTTATACTGCACGGATAGTTTATTGTCATGTTAAATGAAAATTTGAAATCTTGTTATGACAGGTATTTGTCTCAACATAGCAGTAAAACTACTGTTTTCCCCTCTATGAACTCACATCCCAAACTTGTGTTTATTAATGTTTGGTGTCATTGCAATGCACATAAAAAGCAGATAGAAAATGATAATCTTGAAAACATAACTTGTGTTTCCACAGTTTTGGCTCATACATGCAAAAATAAGCCCTGGGTGAACTTTCAGTCACTCATAGTAATTAATTATGTGTGGACCAGAGGGAGGGGAGAGCCCCTTCTTAAGCTGGGCCTGGAAAAGGCCTCATGGCTTAGTTGGTTCTGATAAACTCATATCTACATCACTCAGTTTTATTTTGCACAACCTATCTACATTGCTCAGTCCTTCTCTATGTCAAAGCCCAGTTTTTATTCAAGAAGTTTTGGTTCCAGAATCTAACTCTGAAGAAACTAATATCTCAGTCTAGATGTATATTGATGACATCAGCCTCCTGGAGATCAGACAGTGGTGGCATCCCACCTCTATACAGCAACAGCTAAATGAGCTTAATACCTGGCCCACCAACAATCACATGCTCCTTAATGAAAAGAAATGTGCTATTATGCACATATCTTTTAGCAAAAAAGCCACCAGTAGAGTCACCTCTGCTTTTTTAACAACATTCCTCTTCCAGTCCTGCCTAAGATCCCAGAAGTACTGGGACTTACCACTTAACACAACCTGCAGTGGGATGACATATTGGTGAAATATAGCTGTATCAATAGGATATCAATAGGTATCACACAGAGATAGAAAACCTTGAAGTCAACATAGTACAAATATCTTCAAAATGCTTCAAAAATTCCTAACTAAAAAACTATTTGAAGTAGAGCTGTAGGATTTTGCATGGTCCCATGAATTTAATGGAAGTTTTTACAATAATTTTTCTGGGAAAATCCATGATATGAACTGGGGGTCCTAAGTAAGTTGTCATGGAATGACCCAACAGTTGGTCCATGGTTTGAGTCGATGGAGGTGGGGCTACCAAGCCCTCACTCACTAAATGGCCCGGTGACATAACTATATATTAACAGTGGTACGCAAAGATTGGAGGAAACCCCTGCAAAGGATTTCAGCATGCCTGTTCCGAAGACATCAACATATGCTGAGGTGTTGAATTTTCTTCAATGAACTTCTGCAATCACTACCAATTTACCCCAGCTTTTTAGAGATGAAAGCAACTGCTACAAGGTATACATAGGTGGGCATGAGACGTACTGCAGCACAGCTCGACCTCCTAGACAATCAGCAGGGCATTATGAGGAAAGCCGGGATAGTATGCATCAGTTTAGTTTTAAAATGTTGTGGACATTAGTGTCTAAAATGTGTTGATATTTACTGGGGCTGGCAAATTTAACAGGATAAAGCTTTAAATTAATTTGAAATGCTTAACATGTTTATAAAACATAAAACACAACAACACAATTAATTATAAAGACAGATTGTGCAGGTACACACAATATCTAAGCTCATCCACACCTTGCTAGCCGAGCTTGAGAAGGAGAAGGACGGACTTCAAAGTAAAAAGTTTTTTTCAAAAGGTTGCCTGATGGCTTTTTAGGCAAATCAATGGTAATTTGTGCAGTTTGAAAAGGCATTGAAATATAATTGCACTTACTGTATTTTGCTGGAGTGTAATTATTGTGTTCACAATTAAAAAACTGCTATTTTACAATAGCATTAGATTTTATGTAGGCTTCTTCCTTTGTGTTGATTCTAGATTCAGCTGATGATTGATCTGGTTCCAAATTTAAACATCAGTCATATTCTTACAAAGCATGAACGTGCTTTACGGCTCATCACAATTAATTACAATGCAAAACATCTCATGCAATATGTCAGATGAGGCAGAGGAAATTTACATACTGATCTTATCTTGTTCGATTGAAAACCCAGTTTATATATTTTACATGTCTTCGAAAATAGCTATATAAAGTAAGAACAATTTTAATGTTTTTTAAAAAAAGAACATGAAATAGAATGTAAAATAGCCACTGCAGACTAAAACAGTGTTGGATCAAGGTGTGGAAAAAATTATTGTCAACTCTTGACACTCAATGCTGTCAGGGCATGCCAATTCTAATATGAATCAACTGATATGAGACATGAAATGTCATCTCGAAACTGATGTACTTGTTTCGAAGATTAGAAACACCTTTAGTTTTTGTCCCTCATAAATATCTGAAACAGGAGCGTTTCTTGTACCCCATGGGGGATGTCATTTATCATCCGATAACGCATAAATCATATTTTCCTTCTCATTACATTGTTTGTGAAAATGCAGGTTTCTTTTAGAGCTTCTGTGTGTCTATGCAGGCAATATAAAATAAATAAGAATAATTTCTACACAATCAAAATGTACTTGAATTTCATCGAAAAACGTCTTTCCTTGGGGTATTTCTGACGTCACGACTGCTTTAAATGTGTGAATTCATCTGCTAACCCTTGTTCAACTGCGTTTCCTGTTCAGCTGAATCAGAGTGGCCTGCCCGACGTCGTTGGGCGGTTAAATTATATCACCGTGTGGGCAGTTTACAATTCAGGAAAGAAAAAAGAAACAGCCTGGACGACGCCCAACATTTAAGGTATTTATTCTGTTTCAAATTTTACTGGGATTACAACCCTCAAAACTGGTAGCTATTTGATGGTAGTGAGCCTGAATAATTTTCAGGAAGCTGGCTACCCAGCTAGTTTCAACTAGTCCACGCAGCAATAGTATGGTGCGCTGTCTTGATGTTGAGGTTGCATGTAATTGTATTATTACCCAAAAGATGAAGAATTCGCTCGATTTAACCCATTTTATTTCGGCCGTGGCTGTCGAGTTTTGTTAGCTAGCTATCTATCAGTCTCGCTATGTATCAGTAACGCTTCCAATTTTCTGGAAAAAAAAACATGAGGTAGCGAGTTAAGGGTTTTTCTGAAATTTGCTTCGCAGTCACTTGGCTTGTTAAGTATTTCAGAACCATAAATTAATAAACCTGTCACTGTGCTCGTGTTAGTCATCCAATAACATTATCTTTGCCTCATTGCGAGCTTGCTGTATAGTTCTTCTGGAGGGCGTGCAGCACGAGATAACTTGTCAGCTTTAGCAAATGTAGCTAACGTTAGCTAGTAATGATGATAGCTCTGGCTAACAGAAGGACCACGCAGTTTAAGTTCGGCCCTGGGCCGGTAGTACCATGAGTCTCCCGCGAATATTTCTGGTTTTCAGAGTTTACACGTTTAAAGCGCTTTGCTGTATTACGCCATTATTCTTTAAAAAAAAAAAAAAGTGTAGGCTGTGCTAGCTTGTGTACTGTCACTTATTTCAGTTTAATAACTATGAAGTTAAACTGTGCCCATATGAACGTAGTCAACTAAGAGCTGGCTTTCTACTATCCACCGTAGTTGTGAAACACTGAGATGGCTATCTACTGACAATCAGGTATACAATCTATTTAGATAGTATTCCATATGTTGGCTCGCTAGGTAGCTTGTTGGTTGTGAAATTTAACGTGTACGTGGCTGGGGATGCAATGCAAAGTCACGATTTTATACACTTTCAGTCCACCACAAAAGACTGCAAGGAGGGCTTGAAAAAGCCGGAACTGTAACTGGCTAGATGGCCATGACTTTCCCCAATCATACCCAGTCTTAAGAAGGCCAGCAGCATTTTAGTGACGGCAGATAGCAATATTCATAATGTTGGGGACAAATGGCTAATACCTAAGGCTGCAGGATCAGTTCTGCACAGATGCACACGTTTTCCAATATTTTAGAAGCACCTGGCTTGAGGATGTAGATGCACTTAAGTTAATTGTGAGAAGCATGCGCACGAAAATATTCAATACCTTCAGGACTAAATGTTGATAAGATTTAAACAAGTGGACAAGCTTGAGAACTATGGTACTTCCACTGCAATGGGATCTTGTTACTGCGGTTGGTCTATCAGGAAAGGAATTCAATATACGGAAATACACTGGGAGATATTTTATCTGATTATACCCGCTTCAGCAGTACCAACTTGCATACAAGTTGCTGGTAACGTGTGATTATATTGATAGTGCGGAACTGAATGAGCTCTGAAAACCTCTTGCGACCCTAAAATGATTAAAAATGCAATTTGCTGTGTGATGGGGTGGTTACATTAGAAATTAGTAGAGCGCCCATTTTAAACTGTCATTGAGTCCCCCTAGCTGTTCTATGTTCTAACAACGTTATTCAGCACATGCGTTAGGTTTTGTTTTGGAGTGAAACTGATAAAAAAATGGCAATTTATAATTTTATATAAACTTGTCTTTGCCCAAACCGCATAAACAGATGCATATCAGGAGTGGTTGGGTGTGTCTGTTAAGCATTTTGATGTCATGATAGAACAAGTTAAGGTAGACTTTGATAGCATGAAGTAGGCTATTTAAATGTGCATTTTGTAAATGTACTTTATTTTAAAATATTTTTTATTATTTGGAAAGCTGGGTAACTTCCATTGCAACAAAATTGGCTGGTTGGCCTTCTGGCAAGTGATAACCATCATTCATTGTGTGCTCAAGGTATTCACTGTGAACACATTTGGCACTGATTAGCTCAGATGTCTCATGAGTTAAAGATAAACTAGAGGTTTGAGTGTAATTACTAGTTTGTGGAGGGGGGTGTTATTGCATATTGTTGACTTAAAACTGTATTGACTTTCAGTGTGCATTTCTTGCTTGGATATTTTTTGTCTTATTTTGGATTTTGAATCCTACATTGAATGTTTAAACGGCTAACTGTGCTATAGTGTAAAGTTAATGTATTAAAGTAGAACGCCATTTAATTGTTGGTGACAATGTCATTTATCTGTCACAGCAAGGGATTGAAAAATGGTGTACAGTGTAATCATTGTATGCAAATGAGCATTTGGATATAATTTTGTATTGTAACTTGTAGCATTGTTGTTACTGGGGGCAGCAAAAGTAGAGAATTCTACAAGTGCCATTTATTTATTTGTCTTCATTGTAATCTGCAGGAATTTTGGATAGCATGCTTGAACAAGGCAGACAAAACATTGTTTTGTATTTTTTTCTTAAACTAACGAATGAACAGATGTATGAATGATGTAGTGTATTCATTAGCAAGTGCATTGGAAACCTGGACAATAATAATGTTAATGTATGAGTTAGTGAGCAAATGCAAATGTTTCATTCGTAGACCGGTCAATGCGACCAATTTTTAGATTGATCCAAAGTGTGCCAAATAGACCCAGGTCCTTTCAGGAAAATAAAGTGACGCAGCATATGCAGCCATCACAGCGATGGCAGGGGACCATCATCTAACTGAGAGAAAAGTTCTGGGAAGCCTGGCCAAATTTTCCAGCATGGAAAGAATGTGGAGTGGCAGTGTCATATGAGATCAAACCAAGCTGTCAACCTGGTGGAAAGGACTCAAGTCTGAAGCCCTTCTCATCTGTACTGCTGTACTCCAGATCTCTTCAACATTGACTTTACTACCATTAGTAGAGGGTTCAATTAGTAGAGAAACTAGTAGCAATTTGATACAACCTAAAGCTCTTTGAGCATATTGTAGATGATGTGAAATAGCTGAGTTAATAACAAGCACTGGAACTTTCCTAATGTGAAGATGAAGCTAAGGTCAAGGAAACAAATAATTAGGTTGGGGGAAAAGCCAAGTTTAAAATTTAAACTTAAAAAAACAGTTGTGCTTAATATTTAATTTATTGTGTGGCAGAATGAAGACTTCTTTAGTTAAGTGTTGATCATTCAGTTTGTATTTCAAATATCTGCACATAGTTGTAAGCCAACAAGGTTTGAAAACTCTAAAACCTTTTTCTTCCTGTCAGTGTGTTTGCAGTGACCAATGGGAAATGCTGTCTAATAGATACACAGTCAAATACCTGTAACTTTACGATTAATTATATAACTTTCATGAACTACCTGAAAAAGCCTCAAAAAGGCTACAATCTTTGCAACTTTGAAACCCTGATCTTAAATGAGAACACTGACACAGCTGTTATGATGTCAAAAGGAAGATTGTTCCAAAGCCTAGTAGCTGTAACTCAAAACACATAATCTCTCTGGTATTCAATTGAGACTCTAGAACAACCAACAATGCTTTTTCTTCACTTGGAGGGCGAATGGGTTGGTACTAGGGATGTCAATTTCGTGCAGTTCTTTTAATCTCTAGTCAAAACCTGTTCATTGATTTATTAACGATTAACTGATAAGCTTAATAGGCCTACTGCAGCTACCTATCTGCTACAGCCTAGAATAGAAGAGTATGACTTAAAATAGGCCTATCAAGAAATTAGTTGTATAGTACTATAGAAGAAATTTTTAAGACAACCCCCAAAAATCATTAAAACAGGATTTGAAATTGTGCATTAAGGTCATAACTAAAAATATACAAACATGGATTTGCTGACTCAGAAATCTGCAGGAAAGAGGAGGACCACTGACATTTGTATTGGCTGGGTAAACTCCTGCACCGATAGTAACGAAAGACATTTTATCAGTGCTGATTAATTTTGTAATAAATGAGTGTATGAATGACTTGTATCATTAAATGAGTTGTGTTGTCCTGAATCAGAGTGGTTTTATTAAGACAAGTGCTAAAAATCATTAACGGGATAATGATTGATGCCATTGGAGCACGTCTTCTTGCCGTCAACAGACTTCACACCAGACTGACTGAGTACATGGATATGCTCATATTCCTTAATAAATGCTTAGGTTTTAAGATGGGCATGAAGGCTGTGTTGGTCATCTTGCATAGGGCTGTGCGATATGACGATATTTCATGTGGCGATAGAAAAAGTACAGAGAGAGTCTACAGATGAAAGCCACAAAAGTACAGTCGAGTGCTCAAAACAAACTCCAGACTCATGTTGCAAGAGGCATTTTCCTGTGGCACACTGGCATATACAGTTATGTGAGGCTTAATGTCCACGATTCGTTCTGTGAAATAGTACAGTATGTGATTTGGACATTGTGCGAAAACTATATTGTCTATACTTGTGTGTGTGTGTGTGTGTGTGTGTGTGTACCTCACTCAGTTTCTATTAAATAGAATGAACTATACACCGGAATGGGAGCACTTGCGTTCATTTATTGTTTGCTCACCTCAAACATGAACAGTTGTCCTGGTTATGCGCACAATGTTCTAACAGCATTAGAATAGAGAATCTGAATACAGGTCCTCCTTGTAGCAGTTGTAAACATTACATGGTTTACCTCCTATTAACTAAATAGCCAAGATACTGTACACATACAGTACTGTATTTCAGCTAATGTATCTGGCAAGGTAATAATATGGGTTAAGTAGGTTAATACTGTATGATACTGTATACATAATACATTGTGAACATACGGACGTATATGCGGTTGGACGTTGCCCAAATGGACGTCATAAGGCGCATACCTGTATTTTGTTACATGCTTAATTGAAAATTTGCACAAAGGTTCAAAATAAAAGGAGGAAAAATAATCAAATGTGAGTAAGTACCTTTTGTAAATGTTAAAATGTGCTATATCGTGATATGTATTGTTATCGAGATATGAGATATCGGACAGCCATAATCTTGCATATTTCAGATTAAAATATGTTCTTCGGGAATATAGCCTATTAGCGTTTTTTTTTTTTTTTTTTTTTTTTTTTGTGTCAAGTCTCACATCACATTCTATTTAGGCCAAATATGCATTTCTTTTTGTTTGTTTGCAATCTGTATTCCTGTTTTCTCAGTCTGTGAATCTGTATAGTTTAATTTCTTTTTTTTGCCATCATAGCCTTCATGCAGAATACGAATCCATGATGCTCTTAATGGTTGTTGGTGTTAATTGTTAACCCTCTTAAAACCTCTCTGTTCTAATTTTGTGGTGTGTTGAGTCATTCATCGGTGTTTATTAAAATTAATTAGTAGATATTAAGCTTATCAGTTAATCGTTAATATTATTAATCGATTAACAAGTTTTAACTACTGATTAAAGGGACTGCACGAAATTGACATCCCTGATACAGATTCAAGGACTGAAAAATCAGAAAATATAGTCTGTAAAACAAACTTAGAGCTTGTTAGGCCTAAATACAATTTTCACAGTAGTTGATGACCAATACAATATAAGGGCCAGCATTATTTATTGGAATTGTTTATTAAAACTGTTTCATCACTGATACACAGTAAGCCGGGCTAGTCTGTGCAGAGCAACAGGAGCTCCTCGAGACACTCACTGAGCCTCTAATTTTTTTATTCATTTTCTTATGGCCTTCCTCTCCTTATCTAAGGCCTGCCCCAGAGGGGGCAACTTTGGTCCTCCTATTTTTCTTTTGTTAGCATTAGCTTAAGATTTTACACCTATTTATTGCTATCAGCTGCTACTTTATTAAGAAATCAAATCGCCATGTAGTGAGTGGATTACACTCTAAGTAGACTGACACCTAGGACTCTGTTTTCAAGTTCATACGTCATAAGTCATAAATCAGTCATAGTCCGATTCGCACAACACTGCGGGGGCAAACCTATCGTGCACTCAAGGCAATGCATCAAATTGGGCGGGTCCAGTCCATGGCACTACCCACAATAGGTCCTTCACATGGTGCAATCTGCAATAGGTGGAGTAATGTGTTAATATCACTTTGAGGGCTTGGCATGGTGTTGCATGTTTCAGCCAATCATAGTGAGCGTTACATGCAATAAAATCACGTGCACCCAGTGCACTTGCAAGAGAAAATGAATGAGCTAAGGTAGAGGAACATGCGCTTCACACCAGATGAGACAGACGACTGGTTCGTGTCCACACGGACAAGATCAATGGGTTTCAGCGGTTTATTGAGCCTGGCAAAAAAAATGACAAATAACAGCTGGTAAAATTGACAGTTACTTGTCCTGTAATACACTAGCCACCAGCAGAATGTGAATGGGCAGAGCACACATGTCTAGTTATTACATGTATTATTATATGTATATATATATATATATAATATGGTGTTCGTATAGTTTCTCATTCCTCTTTGCGTGTGTGTGTGTGTGAGATACAATACATGGCTTAAAACTGCTAAAACCCATTTTATATTAAGTAACGTCAAACATAACACAAAAAGAATATAGCCTGCAGTAACCACTGTAACTAGCATGAAATTTCACTCAGCTACATTAGATATGGATGGAGGTGAGGCAGGCACCCCTCAGCAACAGCCTAGAAACTACAGCAGATCAGCTGTCCATTCTAGCTCCTTATCAGCGCCATAACTGTGACACCCCCCTTCAAACTACTGCTCCAAGGACATCATCCAGTAGGACCTCTTCCTTAGAGAAGGCAGACTTGTTCATTCTTACGGGTCAAGGATACCCTGAATTGTACGAGATGAAATGCTGACAGAAAAGAGCATGCACTGATATTTATTTTATTGTTTGAATAGTTTATGACTTATAAAATGTATTCTGTTTTGCTAACTAGTGCTAGCTAACTTGCTTGTCACAACTTACCATTATGGTCATGGGACCTATCTTAGCTAGCTAGCTAAATATACTGATAATTATTTGACAGCCATATTTTCCTTATGTAATAATGTCTCACTTAGGAGTTGCACGTCTGCTGCTGGTCAGAGCTGAAATTCTGCTTATGTGTGAACGTGGAGACGGTCATATTAAGGAAAGAGTGCCGATGTTTGAAAAGTTGTTGCCCATAACGCACCCTTCTCCTTGCAATTATGTATTCCATACTATTGTAATTAACAGCAGAACAGATGTTAAATGCAGCCAAGATTAATTGTCTGCATCCATCATGTTCCAAGCATTAAAAGAATATACATTTGAAGTACACGGGTCTCACATTTTTGTAGTTGATCATGGGAAATTCAGTTTGACCATTGTTGCCTTTCGGTAACATTTCCGAAGTCATGTTATGACACCCACTGGCTTAGTCAGTGTACTACAATTTATTTTTCTGCCTTTGAGTTTTGTCCTCCAAATAGACCTGCTTTTGAGACTTCTTAAGCGCAAGGGTTTCACTTTGGACGAAAGCTGCAATTCGGGCATTGCGCCCCATAATCTGCATGGTACTCAAATTTGTTTTCAGAAGACGTTCCCAGACGTTGTGCTTCTACGCCCCTTTATTACGTCAGAGGCGCAGGAGGCTTTGTGCTTCTGCATTTTTCCTATTGGGGTGCTGGCGTGTTGCTGAAAAAAAACTTTGCGGGTGTTGTTGTACCTGTTAGCGAAGATAGAGACCTTAGTGTGTGTGTCTATTAGGGCATTGCATTCAAGTTGCATCTTTATTATTGTATTCATGGTTATGCTTGATTAATATCATAATGTGCATCGCTACAGGCATATCTGCTAACTACTGTAATCTTCATTACAGCATCACTAGGTGGTATGATGACAAAAGCTTTATGTATTCACATAAAGGTTTATATATTTACTAAAGGCAAGTTTTCCAGGTTGTTTCAAGAAATTCATTCAAAGTAGTTCTGGAATTATAATGAGGTCTAAATGGACTGGCACATTTGGTTTGTTCAAAGGACAGGCCAAAGAGAAAATGCACCCATGGCAGCAAACTGAGACTAAAATGGTCGCACACGCAACTAATATACATGTTGCAACTGTATTCTTTGAACTAGCCAAGAGTGTCAGCTTCTAGAAGACTGCCTAATCAGAGTAACAACAGTAACCGCATTTCTTCAGAGGTGTGTAGCCTGTGACCATGCCTCAGTCAGTACATATCATTGACATGTAGCTGTCATGTATTTACATAGCTTTGGCTGTTGCTCTTGTAACATCCATAACAGCATGATTAACTTTATCAATTAAATACTGGACCATCTTCAGTAGTCAACTCAACTGCAGAACATGGCTGAATGACAGCTATCAAGCAACTAGATATACAATGGCCCATTTAACTCTAAATACCTCAGCAACCACAAATTCTGATCTCAAACATATAGCAGGCAAAACAAGTTTGACAGGGAATTACATTTTAAGTTGCTGAAAAAGCCACTCCCCTAAGCCTAAAAATATGATTCTTCCGAACACAGGAGTTTTTCTCTCAATTCAATATACTTTTTTCCTTGTAATTTTAATTTTGTGCATTGTCTGACAGTACTGTTTTTAGTAGAACAGTAACTGATGGGCTGAATTGTCAGTGCATGTTTACTTCTAAGGTAACCCACATGCTCAGAGGCTTGATTTTGTGCTCATTAGATATTTTTCTGACAAAAGACTTTAGAGATTGCAGTAGTATTGTCATGTTGGGTGGAGAGAACGACTTCACTTAGAAGTGAAGTCAGGAATTCCGACTACTCATGAGGTTGCCTCTCCTTGGTTTATTCAGAGATTACTTACTGCAGGAGACAGATGGACACTGTTGAATTTTTTTCCACTTTTCCTTTAACCAGTGTCATAAGATGTTGCCTTAGTGTTGTCTCATGACTAACTTACATTGGCCAATAACTTTCTGTCATACCAACTGCAGCTGCCAAATGGGTCGAGTCTAACCATCCTCCTATTTATTCAGTGGGGGTAGTTTAACAATCTGTATCGTAGCTTTTATCATTCTGTTAATGTTTTTCTGGCATTTGGTGAAAGGATGTTGTGGAATAAATTTTTATATTTTTGATTTAAACATGGAAGACATGAATCCCAGACATAAAAAAAACCATTGTTCAGTATTAAATCAATAGGGTCTTCATCAAGAAGTGGAGGTGGAGCAAGTTTTGCTGTCCAGTGCTATTGATATGCTGCAGGGTGCCTTTCACCCACAATCTAGCACGAGGTAAATTGCATGTCTTTCCTAAAAATATGAAAGGCATTCAGCTTTAAGGCTCAAATGATCACTTGGAAGTCTAAGCAGTGTTTCAGGTTGCTGAAAGATCAACTAACTAAAATGCAGATTTAGTAGAAGAGGACGGACTGATTAAACTGCAGTATGCACTGTATACAGTATGTGCAAACTATAATTGTTTGAGCCAAAATGCTGCTGCAGTTGGCCACAGATCCATTTAATTTTCAAGGTTACACAGATTTTTTTTTCTTTCTTTTTTAAAAGCCTTGCAGGAAGAGGGGCAGCCGAACTTTTTGGCTGTTACTGAAAACTGCACTGCACCTACTGGACTGTAACAAAAGGCTCAGCCCCTGGCGTCATTAAAATGTCCCTGTGGGGTAACTGCAGAATGTTTTTGTTTAAAACTGTCACTACTCTGCTGCATTTTTTGGGGAAGTGACTGCATTTCCAGGCAACCTTGGCCTGTAAAGATTTCCATCTGACCGCCTTGTCCGTATGTGGTGTGTCTTGTGTGAAGCATTGAAGTTTCCGTGCATCTTAACGCACACAATCTTACTGCTCATCTTGCTGTGTGATGGCAAGAGAAATGTGCTGCATTTTGCTGCTTCTGACACCTCAGGAGAACATGCCGTGTGATCTGAAGTCCCTGCAAAATTCTTTTATGAACTAGGCTTAATTGTGATACTGGCATTGATAAAGTAGGGAGTCCTACCCTGTGCTCCATAAACCTATTGTTTGAGGATGTTAGAGCATTTATATTTTTACCAATGATCTTCTGAATGACTTGGTAAACATCTGTGAATCATTCTTTGGCATATTTTGAATGGGGAAAAAAGAAAGAAAGAAAAAAAAAAAAAACTTACCTCTGACATTTATGCACTCTAACTTGTCTGAAGTTTGATAACATATCAGGGTTTGTCAACAGTATTTCAATCTAGGTTATCTGAAAAGGGCAGAAATGAGTTTGACTTCATCAATGATTAAACATATCACCTGGCTAAATGGCTGTATTGTCAATATGAATGCTCCCGTGTTACTGGCCTCCCCTATGAACAATAAAGTTTGTCCTAAATCAACAACCCAGATAACTTATTACATTTTATGCTGGTACATTTGGGGAAACTATATTCTCTTATTTGAATTAAACTACTATTTCTCCTTTTGATCAAAAATCTGGTTGTCTCTACCAGGAGGCTGAGACTGCAGGTGGACGTCAGCCTGAAAATGGCCCCAAACACTCGAAATATCAACCAAGAAATGGTGTTAGAAATGGTGTTAAGTGGCGGTAGCTGTAACACAAGTTGCTTTAATAGGTTCAGGCCAACTTGGTCATCAGTGCCCGTGTTCTTAAAATAGCAAATGAACTTGCTTCCATTTAAAAACACTAAAAGTCACTAAAGAATATGATCTTACTTGGGCAGGTGTATCTCAGACACAAATGTGCACACACACACTTATGCAGACTGTCACAAACCTGAAATATACCCTTTGTGAAAGAATTCTGAATTGCTTTTCTTGTTGATATACCCCATTAGGAGATGTGATTGTAACGTGTTTATGTGTTATGTCATTATATTACCTCACATTACATTAAGGGCATTTGTTAGATGCTCTTATCCAGAGCGACTATCCATCACTCTTATCCAGAGCGATGTCACAGTATGGCACATATGCCTCCATGGAAATACCATAACAAACTGTATATCACAAAATGAAACACAAGTACATAACTTGCTGCATTATTCATCGGGTGTAATGAGACACATGAGCTTGCTAAGCATAACCGAGTTACTGTTAATTCTCCAATAAAATCTGGGAATCAAATAATGGCCGGGTTTAGAAAATACTTGTTAAACCACCGTTTACTTTGTTTATCTTGTGGTCTGTACATTTTCTCACATTTCAGAGATCAACCTTTTTTTTTTTTTTTTTTTTTTTTTTTTTTTTTTAAACAAGGGTAGTCTGGTAAATTTGATTCAGGTTTTTTCATGTACTGCATGTGAATTATGGCTGTTGCAGCGAAGGAATTTCCCCTGCGGTGATTTAGGGTGGCTCAACAGCGTGATATGTGGTATTAGCGCCATTTTTTTTTTCCTTTGCAAATTACTTAATTTATCCTGTCTTTAGTGCTATGTAAATAAGCCTTATTGTTAGGCTATTGTTGCTTTTGAAATGACAAAGATGACACAGTTTTAAAACAAATTAAATACTTGTTTGTTGTTAAATGCAGAACACAGAAGGGCAATGAGGTGCAGTAAGAACGCAAGGTAGGCTACACGCCTTTTCTCCTTAGGATTAAGCCTAGCCTTGGTTAGATATAAATCAGTGATTTTCAATAGGCGGCCCAGATCCAGCCCATAGAGCACTTTCATCCAGACTGCGAGCGTTTCACATGCCCCTGTAGTTGAGCAGCCTCTCTTCCTACTATTGCGAAACTAGTCCATGTAAAGTCAGTGATTCTAAGTGCTTCTGCAGCAGAGCGATAACGAGCAGCGCATGCAACACACACTGAATAAACTTTTATTTTGACAGTGAAAACAAAATTCATGTAATTGCAAACATACAGCAGTGCTTCAAGACTAAACACACAGGTTTCAATGCCAGCTTCCCACCCAAGTTTGCGGTAGGTAAAGATAAAATTGACTCTGTTACAGATCTGTGCTTACCATCCACAAAACCTCACCTGATCAAGAGAACACGATTGCTGCATCTCTTCAGGGGGCCTGGCACTTCGGTAAAAGCAGAAAGCCTTAAAGTTGGTGAAGACAATATGTTAATTGAAATGCTGAGTCATGACCCAAAAACAAAAACCACAGTCACAGAACTTATCAGACAAGTGCCATAATGAGATGAATTCAAAAGTAAATTTCCTGTTTTGTCGATCATAATGCACACATTTCATTTTATGAACTTGATGTTAAGGCACATGCCCACTTTTACTGCAGTTTATGGCCTACTAATGAAAATAAAAATAATATACTGTATTATATACCTATGATGTAATATTATATGCTTTGTGCCCAGCTGGCCCATCACTCTATTCACAAATGTAAAAGTGGCCCACCAGCAATATTAATTGAAAATCCCTTATATAAATTGTCAAACAAAAATAAATGAAGAAAATTGTTCAGGCTAAATATTTTACGTGCAAAGCTACGGAGCCCCTAAAAGGCTCAAAAATTATCAAAGTTTCTGTTGTGCATGAAAAACTATTTTTTTTTTTTTTTTTTTTTTTTCTTTTCTCAACCGTAATCTGTGACCACCAAAATGTGTGACCGCAGAGGTCGCTGTTTTCTGCAGGTATGTCGAGAATGGGCATGAAGTCATTCACGGGACATACACAAGCTTAAAATGTGAACTACTAATAACATTATATCGCCATCGCTCACTGTCCAGTGTATTTAAAAACATGAACATAGCAGTTGTGGCAGTTGCCTACCTTCCCTTACGGTTGGCTTGTCAATAGCCTGATATTGCAATATTGCGGTTACCACGATAGCCCTAATTAATATTGCTTCGCTTTCTCTTTGAAACATGGGCTATGTAGCATGGACTTTGTTGCCTCATTGATTTTTAACACAGTCAGAAAGGGGAACATTGTTTCCAAATGAAGTGATTCCAGAATATGGATATGAGAATATAGGTAGTTTTAGCGAATATAGCAAGTTTTTTTTTTTTTTTTTTTTTTTTTTTTTAAAGGATTGGGGAAAATTTAGCCTCAATGCTATTACAGCGCTCATTTCCATTTTACAATAACTGGCTGCTCCCACTGTGCTCTGATTAAACTGTATTGGCCACCTAGAGGATGGGTTCTGTTTACGCATATGCCCTGCTATTTCAGTGCTTTCAGTCCAGATGCAAATTAAGGTGGACTCTGCAAAATGCACTTGTATCTCCCATAAAATAGTTGCATAATGTGACCCTTGGGCCCTGTGTTATCCTTGCAAGGGGGTGCTGCACCAAGTGCTGAAAAGGGGGCAAAAAACCTTTTTTTAGAATGTGATTTAAAAATTCTTTATCCAGATGGTAATTTTGACTTTCTCAAAGCCTGTCAGTTGTCTTTGATTTGTCTATTAAAGTTCATTTCCATAAATTCAAGAATGTGCTCAAGAAGTGTCGCACTGCAATGATTTTATGCATAGTTAAGTGTTACATTTATATATTTAAACAGCATTAAGAGATTGTGCACTAATAGTGGGTTTAGGAGTGTGTATAAGGTTGATCACTGAATTAAAGTTATATGAGAGAGATGCAATTTTTAACAAATTACCAGATGGAATGTTTCAAAAGTGAGACTATTCTCACTTCTATTATAACAATGCTCTTGTTTCATTCACAGGGTAGGTGCAGACAGCATGGTCACTATTCCGGAGTACTATGAGGGAAAGAGCGTGCTCATCACTGGAGCCACGGGCTTCATGGGCAAGGTCCTACTGGAAAAACTGTTGCGTGCCTGTCCTGGTGTCAAAGCAGTCTATGTGCTGGTCCGGCAGAAAGCAGGCCAAGCTCCCCACACACGCATCGCCGAGATGGTGAATAGCAAGGTACGGTGTATTCGTATAAGCCAGCCATTTGTTTAGATAGTTTAGTTAGCCCAGGTACTGCACAAAATCTTCAGAATCCCAAATCTTGTAGGACCAGAGACTGAATGTTGTAGGACACCTGACCTGGGACTACCAATGGAGACCCTGTGGTGGTCTCTGCAGTGATTCAGGAATGTGTAGAATTATACATTAGCCATCACAAGTTTCATTTTTGTTTAATTGTAAGGTTTTAATCTTTATCTTTAATCTTTTTCTCAGCTCTTTGATAGGCTGAGAGATGAACAACCAGGTTTTACAGAGAAGATAGTGGCTGTCAGCAGTGATTTGACCCAGCCAGAGCTAGACCTGAGCAAAGAAGACCAAGAGACCCTAGCTGACTGCATTAACATAGTCTTCCACTGTGCTGCAACTATCCGATTCAACGAGCCGCTCAAGTGAGTAATTGTCCTATTCGGCAGAGCGTGAGAGGGCTGTGATGCCAGACAGAGGTTTGCATCTCTCTTACAGTGCTAGTCTGTCCAGGTTTTAGAGAGAACCTGAGCAGGGTTCTCCGTGTCTGATTACTTTGGTGAACCCTTTTCACATCACACAAGTTTTGCAATGAGTACTTCTGCTTCTAGGATGAATACAATAGTCTTTTCACTTATTTTTTTTATATGTCATAAAAAGCTTTTTGTGAGCTGATTAAAAAGTTTGAACTTGCAGAACATGTGGCTCTGGGCTTAAGGGAAAATGCATTTTTTCATGGAGGCAATAAAACAAACACCAGTAGTATGACACCCTTAATAGCCTTCTTGACAAGTGGATGCACAAAAAGGTTTGACAAAATGTGTCTGATAATGTAGGCTGGTATGATATTGGATGACCCCAATACCTGTGTCATGATGAGTATGTTTCTTGTGACATATATTTTCTGTTATTTTCTTCGATTTCAAAATCCATCATCGTCATATGCCAGCAATTGGGCAACTCTGCATGAAATTCCTCTCTGTAAAATTATATCTTTAGAGTGTATGCTGCCATTTTTCTTCACAGTGAATGATGGGAGCTTGAGACAAGGAAAAGTTCCTGTCTGTGAAGTCTAGGAACCTAAATATTTAATATCATTTAAACTTAAGCACTGATCTACAATGAGACAAGCATTAAATCAGTACAAATTAGTCTTTCCATTGGATTTAAATTATTAATGCAACAAATGCTATGGAACTGACTCCTGTATGCTATGATAAAAGCATGTATTTAATGTTATTTGATAGTTTAATAGATCCATTTATTAAGTGGTAGTTGCAGAAGCTGGGTAGTCCATTGGGTAGCCTGCTTGGCTAGTTGCCCATTTCTCCTCTTTCAAGGATCTTTGCTCTGCCTGTACTGCAAGGAATATTCAGACCACACCAGACTGTTGTGTGTAAATGCTATCTTCCAACCTGGTTTGTAATCTTGTTTTTTAGTGTAATTACTGGTACATATGTGTACTTTCATAGGATTGCCATATAAATTTGACTTGTTCACCCCTGTTTTTAGTTGTCTTTTTAGCTTGATAAATGTGTTTGATGTATTGATGGACCAAACATGAAGAAATAATTTTGGTTCATTTTTTTAGTTTTAATGTTTTGTTTGTTAATTGATGCCTGTTGGCATAAAAAAATTAATACCAGTGTAATCAGATTTTCTTATGTATCAATTACATTTTTTTTTTATTAAACTTTGAGAAGTGTTCACTTAAGGATCAAACTGAATTACAAATTTTTCACCATTGCACATTATAATGGTGAATAATATAATGGGGGGTTCAATACAGGACGCAACATTTTATTGTCAATTAAAGGACGATTCCGTATTTTACGGGACGGTTGGCAACCCTAGTTCTGACTGGAGCTGCAACAACGTGTCTTAATCGCATAAATCGACTACGGATTTCATTATCGATTTGTTGGTCTATGTGACTAAGCATGCTGTGGCAGCATTTATGTCATGTCACTTCACTATAATGATATCGGCTATGCATGAATATCTGAAGAGAAAACGCATCGGCTTCATGGAAGAAGGAGAGTCAGCATGGTAAGTTCAAAATTAAGTTACATTGGCTACCCTGAGACAAATTAACAAACACTATGTGGGTTAAAGCAGGTGTGGCATCATTAAATGACTTGTGTTTTAATGTGACGCGTAATTCAACTAGTATTCCTTAATTTGTGACCGACATGAAAAAAGACAAAGAAATGTATGCATATTTAATATAAGCGGTTTTATTGTAGTGGTAACCTATGTCCTCTATTTGCCTTCATATCAGCTTTTTCAAAACCATAGCATTGAGCAGTGCATTGCATGTGAATTGTACAGATGTATACTGATATTGTTTGTCTCATTTCAGAAAGAAACAACTGAACATGAGTAACTTTGTTCTGAGGAAGCATGCCCCATGCGCCCAGCAAGCAGCTGTTCTGACCGATGGCATTCTGGATATGCTCCTGACTGACATGAGGTCACTGTCAATGGTGGAAGATACAGGATTCAAAGCCATGATTCACATTCTCAGCGCTGGTTACTATTCCCTTGTGGTCAAGTGGAGCCACTGAGGCCTACCTTGGCACTACATGTCATTACATCAGAGATGATTGGAGCATGAAGTCTGTCTGCCTTACCACCGTGCCAGTAGAGGAGAGACATATGGCATCCAACATTGTCGAGTGTTTGGAGCCGGTGACAGCTGGGTTTGAAATTCCTCTCCGCAAAATTATTGCCATCATGCATGATAATGGTGCCAATATTGTGATTGCTGCAAGCATATTGGAGGAGAAGCAGGGGTGGTCCAGTGACTGCTGCACAGGCCACACCTTGGTGATTAATTTTGCATTGAAAGGGCTTTGGGGCTTCAAAATGTCATGTGGAGTTTTTTATTTATCTTTTTAAAGTGAGCTTGCCTGCAGCAAACTGAGAGAGGAGCAAATGGGCACACCTGAACACAAGCTTGTTCAGAATGTAAGCATGAAATGGAGCAGTACATTCTGTATAGTAAGCAGACTGCTTGAGCAAAGGTGGCAGGTAACTGCCATGCTGTCTGACTCGTCCACTACACAGGTAGGCAAAAGATAACTTGATGTAAAAGCTGACCAGTGGAGCCTGCTTGACGAACTTTCCGCAGTCCTGACACCCTTTAATTGTGCTACAATGCTTGAATGGGGAGAAATGTATTACAATCTCTGCTGTACCTCCACTTGTGGAGGAGCTCTCTCACCCAGAGCTCTGTCTCATACCCCTTTTCCACCAAGGCAGTTCAAGGGCCAGTTTGGAGCCAGTTCCTAATGCCAAACCAGTTCTCAGCCAGGAAAACCGATTTGAAAGTGGCACCAACACTTTGCTGGTCTAGAACCAAGACGTTTCTCAATACCAAGAACGCAAGAATGGACTTGTGTTCTTGAATATTTTACTTGCCAACTGTTCTTGAAGAACAGTCTTGCGAGTTCACAAGAACAGAGAATGCATCTGCCAAAGTTTTGAGATGGTTTGTGTACTTGCTTACTTGCTACTGCGCAACCCCGAGCACATCTCATTTCACCAATGACAGAACGACACTGGCTGACAGGACAATGACAGAACAGTACTGGTAACATTTGGTGAAGTTGCTGTTCATTGTGCTTGCATTACATTTATTTTCATCTTGGAAATACCCAGCTGCTTGGCCCATATAATAAAGCTTAACAACAAACTCCTAAGTTGTGGATAAAAAGGATAAACATTTTTAAAATGGTAAAAAAATATATTTATAAAAAATATCTATCAGTGAGGTGATTTCCTTGGCAGTCCCTGATTGAACTATTTATGGTAAGATGAGGGGTAGAAGACTGTAAGGTTCCAATTACAGCTGCATTCATATGATATTATTTGAAAAGTACAATTAACTAATAAGCTAAAAACCCATAATGCAAGTTTTCTGTAGACAATGCTAACTTGGCCAACAAAAACTGCCATCCTCACTGAATGGAATATCGATAGCATATCAATAGCTAACCAGAACCAACTGCTAATAAATGTCATTGCAAACTTTCAAATTAATTTGAAGCTTTCAAATAAATTTGTTTGCCAGCATTGCTAGGAAAGCAGAGATATATATACAGACGTAATGACATGGCTCTGTGGTGGCTCTGAAGCCCATGGAATAGCAAACCGTTTCTTAGAAGGTTTGCAAGTTGAACCAACTCCAAACTGGCACCTAGTTCGCGCTGGTGGAAAATGGGGTATCCAAGTCCCTGCCAGTGAAGGCTTTCCAAAGCACTGTTACAGAGCAGCTTCTACAGCAAAGGAAGAAAGAACACTTTCTTCGACACTGCACCAAACTGTGATCCTGTCCTCTGCTTTGGACCCAAGGTTTAGAAGACTGAATTTTCTGATTTTTTTTTGAGCAATTCTTCAAAGTGAAAGCCAAAGGGCAAACACTGGATTTGGAAAGAGGAAGTACATGGATCGGCTGCAAAATGCACTGATGCCACCAAAACCAATAACGCTACCACCTCTATGATTCCGACAGATGCTGGACCTACAACTTCTGTCGCTTTTCAACTTGCTCCTAGATTCTGAAAGGTAGCAGTGAAGAAGAGAATAGAGAGGGGGAGTCTGAGGATCTAAAGACCAAGCGATGAACAAAGTCCAGGCACACTTTGGTGAGGTGAAACCCCTTTCCAAGCAAGAAAATCATTTACTTTGGTGGTAAGCTAATCAGGATAGCTATCCTACCTTGGCTAGGCTACTTATGTAGCCCTGGAACCTCAACACCATCTGAGAACCTTTTCTCTGCAGCAAGAAACATTGCCTCCAAGAAGAGAGCCAACCTAGAGCATTTTGACATCATTGAATTGCAATGCAAAGTTTTTCTGGAAAGGGAAAGTGTACGTGCGTGCACGTGCATGCAGTACCAGCGCAGCTTTGGTCATGCTGTCTTTGTATTATCACATACTTTCGGTCAATTTATGTGAACAAAATAATATAACATACTGATTTGCTCACATCTGGTGATGTGTGAATAATTCATGGAAATAAAACAAATGATAATGTGGTCCTAATTTATCACAAGGAATAAGGAAACAACAACAAATATGTGCCATTAATCTGCATATGTTTGGGTCAAACATTTCGTACACACATTCTCAGAGACTATTAGGTCCTATCACTTGTACCTGTGAAGTTTAGAGCCAATTTGTCTGGGTATTTCCTTGCAAAACAATATCACAACACAGAGGCCTAAAAATACATGTTGATTTCGAATGTTGTAATCATAATATCCTACAGATTTTAGTACAACAGCTGTTTTTATGATGAGTTGTATGACAGTAAGGATCACAACTTAAAACAAAATTAAGGCCCACAGATTTTAAAGCTAAGTTTAAATGTGCTGGTAGCTACCCCTTACCAGTGCAGGTTTTTGAGGTCAGGCTTACTTTAACTGAAAACCACTATGGTATCAACAACCCATGGGTTTGTGGAAAATAACCATGCACCCTCAACTGTCACAGTTTTGCCATGATTTTTTAACTTGTGTACAGGGGGTCCTCGACTTACGAACGAGTTCTGTTCCTACAACTTGTCGTAAGCTGATTTTCGACGTAAGTTGGAATTTATACCTAAATTAACACCTTAAGTCACTCACACTGTACACACAACACATGAAGGACATATAAAATACAGTAATTAAATGAAACATCAATAAAAAGAGAAGTACAAATTATTTCTGTGGTTGTATTTACAAACCAAACCGCTTAGGTTTGAAACTAGGTTTTTTAAGTAATTTATGGGAGTGCATCGTAACCACGAAACAAAGTAATTTGAGACCGTCGTAACCTGAGGACCTCCTGTATTTATTTCAATCTTCATAATAAACTCATAGCCTAATAAAAACAACACCTCAACAATTATTTTGCTCTTCAAAGTTGTGGTGCTTTCTCATGAATCATGCAAAAACAGAAGCAGAAGATGGGAATTGGACTCTACCCAAACATTATATCTCTGAGCTGGATATAAGCCTAAATGGCTTCTCCACACACACACACACACACACACACAGATTGCCACCTCAACAGAAGGGTAGGTCTAAAAAGGATGCGCTGTTTGCAAACCATTGCAAGCCCCCACCCTCCCAAAAAAAAAAGTGTGGGTTTCCAAAGTCCTGTATGTTCTTCATTATGTGGTCTTCAGGAAGTTGCCAGTCCTTCTCTAACTGTATATGTGTGCTTGTACACATCTGTAGTGTGTGTATATGTGTGTACATGTATAATGTATGTGTTTTAACACATGGAGTATAGAAACCAAATTTCTGAAATACTTTTTTATAATCTCATTTTTCAGAGATGCTATGCAGCTGAATGTCCTTGCCACACAGAAGATGGTGGCTCTGGCCCACAGAATGAAACAGCTGGAAGTGTTCATCCACGTTTCCACAGCCTATGCTAACTGTGACCGTTCAGTCATCGAGGAAGTGGTGTACCCGCCACCTGTTGACTACAAGAAGCTGATTGACTCCCTGGAGTGAGTGTCCCTCTGAACTTCTCTTTTAAGAAGTACAGGAGTAGTAAATCAACCAGTTGATTTTATATGGTGACTGAAGGTCATTGGCTAGGATTGTGTAAAGTGAGTAGCTATGACTATGAGTAGATATGATTGAAAATGATCACTGATGCAGGTCACCCTTTCTGGTGCGGAACACCACAATGTGAAAAGATCTGAAAAATGTGGAAAGTTCAGTCATAGTGGAGTACATATTGCAAGTGGAAATGCATATTGTCTTGCGATTCAAATGATTTGATCTCTGATCTCTTGTATTCCTTAGAAAGAGAAAAGCCAATAGAGAACAAGCATCGCATTGTTTTTTTTTTTTTTTTTTTTTTTTTTTTAATGTCAACTTTCTTTCTCTTGTACATAACTGGTATTGGTTGCATGTAAGTGGGTAGAGCTTTGTTTTCAACTTTTGCTCAAGTAAGTATCTTAGGTTTATCTTGTTTGTTCTATTTCACTGTTAAATGATTGCAAAGTGCCATAGTGTAGTGCAAATAGATGTATCACTGAGATCAGCCTAAAACGAGTGTGATTAATGTGAAAAATAATGAAACCATATGGATGCATTGTTAATCAATTGGCTGGAATATATCGTAACTCTCCCTAGTGGGTGATAATCAACAGGTGTGATCTCAGTGATCAGAATTTAAATGCATACTATTTGGAATTGGATTAAAAAGATCTTTGGTATCCCATTTCAAGTACAATGCCATGATTTAGTTTGAGTTGATAGATGTTGTTGTAGTTGAATAGTGAAATAATTGCTTTAAAATGATTGAGTGATTATGTGGGTAAAATAATCTGAAGGGGTCTTGTCTATAGTGTTACTTTCCCACTAACAAGCTTTCAGTTGACGTAGATATGTGATCAATCGTTTTTTTTTTTTTTTTCTGTAAGCAACGTGTAGTCATTTTTACATAGAATACACCACATATTTAAGCTACTAAATGCTTCTTTGAAAAAAAATGTCATTTCCTGAAGTTGCTGTCTGTGCTATTAACCTGATCCAGATGGTATTTTTAAAATGTATATTAATGTTATTCCCAAGTCTGGTGTTCATGTTAATGCACTTGCTTTTTTGGCACTTTCTTGGAGAAACACTGTTTTTCAGTCTTAAAAATCCAATCAATGTCATTTATTCAGAAAAAGGTCATCGCTGGATGCAACGGAGACATTGCCCTGTTATTCCAACATGGTGATGAAGTATATATCAAATATTAACTGGTAGTTAAGTGGTGCATTACAGTACATGCCTTGTTTGGTAAAATAGCTGACTGATAAAAACTGGAAAGTAGCTCAGATAACACTGTTGTGTTGTGTTTTTGTTGATTGGCGGTAGACACTTCTGTAAACTCAAAGTATTTGTTTTCCGTTGCTGTAATCCTACACCTGAATTGGTTCTGTTGGTGTATATAAACATTTTTCTGTGAATAGCGTAACGAGAATAGATGTTTGAGACACAATTCAGGGTGGCTTGAAAAGCTAAGAATTAAAATCTCTCTAGGCCTTCTTTATTGGGGATTCTATATGAGGCTGTTAGCTGAATGACATAAGCAAAAGACATGAACCAACTGCATTTAAAAAGTGATTAGCATATAGTATCAGAATTCTAGGTTTTTATGTGAGTGCATTCAGAAGAATGTGAATCAACTGAGTATCAACATCGTACATTGTATACTTACAACTTGTATTACACATGCATTACTGACTAAATGCAAGTAGGGCAGCAAGTCATTTAAATTTCTTGTTAGGTATGTAGTTGGTTGCGCATAGATTCATTTTGAAATAATTGATAAATTCACTGTGTGTCTAGGTTTATTGCACTCATTAACAGGACTCGGAATAGGTTTTTCTCTAGCTGAATGAGTAGTCACAAGATCAGTCTTGCCCAATTTTCTGAAATTGTCTTCAGTGAGTGGATATCAGCCATTCTTCATCAGTCAGTTGAGTCACATAAGCTGAAAAGGTGCCAGTTACACAAAAAGTAAATCACATTCTCCCCCTGATATATTCTGTAGATTTTTGTTTTGAGTATTTTTTTTTTTTTTTTTTTAAAGCATAATTTCATCAATAATACAGAATAAGTAACACCCATTGTATATTATTAAATTGTCAGTTTGCCATGCCTTTTTATTGCAAGTTTGCTAACAAGTGGCAGTCATCGGCAAGCCATATTGCCTTTGTGGTCCTTGTAACAAAGTTGTTTCCTAGTGTGGTCGGACCAATCAGGTAGCCCGAATGCAATGTCCAGCAGCTGTAAAGACAAAATGTGTTTATTTGATTTGAAAATCCTCCTTTTGAGATTTATGATTTTTTTGTCTTTTTTTCTGAACAGGTGGATGGATGAGAAGCTGGTTAATTTGATCACACCGAAACTCATTGGTGATCGGCCGAATACATACACATACACCAAGGCTCTGGCTGAGTACCTTGTGCAGCAGGAATGTGGGAACCTGAATGTGGCCATCGTGAGGCCCTCAATTGTGGGTGCAAGCTGGAAAGAGCCCTTTCCAGTAAGTTCAGTCCTCCTTTTTAAACCAAACTCTTGCTTATTTGGCAAATTCCTAATGCAAACTGAGTGGTTGATTTTGAATTCCATAAAAAAAGAACTTCCCGAACATGTGCCTCTCCTAGCTGAGAGTGGAATGCCTAGCACCGTTAACCTGCACTGACATTTGCCTCGATTAGTTCACAGGTTTGTACAGCACAGGTAGAACACAGGTTTGTGTTTCCAGACAGTCTGTCTGGAAATACGAACCTGTGTGAAAGCTAATCGTGTCTCCGAAAACTTTCTCTTGGCTGTAGTGTTTGCCAATTGAGATTGCAGCCTTTGCCATTGTGCTGCATGTTCAAAAACCAGAAAACTACATGGGATACTAGTGTCTCAGCAGCTGCATTAATGGTGCACAATTGTAAAAAGCTTTTTTTTCTCCTTTTTTTCCAGGGCTGGATTGATAATTTCAATGGACCAAGTGGGATCTTTATTGCCGTAAGTTTAATTTGTTTGATAAGGGGTTTTACCCCACCCTACCTCTGCCTCCACCTCCTTGACAGAAGCACACAGATTTGGCAGTGATCAGAATTTGTCTTATGGTGTCAAGTTCTAATTGGTCCACATCTTTGCTTTGGTTATCCAGGCAGGAAAGGGAATCCTCCGCACCATGAGAGCCTCCAATAACGCAGTGGCTGACCTGGTCCCAGTGGATGTGGTTATCAACACCACTCTAGCAGCAGCCTGGTATTCGGGGTCTCAGAGATACAACAGGTTGCACTTTCTTACCTCTTTTAGTTGAAAAGTAATGGAACTGATGACATTGCATTTAGATAGTATTCACAGTTTCTTATTTTAAACTGATGGTGCCTCATATTTAACTTTGTTTACATAATGGATAATAGTGGATGAAATGGGGCTGTACGATATGGAGAAAAAATGCGATATGCGATTAATTTATGGATTACCATGATGGCAATAAGCGATGTGATAAAAATAATAACGGACTAAAAACAAATCTTTCGTTTAAGTATGTATAAAACTTCAAATAATAACATCTTCAATATGCATGTTTCCTGTTCTTCCTGGGTAAAGAAAAATCACTCCCAGCTTCCCAGTGACCTCTCTGATAGGTCAAAATGTTTGCATGCCGAGTGTGAATGCATGGCATGTGTAAATAAAAGGTTTTTCTTTATCGCATTTCAGGCGGTGTTTTGCGATGTGTTTATCGCACATGTACATATTGCGATGACGATGAAAATACAATTTATTTGTCAGCACTAATATGAAATTATTTAACTGAGCAGTGTATTGCATGAATTGCTTTTCAATCTCTGATTTCAATCTGGCTTTTTTTGTTTGTAGGCCAAAAAGCGTGTTGGTATACAACTGCACAACTGGTGGCATCAACCCTTTTCATTGGGGAGAAGTCGGTATGATTTTTTTTTTTTTTTTTTTTAATTTTCCACCTCATCTGAAGGTGCGCATTCACATTTCCACAGCACTCACATTTTCAGTCTTCAATTAAAAATCATCACAGATTAGTCTGTTTTTAGTGCATTTTAACAGTCCTGATTGAGTAACACAGTCCCATTTCTCCATCTTCCCACACCCACATCAAAGCCAGGGCAAGTATAGGCAGGTTGGAGTACTCCAACCTCGCCCTGACACCCATATCCTTTCCTCATGGGCTTATCCCATGACCATGCAGGTTGGCTCCTGAGAAACTGATGCCACCTTGCCTACCCCTGTCATTTTCATCAAACTTGGCACTGTGTGCAGTGAAGTCTATTAAACTTAAACCCAGTAGTGTGGAAAAGCTGCCAAATGAATAGATGCATGCCATGTATCTGCTGAAGCTGAACCTTGTGTGTGCGTTTGTGTGTTACCTGCAAATTGTAATAGGTTTATGCAGTTTTGAAAGCCCACATTTACAACATTCCAATTTTATTTTTTTTAACATTTCCTTTGCCATTTTGTTTTGTGGCTATTGACAAGAATGGCTTTTTTCTGTTGAAGATTGTTCTTCAGTTTAAGCAACCTAAATTAATTTGACTAGGTTGTACCTACCAGGGTGGTCATTGGCACAATGTCTTCCCTTCCACTAATGGGGAAATTGAGATTGCTGAAACTTGTAGCAGGCTGGTCATGCGAACCCAATATATCTCTAGATTTTTGAATATGCAGGTTCAGCTAGCTACATTCTTGGAATATCTGGATTGATGATTGATGGTTTTTCATACAAACACTGCCTGCGTCAATATGCCTCCATTTCAGCTCATGTAATTTAACTGTCTAGCACACGTGTGTCCTGAAAGAATTTTCCCCTTGAGTGAAGGGTCACGCACTGCTAGCTGCAACACAGAAATTTGCAAACACATTTGAAGCTGACCCTTTGGCCCTGCATAGTTATGCATATTACACACACAGCAGAGTACTGAGGCATTTTGGAGCTGATTTACCCTCCTTTTGGAAAGTATTGGTGACAAGAGGCCAAATTGATGCATGGATGAAACAAACGCATCACTGACTTAATATTGAATATAAAATACTTGAATATAAAAAGAAATCTTACCAATGAATGTATGTTATAATATACCCTTTGGTATTCTGTTGAAAGCATTACTTGATTTACTGTAAATGTGTTTACATAATTGGAACGTATGATTTTGTATGAATTTGTTAGAGTAACCATTATATGGCTAAACCCAGGGAAAGATGGTGGTTTTTACCCTGTACTTGATGACCCTAAAAAGAGCTATAAATACTTCATATTTCCAACACCTTTCACTGGGTTTGTTTATTGGAGAATAATCTTGGGTACTCTTTAAGCAAATGCAAATTTTGAATTACTCCAAATTTGATATTGCGCTACTTTACAAACTTCACTGTGTTGCAACACTTTTGTCTCTTAGAGTACCATGTAATATCCACTTTCAAGAGGAACCCTCTCGAGCAGGCCTTCAGACGGCCCAATGTTAATCTCACATCCAATCACCTTATCAATCAGTACTGGATTGCTGTAAGCCACAAGGCACCAGCATTCCTTTATGATCTCTACCTCAGGATAACAGGAAGACCGCCCAGGTAAATGGCTCTCGCAGTTACATGCACGCTTTCACCCACACAGTCTCTGTGTAGCCCCAGCAACTTGGCAAAATTTTTGTCCTGTTGCATCATTGGTAAGGGCGCACAACCCTTAACTCCCCTGGTGGGGTTTTGCGGCCTCACCCACCCACACTGCCCGTGGCCTGTCTGTTCCAGTGTTTGTTGTTGTGTTAAAGGGTCCTGTGATGTATTCTCTCTGCAGAGTATTGTATAAACATGACCTTCAAGACGAACCCCTTAGAGCAGGCTTTCAGGCGCCCCAACGTAAACCTGCGGTCCAACCCCTTTACCAATCAGTACTGGACCACAGTGAGTCACACACTGCCCGCGCTGCTGTATGACGGGTATCTCAGGTTGACGGGTCAGAAGCCCCGGTAAGGTCCACAATGCCCGCCCTCTTGCCCACCTCCACCGGGTGCTGGTTACGTGGTGTGGTGGGAGCAGGAGGCAAATTTGTTTTGCTCGACTTCATGGCATCGGACTTGGCACAATTTTTGCTGTTACTATGCGTCATGAGATGCATGGGAATGGTCTAGCTTCCTAAACAAAGCATGCTGTAGCCCCTGCAAACTGAAAGCATAACTGCATTAGCAGTTGAGATGCAGTTGAATCATCGTGTGCATTGAGTGATTAAATTTTGCCACATGGATCTCATTTTGTTTGGCTTTTTTATTTTATACTTTTGCTTGGAAAGGATTCCCTTTTATTTTAATGACTGGGTTAAAAAAAAAGAAACAACATCTCAAAACCATTCCTCCCCTGACCCGTGCCATCAAGTCTTCAGAAGTGACCTGGGAACTATCTGTTGCAGTGTCAATCTCCTCTCTTAATCAGGCACTCGACTAGGAGGAACGCACTCTCTTGTAAGGGTTTGACTGATAACAGATACCATTCACCTACTCTTATTGGCTGGGCTCCCAGCCTCCAAGCATGTGATATGGGCTCTGACCGGATACCAGATTCTTTTTACTTGCTGAACACCAGTGTGAGTCCTCATAATTGAAGAGAGGATGTTAATGGAGGAAATGATTCCACAGAAGATAAATGATATATCTTGCACAAGATGTATCCATGTGAAAATGACTCGTCACTGTAGGGTTTTGAAAAAGTTTTATTCCTCTGCATAGCTTGTCAGGGCAGTTGGTAAGTGTGCATTGCACCATGTCAATGATATGTTTGCAATTAGTCTTTTATATGTTTTGAAGTCTCTGGTATGGGTTATGTAGGTGTTTGGTAGCTGATGTGAACTGAATTGGTCAATTCGAATTGATCATATACCCCAGCAGAACAGCTACTTAGTTTAGGCTAAGCTGAATGAGGATTCCCTTATACAGATTTGGGGTGGGACTGTTCCCCTTCAACCTGTCGTGGCCTGGAATTAATTGATTTGCTTTCAAGACACCAGATGCCTTTTTATATTGGTTTATAATCACAAAAAAATCCCTTATTTTCCATGTTGAATGATTTCATTTAGTAGTTTGTGATTTCATGCTTTTCTTTTGAAGGGAAACTGAGCACAGAATAGAATGGAAATGTAATCTTCACCTCAAGATGCATCCAAAAAGCTGCGCAAGATTGTGTATCATATCTAATTTGTCATGAAAGTCACCAAGTCTTATGAGAAATACTTATGAAAATCAGGAAATTGTTTGTTCTGTTGGTTGCAGGATGCATTTTAAAAAACATCTTGTGCATGTCTTACTGTGTTGATCTCAATCTTCAGCTTGGGTGCATACTCATAAATGCTCTTTATGTGAGAATGGTATATTTCCATTCCTTTATCCAGTTTGAAATGCTCAGGTTTCCTCAAAGGTCTGACTTGCCTTCCTATCCTCACCATTCACTGACTTCAGTAGTCCCTGCATATTCAAGGGAAAATTGAGTCAAGATGGTAAGGACAGGAATGCACACCACCCAATCCCCCCCCCCCACCCCCACCCCCATTAATGAGTTCTGCACTAAACCAGACCCACTCACTGTGTATGATTTTAACATGCTCTTGCAAACGAGTCTAGTAGTAATCTTTTGATTCTTAATTATCTACTGTTCCAAAATGCAAAATACTGGATTCGTCAGTTAGGATTCTGATTTCCTTAATGGCTTCAATGTAATCAAATTCTGTTTTAGCGTGTTCTGGGAAAATACTTGGCAAATGGCTCTTACCCATAATAGGATTCATCATTTTGTATTCAGGTCAACTTTCTCGCACTAAGAAGTCAAAATAAATTCTATATTAGTAATGTTTTAAGGCTTTTGCCTGATTGAGATTGAGCAACTTGTGTCCCAGGCATTAGCTCTTATATAATATAAAATGGATGATGATAAAAATGATGGTAATTTTCTATTATATGACCCAGCTCCCCAGTGCTGACTGAATCCAGTATGATAAAACATGGTTTCCAGAGCTAATTTCAATTGTGGATTGGGGATGTGGGTCTCTGTCAGAGTTCCATGTCCTCTTGCCCCACTGCATGTCTGACACCCGCTACTTCTCTTGTTATCATGCTGACGCAGGATGATGAAGACCATCACTAGGCTGCACAAGGCTATGATGGTGCTGGAGTACTTCACAAGCCACTCTTGGGTGTGGAGCACTGACAATGTGACTATGCTCATGAGTCAAATGAGCCCTGAAGACAAGAAGGTACAATGCATACCCCTTCTCCACTCCTCCCCAAACAGCACACATCCCTGTGCTACTGGCCTGCTTTTCCAGCTGCTTACTTGTCTAGTGCACATTGACAGGTGCTGTAATCAAAATGACATTTTCATGGAACATTGCAAACAAGTTCATAGTTGAGTCACTTTAGTCATAATGTAATTAAGATTTATATTTTTCATTAATTTCTATGTAAGCTCATTGGTGTCACTAGCAGTTACTGGAGCACCTCAAACTAATTGATTCATAAAAATGTTACACTACACCAGAAAATTATTTTGTAAATTCCTTTTCATTGCACAACACTTTTTATGGCTATCTAGCCATTTTGTCAACAAGTGTTGGTTCTATGCCTGCTGTATCCATGTCAAGATGCCATTGCACATACCCGTCCTGCCCCCCCCTGTTCACATGACAATAGGCCTGCTATGAAATGCCATGTATAATTGGATGACAGGAGCATGTGAATGGGCAGTCTTCAGACAACTGAGAAATTCAGACAAGGCATAGAGGCTAGTTAATGAAGTGAATGAAATCATTGTATCAACAGACAGCTGAGCCCCAGTCCTGTACAAATTCCCTCCAAGGTCGAGATAAGTGTATGTGCATAATTTAAAAGATGCAGTATGCTGAGAACAAATGGGCTTCTTTGTTTTAGACTGCCTGTAAAAACTACATTCAGTATTTAAAAAAAAGTCTAGGATCTCTCAGAATATACATGCAGCTTTAGTGATGAAGATGAGGTTTATATGCTCTAATTTCATTGATTTGAACGTTTTCTAATGCCAGCAGCAGTTGACTGCATCTGCATAGGCGATTCCGAGTAAATCAGTCACATTTTTTTGTTGTTGTTGTTTTCCAGTTATTTAACTTTGATGTGCGGCAGCTGCACTGGGCAGAGTACATGGAGAATTACTGCATGGGGACAAAGAAGTATGTGCTGAACGAGGAACTGTCAGGCCTACCCGCTGCCAGGAAACACCTCAACAAGTAAGGGACTGCAAGAGTTTAAATTTCTTATGTTGCCATATTGCCCCTATTGCTACCAAATGATACAATTTTTATTAGGACTTTGTGGCAAACTATAGTAGCCTTAAGATTGCTTTCTACACCGATGAGCCAAAACATTATGACCTCTTGGCTTATTTGCTGTTTGTCCTCTGCATGCCACCAAAACAGCTCAGACCCACTGAGGCATGGACTGTACACTCCTGGAGGGGAAAGAATGGGCCAAGCCCAAAATGGCAAAATATTGAGCTTTTAATGGTCTTGATAACAAATCATTGGTCAGGAAATTCATCCCAAGGTTGAGGAGTGAGAAAATTTGCTCCAAAAATTGCAAGATATCATGCATCTCAGAAACTGGATAGCTGGTCTTCATCAGACCAGCTGTAGTTATTTTGAAATGTACAAGGCCCTAAAGGCAGAGAAAACCCCTAGTTCTCTATCAGTGGTTAACAGAATAGGTCAACACTTTGACAGGGGGTGTCTTTGAGAAATACAAATTTCAGACAGTGGTCATCCCTGCATGACATGGCTTTGGGCCTTCCAGATCCTTCCTTTCTAGCAACATCCTGGTGTCTGAGGAAAAACCTCAAAAACAGAATTAAGTTTTTTGGCAGAATATGGAAAGTTTTTGATTTCAAAGGGTTCAGCAGAGTTGTGTGGAGTGATGAGTCACAATTTCTTTTTGGTGATGCTCCCGAGAGGTGTCTTCAAAGATCCAGTAAGAAAAACCAAAGTGAATGCATCACAACTGAGGTTAAGCAAGGAGGAAGAGGTGTCGTGGTGTGGGGAGCCTTTTCAGCTGTGGGTACTGGTGAGCTGCTGAAAAAGTCAATTAATGCTGTCGAGTACAGGAGGATATAGCAGAAAGGATTGCTTCCCACAATTCAGAAGTTATTTTCTAAAGTGGAATGATAGGACATTATTTTCCAGTCCATCAGACTCCTGTTTTGGCCAGGTCAGAGTCCAGATTTGAGCCCTATAGAGAATACTTGGTCTCATTAAATTCAAACTTGCCAGGAAACCTCTCAGCTACTTTTGAAGGAGGCCAGGACAATACCTTGAACTCTTTGTCATGAACCAAGAGGCAGCTCTTGTCTTGTTTTGGCAACTTCCAGAAGTTATTTTCTTTGGTTTTGAGGCAGGTAATGGGATTGAATGGAACTTGAATTTGTGGCTTCTGCTACTGTTGTGAGAGATTAATGTGAAGGTAGCAATATGAAGGTAGCAACCCTTGTAGAGGTGTCAGCCTCAGTTTATTTTTCTCCTCCCTCACGCTCAACCCTTTTCATGGTCATGGTCTTCTCAATTGATCTTTGTAGCTTAGTGACATTTCAAGCCTCAAAATTATTACATACTAGAAGAATGCCTGAAACCAAATACTGTATTTGGAAACGCATGAAAAATGAACCATACACAGGTAAATCCATCTCAATAGCATCCCTAGTATTCGTATTCTGTTTTTTTTTTTTTTTTTTTAAAAAGAAATCAGGTGGGTACTGTAAAGACTCAAGGTAGACTAATACTTATTTGAACATGTTTTTATAGATTTAAAAATTACAAAACAATGAGATTCAACTTTTTGTGATCCCCCTTGCTGACATGGGAGCAATCTGCTGAGCATATAGCCCAGAAGGCGAGAGCAGTACCTTCGGTTCAATCTCATCTCTCCTCCATTATCATCCAGTACAGTAGCAGGGTTCAGCACTAACGCTTGTCAGCGACAGGTGAACAGTGCAGCTCGTAGCTATGAACCCAGCGTTTTGCAACTGCGCTACGTGGTGTAGTCTCGTAGCCTACCCCAAAAACATGAGTTACCTCAGATACACTGTCGGGAGCAAAGCCTCACCATCGGTGACATTTAGATAGCTGCGAGTTCAATGTTCTTCTAGAAATCTGACCGATTGCCTAACAGAGGTCCATGGAAATAGTTGACAATTAGCAGACACATACAAGTACAAAGCAGGGAAAAAAAAATTTTACTAACATGGCAAAAATTCCACTGTTTATGGCAAGACAGACTTGGGGCTTACAATGCCTAGTCTTCAGTGCTAGCTGTTACAACTGTACATTAAAGCAGTATCCACAAAAAAATGTTTATTCACTAACAGAACAGCTAACAATGAACTGTGATGAACTAAGACTTAGCTAAAGATCAACAAGGCAGAAATATACCTTGACAGGTAGACTAGTCAGCTGAATACCAAGAACTATTGGTCTGTACCATAAGCAGCCATGTATTTAGTTTCTTCGCTTCGTATTAGCCAACGTTATCTCATTTTGTTGCAAAAATAAAACCATTGACTTGATGTTAGTCAGATACAAGCAATCAAAAACCCTGAGACATATTGTGTAATGAAACTACTGTTAATAGAGAGTAAAACACTACGATAATGTACTGAATGATCCACAGAGAAAACAATGGCAAAGTTAGTGGTCTAACGAGTTTAACAACAGCAATAGTGGCAGAAATGATGGTACTAATGTGACTGTTCCTTAAATTCTTATTTGCACTGTCTGAAACTCAAATGTGCCTGTCTGTACTCTGAAGCCCTTAGGTGTAAATTTTATAGAATATCCTCATTTTGTGTTCAGGTGGTTGTATTGGGACATTTTGAGGGGAAAAACCACAGTTGCATGCGCATGTTAACTGTTTATCACATATGTTGTTTGTCACCCTGGATATGGCTACTAGATGATAATGATTTCCACTTTTGTCTGGTAGGTTGAGAAACATCCGCTACGCTTTCAACACTATCTTGGTGGTACTCATCTGGCGGGTGTTCATCGCCAGGTCACAGATGGCTCGGAACATCTGGTATTTTGTGGTCAGCCTGTGCTTCAAGTTCCTGTCCTACTTCCGAGCATCCAGCACCATGAGGTACTAAGGCCAGCGTGGAAGTCCCACCTTCACCCTTCCCTCCTTTCCTCCAATCCCTCAAATTTGCCACCTATCCTCTCCTCAAATTAGCTATGCATTTGACAAAATGCTATTCAAAGCTTGGACATCAGGGTCACTGCACTGTGTGACATGCTGACAGTTTGACATCTCTCTCTCTTGGCTGTGCATTCTGTTAGTGTGTGACCACAGCATCCTCATGGGGGAAAGTTGAGTGGTTTCATGTTATGTTCTTGCTTGATTCAGGGCGTTGGTGCCCATCTATGCTTGCTGATGGCAATAATGAATCGGTTTTCAATCGTACAAGCAAGCACAAGGTAGATTGTATGTGATAGCTCTTCACATTTCTGTGCCTAAATTTCAGGATTATCTCTGCATCTTGTTGCTGTTTGCTTTTAATGTCTTGCCCCATTACTCCCCCACTCCCTTCCACCAAAGCCATTCCATTATGTCCTTTTTGATTCTAGCCAAAATATTGTTTGTTTTTCCTTATTAAAATAAGTTGCAATGACCCTTAGTTAGCTTTGCCTGTATTTTTGAACTGTGCTAGTGAAGTGTTATAATAATGGCTCCATAATTTTTTTTATTATTATTATTATTTTTTTAAGATATTGTTAACCCCATGCTTGTGGAGATCAAAATTTGTGCAGACATGGGCATTTGAGTATTTGATAAACCAGAACTTTGTCAGATAGCAAACACCTAAGTATGTACAATTTCTCCTCTTGCCAACATTGTTGATGCACTCCTAGTGTCACAGACCACAGGTGTAGCACATTGTTTTGTTTCAGCGTCATGTCTCCTTATCATCATATGTTGTTATGCAGAGACATGGTCCTTGTGAATTGTGCGTCCAATAATGTGCGAGAGCACTTAAAGCATGTTTAATTAAACGGTTTTTCCTTTTTACCTGATTTCTTTCTCCATGTATATATTTAAAGAAGGTGGTGGATTGAAAGTACCATTTTGTTTTCATACTTATTCATGTTAAACGTTTTCGCACTGTTGGAGTGAATGTCAGGTATCAGTCCTCCTTTAAACCCCTACTTTGGACACACAAGGATTATTGTTTTTTTGTGACTAGGTTGTTGAGTATGGGTATAGAGCTTTCTCTCGGTGTGCTTAGATGTTAAGATATTTGAAGGGTGTGTCAATTGTGCCTGAATTCTGTCTCGAAATGTGAAAGACTGTGTTTTCTAATGGGTTTGTGTTAAACTATTTAGCTAGCTAACAAGATTAGAATAAAAATGTTCAAAGGTGAGGTTTTATGCTCACAATAAATACGTAAGTGAACTCATTCAAATGGAGCCAGTTCCAGCTGCTGTTTCAAGAACTACCTTGGGCCTACTGGCCATTATCTGAACATCAATTTAAGTTTGTTTCATTAGTCAAATTTTGACCTACTTGTTTCAAAATGTAGGTGCTGCATCTCTTCAGTCTCCGTCTTTATAGTTAGCATAAAAGATTCAAATTTCCAAAATCCAGGTTGTATATGTTGAAGCCGATAAGCTGAATGTTGACTTTTCTTGAGAAAAGGCTTTCATTCTCTCCTGATTAATTCCATTGCATGCCCTTTGGGTTGGAACGCCATGTGTCAGGGTATCCCAATTTTATTTTCAATTTTAGGTTTATTTATTTTTATTTTATTTTATTGAAACCTTTGTTTTTGAAGGTTTCATTGCAAAATATACCTTTTCATAATGCTTGGTAGTTTTGGCATTAGTTTTCATTCCTTACAGGATCTGTACAAATGGAAAAAAAGTTTAAGTTGGCGTTTCCCACAACAAAGCAAAATTTTGTATTTGAACAATGAACAACAATAGGCGTATATTTAAAACAACCTGACAAGGACATCATGGAAGTTTGGTGGCATCGAATTTACAAGTTCAGAGGGCATTACATGCCTGTGTTCAACACTAACCCTTGATTTTTAGTTTTCATGCTGTACATGTTTTCCTGTCATTAGAGACATCATGGATGTTGAAATTATTAATGTTTTAGTTGATTCTGCTTGCTGCATAATACTGTTTTTGTTTTTTTTTTTTTTTTTGTTTTTGCCCTGCAAAATTTATACTGTGTAGTGCCCAGGTTTAATGTGTCCCATCATATTCTGAAATTGTTTTGTGTTTATTATACAAGAGAAGTTCTCTTGTTCTCTTGTACAAGGTCTTCAGTTATTCAAAATTATTAAAAATATATATTGCCACAGTCTATGGAAAATCAATGGGTGCCTTTGTTTGTAAACCAAAAAAAAAGAAAAAAAATAAACTATGTGAAATCCTGCTCTTTGAATTGGACTGATTTTGTGACTTTTATTTCACTGTCTCAAGTCACTGTCTTGTTTTGTTTTTTTGTATTATTTACAAAAGCAAGTTTGACTAAAGCATGGTTATGAAAGCCATCCCATCTTTTCTCTTCATCAAAAGTGTACCTCTGCATTTTATACTACATGTATTTATAACTTTTGTTGAAGTGGTGCAGGGTTTGCATTTTTTTGCAGCAGGATTACCTAAGGTTTCATAAGGAAGTTATGCTTTTGTCCCAATTCCACCATAGGATGGAGCTGAAAGTCTCATAGAAGTCTATCTTCTACCTTCATTATGGTCATGTTAAATCAAAGCAGGTCAGGTTCCCAAACTAATCAATTGGCCTATTCAGAGGAGAGAGAATTGGAGACAGAATCCAGAATTGCTTATAAAAGAAGGCAGCCTGTTATCTCTGGATTCATATTGGAGTCAGACTGCTGGTTTAATTTACTTACAAACTTAAGATATGAATCCAATAACAAACAATATCATTTTTCTGCCTTGGCTGGTAGGAAAGAAGGGGCGGGTGGGGCAGATATTCAGGCCCTTCCTATAAAGGCATTTCCTCTGACCTATTTCCAGTGATGGATAGAAGACCATTCACCTGGTTCGTTTGGATGTTGTCAGACGTGTGCGTGCAATTCCTTTCAAAGGCTTGATTAACTTTTAATGTTGCTATCAAGGCCTCAAAGCCTGAATGAGCAGAATAGTTTCTGGTGTTTGTTGTCATCAGGACCTTGGTGTACTGTTGTTTCTAGGCAACCTGACCTAGGAGATTCCATGGGGATATCATTACCCTGAAGAATGGTTTTATTTTTCAGGTGATCCTGTTGGCACTCTAATGGATTTGGAGATGTTCAGCTGGGCAATGAGACATGCAAGTTCAGCCCCCAAACTGAATATAAATCTTGTCAATTGCTGATTTTTTTATTTTATTTTAAAGCTCAATCACTGGACCTAACATGCCTTAGCAATTTGAATTCCTCATAAGAGGAATGCGTAAGAACAAGTCTATAGAATTTGCAGTAATGAAGGTACAATGTCAGTTACATGGACTGTTTAATTGTAAATTCATGAACCCTATTTCACGTGGAAACTTCGAAATGTCAAATAAGTTTCAGGGACTTGTTACACAATAAGGGAAGAAGCCACACCAATGATGTATTGATTCTCTGTGCAACAAGTTTAACTTCTGGCTAATCCTCTTACAAGAGCACGACCCTGATCCTAACTCCAGATTCCCTGCTGTGCCTTCGACAATTGCGTAAAAAAAAAAACACATTCTTTAACCTTCTCCATTTTCCACTTGAGTAATGACGTTAGTTACTCAAGACAGCCTCAAATCTCCTTGCAGGTGAAAAGTCTTGTGAATTTCTCCATTATAAGATTAAAGGTAGACATGTACAGGTAGGCAGTCTCTTTTTCCTGATTGTTTTTTGGCCATAAAATGAAAGCTACTTACAGGGAAATAACATGTAATTTGTCATTTTTTTTAAAACACATTGCCGTACCATCATATCCATGTTTATGCCATCTTTTCTAAATATCCATTCAACAGTATACCCTTGTGTACCTTATTGGCTAAGGAATTGAAGGTTGGTTTTTTTGTCCCCCAAAGTTTTTACAGGTTTTTACTACTGCAACCAACTTAGGAGGATGCAGTGATACATGGCTCTTCCAATTCTCATGGCAAACTGCCCTCTCTTTCTTCCACACTGCAGTTGCACCACCACTTTCATGCTGCCATCAGAAGATGATGAAGTCAGCTATGTCCTCGATTTGTGCATTGACCAGCAGCTGGCTGACTAGAAGTGGCTGCTAAAGAGTAATGGGACTAAAAAACTCACTTGCCTCTGTCATTCGCCACAGCAAGGCTGACCCAATTCACCAATGTGGAACCCCCAGGCACAGGGCTCACCTAACCTCTTTGCTGTATGAGCCACACGGACTGAACACATGAACAGTTTACCAACATTTTTATTCACACTCCTGAGAAGTAGGAAGTGAAACACTGAATTTGGATGTGCTCACAGCATTTTTGTGTATCAGTTCAATCCCTCCTTCAGCCCAGAGGGAAGGCTTTCCCCACAGGGTATAAATCTCCCAGCATTGCTGAGAGGGCTGCTCCACTTTTGCCTCTCTTTCTCTCAACCATAAGATGCTAATTGGATGAATTTCCAGGGCCCGGCGCTGCTGCTGCATCTTTCAGATGGTTCTTGGCAGCGGCTGGTTTGATGCAGAGCTGAGTCACCGATTCATGCCCGGTGGGAGTTGGGAACTTATATGGAATAAACAGGACTGTGGTGCTTTGTGCTTAAGGGCTAAAGACAGGCCCAGCAGATAGAAGTACACTTTGTACGGCAATGGGATATTGCTGTCTCTCAGCTGATGTTGAAACCGTGCATTTACTTACACTACCTCGGATTATGCACTATGAAAAAATGGCAATAGTATTGTGATCAATTTATTGTGCAGGGCTAACATTATCCGAGGGTGGCTTAAAACCATTGCACTAATGCAGATTAAAAAATAAAGGTAGAAGAGATATTACTGTTAAAAAAGTTCAGTCTGTCTGTTTTCTATGACGCTGCCCTCTCTGTTTATTGTTTTTCTACTGAACAGGTTTTGATCGTAGAGCGTGATATGAGTGCAAAATGTAAATGCCAACTTGCACGTTTCTGAATGTCTTGGACATTTTTTTGAAGAAAAAACTACGGTCACATGCAAACATGCAATGGTCTTGGACTGGATAATTGTCATTTTATTTCATCTTCTTAACAAAAATTATATATAAAAATTATTTGACATTAAGAGACGTGTCTGTGCAGTGGTTTTCTATACTAATTTGCCCTTTCAGCTGAATCACTAGATAATGCTGACACTGGACTTGAGAGACTTTGAAATGTTTATAAACAACATTGAATCACAGTTTTTCTATTGGTTTGCTGGGTTGTGCTTTCATGTTGTTGCAGTGTTAAGATGCCTTGTCCTTTTACGGGTGTTTTCTGGAGCCAATAGCACAAATGTCCTTCAAGCAGAGGTCAAACATTTACAGCTTCTTTGCTGGAATTTATTTTATTAGCTTGTTATCCCAACTTCGCAAAGCATTGTTTTAGTCCTCTTTTATGGTTTGCATTGGACTGCTCTGTGGGACTCTCTCTGTTGTCTCCAAAATCAGAAGGCAGTGATTGTTTTTGAGTGATTCGACTGTATACAGTGGCAGAAGTACATGACCTCTGTGGTCAGCGATTGGCAGGTGTTCAGCATGACGTTATCGTGATGTGACCATAAGCCAGTCTTTGAAATGTCAGGGTGCCGTGGATGAGACCAACACACCATTATTTAAACTTTACCACCCTTGTTTTATATTCTGTGTCTTGGTTAATGAGCAACTACCCCCTTCTGTTGGGGGAATTGTCACCCTCTTCCGCTATAAATGTCTCTGCAGCTATGAGCAGGCTATCATTTAGAGACAGAATGCAGGGCTCCTGGTTAGTGACCCTGGCTCTGGCTGTGTTCTGTCTGTGCTGTTGTCACCATGGCAGCACTGCCATGCATCTCTCTCAAGGTAAGCTTGCCTCAGTTCATGTTTTGGAGCATGAATCTTTGAACTTGTCTTAGTTACCTGAATCCAATATTAAATACAATTCATTATAACCACGCACGTTTCTATTTTTTATCCTTTGACATGGTTTACTAATGTTAAATAGGAAAACGCATATGTTACCAAGCATCACTGCTGGTTCTCAGGCCTTTATTTCAGAAAGTACTTTCATTCTGACATATTGGCAAATGTGCAAAATGTAATATTCTCATGGAAAGCTAAATACTGTCCCTTAAAACCCTTAAACATGATTGCAGACAAATCTTACAGATAGAATGGGTGAGTTCATCTTCTAAAAATGTCACTAAATCCATCCTGCTCTGTGAATGTGATGACTTGATTCACTGCTGATTCTATGCCAGCACATAGCTCTATGACATGATTTGCACAAGGGTGCTTTGTCCAGTATCTATGCTCACAGAGGTGTGTGTCTCAAAACAGTGGCACATAACTGATCAGGAGGAGTACATGGTAAGTTTATCCAAAACAACACTGGAAGTAAAAAAAATGTAATCACGAATATGGAGAAGGGAAGGATGGACTGAATAGATTCCTATAGCTGGACAACCTGAAAAACTCTGTATCACATAATCGCTGCTAGCAAAATGCCATTGAATGAGGATTAACCATCAAGGCATTGGCTTGGTTGCATGTACATATTACACTTACTACCTGATCCCTCATGCCATTGCCTGTGGAAAATCAATTAATGAGTATACTACCAACAGTGCTGTCTGGCTTATGTGTTTTGAAAACTTATGTATGAAAAACAAACATGGGTTTGTTTGTCAATGAACCTTTTTCAGTGATAGTGACATAAGTGGTTTATTATGGTCTTGAAAGAATATTTTAATGCAGAAAATCTTGCTTATTTTACTTTTAGCAATGGTTCATCTTAATGTGATAGCTATTGTCTATTTGTTAAGTAAACTTAATTTTTTCATTTATTCTACCTCCGCTCAGGTTCAAAGTGTGGATTTTCTGAAGCACAGAACCTCTTCGATCATTCTCTAAGAATTGTTGGTGGGCAGGGAGCAGAGTATGGGTCCCATCCGTGGTTGGTATGCAGTTGTCTTGATGATTTGCTTGATGAAGTGTTCCAATGGCTACGTCATTACAGCTAATGGTGTTCCCAGTTTTTGCATTTTTGCACAACAGCAAACATAAAAAGCATAGATGTTCATTCTCTGATAAACAGGCCATTCATGATTGTCACCGTGTTGCTAAATGAATGTATTCTGTGTGAACCTTGTAATGAAGTTTACGTGTTTCGTGGTGGTTTCAAGGTGTCTCTGAGGTCCCGGGGTTCTCACTTCTGTGGAGGAGTCATCCTTACAGACCAATGGATTTTGTCTGCCGCCCACTGCTTCTCCACTGTGTCGCAGTAGGTGAAGAATTCCCTCTCGTAGTTGTGTTGATCCTGAACAGACTGTCTTGGAGCTTGTCATAGCTGTCATCTCTCTGTTTATGCATTTGCTGCTGTGTCACATGTGCTTGCACACATGGCCACAGTCAGGGTCTGAAGAACTTGGATGTTGCCGTTGGGGAGTTTGACCGCACAGTGACAGATGCTGGGGAGCAGACCTTCACAGTGCAGTCCATCAAAGTCCATGAAAAGTACCACCACTCCACCCCAATGAGTTATGATATTGCACTTCTGAAGCTAAGCGGAAGGATCCGATTTGGTGAGTTCCAGCTCTGTGTAGTTTTGTCAAGCGTGAATTAAGTGGTTTATCAAGCAGACAGGAACATAAAGTCTTGTGCTGAACATAGAGAATTTTTTCTGTATGGATATTTGTTAGATGAATGTTACCGCCAAGTAATCTCACTGAATTTATGGACAGATTTTATGGTGAGCAATGCAAAGATAGGGCCATGCTGTCCATGTGATAAATGATAAAATGGTAATTAGAGTTCTTCTTCAGGTAGGTACGTTCAGCCGATATGCCTTCCTCTCCCCAACGAGGAGTTCTTACCAGGGACTGCTTGTGCTGTGGGTGGATGGGGACAGATTAAAGAACGTAAGACCCACCACTTCTCTTTATTTTTTTTGCTCTGATATCTGCTTTTAACCAACATAGTTCATTGCGCATCACACTCAGATACATTTTGCTTAGAAAATCTGCAGAGACTGAATACTTAATGAAGACACTGAGCGGCTTATAAATTAATCTCTGGGTTATACCTTTGACAGCTGTTCGTGCCAAATGTTGCTGAAAAGGCTCTTGCATGTCAGAGCTGTAAACAGCTGTTGTCTTTTCACGAGGATGAGTGTTAGGGAGAACATCAGATTCAGAGATGTGCTGATTTTGGTATCAGAGGGAAAGATAATGGTTGCCTATGATGGTTGTGTCATTTTGCTGTGTTGAGCACTAAGATGGGTTATAATTGACAAACTGACATGTAGTATGTGGAGGATTATCATTTTAGTGAAAAGTAGTACATTATTTAAAATACTATGTGATGTTTTGAGCATGCCTCATGCTGTAGTGGCAGATATTCATGGCAATGCATATATGGTAATGCCTTTTGTCTGTTGTCTATTCACTTCCTAAAGTTTTTTAATGTCTGTAAAATCTTTTTACACCATGTTTTTGGGGAAATAAATTTATAAAATTTCCACACAAGCTGTGTGGAATATATGTGTGAATTCTGTCAGCCACCTGCTAATGCCTACATTCCGTCAGTAGACCATCAGCTAAGCTGGGCAGTTAATGTTAAACCTGGAAAATAAGAGGTTGGTCTATTGTATGGTAAGTGTCCCAGAAAAAACCTATATTCATCACATGGGGGTGGATGAAGTGAGTATACCCAATTAACTGTAAAGCACGATAGGTTTATTACATAAATGTAATTTTTTTGTTGTACATAAACTATTGTATTTTTAACCAAAAAGTGGTTCATCCACTGTAGCTGCAAGTTATTGACATTAATTGAGAAGAAGTGACTTGGGTTGCTTTGGAGCTTGTGACATTTGTAATACAGTTATGGTCACTATTGTGCAAATTGTTGGTAAAAAAAACTGTGCTGACTGAAAGGTCACTTGTTATTCACCAAGTGGAACTCCCTGTCACAATAGGCAGAGTAACAGGCCCATGATAAAAAACTTGATTGAAAACCATGGGGCACTTGGCTTTGTCAAGAGCTGTGCTTTAGCTCAGGGTTTTTTTTTTAGCTCTGGTGCTGCCGAGTCAGAGGAGTGTCTGTTTGCAGATTCATTATTGATAGCATGAACCTGAATTTTCAAAATGGGGAAGTTTGGAGTACTTCCAACACATGGTTACCTGCATACATTAAGTAATTCATACAAATTTGTACCGTGGAGTTTGGACAGTGCAAAGCCAGGAAAACCTGGCTGTCTGACAAGGGCTGCTTACTCCTGCTCCAACTGGCTGCACCACCCATGCACTCCACCCAGATGTTTTAATCTAGGGTTTGTCTCTTGCAGGTGGCCCCCACCCTGCAGTGCTCCATGAGGTGCAGCTAGAACTGCTGGAGCAGGCCAAATGTAAGTATATCATCCAGACTGTGAAGTCTGGGCAGAAGACCTTCACTGTGATCTGCGCTGGGCCTGAGAGAGGGGGGAAAGATGCCTGTCAGGTATGTGACTTAATACCAGTTTATCATGCTGTCTGAGTAAGTGAAGCCCATTTCCTTAGCCCATTCACATTTTTATGTTTTAGTGTTTTAACAGACACCCTTGCCCAGAGCAAAATAGACAGATTACATTTTTACATACTAGCAATTCATCCAACTGGATATTTTACTGAAGCACTTCAGGTGAAGTACCTTGCAAAAGAGAAAAAAATGGCCCATGCCATATATGGCAGTCAAATCTGCAACTTTTATGATTTTTGGACTTTTACAAGGCCAAATCCCTAAGCAATGCCATTCAGCCCCATTATGTCATTTCCCAATGTGCATTAGGGAGACTCTGGTGGCCCTCTTGTCTGCCCAAGGGGGATGGGCCTTGGGCCCTGGTCGGAGTGACGTCATGGGGGAAAGGCTGTGGCCGAAGCTGGACCAATAACAGGAGCAAACCCCCATGGAAGAGAGGTTCACCTGGGGTCTTCACTGACGTCAAAATGTTTGTGCCTTGGATAAAAGAAAACCTCAGAGAAGGTTCGTGCTATCTGTTTTTACACATCAGGTCTTTTAGAGTTGAGTGGTTCAGCCTGAGATTATTTAATGGATTCAACATTGCTAGGGTAAAATAAGGACAACTATTGAGCCACTCAGCAGCTCATAGGAAAGTTGGGAAAATCCTGGCCATCCTGATTAATGAAATAGTTTTTTAACTGTAATAAAACCTCTGCATGCAGAATCAGGTTTCTTTCCTTCTATTTTCTTTAACTGTACTTGAGTCAGAGTCATCTAGACTTCAAAGGGCTTAAGCAATGCTTGTGGGCAAAAAAAATCTAAAAATCATTTAATAGAAAAAAGAAGAATTTCACATGTTCTCTTAAGTTTGGAGGTGTCACTGTATCAAGCATGACTAAATAAATAAAGAAGGGAAGAAATCTAATGCTGGAGATGCTTGTTATTGCACTGAGGAAACTATTCTATATGCCAGTTTGGCTATATCACTTTAGCTCATGATTTTTTTTCCTTGGAAAATGGACAATAAATGGACAATAACAATGACAATGGACAATAAACCTAGTTTACTCCTTTTATTAATGGTTTAATTTTTTTAGTGACACAACTGAAAGAGAATCATCATCAGGTAAGAAATATTTTATTTTTACTTTTGAGTCTCATATCTGTATTCAGAATTATAAGACTATCTGCCCTCCAAACTATTATTTTTAATAAACAATTTCTTTCACTCAACATTTAGGCCGTATTCTCCTACTTTTAGCACAGTGATCATATTATTTAAGATATGATTTCACATGCATACAGTGTTATGATTAGAATAGTGTGTAACCAAATCAGTCAACAATTGTATTCTTAATTTTTGCATGCAATGTTTATCTGTAATTAATAAGCATCATGCCATTTTGCACTGTCCATTATTGATATTTTCACACAGTGCTATAATTTAATGAATAGATATGGATAATATGTGTTATTTTGCACATTGTTTTACATGTATTACATGTAAAAACATGGTGATACATGTATTACACTGTGATGTGTAAAATGCTATTCATGTTACTTTGCATGGTCTTTTCTGAAACTGAGAAGGAATCCTCAATTTCAACAGGACTCTGCAGTGTACGCGATGGCGTTCAGAGTGGTGTAAGGGGTTTCATTCAGAATCCAGATCATCCGGACCATAGCTACAGTAACAATGAGTGAGTGATGCAGAACTATATACAACCTCATCTTCAAATCTCCTATTTCTTAAAAATATGTGGTCTTCAGGTCTTTTGCATTCATTCTGGAAATGGTCTGGAGGTAGAGTCTGGAGTTTATAGAGTGTCATAACATACAGGTAAAGGAAAATCAAATAAACACAAAATAATGGGCACACAGTCTGTCCTACCTTTGCACACATGTACTTTAGGATGTGGTTACTGTGCAAAGACTGGAAAATATTCAGATAGTGTAAAAAGTTGTTTTTATATTATTTTTCATTTCATTTCTGTTACTTTCTGATATGGTTCTTTGAGTCACTTTCTTTTTACTTATTTGTTTACTGCAAAGGTCATGTGGATGTTAATAACTTTCATTCTGCAGATGAATAGTTTCTGTGTAATGTCTGTGCACAGATCAATACTATGTGAATTATAATCCGCTGTTCATGTGTATATTAAAAGTTCACATTCATTTAAGGAGTATGGAGGTAATGGACTGCGTGCAGAGTGGAATGCTTAGGGTGCACAAAAAGTGTATAGGAGAATAATGGTGCAGTTAACTTTGCTTAATGTCATTTTTATGCTCCCGGGGAATTTTTTTCACCACACCTTCTTTGGAAAGTCTATTCTTCATTGTGCTGTAGAGGTTCAGAGGGGAATGTTTGCAATTCATTACCCATACCTTTATAGGGTTTAATATTTACCATGCACCACCTTTACAGACTTAAATATTTAGCATTCAATAGCTGAACAAAGTTGAATATTTAGTGCATACTTCTTTGTGAGTTAAATATTTAATATGTACAAACTGTGCTGAAGGGAATTCTAAGGGAGCAAACCAGTTGAATTTGTTGGAGTGTTTAGCTCATTTAATATTGAACACTAAAATAATTCAATTAGCCATGTAAAAAGTGCTTGTCAATCTATGTGGCAGGATGTGTCGCTGGTTTATAAATGTTCCGCCTGGAAAGAGCATCCTTCTGGAGTTTCTGAAGTTTGATGTGGAGAATGACACCCACTGCAGCGGCGACCAGCTGGCTGTTTTTGCTGGTAGAGATAGGCTTATCGGTAAGGGACAAAATGGCACACCTCTGCACAATGATCCTGCTGTGACGTTCCAGTTTATTCCTTCACTTCCTGCAAACTCCAATAGCTTTGGGCATTTACTCAGACATATTGAATGGGGTGGTTTGACTATGCAGCCTCTGCCTTTTTTTCTTTTACTGTGTTGACGGTAAACCTCTGGCTTCCTGCTCTTACAGGGAGGTTCTGTGGAAGCCAGATCCCCTCCCCAGTCCTGGTGGGCTCTTCCAGTGCCACACTCCACTTCCTGTCCGACTTCAGTAACTCTGGGACTGGTTTTTCCATCAAGTTTAATGCCGTTGATCCAAGTTCAGTTCTTGGTATGGTGTCTCTCCAAAACAGAAACTGGTTTGTCTCACTTTTCATGACTGTATAGTATGCTGTTGCTCCAGGCTAAGGCCTCCAGTGTTATGTTTTACAGTGAGCACTTTTTTCTCATGGGGGCAGTGTGTGCTGTGGTGATAACAAATGACAAAGGCCTTTACACACTGTGAGAATAGACTTTGTTTATTTAACAAAAAATGTCTTTTTTTGGTATGTTCTTTTCAAAACCGGACTGACTGCTTTTCTGGGGTAACATTTGCCTGCACGTAACAACTCTACAATTTCCAGGCTTTAGCAGCATTAGCAAGTCATTTCATCATCTTCTTGCCCTGAGAGACTTCATTTGTTTATCCTCAACATAGTCAAAAGGTTTCTTTTTTAACTCCCAGTGGAACCAGTTACAGGGACTCCGTTTAACATCAACCTGGATTCTCAGTGATTGTTGCTAGGCAGTTAACTGCTCAGGAGAGCAAAGCCTGAATATAATACCGATTCCATAGTTACAGACACTGGGGCTCTTCTGCGATTCACTCCTCCTCCAAAATACAGAAGTTGTAGCAATTGGTAGTTTGTAGTAACATACTGATACATAGACATTTTTCATATACAGTGAAGTTAATAATTTGTAGCACCATTAATGGGAGATTAATTGAAAAACAAAACCAATAATGAGTCATATTTTTACTCAAACATCTGGGAAAAGGATATTCTGTTGCCTTGTAATACATAATATCAGCTATCGTGACACATGTATATTCTAGTTCATATTCTATGTACTAGAATATACAAATGCAGTTTTCCCATATTTATGCACTTAAAATATAGCTCATTGGCTGTGATTTTGGTGTAGCATGTGTTGTTCATCAAGTTGTGCCAGTGCTAGTGTCGACTGTATGTCAGCGTATGTGTGTCTATAGAGACTCATAAAAATAAAAATTTCAATTTTAGATATGTAATACATAGGGTGAGGTCCACTGTATAGAAATGGGTTGTTGGTACATTAATGCTATACAAAGGAACTGTGGCTGAGTATAATGGTTAGTCCAAAAGCCTTTGCCCTGGCACAGTTTGTGACATAGAGACGCTCTCCGGAACTTTGTCGGTTTTGTTGGGCCTCTGGCATTTGGAGGTACATAGTCCCATCTTGAATAAAGTCTAATTGTGTTTGTGCAGCCTCTGTCTGTGGCACTGTGGCAATTCTCCAAGCCGAGGGCATTGTTCAGAGCCTCCACTACCCCAGTCTCTACAGCAACAACTCCAACTGTCGCTGGGTCATTCATGCCCCCCCTGGCAACGTTGTCAAGGTAACAGTGCATCTTTTTCCTGCCTAGCCCTCACCAGTCAGCAAACCTGCATTTCCCCATGTTTCCTTGTCTCCCCTGGGCTCGGTCATTAAAGAATTAATGATGTATTGTGTATGCAGTGAGAGAGTTGCTTTTGTGAATAAGATCAATTTCAAGGGCTAATGAGAGGTTAGCGCTAGCCCAACAAAATTCTCATGCTTCCATGATATTTATGTACTATGCTTGTGTAATATGATCGCAGCATCATTGCAAAGTAATGAGACTGATGTGTGTTGGCTGAACCAGTGTTGTTTTGCAGCTACAATTCAATGATTTCGACATAGAGCCAGCGGAGGACTGCATGTATGATTCTCTGATGGCTTTTGCCGATGTCGAGGGAAAGGAAGAGATAGGTAGAGACACCGCAACATATTCACATTCAGCATTATCGAACGATACTCATGAGTAAATTAAATAGGCAATACAAAAATGAAATAAAGTTGTGAAAATATAGTTAGACCTCCACAAATCTACATTTTTATCTCTAAATGACATGAAATTAAGACTGTCTCTAATTTTAGCCCAACAAAATGGCTTTTAGCCTTATGACCATGTTACACTGACCATTGTAGAAATTCTTCACTTCCCTCTTGAAGCGGTCCTGTGTGGCAGGACCTTGCCCCCACCTGTGATCAGTTATGAGAGTGTGATGGTCCTGCGATTCACCTCCGACAGCACTGTGTCCCATCGGGGCTTCAACGGCACTATATCCTTCATCAGTGAGAGAGGTGAGCATTGATGCCAAATGCTTTGGTTCATCTGTTTGCATATACATTGATATGTGTGTTAAAGTTCCCCAAAATATGAAATTTATTTATTTTTTATTTTTTTAATATGCCTCTAAACCACTAAATGACCGTTCATGTAGTGGTTTAGGGGGCATATTTTTGTGGAGAAGCACTCTCACTTGCATGTATTTGCTGGTATGCCAAGCATTAATGGACTGACACATATTTCCAGAAGAACGGTCCTCACGTTGTTTGCCACGCTAATTTGTTCTACCGACCACATTTCAAATTGACAGATCTGAATGAAGAAGAACCGGTTGAGCACAAAGAGCAAGCTGATGACAGTGCCGATGCTCACTTTTCCCTGAAGCCTGGTTTGTCTACCGACACGTTTTTTCCATTCCTTTTCCTCGGGGTAGGAACCTCTAGCCTCTAATTAGATTGCCCTCTGTTGAAGGCCTGAATGGTTATGTAGCAGATACCAAAATAGATATCTTGAGGTGAGGAGGCCATGACCTTTGTGTCTCATGAATGGTTTCTTAGGGTTTGACAAGTTAAGGGAAAATACATCTGCTTTGTTTTAATTCTTTTAATTCAGTGCACTCAATTAAGAAACACATTTATTTCAGTGCACATCTCCCATTGTTTCTATCACGTATATAATTGTCATACACTCTTAGACCAATTGACCTGTAGCACCATGATAATAGTATACATGAAGATCATATCATATGAACTACAAAAATTGGGGCACAAGTAACACAGTAAGTGGCACAGTTTTTTTTTCTGTTGTTAGGCTCAGTGCCTAAGTGCTGAAACTGGTTACACACACAGTGCACACAAATACAGATGCTATGGATTCAGATGCATCCTGTTTCCCCATAGGATCCTGCAACGTTGCCCAGCCTTCCTGAAACTTTATCATAGCAGGTCTTCAATTTATAAAATGGACAAATAGCCAAACTTTACTGGCTGTTAGCTATCCAGCTAACATAAAATAAGTTCATCCTATACCAGTTAGGATTAAGCTTAGTGAGTAATACCACAGACTTGTACAATAGAGTAGTACAGTAGTGGCTACATATGGGGTATACCAGCATAACTATCCAGCTACTACCAGTTATGACACCCAAAAAGAATCAACAATGAACTATAATATTAGATTTAAAAATATACTTTCTTCAGAGTTTAAAATATATAATACATTGACCATTGGGCTTTGTTTTTATATAAGAAGTATATGTGTAAGAGTCAATATTTTCCAATTAACACTATCATGGCACTACATTTTTGGACAGGAACTTGTTACTTGCAAGTAAACAGAGACAGAGCAGCTACTCTGTAACTATGTGTCTGTGTCTGTAATTATGGGATCTGTTTTATGTTGAGTCAGCGCTCCTGAACTGAAAACTGTGTTTGGCTAGCTGTGGCAACCAGGTTTGCTGCAGTATGGGTTACTTCACTGTCAAAATTAGGGAAGTGGAATGAGATTGTGTTGCGACATTTTTTCGAAGCGCACATCGTTCATATGTATCATGTGATGAAAGTGATGAATCCTTTATTTCTTGAAATAATCACTTAATTTGCATCTACCTTATTTTCAATTAAGATATTCTTGTGTAACTACATAGTTAAATCAACCAAAAGCCAAACCACAAACCAGCAGGAAGTGGAGTCTTGTTGGATCACTTCCCTCTGAACGCTATACCCCTTTTTGTGGAGACCTGCTCTTTTTTAAAAACAATTATACATTTAAAAAGATTGCTTGTGAAAGACATGGAAGGACTGTTGTTGGCTTTCACTCTCAGGCAGCCTAAAGAGAGATGCTATAACTATGGATTGCTGTGAAGCCATTCGTTTCAAATTTTATAGTGCTCCGAAAGGGAGAAATCTATAAATAAAACTTGAAATGTTGCAATTTGTACCTTTTTAAACCAAAATGAATGACTAATGCACCTGTCATTTGGGCACCAACTATTCGTGCTCTGTAGACCGTTGTTAGTTGCTGCAGATGGAAGTGCTGATTGTCAGACTTCCTTTATAGCTGATACATACTGCTATTTGACAATTGATTTGATGGTTTTCTGTGTGGCTCCTTCTGTAATTGTGACTTAACTACATCAAAATTGAAGTCTTTTTTCCTGTTCCCGGGTCTGCCGTTCATTTGACGCCCCTCTTTCTCTGTTTGTGTGTGTGTGTGTGTGTGTGTGTGTGTGTGTGTGTGTGTGTGTGTGTGTGTGTGTGTGTGTGTGTGTGTGCGCGCATACATATGTAATGTGTGGATGTCGATGGCAAATGTATGCTATTATTAACTTTAAGTGCATGGATTAGGGATAGGCCTGTTTGCAGTGGTTACACCCTCCACACAGTAATGGCCATGCTAATGTTGTCTCTCTCACAGGGTTGTGCCGAATGTCACATGTCTCCAGCAGTTCAGCACTTGGCCGGGTAGAGGCGGAGCCTCACTCCTGGCCATGGCATGCAAGCCTCCGCCTGGGCTTTGAGTTTGTCTGTGGGGGGGCTGTGATCCATTCAGCATGGGTCCTCACTGCTGCCCACTGCCTGCATGGACTGTGAGTCTGTGAACATTAACTGCATAAAGGGGACGCACAATGTATTTTGCTTATTTTATTTTATTTTGAAATAAATACAAATGCAACTCATTGATAGGAAACAAATATATGCTACAGCAATCCAACACATTAATGTGCTTTTTGCATGACTCCTTGTCCTAAAGTATATCTCTAATTTACATATATATATCTCAAGCTTTAAAGTTTCATAGACAGTGACCCAGTTATTTTTTATTTCTTTTGCCTGTCCTGTACTGGGTGCTCATTTTAATATGAGGGAGAAGAAATACTCAAATCTTCTTTCAGTTGTTTTCGGAGAGCAACACCTTGACACAAGGAACCCAGTGGAACAGGTGAAGATGAGCTCTTCTTCTTTTATGAACCATGTGATATCACCAGGAAGACCACTCCTTCTCTCACCCTCCATTCCTCATCCCCTTTTCCTTGTTTCCTGCTTCCTTCCCATAGAGACACGCAGTGAGAAGGATCATATTTCACCCACAGTATAATGACTCCTCCCTGGATTTTGATGTGGCATTGGTGCAGCTAGATGTCCCTCTAACATTTAACGACCACGTTAGCCCTATCTGCCTGCCCAATGACAGAGAAGACGCCCAGCCTCCCATGTCTGCACTGTGACTGGGTGGGCTGAAAAAACAGGTCCATCATGTGGTATAGATGCACATGTATTATGAGTTCAAGAGAGCTACTGAGCATTCCTAAAACTGTCTTTCTGTTATGTGCTGGATAAGTGGATATAGCATTTTTTCATGACATTAAAACATAAGACAGCTAAAGGCTTAGAAAGGGTGGTGATTTGTATACTGTCACTTTTCTGTCAAAATACTGGGACACAAAGGATTCTGGTGTATATGAATTGTTCCCGCATCCTATTATAAGCCAGTCAATATAGGGGAATGTGAGCTTGATCATTATATTCCAAATTTCCTCTTCATTTCATCCAAATTGCCAATGGTGGCCATACTGCAACAGATAAAATCTAAATTTTACAAATGTGTTGGAAGGGAATAGATTATTTATCTATAATCCATGGATAAGATGCTTAGTGCCTAAAAGTAAATGTGACACGCAAATTTAAGTTGCAGCCGAATTTGCCCTACAGATAATGAGGACAGAGATTTTTTTCTTGATTTTTGAATTAAATTTGGCAGCAGTGAAAAATGGCCAAGATGTAATGGAATGGTTTTTTTTTTAATATTTCTGATCTGATCTCAATATTGGTCCTTTAGCAGTGCAAAATTCTACTACTATAAGTACTACCACTACTACTTCTAATTAATAATAAGAGCATTCCAGCTGTATTACTTTTTGTCAACCTCTACTTGCCATATCACTGTGGACTTGTTATGACATAAGTGTCTTGTTGGGCAGGGGGGCAGAATAATAGGACTCTGAAACAAATGGAATTGATGGTCCTGGAACACGGCAAGTGTGAGCAGTACTACCCTGGCAGACTGACCCGCACCATGTTCTGTGCAGGATTCCCGTTGTCTGGGAGGAAGGACACATGCCTGGTGAATTCCCAGACAGCTTTAATGTACTGCAGATGCAGAGGATCAAGAGTTTGTGTAGGATAGCTTTATGGCAAACAGCTAGCCTCATTCTAATCTGTAGCCTCAGTGCTTGTCTGATGAGGTACAGCCCTCTGGTGGATAAGGCTGGAACTGCACTGTTCCAACTTCTGACATAAATTGAATGAAATAGCTTTATAAATTGAGTGAAAGGCTTTGAAACACTATGTCTTCTAATTTATCCCAAGTTTCACCTTAAAAGCATATGGTATAGTTATCTAATTATACTATAAGTGTGACTGGAGACCCAAACACCAAATGAAATGTAATTAATTTAGGAAGGGGTTTTGCAAAACACAAAAGCTAGGATTTTGTTTAGCTGAATTTGTACCATTGTATTTATCCAAACAGTTGGTTCAGCTGTAATTCAGCAATTTTTTTTATTACTGCATTTCCTCAAATTTTATTTATATTGCAGTGAAGGGCCTGCTGGAGTAACATTGCATTATGTGTATTCTGTCTTATTCGTTTACATTTGACCAAAGAGATTTCCATCCTCATCATGTTTAGCCTGTGCGGTTTAATAAGATGACAAAACGTCTCTGAGACTGTATTCCATTGGGCGCAGGACTGAACCATGCTGATGTTATTCTAACGCAATTGTCTCTGTATGGGTATCTAAAGGGAAATTCAGGAGGACCCTTGGTGTGCCAGTCAGAAGGCTCTGGTTACTATGTGTATGGTGTGACCAGCTGGGGCCATGGCTGCGGAGGAGTCCAGAGACCTGGGGTCTACACTTCAGTACCGCTGCTCAAGGCCTGGATTCTAGAACAGCTGGAGAGTTAGATGATGAACTCCTAGATGCCTCCTTTGGAGATTTTGGAGCAGTATTCCCATGTAACCTTGGGTTTAATCATTCCTCCTGTCTTGTTTTGACAGCGTTATCTGCTGGTTGCATGTCATTTATAGCTGCTAAATATTATTACATTAAATTACATTATATTAAAGGCATTTGTTACACACTCTTATCCAGAGCGACTTACAAGGCTGTTATGTACTCATTTTCATATTCATTTCATTGTATGAAAAGCATGAAAATTCAGTTTCTCAGGACTGGGTTTCTGTAAATGGTAGCTTATCGTATGTGTTACTGAATGTCTGATTATGTTTTATGACCTTCAATAAAACAGTAGTTTTTATTCTGAAGACAGGTTACTGTGATTTAATTGCTCTTTCTGTACTGTGAGTGCATCAAATTGCTCAACACCTCAATAAGCACAAAAGCTTCCAAGATTTTGTTCATAATGAGGATGGACATTCTCATTCTGTTTTTTTTTTTCAGGTAGTTCCTCTTGAGAATGGTGCAAATGGATGAGAACAAAGAACCACCTCACAGCAGGAGAAATTAACCAAGGAGAACAAAGGCATTTGGTCTGAATTTTCTGGAGCTGTTTTGCCCAGTGTTTGATTTTTTTGTTTCAAGACTCATAGGATTATTTGTTAACTCTTCCTCATTTTGATTGTTTCATCCAGTAATTTCTACACTAACAAAATACATTTTAAATGAAATATTTAGTTTTTTTTTGCCTTTCTGGAGACATGGAGAGATTCCTCATTTTCCAATGCCCTTTCTGCTTCAGGAGAATATTTAAGTTCATTTTATGGCATGTGTGCTTCAGCATGTTCACCAATGTAAAACAAATGTAATGTGTGGTTTGACTCTAAAGCCCTCTGTGAAATGAGCTAGGCTGAGTGCCCTGGAGCACACAGAGCAGTCCACCCAGTAAGACCTCACCTCAACTAGCTTCATTCAGGCCTCACCTCCCTCCCTCTTGCATGAGGTTGCGATTTGATAAAGTTTACAGAACATACAGGTTTGAGCGCTCCATGTCATGTGTGATGCTGTTGGATGAATATAACTGCACTTTCCTGCTGTTGGCCTTGGTGCAACATTTGGATTTTGGTGTCTGCATGCCTGAAATTTGACCACACTGTCCATAGCTATAATTGAAAGGAGTGCACATACACACTGTAGCGCAGAGCTCTGGTTGTTATCAAGATTGTTTTTTCGATTGTGTCTCTTCACTTTTAATCCTCTGGAGGAAACTACGCTTCTGCTTTCAAAATCAGAACTGTATGTTGTCTTCTCCTTTCTGTAATAATTTGTTTTCCAGCAGTTTGTTTTTTCTGAGAATGCAGTATGAATGACATTTGAAAACATGACGATGTATTAATTATGTAGGCACAGAGCAGTCATTTGTAAAGAAATGATATGTTCAATGAGGATCAATTTAACAATTCTTTTCAAGAAACAACTTTAATTTGGGGTCGCATGTACATATGTCTTATGCATACATTTAATGTATCAAAATATACTATATAAACTATATAAACAACATTGCATAGTGTCACAGTTGTTTGTTTGATATTTCTGATATAGCACTATATCTTATCCTTGTTAGGGTATGCTGAATAATAGTGAACAAGCCCTAGAACAAGAGGTTTACTTCTAGAACCCAGTGGACTGCTTCTGTGCTGAAGAAAAGGTGAATGATATAAATGGTAGAAATTGACAGATATAAGGTTTGTGTTACTTTTGTCACAAAAATTTGTACATAGAGAAGATTAATCATCACCTGGAGGACAAAAGTAATGGTAATTTAATATTATTTATATTCTTGACCAGAAGAGGTCAGTATTATAAAAGAGAAAATTTTGCATGCATATTTAGTCAGCATGGCGACTAAACATGGTCACCTGTAGTAATTTAGCATAATGAATAAGATTGTAGTCATGCAGTTATACAAATACTTTTATTCATTTCTGTAGATGTAAGACAAGGAAATTATGATTATATACCTTTAAGGAATCCATTTTGGTCAGATTAATCCTCTGAGACAAAACATTGTGAACATGGCAGTTTTGATACATTGCACATTTTTATAAATAATGACAATATACTAAGTGTCACTAAGCTTACACAAACACAGTAGTGCAGCTGAACTGACAGACAAAAATATAAAGTTTAGATTGATTTTGAGTGATTTCCTTAAGGTGTTAGTACTGATCCTGCTGTGTGTTTACTAAAAATACAAAATACACTTGGTAATGTTTGACAAATGCTCTTTGTGGAAAAACAGTCTCTAGATAAATCTCTGAGTGAAGCAGATAGAACCGGTTTTCCTGGTATAATAGAATACGTGAAAAAAGAGAGATGACTGAAGTGCCAGTAATAGAGCTTACAGTAGATAGCGAATGTTAGGTACCACATAACTTAATACAAGCTTACATAGGGAAATCTTTGAAGTACTAACATTCTTCAGAAGTATTTAAAGGGAAAGTCGCCCACAATTGCTACTATATTTATATTTGTCCATGCAAAACTTAAAAAGTTGAGAACTCACAATTACAGGAGTGGATTTGGAACATATAAGTTATAGAAATGACATCCTTTGTAATTGCAATGAGTGTCATCAGTTTTATTTGACTAGCACTTTTTACAATAGAAATTATTACAAAGCAATTACACACATTGCACATTGCAGGCCTGAGACCCCTTTAGAGCAAGCCTAGGGTCAACAGTGGATCAGAAAAACTTCCTGACTTGAAGGAGGAAATCCTTTAAGCAGAGCCCAGCTCAGAGGCAGAGCCCATCTGCTTCTGGTCAGTGCCAGGCAGTCAATGAAGTTACAACAGAGTGAATTCCATATTATAAATAATATTCAATATTGGCTACTGTCAGGAGGGAGTTCCAGTTCCTGGTAGAACAAGCTGGATGAACTGGAAGTCAAATTTCCTGAGCAACAGTTCCAGGCGGGAGCCCAGAGCAGGGATAGGAAACAGAACAAAAACATTGTTAGTGGAGGGCAGAGGCAGGAGGACCAATGAAGGAGAGCAGTAGTAGAGTAAAGAAGGGGAAAAGAGATGCCTGAGTGCAATAAGGAACACCCCACTAGGTCGTATAGCAGGGAGGGGCGGCAAGGGGCTGGCACAATCATTATGGGAACCCTGAGGCAGTCAACACTGGAGCAAAGCTGGATCAAGCAGAGATACCAGGCCATGATATAGAGACAGCAGCGGCCTCTCAGTCCACCAGAGACTCTATGGTCCATGTCAAAATTATGCCCCGTCCCTGTACTACGCATATACAGGTATAATGGTAAATTTAAAGCCTGGATTTAAAGGCAGTTTTTTTCCTCAAATTTCAGTGAGTAGATTTTTCCACAGGAGAAAAGCTTGACAGGAAAAACCACTACCTTATTTATATTCACTTTCTGAATATTGAGTCTCACATTTTTGGAACAAATAGTTTGAGGAGGAATGTGAGGGTGAAGGAGAACCTTCAGATGGGGATGAACAAGTCAGCTTGAAGCCTTGAATGAGAGTAGAAGTATTTCATAAACAATGAAAAATTTTACAGGTAGGCAATAGAGAGAAGACAGTGCTGGGGTATGTGCTCAGTATGTTTTGTTCCAGTTGGAGTACAAAGATGTGTGTATCTGTATCATCTGATAGACAAGACCTGAGGAGAGTGCACTCAGACTTGGCCTCTAGAGAACAGGCTTGATGACTGTTACTTTGAGGGATGGAAATAACACGCATATCCAGATGTCCAGACTGGAGTGTAATAGGTATAAATCTACGGTAACAGATAAGTGTAGGAGCTTGGATGAATGAATTAATTAAATTCAATATGTACTAAAAAGTCTAAGCATGTGGCTGGCCTTAAAGATGTATCCACTTTATCAGAGGCTGGAAAATTGAGAGAAAAGCAGAGGAAGGGCTTTTTTGCTGACAAAGGAGTCAACAACTTCATGACTACAGTAATTAATGAATAGGCAATCCTTGTCATAAGCAGACAAAAGAAAGGCATTTTTTTGTAAAGGATTAAATCTCAAGACAGGCACCAGGGAAAATGGACGTTGCTGCTATGAGATAGTATGGGCTCAAGAGGAAGGTGCAAAAATGTCATTGTCAGGGTTGGAGGCATACCATTGCTTCAAAACAGAATGCCCTTTGGAAAAGGTAGGAAAATCTATTTGCATAAAATCTGCAATTTAATTGTTCCAAAAAGTTCTGTCAAGGTCAGATGAAACATGAGATAAATATAGTTCCAGGAACATGAAGAAAAGTGAACAAAATTTACATCATGGGAACATTTGTCCTAATGTTCTGAGAATGTTCTGGCAACCAAAACCTATTAGCTGGATACTGTTCAGCATATTAAAGGTTAGCTTTTGGGGACAGTTACAACTCCTGTTACAGCTGCTTGGTTTCAGCCGACAACAAAGAGAAATACAGTTTTGGCTTAATTTATTTGACATACCAAATTTGGAATGTGAAAAGTGTGAAAGTCGGTATGTAAAGTCAATATTGTGTAACACTATTTGGTATGACTGTATCATTTTCATAAATGTCGTTACAACTTATGTCACCATTTATGTTTGCTGGCTTGTTAACTTCTACTCTCCATTGGGCATTTATTTCAATTATCGTATAATTCTGCTGTACTGCTGTTTTGTAATACTAAATACTGGGGCTTAACATCAAAGTTTGTCCCATGCCCTAAAAAACTGCTTTCAGGCTCCTTGTTACAGCCACACCTTGGACCTTCCCACTATTTATGGTGGCTCAATACATGCCACCCTAAACATTCTATGTATGGGAAACAGTAAGGTTGTTTTAAATTTGAGTAACATTGTAAAATAAAAGCAGAAGATACAATAAACTTTTTTTAACAATCTGTGTATTTGAAGAAACATTACATATTATCCTCAACTTTGAAAACTGTGCCTTCCTTATCTCATTCACATGATCTATTAAAATAATTAAAAAAAAACACTTGCAGCCACAATGAAGTGGTGGGACACAGGGCTATTAGAAGGGGATACCCCATTGGTAGCCCCAAAAATCAGAAAGAACAACAGAGAGGTTTGTATTCTGCGGTTTTAACAACATCATTAGTTCATTGAAGGTTAGGATTACTCATGCTTACACCGGGTTACTGAAGGTCAGAGGCCTCCAGGGGCAGGGATGAAATGGGTGTTGTGTCACCACCCTTGTCCCACCCCAATGTGCAAATAAATACTTATTTGGTTTCTGTTATGCTTTCTGACTCCTAATTGGTGGTGGATTATTCAGTTAAGGCTTTCAGTGTTGTGTAACTTTCTCACCCAACTCAGACCTTTATTCACAGCATATATCAGCTGCTTCACTGCTCATTCCACTTTGTGTGCTCATTATTCTTGGCTATGTTAAATTGTGCATTGGCCTTCGAAGCTCCTGAGAGGCAACCCTACTATACATGTCAGCATTATAACACACAGTGTGGGGTCAGAGAGGTGTATATTCAGTTCTTTAGACATTTTTGTGGTCATTGTTTTTGGTTTTCAGCAACTATACTGTTTAGAGTTCCTCTTCCTCTTTCCTGTTGCTGCATTTCTTGTTTAATATTAAGACACAAATTTGTCATCAAATGCTTTTTATTAATTTCACCTCTTATTTTCACAATTTCACAAAAAAGTTTGTATAACTTCACAAATGTCATTTTTTGCATGTATGTTTCAGGTATTTAAACATATTGAATGTACTAAAACATTTAATAAAATAAGTTGGAGAATAAACACTGTCTTGGTAGCTAACTTTAAAAACATTACAAAACAATATTTTATATGAGCTTCTGGGCATGTATTAAAAACCAAGAACTGAGTTTTAGACATTTTAGTCTTGTCTAAATAGCCATTAAATAAAAATGACATATTTTGAATATACTTTGTTCCAAATAATTTATGGAAATAGTTGCCACACCTATTGCACAGTCTTCAGCAAATCTTCACCACTTTAATGTTGCATAGTCATTAAATTATCTTTGCCAGTATTCACAAATATGTGTAGTTACCATTTAAAACATAATTCAGGAGCAACTGATTACCCCGTCATCATATCAATAAAACAAAGATCTATCCAAATTATGGTAAAATGTATATATATCTAGTAATTGGACTTATTATCTAAATTGATCATATAAATACAATTATAATAAACAGCCCCATTTAAATGATTCAGTAATACCATTTAGCATATAATCAAAAGACATACACATTAACATAATATATAATCAATTTAAAGTAAATACTTAAGGAAGGTAAATTACTATGAAACTGAAAGAAACCCCAGCAGGCTTTAAGGAAAACAATGTAAGGAAATATAGTTTTATGTAACAATTTTGAAAAACAAGCCATTGACATTTACTATGCAATTAAAATAGTTATAAAATATTACTGGAGTATACAGTACAAACTGTAAGAAAACATGTTTCTTTACAGTACAGCATCAGTACGTGCACTGGGTGAAAAGAACACACCCTCAGGAGTGCGCTCTCTGGACATATGCCAAACCCTCACAAACGTTCTCCATGAAAACTCACTGACACAATGGGAGTTGGCAGGAGTCATGGGGGGTCAGTGTCACCATGAATACAGGCCAATTTAAGTTAAACTGTCTCTGGGTGGCAGGAGCAGACGAATCAACTTCTATTTCTTGTTTGATAACTTCTGAGATTGTTGTTTTGTCTGAGTCTGTGTTTCTTAACCCTGTTTCTGGGGGGGTTAGCTGTGTCTGCTGTTGTTTTTGTTTGAGCTGAGCACTCAGGTGTAATTGAGCTGTGAACTGAATAGCTATATATCACCTGTTAGTGCCTGTTGGTGCCTTTTAGTTTTCTGCTGCAAATACCCATTTGGAACTGTATTATCTTCCATAAGAAAGATATAAGTCAGGTTTTGTCCATGCTTTTCAGCCCCCTAACCACAAGGAAAACCAGAGGAATCCACCTCTTTCATCAAATGATTATTTGTTTGATGGGTTTTAACAAACTAAATAAGCTTTAATGAGGGTGTACAAATAAGTGGCTATAAACAAAATTACCCTAAACAAAACACCTGAAGTGTATCTTTTTATGATCACAGACAGTTCTGTAATACTTTTGTTTCAATAAGAATTTATAGCAGGTTTAATATTGGGATGCTAAATAATAACCAGTGATAATTAAATGCTAAACCAAACTGGGCAGCCACCAATAAGACTGGATCGTCAAGTGAATTTGACAGTCATTGTGAGAGGCTCATCTGACGTCCTCTTAATGATGGTCTGCAGCATCCGAGTAGGTGAGACGAAGGACTTTGACCCTTTGAAAAAATTCTCGATGAAAGCTTGGTTGACCCTGGCACATTTGCCAATGGCAGCGTGAAAGTTGTTGCTGAGCACACCATAGATGTTCCCAGGGTCATTCCTACGGCCAAAGAATAGGAAGAGGGCGTAGCAGTCCTGACCAATGGAGGAGCAAAACTCGATCATCCTCTCAGCCTTGGTCTTGTCTGCTGACTCCATGCGAGCCATCTCCATGGCTTCAGTGTAGGATTCTTTGGAGAAATCCTCAGTGCCCTCATCTTCTGTCTCAGACAAGTGTAGGACCTGCACAGCCACCTGGATCTTGGGGTTCTTACTGGGCACTTCAATTACTGCCCATACCCAGTCAGCCCCCAGCAGGATTTTCTGCTCCCTGGTCATAGCAGTGCAGTTGAACACATTGATCATCTGAAGCTGGACACTACGAGTGATATAGGTCATCAGGAATATGTCATTCAGGGTTCCAACATTGGGGAAGAACTTGTTCTCTGGGTCTTTAAACAGCAAGTACTCCTTGGTCCTTTGAGCAGCCAATTGAACGCTGTCTCCAAAGAGGACAGTGAAGTCTGCGGGGGTCACCTTCCCTATCTTCCGGAAATTGCTGAAAATGTCGGGCATACCCAATGATTTGGTTCCTATCTGTCCCATGATAGAAGGGCCAGCTCACAGTGTTGTTTCCCGTATATACTGAAAACATAGTCAACGTGTTAATTTTGAATCGCTGTGACAAGTTTTAGTGGGATGGTGTAAGGGAAAAATAGTAGCAGAGTAAAAACAGCCTGTGATTGAATTATTTATGAGAGAGGTCTTTGCCATTTGATCTCTCTGTCAATTTATTTATTGTATAGGGAAAGCTCTCACAAAGTATCACATATCCTCCCATCTCCCAGTAAAGTAAAGTTAAAAACTTACCAGCACCAGTCTGTTCTTGGGATTAGCTTTGCTAGCAGGAGCACAGCTAGCACCACTGTTCTTTCTGGATACCTATTAAAACATGCAGTCTGAGGAAGGCTGGGAAACCAAGGCACAAACTGGAAGCTTGTTTTACATACTGAGGAATTTAGCTGTAGCTGGTGATGCCACTTTTTGACTTTCAAATGGTGCTCTTTATTTACATAGACCAGTCTCCCTCAAGGGTGAAATTTGATAGCGTCTTTAGCAGACTAAAGTGCTTTAGTAGTCTTGTTCCCATATTTATATACTGTATCTGTTGTCGAACATACCTGTAATTCTTGCAAATTACCAAGCATGTACAAAAACCTGTTTCTGACTCAGCTCAGCCAAAGTAATACCTGTATTTTCAAATGTAAAATGTCACTTGTAGGATATTACAGAAATTTAGGTTTTTATGTAAAATGTGTTTCATTTGAATTATTATTACTTAAGTAAACACAATGAGCATGTCCTGAACTCCCATTTCATTTAGTTTTTAATACACATTTTCCAACTTTAAAAACACTTTTGTACCACACCTCCAATCTTCCTATAGTAATAACCATTATTTATTTATATTTTAAGGGCAGAGCTCACACAGCAGGTATTCTCCTTTGGCTACATAACCAAAATGCATTTGCAGACGACTAGGGAATTCCTCCTGCAATTATTATTATCATTATTATTATTATTTTCATTTCTTATTTTTCTTTTTGCTTTGACATTTTTTGAGCGAAACACAGCTGTGCCATCAGAAGACAGACTAGCCACCACAGGCTTCTAAGTAAAAATTAAGTATGGGTAATTATCCTCGGTCAAGTTGGTGTTAATCAGCATGTCCTCGGAATGTTGCTGTTTGCCCCCTTCTCAGTTCCTTAAGCACTCCGTCACAGCTTAGCACGTACTGAAAGTGAGACGTGTAGGGCGTAAGGATTAGCCATTAGCATTGCACAAAGCCAGTTATTTGTTACAAACACAATGAACAAAACTTTGAAAGAAAAAAAAAGAAAATTGACTATAAATGTTTGTTTGTAATCTTAACTGAAAACATGGGAAGCAGTAGCAAACTGGTCTGCTAGCACAGTTTGCTGGGAGAAAACAAATGAGCAAATGACAACAGACACGGTTGTAGTTGTAGTTGGCTGGGCATTTAATAGTATGAGCTTTCACGGTTGATCCTTTGTTTATAATTGCTTCATTAGAACTGTTATTATTGAGCATTATTATAATAAAATACAGTCTATACTTACTGTGAGGTTGGTTGTGTCTTCTGAGATGGCCTCTAACTGTAGCACTGTCCCCTCTGTGACCACCACCTATAAGGTCAGGCCTTCTATCATAACTTGTTTTTAAAACGTCAAAACCCAGGACACAAATTAGGCTATTATGAGTATTTTATAGTATCACCAAAAATAGTATATTCAACATGTTTGCAAGTATGCCATCTGTGGACTAGGCTTACTTTCTCCCTCAACCTTAGAGTGTTTGTTAGTAACACTTTGAATTATTTTTTGTTAGAATTCTTGCTTTTTGCATGTTTAATGATGTCAGACAGAAAACATAAAATTACTGTACACTGTTTGGAAAAGAAATCACAAAACATACCTTTTGGATGACCACCAAAACAATACATGATAGGATATTCTTATTCTATCATGGATTCGTCCATCTCTCACAAAATGGACGCAGTTAACAAAAGCAGAAAGAGGTTTAAAAGCTGGTTACTTGTTAAACATGAATGTCATATGCCCTCCCTTTCCAATTAATTTGAGATATTTGTTTTGACTAAATTGCCTGGTAAAATCATAGTCTGAACAAACATAAGTATTGGTCGAAAATCATTTGTAAAATCAATCCACGTGTTTATATCTATATCAAAACAGCAGATAATTGTGATTGCGGTTTTAGTACCTGAAACAACGATTAAACATGAAAAGACTGTTTAACATCAGATTTATTAATTACTGTACCCCAGTCTTGTTGTGAATAGTACTATTTACAATGACATCAAGACAAAATACTTTACTTTTTACAACAACATATTCAGCTATAAAAATATTTAAGTAAATTTAATACCAAAATAACAGAATGGAATATCTGATCTATATTTCAAAACATTTTGCACAGTTCTGGAATTTAATTATTTAATTTTGCCATTACATTATTAACCAACAAACATAAATATTGAATATATTCCTCAATATGCAAATATTGCATAGGTTCATTGCACAACTGTCTATTAAACAGCATAATTATCTGTTAGAATTCCAAAAATGCAATTATAGCAATCTAGATGTATTTTTGTGCCACAAAATGTACTTGTATAATTTTAAAATGCAAAAAATGGAAGAATACACCATGTGACAGTTAAAGCATGAGAGTTATGTATTAAAGCAAACAAGCTGGTACAGGTCAATACTAAATGGCGGATTCCACAGTTGAGGGGCATGGAATATGTACATGTCCATAATATGTCTTGGATGCTGTTCATGGCCATGGCTGGGGAAATGTGCAGAGTATTAAAAAATGGTGGGGAGGCTGATTACTGGCTGAAAGTTTAGTGGAAATGGGTGGGGAGATATCAGCTCTTTTGCCCCACCTGTTCTAGTCTTTCTGTATCCCTGTCAAAGATGGGACTCAGCCCCCTGAATCCTGAGTAGGGCCGGTGGGCCCCGTTCATGGCTGGCAGGGCTGCGTCCATTGGGCAGATGTAGTCTGTGGAATCATCCACTTTCTTCTTCCTCAGATGTCCAAAGTTGGAGAACCCAAGTTTCTTTGGCTGGAATTGACATTATACAAACCATGATTTGTACCAGTTCTTCGTTCATCATTGAAAAATGTTCACAGAATGTATATTCTACACATAAATAATGAATCCAACCTCTTTTACTCCATTGTTGTGCTCCAAAAATTCCACAATGAAGCTAGTAAGAATGAATTTGGATGATTTGGACACAACGTAAATTAACTTGCCCTACATGCCACAGACCATTTACCACCATTGTTAAAACATGGCCATTAAAAGCTAGCTTACAAATTTGAACACCATTTATTTAAACCTGATTAATATATAAAATGTTGGGTGGGGATTCAGGATGTTCACTGAGTAAGACTTTACTGCATCTCCAATATCCTGCTTCAGGCAAGCCATTTCAAAATGTGTGACAGTGATAGGCCATATGGACTCATACCCGGACTTTGGCAGTGGTGGTCAGGGGTACATAGCCTGAAGACTCCATGTAGTCGCGCTTCTCCTGCTGGGCCTGAAGGCCAACGAGCGAGTTGAAGTTGGTGGCCAGGTGGCGTCGCAGGAGAGTCTTCTGAGGGGGGATGTTCAGGAGCATTGCCAGGGTATCCGAGTTAAAGCGTGGTTCCAGAATCTGGGTATCACAACACAGAGCTGTCAATATCCTACTGTTAAAGGGCATTGGTGTAATTTACCTACAAAAATGTCTAATATACTCAGTATGCTTACTAACATTAAGCTATACATGATGTGTTGACATATTTGCAATCATTATAACTACTTGTTATGATGATAATCAGATTCAGTTTGTCATGAGTGACATGTAATACTCAAATGTCTCATTTTTAAAAACATACCTTCTTATATGCAGATTAGTACATTTCTTTGAGTGACTCATTTTGTAAGAAAATCATTCTCTTACAAAGAAATGTGTATTTTTACTGGATTATATCTGTCTTATATTTTATATGCTTTAGAATAATATTATCTTGAAATGAAATCATCTGTTTTTGGGGAAAAATTACAAAGAGGATATAAAGATTTTTTTAGTCCTGTTATTTTAAGATGAAATTATGTCTTGATCTCAGAATAACAAGGGTTGCTCCTTGTGATCACAAAATAACATCTAAATGCACAGCATTTGACTAACTGAAAATAGCACATGCTACATTGTCATACAATGGATGATTTGACAATATTCATAGCTGATTATGAGAAAACAAATTTAGTTCATGAAATTAGTTTATCCATTTATTAATGTTTGGTGTTTCCATTATTTTGTCAATTCCCTGTAGTAGCTACATAGCTAACAGTAATTGGACTAACTTGTCACCCCGGTCTATCTGAGAAACAGTGGAGGCACTCACGATCAGCCCACCATGCACACCGCTGCCCCTTAAGTTGGGAGCGTATTCGGCCAGGTCTACTGAGCGCAGCCACTCCATCACACGGTGGTTCGACCACTGGACCACCTCAGAGGAGGATATTTTGTTCTATCAGGGAAAAAAGGTTACATCATGTTCATGGAAACACATAAAAACTTAAAACTAAAAATATAAAACATCCCCATCATCAGAATTGGTTTAAGGGTAATTTTTATATTCTCTTTAGTTCTTATATACTGTTTATGGCAGGGTGTATTTAAGGGTTGCCAACTCGATGTGACTAAATTCCAGGAGACAGGACGTTATGTAAGGGATAATGCATGACAGGGTGTACAGTTAAATGAAAATAATGTGTAACAAAGAACACCCATGGTGAAGCCAAGGCAACTATCCAATGCCAAACATAAAAACATTTGTTTGAAACATCTAGTGGAAAGTTTTTATTAACATATTTACTGTATGTCTCCTGCTTTATGTTAAAAATGGTGTGACTTACAATTCAAAACTGTGGTCCCCTGTGATGTTATATGTAAATGTAAAACAAAATGCTATATCATGGCCTTAAGCCTAATCACAGACCTTGCTAGGATATTGTTATTATTCACTGGATACTGAATTTCAAAGATTTAACTGCCTTTGTGAAGGACTATGGTATCCAGTCGGGATGTTGCTAGCACTAAATAATGTGAATGTTACATTAATATTTCCAAACAGAATAAATACTGCACCTCCTACCACATGTTGCTTAGATGCTGCAACTTTTTAAATGGCAGATTTAACATTAACTTCTACTTTTATTCATGAACTGGTATATCTTGTTGCTATTTTTACTGTCAGCCAGAGTTGGAGATGAATCTGTGGCTTTGAAATGAGATACCAAAGCTGGAATATTTATTTCAGTGGTGATTAATCCTTTTGGCTAGAACTATGTCATAGTGCCTTTGTACATAAAAAAGTCAACACCAACCAATTCAATGCAGCTGTGGTATAATATTGGCTAAGTATATGGTGAAAATAGGCTTGGACAGTAACACTGGCTAGATTCTCAATAAGCTCCATTTTGCAATGCAGGAGAAGAGAGGTCCATTAGTAGCTGTCTACCAATGATTTTGGTGCATTTCTTTTCATCCAAGGCAATAACATCAGCACAGGGTCACACTGCACATTCTTGTACATTATCTTTTAAAGTTAACACCCAAAGTCCCACGCAATTAACCCGTCATGACCACAATCATGAATCCAACATTTAAGACCAATATTTCAATTTGAAATAATTAAAAGCTTCACAAGCCAACAATCTCCCAGATTGATTCTTTGTGGCACAGAAGATGTTGGCTGATTCGTATTTGATAAATTAATTCAAACAGATAAATGAAACCTGATAGGGCCTGGAAACCGTCAGGGCCCTGAGCCCCATGTTCTCACCTCATCCCCTGGCCTGCGTTTCAAACAGTGAGGATTGAACTTGTTGACATGGAGGACATGGATGGCACACTTGATGCTAAGATGATGGAGCTGACTGGTAACTTTCAGGAACAAAAGGTCATTCTGTGGAAAAGACCAAAATCTTCATTCCCAGTCAAGAACTGTGATAATGATGGAGAAGAATGACATAATGTATGGCGTTCCCACAGGGAAAACCCATGATTGGCTTACCACTGTCAAATATTGAAGCATTCTGCCATCAATCCTTCCTTCATTGAACTGATCTTTGTACTGTGGTAAGCCAATGTCATCAAGCCAGCCTGTGAGGATACAGTAGTGTGGGATCATTTGTATCTGCTTCTCTGTGGAAATATCAGACTGTAAAATGAGCATTTTGCTAATATCCGCTGCATTTCATACATACGTGTTACCCAGATGTGGTCCAGATCTGATGAACTTTCCATCACTTGGGTGCTGAACGACCGGAGAGCAAGCTGCAACTTCTTCCTGTGTAAGGGGTGCTTAATCCCCATTTCCTGTGTTTAAAATATGTTAAAGGAAGACATTACAAACTTTCCATAACTTTCCATAACGTCCCATAATTTTTTGTTAAAGCATTAGGCTAAGTTTTTTAGTATAAAATGAAGTACCCACTCTTATTCCAGAAAGGCCATTGTGGACAATGGCTTTTGTTTCATCCTAATGTCCCTAAACTAATGTTCTTTAATTAAGATCTTTATAAATTGAACCGGGTGTATTAGTGCAGACCTAGAACAATAATCAGCCTCTCTCAGGTAAAATTGGACATATTTGGTGTAGAAGCAGCTGTATGAGTAGATTCAACAAAGACACAGTACAGTCTAGAAAAACGAAACACCATTGATATAAGTATACTGTTGAAATCTGTAAAAAAGGAAAAGACAGACATAAAGATGAACACCTGCTGAGTTATCAAGGAGTGAGGGTATATGTGATGTTACCCTGACTTTCTCCTACCTTTTCAAGATCCTGTGGTGTGGCAGAGAGAAGGGTCTGGCCATCATTGACCCACTGCCTGGCCAGGTTCACGTACTGAGCCAGACCATAGTCCTCCAGCCAACCACAAACCTGCTCTGTGGTCCATTTTGAGAAAGGAGTATTCTTGTCTCTGGAGAAGAGAGGATACCATTAAAACAAAAAATAGTGTAAGGTTTTAGATCATTTTATAAAACTGAGTCATATAATAGTGCCACTAAACATGCAATGTCCTAATGGGAAGTTATCACTGCAGTGCCTGCTGCAGCAAATAAAACTTCCTATATATTGGGGTGTTATCATCCATGTTAACACTGAATATACATGTTAACACTGAACTAGACTTTGAACTGAAATAAAGGGTTTGTCACCACTATATGAACAACAGCCTGCAGAGTATAGTCTGGCTGCAGACCTCAGCTCTCAGGCACCACTGATGGTAGGGAAAAAGGACTGGTGGATTCAATAAAACTTTGCTGTGAGTGTATTTCCCCAAATGACATCATTATTAGGTTACTGCTGTACAACCATTCCCCAACATACATCCGAGTTCCGTTTTGGCCAACTAGTCATATCTCGAAATGGACTAAGTCGGACATATGTTAGCATAGCATGTAAAAGTTGTATACCTGTACAGCATTCTTTTATCCTACTCAATTTCTATCATGATCATCTCATCTTTTAATAAACAATACTAACAGTAATAATAAACTAACATTTTATATTGTTCTGTAGTTGTTTTTTTTTCATTTGTAAACAGAAACAAGGTTATTCGGGAGAAGCGGAATATAATTTCAGGATTTCAAAATGAAACAATTATTCTTGAATGTAACGTGTATGAAACTAAATCTGAATCTGGACTGAATTGAATCTGAGTCTCAAATAAATAACATAGTGGTTACACATATCTGTGGTTTCATAGAAACAGAGTCAAATACAGGTAAAACCCAGGATTTCAAATTTAAAAGGAGAATATATGTCTTCATGCAAAAGTGCATAGCTTGATATAGTGAATATGCTGGGTAGTGAGCAAGTGCACCTAATAGAGCTCGCAGTGTCGTTGGTGCGAGCCAGTCGTGGGCCAGCCGTGGCTCGCAGCCCTCCCCTCTGGAACTCTGCTGGCTCCATGTCATCTCCCCCATGCAGGCTGCCCGATTGGGTCCGCCTAATTCTGGGGCATAAGTGTCATTGAGTCACAACTAGGTATGAGGCAAATTTCAAAGATACTGGTATATTTCTTAAAATATGATAAAACTGGGTAAACATTGTGAATGTTTCATTTTATAATCAATATTATGTGTACCGTTTCCACATATCACCTATAAATCAGGAGTACTGGTACATTGTGATTCCAGAAATAATTTTGAATGGCACAAACAGTGCTGGAGCATTTTGTCATCCCAAATGGTAAACACAGCAAGCATACAAGGCATTATGGGTAGTGAAAGCAGACACCTCCATGTCAGGGTCTGTAAGAGGGACCTGCCAATATCCCTGGAGCATAATGTGTGCTTAGCCTTGCCCGCACACTGACATGGTTCGCAAGACCTGCAATACTGCATCTTCTTCAGGTGGGCCATAAATGTTTCAGCTAAATCTACATGAGCTTCTTGCTCCTCACTTGGAGTAGGACTTACAGTAGTGGGCTTTTGCCTGAGCATGCGTCACCACACACACAGTGAAAACTTCCAGAAATTTTCTAGCTGGCTTCTCTGTGTCCATCATGTTACACGGTTCAGGGGAAAGAACAGGAGGCTCTCTGACTCTCCTACCTGCCAGGTCATCACCCAACAATGACACACCTTGTACAAGGAAAGAATCAACCACAGCCACCATCACAGAACCATTAACCAACTCAGAGCGGAAATAGACCTCTCCACAACCAATGCCACCATAGTGAATAACCTCCCAAGTTTCCGCGAGCTCTGCAGCCTCCTTAACAGTCTGGACCCCATGTTCAGCAATCTAGACATATAATTTGCGCGAGAGACAGTGCTTTAATTTATCCATTAAAAAGAGCTCCGTAAAGGCCCCCACAAGTGTCAGCCTTGCATGCAGTTAGCCAACGTGCCATAAGAATTTGCTGCCTGTAGTACAGGTCAAGGTGAGACTCGCCAACCTTACGCTGGTGGGACAGAAACCTACGGTCCTCATCAGGAACACTCCCATAGGCAGTCAATACAGCCTCCTTTACAACATCATAGATAAGTGCGAGAGTAGTAAAACTCCTGAACTGAGCAGGACTGGGCAACTCTACAAGCTCACCGACATGGGCAGGGGATACACTCATCTAGCTTGCTGTATCACAGCAGTATAAAAGCAACACTGCCCAGAAACCTGGACTGATCAATACAACAACTGATAAGCACAAAGAGTTGAAAAAGGGTCAGAGGTACAATTCCCAATAATAGCAGAAAAATAACGGTAGAAGTACAATTTCTAAGAATAAAGAATATATGCCAAGTGCAATTGCCACCAGAGAAAATAATATGTTTGTTGGACCCACTAATAAAACACACAAAAATTATAAAAAATTATCATTAAATAACCTGCTCTTAAAAGAAATGCCATGTCAAAAAGAATCATTAAATAACTTTAGCCATGTCCAAAGACGTGTGAGTTGGGTGAATTGTCTCATCCCTTGCCAAAATCAGAAGCATTTACTGCTACAGAGTCTTTAGCATATTAAGCTCTTAATAACACAATACTTAACAACTGAAGCAAGAAGGGGAAGAAAAAGGGCAGAAAGCAAACTACAAAAATGTACCACTTTTTAAATTTTGTCAAAAAATAATTTCAAATTAATAATTGAATGAGCATTGATGATATCAACATCAACCATTTTTCTGATTGAGTAAATTTTCTAGTTTACATTATTGCATTATCTTTAGAAATCAGAGAATGCTGCTGATATCACTGGTTTAATAGGAAAACAAGTCCAGAACAATTATGCCTACTAAATGACATCCTTTAACAAGCAGATCTAACTTACTTGCTGATCCTGCCTTTGACACTGTAATACTGCCACCCACTGTTTAACTCCAGAATTACAACACATTGCTACAGTTACATAAAGCATTCATATGACTTGCCAAGCTCTCTGCCTGATCAGTGCAGATGAATAGTTCAGAAAAGCTGCATAAAAACTGAGCAGGGTCTCAGTTTGAACATGGGATCCAGTAGCAATAACATCATTAGTGGCCGATGAATGACATTAAGTACTGCATTCTTTGAAACGTGATGGCTAAACTTACTTTCCCCAGAATTTCTTGATGCCCTTGTGGTTCTTCTTGTTCTCTGGGGAGACGGGAGACTGTTGCCCTGAATCGACTCCAGATGACATTGGTGAGAGGTCAGATGATGTTGTGTCGTCCATTTTTTCAGTTTTTCCTAAAACGTAAATACAGGCAATTAATTTTAATGGATTTTACATCAGTTTGAATTACTTTACTGTTAGAGCTTTTTGTTCCAGATTATCTCAAAACTTGATCATGCAAAATTACATGCATAGTCCAACCCACCAATTCCAAAGAGGTCTTGTTTCCCATGAGTTGCTGACCCAAAAGAAAGTGATGCAAAATGCAAAGGAAACATTTTGTGTTATTCTTTCCAAAGCATACTTCAGTCCATTATACATAACAAAGACCTGTGACACTTGTAGAGGGTACAATATGGTAGAAATGTGTAGAAGTTATATTAATATTGCAAAGTATAATCACTTAACATTATCTAAAATAAATTAAATAGGATTTGCAACCCTGCAACCTAACCCCCTGTAATGTCCTCACTGCTGATCAGCTTTACGTTTTTTTGGTCATCCTTCTTTCCCACCACACTCAGTCAAACTGCCTTCCGCCACAAATCTCGTGTCAACTCGTCAAAAGAGCATGTGACTCCTCTGATTCCTCGATGACGAGGCCTCACTTCTTTACACACTTTGCACCAGCAGTTACAAAGCTAGTATGTATGTCCAAGATGAGGCTGCACCGGCTGTTGACTTGCAGGTATGGACCTCCAGCCTTAGCCAGCAACGGCATGGCTGGGATTCAAACAGCCAGCTGCAGGGCACATGCTTGCTTCCCAAATAAATGTCTAACTGCTCGAGCCACCTTTAAGGCTCAAGGCTTTAAGTTATAACAGTTATTTCTGAGCACATTACTTGCATTAAATGAATACCTTAGGAAACAAAAACAAGTGCTTTTTTAAAAATTTATCAGTCTCCACAAGGTGTCATTTCAGATTAAGTGAGAATCAAAGGATTTGGAAGCACCAGTTAAGATTTCATCTTAGTATCTTTTATATACTAAAAATAATATGAATGCCCAAAATTGACAAAAAGTAATCATTCAAGAGGGTTTTGTCCTATTATTGGTATGTAACTAATGTATAACCATATAACATTTAAAACTGAAATTTGTGAACAAGTTAAAATAGCTCTGCATTCAGCATCCTTTTTCAACATCATTTCTGTGGCAGATTAGGGGGCAACACTGTCATACTCCTTCACCGTATTTAGTTCTCTTTCCCAAATATCTTGCTGAAATTTTCAACACTGCATATCATTCATTAAATTAATCAAATTATGCTGTCCAATTTAATAACACTGGTTTAAGTCTTATCTGAGAGCACATAAGTTTAATAACTATTAATTTTACTGTCTGTACATTCGCTGTCTGTAGCACTGAAAAGTAGGGCAGTGCTGGCATGGGAGCTGAAAACATACAGTACATTATGATAAGAAGATTGCTGCATTTAGCTGAAAATGGCTTCTTTCACCTAAAAATGTCATATATCAATATAAATAGCAACAAGATATCATCTTCAGCATGACTGAAACAAAGGTGCTTTGTTTAACATTTTAAAATACCTATTTGTTAACATCATAAATGTATTATTACTTTAATAATTGGATTGCTACAGAGACACTTATGATTCTCATTCAGCTGTAATAAATGAAACTTAACTGCTATCTAGTTGTTTACTACAGTGCACGTGATGGGGTTTATTTACTAAGATCCAAATTAAAGGGTTTTATTGTGCATTTACACCCTTCCACTCTTTACAGCTGATTAACTAAGAGTCATTATGTAAATAACTCCAGCCACAGACAACCATAGTTTAATCAGGGATTTTAAGTGTTTGAATGGGATCTCCTAATCAGTGAGGATGAAAAGGGATTCTGTCCTGATCTAGCTGCTGGTTTAAACACACTGTGATTGCTAGGAGGAAGATACAACATTTGTTAAGACTGAGATGATTATGACTACAATTACTAACACTGGTAAGATGATGGCTTTTATTTTGATGAATGTTTTTGTATTTTGTTATTCAGTATTATATAGCAGGCTGTCAAAGACAAATTGTAACAACCAAAAACCGTAACAGGGTTTTTTTTTAATTCCAGTCATCTTCATCAATTGATTCCCCTTAATTTTCATGAGGCCTTGTGGAGACATTTTGATGGACGAATCAAATGTACAAAAAGGCACTGTACAGAGCTGTCACTGTCAAGTCACGAAACATTTCTTAAGGTACGAAAATGAATGAATAAGGATTAACCATCCCTTTGAGTAAAACAAAAATCAGCATGTCAAACTATGGCCATGAATAGCAACAGTAGTAACAAATATTGAGAATTGATTCTCTCTAATGCTGCCTGATTAAAAAGAGCAGCTTGCCACTGCTAATCAAAGGCCTTCAGGCCCAGGCTAAGGACAGCATTGCTACCGTTTGTTGAAAGCAGGGGCTGGGAACATGCCGAGTACAGTACCTAAAGCTGGAGCACTGGCGCTCCTACATCGATCTTCAGCCATTTCAATTGAACAAGCAGAAAGTCACACAAGAAAGCAAAGAGGAGAAACACCAGCAAATTAAGTGAGAGTTAAGGTGAGAAGGAGAAAAACATCATTGAAAGTGAACGTGAATACATAGTTAAGAAGAAAGACTTCAAAGAAAGTGAATATGAATACAAAGTGCAAAAGAGCCCATGCAGAAATTCAGCAAATGAAAGAGTGATTTAAAACAGAAGTTAAAATTTAAAATGATGAAAAATGTTTTGGTATGGTCAGAACATATTCATCTTCCTAATATGTAATATTTGGTTCATGGAACAAATTAGTTTTTCAATGCAGATTTAACCTTAAATATAGTTAATATAGTTGAATTAAATACAGCCATAAAGTTTATGCTACTAATGAAGGCTGAATTTGAATCCTCATTATCAGTTCCCTGTTTTGCTACCAGTTTACAAGAGCAGTTTAAAAATGACATACTCAAATTGAAATCACTGTCCTCGCTCTCATCCGGTGATTTTTCAATTGGTGGTGAAAAATTTTCTTTCTCTCCGTTTTCATCAGATCGAGGCAGCTTCCCAGGTAGGGTTTGGTACTTGTTACTTCCACAACAATTCTGTGAAATAGACAGTCTTAGTTAATGGCATTACATTTAATTTCTGAATCAGAACAAGCATATTTTATTATTAGAATGAATTATAATAGTGTTCAAACAGACAGCCTTGTTGCTGGTAGGAGAAATTAGGCAAAATACCAGCTGGAAACCCTTAGTGGCAACAGTGGTCTGAATTACTAAAATGCCTGACAGTCATTTGTTTTGGTAATATTAAGCCAGTGAGGAGGGAGAGGTTACATGGTAGGGTTAAATGACATCATTCAGTGGAAATACCTCTGCTGATACAACAGGTTCAATTGGTTTCCCCACTATATGCTATATGTTCAATAGGGTGACATGGAACGGTCAATGCATGTAATGAAGAGAAAAGACAAAAGGTTAGTGCAAAAATGAGTCTGAGACAGTTTAATACACAGCCATAAAATTGTTTTTGTAGTTTGCATTTGTGTTTATCAACCAATGACTTATCAGCAATATCTTGAGTGATTCATGCAGAATTGTGTGAAAACTTATCTTAAGATGTAAGACATCCTTATGTTAAACCATTTGTGGTTAGTTAAATGTTAGTTTAGACATCCTCATTTGTGTTATGCACCCAAATAATTAAACATGCAGTTGCTCAATAACCAATAAGAAACTGATATTGAATCACTGTGAATTTAACTTATTAACTCATGAAACCTTTGACACTGTACCAATGACATGACTATCTGGCATTTGCTGTTCATAGTTCATAAATGGAGTATGACAGTTTTATCCTTTCAAATTAAATAATTTCAGTGTTAACATACATTAAATAAACCAACCAGAAATTAAATAAACCAACAAAACCTTTTGTAAGGATCTGCTCTGTAATTCTTCCAGACTGCTTGATAACATTCTTGGATGAATCCTGATAAGTATAAATACAAAAGTGGAAAAACATTACATACAATTTTTAAAAATACAGTAGAATTTTCATGTTATTATTTTTATTCTCTGGTTCAGGGCATGGTAGTCCCAGTGTCTGTAAACTGGTTGAGTGTCCCATCTTCCACGAATGATCTAATCTGATGTGACAAATCGTTGCTCAGCAGTAAACCAGACGGGGGTTTGTGTTTGCAAGGCAGGGAGGTTGAGTGACAGGATTAGAGCCACATTTTTGTGGGCTGTTAATTAAACTGAATAAATGATGAGCCAAAAGCCCTCTGAAGGCTCTCTGCTTTCCGCTCACCACTGTCCGTTCTGAAATCTGGAGTCACTGGGGGAAACCACGGGCTCAGGGGACATCTGCGCACTCCTGCAGCTGAGACAGGGGCATGGGGCAATGGGGTGAGAGCCCGGTTAACATCACAAAGACATGAAAGACACAGTTTGTGCACACCTTCCCTTTGCAACACCAAACTGTGGCCAACAAAAGCAGCACTTACCTGGAGACTATTTCTTTTGAAATGATGAAGAAGACACAAATAGGGGTGAGGACTCTCTGGAAGACATCTGTAGAAGAAAACATCATAGCTGTTGAAACAGGAATGGGCCACAGAAAGACCTAGAAAATTATGATAGGCTATGAAGGGGAGTCTCCCCTACCTCTGATCTCATTATTTCAGAGTGGGCTTTGTGAGTAAGAGCTCTCATCTTCAAACTACCACTCAGTTCCTCCTCACTGCTGCCGGAGAGCAACTTCTCATTAGACACTGGAAAGGGAAAAAAAAGCAAAGATCATCATGTTGTTCAGCACTGTTGTATATAATTGCTGGCATAAACAGAGAATGAAGTGATTGTAAGATTTGGCATATGACCAGCAATGTGTAGTTGTGTAGTCTGACTGCAGAAGGACTGCATCCTTGATAAATTCACGAAATAATGAACAGGGGAGGACAAAATAACAGAAACAACAAATGAAGAAGACTAAATCACAATTATAAAGACAGCTGCACAGGAGAGTCATATTTTGAAAGCCAATCAGCAGTATGTATCAGCTATAATATATGTATGAAAATCATCAATTTGATTTGAGTTTCCCAAAGCATCATGAGGAAATTAAAAGAGTTCCAAAGATGCCAAATCGTTGTGGGTGCATTTGTCTCAAAAACTGTGAATGTTATTATGCTGAGGAGTACAGTGCTGAAAATGATGACAACACGTCAAAAACTGGCAAAGACACTCAGAGTCCCACATCACAGCTCACTCAAAGTGACAGACAGACAGATACTTAATTGTTTGTTAGACAAATGTTTATTAAACGGGGTGTTTTTGTATTTAAATCTACAGCCTCAAAAATGATCACAGACCTGAATCAACACATTTGTGACCCAGTCTCAACACTACATCACAAGCTTCAAAAAGTTGGTATTTATGGCAGGACCCCAATTCAGAAATGGCTTGTGATCAATGCTAAAGCAAAAACATGTATACCGGTGTAAAGAGTTGAAAAGTTGGACCCTTGAGCAATGGGAAACAGTAATATTGTCTGATGGCCTTAATTTTGTTCATACATATGTATAGATTACATTTGGAAAAAGCCAAAGGAAGCCTTCAATCCAAAATGCCAATGGCCAGCTGTTAAACATTGTGGTGGATCTGTTATGGTATTGGAAGCCATCTCATGGGAGTCATTGGTCATCTAATGGCCACAGAATATGAAGAAGTTTAACAAGACTAGAGGTATCGTATGAGGCAAACCCTGTTCCTTTGATTTCATGTCATAGAGGCAATGAAAAAAATTCAGTTGTGAGTTTTGATCAATCTAAGTAAATAAGTATCCATTTTACCTCAAAAAATTTTTTCTGAATTACAAATCAACTTGGATGAACCCTGAAACACTTAAATAAATTGTGTCTAAAACCTTAAGGGCAAGATTTCAAAACAAATCTGTAGTTGGTAAGAGCTGTATATCAAGATGAAGATCAAGATTTTAAAATCAGTTGATGGTCTTTCTTTTAATATGATAAGATGAACAGTGACTAATAAATGTGAATTAAACTTTGCCTGTTTGCTGCCAGTGCCATGACCTCCATTTTATCTTGAAATATTCATATTAGGGTTCCAAAAATGATTTAACTTGTAATTTTAAGAGAGTGATTGGAATTTTTTATAACAGATTGACCTGTCTGAAGTAAGAAATCTAGTTATTTTTGTCTGCTGTGGAAAAAAAAAATTCAACAAATAGGATGCCATCATTTTTGTAAAGCCAGATTTCCTGGATGTCAGTAAATAATTTTTTTTAAGGTGCCTAATGCTTAAAAAGGTGAATTCTTTACCTTGAGCCAATGCCATGACCTCCTTTAAACTTAAGAAAGAGTGCGGTCCTTCACATCAATCATGCTCTTATATTTTTTAAGAATTACTGACAAACCAAATTTCAACACTGATAATTACTCAGTAATATGCAAACATGCAACATTTTGGTGTTTTGTACCTGAACTGCACTCTGAACCCTAATTTTTGGTTACAAATAAATTCAAGTATTTTTTCTTCATAAGCAAAGTTTTGTTAATTACGTCAGTTACTGAATTCTTCCTCTGTTTCCAAGGAAAAATACGAACACTTACAATTATTTGTCAGGTAAAGTTAAAATATTGACTGAAACCAATGATGATTGACCATGGTCAGTCATACAAACATTCATGGTACGATTTTTTTTATCCACACAACCAGTGAATTTATCTTTTTTATACCAATTTACCCATACATCTACTTTCTGCAATAAGTATGTAGCTGTATGTAAAACTGTACAGTTGTAACTTACCTTTTCATTATTTTCCATTAACAATGACTCCATTCCTATTTTAAGTCTTTGAAGTTCCTGATCTGAAAAGAAATACGTCTATTAGTACCCAGCCACTTTTTAAGTTAAAGGTTATTAGTTTAATGACTTGCTTACTTTAACTACTTACCAACATATATGTAAAATAATACAAAAAGACAGATTTAAACCTGGTTTATATGAAATAGAGACTTTTCTCTCTACCACTCGGGAGTCATGCATTTAGCAGTCCCTGCTGTATAAACTGCAAGAGTTCATATCCTTTGAAGAAAAGGGGTGCAGTATATAGGAAATTATTTACTAGCAGATAGAGGAAAAACTGAGCCGTGCTGCGTGGTCTCTGGAGTGAACAGCACTGTGGTATGTACCATGATCTCATAGTGGAACATTAGAGGACTGTAAGGCTCATTATCTTTTTCCAAGTGTCGGGCCCTGAGAGCCAATCACAAGTCTCCCTTTCCCTCTTTCACCATGGAAGCTGTTCACTTACAGTGTACTCCATACAAAAAATAAGCAGCTAAGAACAGTTACTTTGCTGATTTTTATAACAACCTACATCATTAGTAGATGCAACTATACAAATCAAAGCTGACAGTTAAAACCAGATAAGAGATGAGCAGGAATTATCCAGGCTGTTGGTAGCATTCCTCCTTAGTTAGCATGACCCAAGAATTCAGATGGATGTTGGACTAATAGAAGGTTACAGAATGAGGAGAGATTCATGTCTGTAGACTGAGAAAGAGCCTGAGTTTCTGTGTGGTTGCACTCCTCTTGACTGATGTCTCAGTCTTTGCAGCTGCTAGCAGGGCAAATGAGCGTAACAGACATGACAGCATGCAGGAGTGGATTAGACAGGGCAGTGGTGAGGCTGTGATGAGGTGGGGGGATGGTAGGTGACAAAGCGCCATATCGAGAGTCACTAGAGAATCTACAAGCTTACTTTTGTCTGTTAGCCTTCTCCTATACACCTCCTCTATGATGTGGGGCATGGTGGAGGAGGCAGAAAAGTCAGGAGACATTGGAGGATGGATTTCACAGCCTTATTTCAGTGAGAAAGAGTCAGGTAATGTTACAAAAATGGAACACTTAAAAAGGTGGGGGATTTGACAACACGTCACAAATCACTTTTGTCTGAGATCATAGATGGATTTGGAGGAGGCAGAAACAGCCTTATTTCAGTGACATTTCACAGCCTTATTTCAGTGACACCGACTGTACAACCATAACATGAGTAATACAGGTAATGTACAAAAATGAAAACACTGCAATCACTTAAAATGGTGTCGGACCAACACATGAGGCAACTACAGCCTATATGCACTCTACCACAGTACCAGCCTGCAATTCTGCTGGTGAAATACAACACCACTCTACTACAACAAAAGTAAATCCAGTGATAAAAGTGAAAAAAACATTCTCAGCATTGATTAGGGTTGGAACTGGCGAATGAGAAGGCCACGACTTTTAGGCTAACATGACAATGATCACTCAGTACCATTAATCAGTAATTGACACTGTTCATGGCTTCTACACTCCATATAAAGTATTTTGCTTGATTGTCTCCCATGGGGACAAACTTTAATGGGTCTTTTAATGTATGTAAAGGGATACACCTAATGCCCTCTGTTAAATTCTCCTATTAGAACTATTAAGCTGATTTTTATTTATTCTTAGTCTTAGCAGTCAATTTACAAATATCTCAAATAAGGGGTGCTGCTTTGTGTGATGACCAAAAGCATTTGCATATCTTATCATTTAACTCTTTGTAGGTTATCAGCTGAGAGTCATTAGGAAAATGACCTCAGCCGGAAAGCCATATTTTAATAAGGGATTTAGTGGTGTTTGGAAGGAATCTTCACCTTTGTTTACTACTAAGTGTTACACTGGAGGTCTCCAGTGTAAATCCTGCGCAGGTGGATCCTTACCGATGGTAGTCATGAATATCCGACAACACTAATCAGCTGTTAGGTCACACTTTCCCTAGCGTATATAGTCTCATGTTACATCATGAGTCATGCCCAAATTTGTGTTATATGTGCATGGTAGAGAGGTCCAAAAAGTAGGTCAATGTGAAAGTTATTAATTTAGAATATTGTAATGTTCTGCATTGAGTGTTGTAGTGAAATACAAGTAAGCTAATTAACAGCAAGAAAGCTTCAAGTTTCTGCTGAGGCCAAAAAAGGATCTCCAAAAACATTCAATAAAAATGCATGTTTTGGAGATATTTTTATTGAGGTTGGTCACTACTTAAAAAAATGAAAACCACAAAGATGAATGCTAATGTTCCAATTATGGATATATTATTTTATTTGATTTACTCAATTAATCTAGATTCTAGAAGGACTCCATTGAGATAAAATCTCTTTTGCTGGGGGATATGACATAAAGCATAAAGTTACAAATAATCAAAATGACAATAACATAAATGGAATGTGACAGTTGTGTCGACAGGAATTATATATGTAATTTATATATCTGTAATGCATAAGGTCACTATTCAAATTCAAGTTTCACAACACACAGATGTAATTGTAGACTCATGGACACATCTGTCTGCATTGAGTGTTGCACTATTAGTTTAATAGTAAGCACAGATGGGCAACACACCTGTACTGTTAATAATGTGTTGATCTATTGTTTCCACTTCATTACATGCAATTTTCAGCCATCAAACAGTAAGCAGTGACACGACGATTAGCACAAGGGACCCATTGACCCCAGTGTGAAGTGCATGTTCTCATTGTATTCACATGGGTATTCCCAAAGGTCTTTGGTTTTCTACCACAATCCAAAGACTTGCAGGATAGATGGACTGAATTTAACTTAACTAATTCTTTGACAAAGTAACTTTAGCTGAAGTACACATTCTAAATACTTTAGTACCCCCTGTCACTAGATAAGCTGAGAGGTATTATTTTTGCAATACACTCCAAGAAGATCTACAAGAATGGAAAGAAAATGTTCCCTGCATTGTGGTCTTTGATTGTTAAGATGTCTCCTACTTGCGACAGTGATCTTACAGATTACATGTCTGCTAATATCTGCTTTTCATTCCTATTAAAATGCACACAGCATTACAATCTCCAAAATTGCTTTCAGGCTTAGCAAAATACATTACACGTGCTAATCTATGTGTATGCTTGTATCTGTTGAATTATCCACAGTACTGCTTTGACACACAAACACAGAACTCTGGAATGCATTTAGACTGAAATGACTTTATATGGCCTACCTCTGTAATTTACGGTTTAAGTTATCCTTCAACAATATACTTTCCTTTCATGCTTATGTGTTTATATCCTCTGATTTTAGCTTAGATGCTAGGGGAAGTACGGTATTTGCACAGCTATGTTGGCAAAGAATCTGCACCCAATTTGGCAGCCTGGTTCCAGCTCTACAACTGGAAAGAGGTACCACTGATCCAATTAGGGAAAAGTACAGCCTCACTTGCAAGATGACTGTCAGGCATGACATAGCTGGTGTCAATCACACTATGAACTCACACATAATATGCAACATTCTAAAGCAGGAGGTGATTCACATTCGATGAGTCAGTCAGCATGTTGTAGACGTTTCTCCTTGCACACAGGACAAGTGGGTAACAAGCAATGCTCCTCCCTGCAATAAGGGGAAGTCCATGCATACTCATCTCAGCTAAGCACACGGTTGTCACCAGAAGTTAGTAAGATCCCATGATACTAATTTATTCCAGGATTACCTTTTTCTGTGGTGTCGTTGGTCACAGGTCCTCTAGATAAGAGCTGACTTTGCAAATTCCCGATTTCTGCATCTTTTGCCGACAGAATTTGCTGAAGTTCAACAATCTCAGCCTGTAGGATGATAAGCAGTTAGTATCCACATCACTTTGCATCCTGAAATTACAAACAAATGAGTAAAGTCCTAAAATCCTAGATTTTAAGGCAAACAATTATTTTTATTGTTCTTTCTGAAAAAATTCCCCAACTGAAATTATTTTTTATATGGAGTCATATATCATATATATCATATATAAATGGAAAACATATTTTATGGAATAAAATTCAAAATTTGACTCAGGCCAAAAGATTGTCATTAGAGTCTGTTGCTAAATCCCTTCACTGTAAGAGCAAGTTGAGAGCCTGGTGACACACAAAAGCTAAATGCATACCCTAGAGTGTTTAGATAGTATTTACCGGGCATTTTTTCAACAGTATGCTGGGATTGAGTCACACATTGTTGTAGACCTACCAACCTGACAGATTTGTGACTGTGAAATTCAGAGTTCTGTACAGTATTTTTGACAGTCCTTCTGAATTTTATTCCAACACCATACTAAACAAGAGCTTTTGATACTCAACACTACAAAAAATATTAGACAATGATTCACTAGATAGGAAATAAAAGGGAAATACACAGATATGATGCCAAACAGGGGACTGAGTACAGTGGCAATACAAATACCCAGCTCTGAATTGAGGTCAAATACAGTGAAAAACATGCACAACAAGGAACCTCACTTAGCCAATTAAACCTGACAAGATGTTTATTAGATGTTTGTTTGGCCTATGTTTATCACAAATTTGATTCTGCTTTCCCTTCTGTTACACATTGTATTTTTCTGTGTAACGTGTGGGCAATGCTCACTGACTGCAGAGAGGTTGAGGTCACACATCGGCCCCTAACATTTGAGAAAGATTACCTTTCTCAGTCACTCATGTTAGTCTTTCCCCATGCTCAATACAGAAGAACACACTGTACAGAAATGTAACTTCTCCACAGTCTCTTAAGCTTGTCCATGCATTGAAAATGCTTTCCTTCTTCCTCTTGCAAGAAATATTACATAAAACAGCATCTACAGTTATTCAAGCATGCACAGTGCCTTTATTAGTTCTTGGTCCGGAAACACTGGAGGTTACAGCAAGCTGTCTCATTCAGTGAGCATCAAGTGTGTTTCTCTCCCTGTGTGCCATTTAAACTTTCTTAAGGGTACCACAGATTGTGCATCTTCACATGAGGTTTTCAGATTGTTAAGAGCCAGACAGAAAATACATTTAAGTATAAAAGAAAGTCACTAATCTAGAGCTGAGTAAAACGGAAAACTTAATCAGCTGAAGTGTAGGCATTAAACTGAAAGACTATTATACTTTACCTGGATAGAAGAAAATACAAACAGCAATCATGACTGTACACAGGGACATGTCTGAAAACTACTGCTAAAACTGTTTTGTGACCTGGATAGCAATAGTTATTTCCCCTAAAGTTAGTTTTTTGAATCAGTTTCATGAAGCAAATGATAACCAAGCATGTGCAGAATAGATGAACATCATTAAAAAGAAAAGTAAATGACCTTATTTATAAGAATAACCTCACCTAAACTTTAAGAATAAACTACAACCATCCAGCTTCTTCTTCACTTCATTGCCATCAATGTAAAAGGGTGAACAATAGATCGAATCAAATCATTGATAAAAAATTTGAAATAAACCACCCTAGTTCTAATTTGCATAGGTAGAAGAAAGGCACAGTAACGTTTTGCACAGCATGATCAATAATAGTGATAAAACACAGGCTTTTACTGCTTTCTTTGATTCATTAGAACTTCCCTACTTGTCAACTGCTTCTGTACCTAAATATAATGTCAATTAAATAAGATACAGGCCTTCAAAATCCAATTAAGTTTTTCTGAAACTTTACCCTGATGACATCAAAGCAACCTCAACATCTTCAAATTGAAAATATATTTTTGGTCAGTCATATAAATGATCAGAAGAGTTAAGATAGAAAATTTTTGTTAAAACAGATTTTTTCAAAATATCACAGAAAACCAGCATCTCTGCATATTTTATGAAACGTTAAGAGAGTATCTTTTTATAATGTGTGCCCAGAAGTGTCCAGATACCTCGTCACAAAGGATTACACAGCCTCATGTTTTCTAGCCAATCTGCATCAGATTTAAAATATGACTGTATTTCAAAAATGAGCTTCATCTGTATCTTCATCTAGCTATGTTGCCCAAAGACAAAATAAATTCAAATACACAACAAAGCAGAGTCTATCATTTTTTAAACATTATAAATATGGAAAAATGTTTTGTATTCACTATCCATGAATTAGACTTTATTCTAGTACTTTCTTGACTGCAAGAGAGAAATGTACATCTGGATTTTGGTTTTTCCAGACAAAACTGGTAAAACTGGTATTTTCATGAGCAATGTCTCTAAATATTTTCAGTTTGTGCATCAACCCTTTCACATCTCCTCTCCCTATGTATAACTTAGCACACAAAATGTGTACCATGGATTATTATAATATGCCTCTTATTGAGTATAACTGTGGTGAGAAGCTGGTTGTAAACAGGCATGGCAGTTGGAAGGCTGGAGTTTTCTAGTCGACGATAAAAGGAAATGCTGTCTGTTTAACGATCCATAATCATAGTCATGGGATTCTCTTACATCGCAGTTTTTATTAGAGACATATGAATCATTCAATAATGTGGAACGTCAACATTCCAACCACTAGGAGGCAACCTTTCTACAACTGTATTTTTAAAGGTACATGCTGCATTCAATTGGATGAATGAGATTCCATAACAGAAGGGCCAGAATGAAAAGGAGAGGGTGGAGGGGGGTGGTGGTGGGATATATGTCAGTGTGAGGAGGGATGGATTCGCAGAAGGGTTGAGCAGAAGGAAGGGGCACCTGAGCCGTCCTGCAACGCTCCTCCCAGTGCTGCTTCTCTACCTGCATGTGCTCAACTGTGAGCTTCAGGCTAGAGAGCTTGGTCATTAGCGACTGGTAACAGACATGGAGAGAATAAGAGATAGAGAGCTGGAGGGAGAAAAAGCCAGAGTGATGGAACATAAGCTGAAAGAAAGGAACTTAGGTCGCCTCCCTACTTGTGTCACCAGAAACGACAACAAGGGGCAGGCTTTCCAAAATAAAAATAAAAAAATTGGGTATCACTTTATTTCAGGTGCCTATTAATAAGGCACTATGTACTTATCAGCTACCAATAAATGATGGTGCCATCATTTTTTATTATCTAGTATGCTCAGTTAAGAAGTTGTTACACTTATTACTAATATTGCTACATAAGCCATTATTCACAAAAAAACCTTTGTTGACCATAAACTTATATTATCCATGGTTGTATTGATTATGGTTACATGTTCAGTTATTCTTTATGCTTTCGGTATATGGTGTAAAAGTCTTACAACTGAGTATCCTCACTTGGTGCTCATTAGTCATGAATGATATTGTTACCAACTGGGCCTATGTTCTCCAAATAGTAACTGTAATTTCTAAGCAATCAGGAAGAACATGTTGACCCCATTGCAAAGTTATTTTATATATTATAAGAGTTTATTTTCTTTTATTAACAACTCATAATAGGCTTATTAATCACTTAAAGATAGATTGTTACCTATTAGAAACTACAAAGACAATTATAAGCCATTTATTGGATACTCTATAGATTAAATGGTGTGCCTAGTTGGAATGAATAGCCTGCTCTCTACATCACATATTTTTCTGTTCTTTTTAATATTAATGGTCAATTATTTTTTGTGAATTAATGGATTAAAATTCATTTTTAGTCATAAGTCAAAAAATAATGTAATTGACTATAACTAGCTAGTAATAAATGATGGATTTATTAATTATTTGCTGCAAATAATACATAATTAGTACCTTATTAATTGACATATAAAATAAAGCATTACTGAAAATTATCAAGCAGATCAGCAACATTTCAGATTTTAACGAGAAATTAATTTATGGTGAAATAATAGATAAAATCAAAACAGAAAAATACGGAATAATCAGTTCTTTGTGACAGTTCAAATAAATGGACAAAGTGAAAAGATAATATTGACGGCTATAGAAGATGCAGCTATTGTTCTTACCTTTGTGGCCTTCAGTTTTCTCTCGTACTGAGATTTCTCCTCTTCAAGCTCATCCACTTTAGTCTTCAACAATCTTAATTCCTGGAGCAGGCTCTGTGGGTGAAAAATAGTGTGAAAAACTGTTGAGGCACTTTTTAGATACTAAAATACCCCTGGGGACCTTTCTGAGGAACAGGGTTTTGTTCAACTTCATTCATCCTGTCCAAACACAAGACAGTCTGAAAAGGTATAATTTAAGAATATTCTTCACTTTTGTTGTATAGGGACAATCATTCAATTGAAGATGCTGTAAAGAGCTTTAAGCTTTTAAATATACTGTAATAAGATTATACTTATAGATGAAGGATATAGTATTGTTGATATAATAAATGTTGGAAGGGTGAAGGGTGAACCTGTTCCTATATACTTGCTCCTGCATTTAAAATATGCAAAGTCCATGCTTCAATGGCACATCAGTAAATAAACGTTTTGTGTTGGGGGAGAGATGTGAAATTGGCAGTTGCCCAATCCAAGGTATGACAGTTCAGGCCCCTCACTAACAACACAAGCTACACAGCCAAATAATGGGGGATAAAATGGATTCTGAGGTATTCAAAATGCAGTGTTTTGGTGTTTTGATTTGTGTTGGATGACTAATGAGTAAAAAATGGAAGCTTGAGCCATTAACAACATTGTGTCACCATAGAAACAAACCTAGACTGTTAGCAAACCACCTTCAATGCAGGCATGGCACACTGATGATTCAGATACTGGCACAGCACTCAGGTTATTCCCATTGAAAAACAGTGAAGAAAAATGCCCATCAGTAACCAACTTCTATGGTTCCATATTCTCTGCATCCCTTGTGAAGCCTATATATCAGAGGTGCACTGTAGGCAAGCAGTTAGTGGCCATGCTCAGATCTCCAGAAGGGGGGAGGGGCAGTTTTATGAAGAGGACTGTTAGTCTGACAAGAGATGCATCTCTGGTGCAGTGGGCAGTGAGCAGTGGGCTGGCCTACGTTCTCTTCTCTACAGCAACACGGATCCCCAGCATCCAAGCTGTACAGCCCTGCATCTTGGCTCTTACTGGCCTCTTGAGGGCTACAGTCAGTCTGCTTCTCCAGGGGCTTTTTCTCCTTGATTCTGGCATTGATCTCCTTCTGAAACTTACACATCTGCTCCTGCAGCTCACTAATCAGATTGACTACACACTGACAGGGAGGGAAAGAGACAGATGCAAAAAAAAAAAAAAACAATTGACAAGAAGAAACTAGGGAAACACAAATGAAGTCAAATTAGGTGGCTTTTGATTTGTATATGCTAAAGTTCAGTTATGTGCCTAATGTGTGTGCATGTGTATGAGGGTTTGTATGTGTGGAACTAGATCACACAAAATGTAGTGTTACATCGTGTTTACTGCCAGGATATAAATAGCTACCACAATCCATAGCAGCTCATGCCAATTCAGTTATTACTAGATACATATGATCACCCTGGGTGGAGTTCCCCTAATGGAAGGGGATTTCATTCAGTGCAATGACCTAAAGATATAAATAAAATATAAATATAAATAAAAATAGCTCAAATTGCTATTGAGAGTATTGTTTTAATCCACTGACTGTTCTCTTTGCTGAACCTTTAAGCTATTAATCTAAAGCTATTTATTTCATTACGACACCAGTGGTTGGTAACAAGTTTGACAGGAGGATACACATCCGCAGCAATGTGTGGCCTGCAGGCACAGGAAGTTAGGCTGGTATTCACTGTCAATACCATGCCAGATGAACATTATATATATATAGCATTCCAGGAGTTGAATTCCCTCAGTGAAAGTATGTGTGCCCATGGAATGTTCCAAGTGGATTTCTATCATTCTTTATAACTGAATAGATCCCTGCAGCTGTCACAGATGGGAACAGTGTTTGTTGATCTAACAAATTCATGGTGGATTTAGTTACCACAGCATCATAAACCCAGGGAGGTCCTCTAGACAACCTGAATTTATGGGGGAAGGGAGGTGGGAAGTATGACCCTTCTGCCTTTGTACATTTTACATGGGAAGACATTTCCTTCAGTTAACTAATTCCTTTTTTACATCTTGAAAAATACCACATGCCTGATGCTCTTGTTATGAAATTCTGACAAGCGCAAAATAATCACACATTTTCCGCCATATATGGAAATCCTCATTGTCAAACATCATATGCGTATTGGTTTCACTTTAACGTCATTATCTATGATGCAGTGAAACCTGCACACATGATTTTTTGGACCTTGAAATTAATTGCCACGATCAATGGGTAAGTGCCTCTGCAATCCTGCCATCTCTCATCACAGAAGCTGTCCATCCCTGCTTGTCATTTCTGCTACACTGCATTTGTGTCTCTGGAAATTTCCGGCTTTGCTTATCAGTCTCTATCTCTCCCACCCCCACTCCCCCACTCCCCCTCTCCCTGGGGCAGGGGGGAGTCCTGTGAGAATTGGCTTCTGTGTATCCTCAACAGTAATTCATGGCTGTTTAAACAAGCCCCAGACTTCTGCTGCAGATGTACTGTGGTTAACATGATAGCCACACAGTGAGTCAAACAGGGACGATGCTGTTACTTCTGTTGGGGACTGTTTTGATCCGTTTTTGTACACATACTGTTGATTCAAAACAACTGCTTAAGGCATATTAATAAAGCAAACTCTTTTAAAAGAGGACACAGGAGTACTGGAGTGGGAGGGGTGTTTGTTTGCTTTACATTCGTCAGACCAAAGAACAGTGATTTCATTGTTGGTTCCACCTCCTGCCCTGGAGGGATAAAGAAACATGTAATTATCTGGAATCTTGCCAACCTGTCTGGGGTTTTGCTAAGTTCTGACACAGGGAAACTCGTTGTTACCTTCAGCTATCTTACATTTTAATTAGCTTGTTTAAGCACAAGTGTTTGAACGCTCACATATCTGACTACATAGCTATGGTAGGCCATTTTTTGCTTGTGTTTGGCATTGTAGATTTATTTAATTACTGCATGAAAAGGTCAGATCACAGATATTTAAATCCCCATATAATCATTTCAGTTTCAATGGTAAATCATTCCTAGGTACCAACAAAATAGAAGGATAAAGTTTTTATGAATAATGATCATTGTTACAAATATTTAACCCTTAGAACACAAATGACACTAATTGGCACCATAACACAGAGGAAGAGAAATTACTAAGAGTAATTTAAAGAGAGTAACTTATGTCAACAAGCCTCAAGTAGTTTTCAAGACAGACACCACTTTCTTACTTTTGAAATACAAACTAATTTACCTGAATAACTACTGGAAATAAAACAAGTGGTTCACACTGAGCAGAGTCACTCTCAAAAAATGTGTTTCTTATGTTTTAGATGTTTTCCCCATTTAGGTCTACTGTAAATATTTGCTTGTAGTCAATTTAGAATAAAGTAATTTGCATAAAGCAACATATGTCTTGTATAAAATATTTTACAGATTATATACAATGTATTCACTTAGGGGTCTATTCAGACCTGTGCTTAGTGCAACCGTGCACCTTTTCAATGTCTGTTTGCATTCCCATTCCAGCTATAATTAAATAAATTCTTTCTTAAATGTGTTTATTAAGACAAATGTGCCAGACAAATTAATTTGCCTCTATATATAAGGCAATTCAGATATCAACATCAAGTGCAAAAACATACTAAAATCTTATTCTGGCTTGGATTTGAATCAGATAGAACCACATGGGATTTCATATTCCAGGGAAAATAGTTGGATCATTACAGAAAAAAAGTTTAAAAGCAGTCCTTTACAAGGTTCAAATTGATCAGCTGCTTACAGCATGTTGTGACAACTAGAACAGCATGTTTGCTTGGGCTCTTCCACACTGTTCCACACCAGCCTTGTCTTACAAAATGAACATATCAAAGCAATAGGACATTAGATCTTGAGCAACAGTCAAAAAGAGATCTCAAGCTAAACTATGTTCCCAACACCTTTCATGAAGAAAGTCTCTATAGTCCCCACTTCCACTGTAAAGGGACAGTAAGCTATATATGAACAGAAGGAGAAGAAAATGTCCCAGGTGGCCCTGTGTGATCCCACTCGCTCCACATACCTCTGCTTTATGCTGCCTGTTCTCGCCGTCATTCTGCTCCTCCTCCATGCCCACCAGCTTCAGTTTCAGGTATGAAACCTCATCCATCAGATCAAGTTTCTGTGTCTCCAGTGACGTCCGACTCAGCAGCTCCTGCAGCACCCACACATACACGCCGGCACACAGACACACACAAAACAAAAAGTGGCTCAGTGCTCTATACCCGCTCCACTGGGCACAGAGTCCCCCTCAATCCACATCTGAGGCAGGATCCACCATGGCTAAATATACACAGCCGCTTGCTCTATTTTCGTTCCATGGGTCACTGGCATGTGTACGAAAGCCTGGGCTACAGGGTGCCCTCTGGATTCCTCTCAGCACCGCAAAATCACACCACAGTTAAGGTGCCGAAGCACACAGGAAATGTGTACCGGTAGAATGGGAGGTTTCCTTTCACACGAAAGGCTGTTTGTCAACCCTGCCACCATTCCTTTATGCCATTAACAACTTTGTTAATTCAGCACCAAAGCTTGTTAACTTGTATTGTAAGCACAATCTGTTCTTGAAGCTAAGACCATCCTACAGTATATCCTGGGGTTTACAAATGCAGTATTGTTATGAGAGACTGCACATGGAAGGTATTACCACTGTAATCAGAAAAAGAATCGAAGCTCAACGCCAAACCATACATTTGCTGTGTCCAAAAGAAAACACACTATGTAATCCTTCAGCATACTTATGGCTGGTAATTAAATTTATAATCCTGGCATGACTACTGCAACAAAAAAAGTTCAAACAGATCTAAAAGTTGTTTGAAATGAGCCTTTCTCTGGAAAAGATAAAGATAGGCAAAGCTGTTAAAATCCTTTCCTTTTCCACTAAAGAATGAAATGTTTGCAGAAGTAAGTTTTCTCCTACCTTGTGGTTTGTACTTTTTGTGGTATTGCAGCAGTCCTTTTACTCAGCCAACCCTACAGGTCTGGCCACAAATCCTGAACTCTACTTTTCTGAGTTGGAAGCTGTCTCTGATGCGGAAAATATGAGTTTCGGGCTTGTGGCTTATGCACAGTGAAGCAATGCAAACAGAAGAGACTGCCTTCATACCCCAACAAATGAGAAAACTATCAAAATGGGAGGTATATCTCATCTCTCAGGGCAATTAATAGCACTACCTCCATTCTAATTCCATATGCCCAGATAGGAAGGAGACCAGCAAGGTAGCCCAAGATCAAGCCTAAAGTTTTTTTTGCTAGCTACTCTGGAAAATAACCATCCTTCTTCCCAAAATATTTTGGGTTGTCAAGGCAATGTAAAGGAATTCTAGTGAACAATGTATGCCAGTGGTGTATGATCCAAGTTAAGTGTTCTGTGGCTGCTGTGTATTTTATTTTGGTCCCAGAGCAATACTCAGCATGTCACATATTTGTTATTATGATAACGATTCAAGACAACAATTCAGCTCTAAAGTCCAGCAGCAGGCCACAGGAAGTGACTCATTCCTGGCTGTTTTTTAGCGGAATAAAGAGAGTATTTGTGGAAGGAGGAGAGAGCTTGATGAAATCATGGAGTAGATTGTCAGACTTTGGGGTGAGTTAATACACAAAACTCATGATACTGTATGAGCTTACAGTATGATACACATTACAATTTGGTATGATTATCAAAATCATACAATAATATTAAAAATATTCACTCTATTAAAAGGAAAAATGAATAAGAATACTTACCCACAGAATAATCATTATTAGTGTTGTTAAACTGATAGAGTGTTATCATACTGACAATGTCAGTATGTTGTATGTACTGAGACCTCTTTGCAACATAAAAGTGTTACAGCATCCCTGCAGCTCAATCAATGGGTCTTCGTGAGTAATTTAGTCAGTGTTCGCTAACTAATTTGAAACTAGAAAATATTCCAACTACTGCTGAAGCAGCATTGAACTTCTGAAAATGTTCCTTTGTACCTATTTGTATAGGTACAGTTGCAGTGCCTAGATCCTGCTGCTCATAGTATGGGCCATTGTAATGTCAGTTCACTAGTTCGCTATATAAAGGACTACTGAGCAACTAAGCAAGCATGGCATTGTCTCTGCAACTTAATGGACTTTTAAGTAAGTAAATTATTGAATATTCAAAACAGACCTGACACACCAAGGCAATGTGGAAACACTTCTGCTTGGAATTTAAACGTGGGTGGAACAATTAACTGTTCTTTTCATTAGTAACATTGTAAATAAAAATGACTTTAATTTATACCAGGGATCTAATTGAAGTTAATTACAAAATGGATAGGGTTTGTTTAAATAAATGATTAAAAACATATCACAGCTGGGCCAATACACCATGTTCTTCTTACTTCCTGGTTTCTCTAATGTGTTATTTTTCTTAGAATTAAGATATTGTTTCTGAAGATTATATTTTGACTCTTTTGTGAAGCTGATTAAGCTTCCTTGGAATGCCATTCCTTCATATTTCATAAGGAGGCGCCTATTCAGCTCTGCTTAAACTAAACGAGATAATAGATTCCTGTGGTACACCGGTGGTAACCATTTGTGAACGCCAATATTTGCTAGCTCAGGTCAAATATACTATTTGACCCATTTATCATTTAATAATGCCTGAAAGTACAATACGCACGTGTCTTTAGCAAACAGCAAACAGGTTCTTGACCTCTGATCATGTAAATTTATGAACTCTTTAAAGATGTCTCTCTTCTGTGGAGTTTGTGATGTATTGCGTAACTGCAAACAATAAGAGGAATTCAATTCCATCAGTACACTGCTTGTGCAGATCTGAACTTGAATGGTGATCTCAGCTAAAAATCTACTCACAGATGCACAGACAGCATATCTGTTGGCTACTGTTCAGTATGAGCAACTAATAGTTGATGGTTTAAGATAATTTGTTTGTTCAATCATTAACATTTCACAGTAAACTCTCTTGTAATCAATTCATGTAGGGCTCTTGATTTCCTTATGCTCCCAAATCAAAGATGATATCAACAGATGCAATATCAAACTGAAGCTTCATAACCACTGTGTGGAGAGTCACATCATAAAAACAAGAAAAAGAAACTAAAATAATTGTAGCATGATGATATTGCTAATGTTTTACATATTACATATTACAAACACATAGCTGAACTCCAGGCCAAACCTGGAGCCCCAAACCTTCCACCAACACGCAACAAAAGAATTAGTCAAACAGAGTAGGGCTGCTTTGTCTTACAACATCTTTTCCTTTAGTTTATCTTTGTTGTCTAATACTGTTAACAAACATGTTACCTTGTTTGTACAGGTATTCTTGCACATAACAGTCTCAGACATACTCCAGAGTCCTGGGTTTAGAAGGAAGCTCCTACCTGCTGCAGCATTTCCTCAGTGGTGTTGAGCTTGTGTTGGTGTTCATCCAGGGAACTTTCAAGGTCCCGGATTTTCTCCCCCTGGGCCTCGACCTGGTCTGTGAGCACGCTCACCTGCGAGAAGGATAAACTCAGTGAGCAGACACCCTGCCCCAAACAACCTTCTTCCTGAAGCCCAGCCTGAGAAATGTTAATTCCTCAAATGGCAAACTTACTCAGCAGTCTGGATAGTCTCTCTTTCTTCTGTCTTTAAAACAGTTACTGTTCTGCAGCCAAATTGTTTGCTGGAGGAAGTGTGCTGTGCTGATAATAAATTATTTATAATAAACCTCTACTTGATATAGATTGTGAGTGCCACTCTAAGAGGAAATGTTCCTTTGTCTTTAGAGAAGTCAGCTGCTTTGGTCAACCTTGTGGAAAGCAGGTAAAAGGGAAAGCACACCACCTTCAGAGAAGCTGCAGCCAATCGTGTAATCAGATATTCAGTGCAAGACTTGTCCCACCAATCAGCTGGGTTTCTAAGAGGCACTGGAATGTGCTGCGGTGAACAGAAGGCCGGCACTGGCAACTGACTGCAGGCAAGCCCGACACAGAGATAATCTGAGTGTGGCAAGCCATAACATGTATGAGAACGGTGCTAGGCAACTTCTTTCCCCTTCAGGTCTATTTCGAATTTAAAATCTGGGGAATTAAACAGAAGTCAGATAGAAAACCCTTGAACTGTCCAAACTACTGTTGTCCTAATGTGAGATCAACACTCCAGTTACAGATCAAAACTCCAGTCAAATTACATGATTCTCACGCCCAATGCATTCAAATCAATTTCAAATCAAATTCAATTGCACCACTATGTAACATTGGACTTGACCCCTTTCTGCTACATTCTATAAAGAATTAGCTGTTGTACTTCCCTCTTTCAGATGAATATGATATTATGTTGCCTCCCTGTTTAAATCTGGCAGGGCAGCAGGGGCACCTGAGCCATGTAACAGAGGCATCAAATGTCCCTGTTCTTTACACAGCTCTTGCACTCAACTGAGGTGACCCTCAGTGGCACTGAATAAAAGCTGCCTCTTTCCTGCCTAATCAGAAGCTCACAATGAAACAAAGCAGCTGTGCCTTGAGGAGGCTGGGACCGGGGGAGAAACAGATGCTCCTCACCTGCAGAACCAGAGACTCTTTATCACCCTCTAAACGTGTGAGGCGCTCTTGATAAGTTTCATTATTCACGGGGGACTGAAAGTTCACCTGCAGAGAAAAAATGAGACGAAGAAACAGTCATTCATTTGAGAAGGGGAACATGAAAGTGGCATGAGACTTTTCTTACCCAATTCAACTTTAAGATAAAAAAACATCTGCAAGTCTTATTTTTTTCACAACATTTTTTGACAACTGAATTCAGGACACCAAGGACACCTCTCACATTTGAAGTTTAACAAAATTACCAGTGTTCAGAAACTGGACTTCTGTAAGATTTACATTTTCTACCCATGCCTTTAAGAGTCTTAGTGAGGGTAGGCTTCCCAGTAATGTGTGAAGTGGTTTAGCTGGGGGGCCCTGGAGAAAAGAGGCCTGCTTTATTTAGAGGGCAGTTTGAATCTGAGAGTTATGTGTACACTAACATGTTGAGGAGAGATTAGGTGAGAACCTCAACACATTATCACTGTTATTTACAGTAAATTAACAATCACTGTGAGAGGTCTCTGCCATTTACCGTAGTGAAAGTTACTTTAGTTGCTTCTGCTAAAAATAAATTAACTGTATAAAACATTACAAAGTATGATCCTAATCCTCAGTCTTAAATTCATTATTTTCATTAGATATGGTGTTAAGTTTTAAAAGGAAATACAAGCCACATGTATTCTTACAGGACAACGTAACATTTGTTATACCAAAACCATGCAGGCCTGGATCCAATCAAATTCACCTACCTGCTTTAAGGGCATATACAATTCAGACAAAACAGAATTTAGAGATTACTATGATGTAGTATGAAAGATAATTAGCCCTAAACTCAGTAGTGGAGGTAGTAGGAGGTAGAGGTAGATGTAGTGATGAGGTAGTAAGACATGAGTTTCAGGACCACAGTTTAAGGAATGATTTTATAAAATACCCAGAAGCAATACACCTATGACAAAAAAAAATAATGTCAGGCATGTAAAAAAAAGAACTACTGCTAAATCAACAATGTTCAGCTATGGTGCTAGAGGGACAAAAAGAAGAGATACTTTGCTCAATGCAAGTTTAATTCTTATAGCTAACCTTTTCTACCAAAAATACCTTAGTCAGAGCAAAAACAAACACACAATGCCCAACCAAGTCTATAACACACAAATAAAGATAAATCCATTAGCAACACCTGTAGGCAGTGGTACAGCTAAGATGTAAACCTGAAACTTCCATTTACTGTAAATATGTGGACATCTCTCTCTTTAATAACAGATCTGTGGAAAGAAGTTGGTAAGATGCAGATTTTAACATGTAATAGGAGGATGCTAAAATACTGTGTGGATATTTTTTTAACACACAGTAGGCTGGCTAAAACATTTTTTTAAACTTTTAAATGTACACATTTCTGTTTGGGTACAAGCAAAATAAGCTGTATAAATAATATCTGCTAAAACATTTACCTCTCATTCATTAGGATATTAATTAAAAATATAAATTCATAACATGGAGCACTTCAATGCATTGTCTGATTTATTCTATAGTTGTGTGTTATCAGTAGTGCAGTAGTAGTTTTTCCAAAAATGGCATGTTGAAGGTTTGATAAAACTGAAAATCAATATTCTTTATTACAACAAATTCATCTTTTTAATTATTCACATTAAATAAATTTATTTTAACAATACACAGTCCTTTATGACATTCACCTTGTTGACACATCCAAATCTCTTTTAGATTTGCCCAGCCTCTTTTTCCACACATACAGTCTTGCTCATAGTTATCGATATACTTTAATTTACAAATTACATAGGCTAAGACAAGTCACTGACATTAAAATAATAATCACAAAGGCTAGCATAGCATAAAACACATAGTGAGATACAGAAACACTGAAGTGAAAAGACATGCCCTGCCATAAGCCATTCACCTTCCTGTTTTGCCCATTTTCAGATTTCATAAGTTAGGACGTCAAGAGCATAAGGAATGGTTTGTTTAAATAGCATATGGCCTTAAAGACATTAAAGTTCATTCTAAGGGGAAGTCAATTAATCGACTGACAATGTAACTTCAAAAGGGATGGTATCTTTAGTTTGTAACCATAATCACTGCAGCGTGTATTCTGCTCACTGCCAGTGGCACATACAGCAGAATGAACCAATTTCAGTCAGAGAAATATACACCAGTTTGCACAAAACCAAATAATGAGATACCACTGACCACAGAGCTCAAGCCATAGACACAAATAGCTAATTTATTCATTGCTGGAAGTCAAGTCCTCCAAAGATAGAATTATATAATACTCAGACCAATGACAAAGTAAAATGTGTCATAATAGGTGTTGTGCAAGACACAGGCACTGTCTTATCATGAAAATGGGTTCAGCCTGTCAGCGGTTTTCTTTGCAGCAGCTATGAAATGCTGCTGTCACATGCAATCATCCCTTCTGAGAGAGGGGAAACCATCTGTCATGGTTGGCGAGATTAAAAATGTCACTTGTCACTGCTGGACTTGTGGGGGCTTTGTCTTGATAGGAAACCACTCATAATGCTTTATCTCTGCAACGTTTTGAGGCATTACTTTGCTGTGACGGTCACAATAAAGGTGTTTTTGAAATATAGAACGAGCCAAGGCTGCTCAACACAAACCCAATGCTTTCAATGTAGAGCTAGACACTTAGTGATTCCGAAATCCAGGGGCCTAATTTGTAAACTGTGCGTATGCAGAACAAACCAAAAACGCTCCAAAACGTGAATATTTTCTGACGTTATGTGTGCATCAATACGCCACATTTGGCCCATGCAGACACATTTAGGGCACATATTTGCTCTAAATATCATACCCTACAGACTAAAATAAATGTACACAATTGTTTCCTTGTTCCTAGTGACTAATTAGAATAACATTTTCATTGGTAATCAGTATTGTTCTTGGCCATCAAGAATTGATACATTGAATTAACAGATGTAAGCAATCATTTCATTATTAATCAATTTATTTTGTTCATAGTAATAGACCTAAAGTGTGTGGCAATAGCAAGATGACCATGACCATGACCATGGCTGACCTGGCAATGTTAGAGGATATTTTTAATGGTATGGTGCAACGTGAACGTGTCTTCAGGGACCGGTCCGACTTTTTTGTCCATGATAATGACTGACAGATGAGTCGGTTTCTCTTAACATGAGCTGTGTAAAGTGGGGCTGGCCCTGAGGTGCCCTACATGTTGCAATCAGCCAATACCTACCCATCTGCAATTCCTATCATCGTCTCTGGTGTTCTTGAACACGGGGAGGTTCTGAAATAGCGGACCTATCAGGCATATCCCAGCCCTCACTCAGTCATGTCATGCCAAGAGTGTTGGATGTAATAATTCATCTGAGGTCAAGGTACATAAGATTCCCCTATACAGCTGATGAGCAGGCAAACATCCAAGGGCAATTTGCAGGGATGACCAGTTTTCCCCAATGTAATTGGTGCAGTCGACTGCACCCACATTGCAAAAAGGGCTCTGTCAGTGGAGCAAATTGGAGTCCGCGGAGTAAATCTGAAGAATTTCCATTCAATAAACATGCAACTGATTTTTGACGCACAAATCAGGTTGACAAATGTGGTTGCCGATGGCCGAGGTCATGCCATAATTCATTCTCACTGATGAACAGTAATGTTGAGAAATATCTGATCATTGCAACCAGCCGCTCATCGAGGGGGCTCAGTCGTGCCATCCCACCACCTGCTGCTCTTACACTTGTACGTTGAACAATCATATGCGTCTTTGCCTCTACCTTGATGTTGGACCATTTGATTTCGTCTGCATCATGTGGCTCTTTACACCCACGGAATTGACAGCTGCAGTAACCTCCTGCCATGATATATATTTTTTTATTTGTCACCCCAGTGCCATGGCTACCAATAATTATACACAGTTGAACCTCCCATATTGTGGGGCTCAGCACACCCCCAACCCTCACCCCCCCCCAAGATGTGAAAAAACTGCCTAAAATGTTCAGCCCCCCACAGGCAAGCAAATCAAGCAAGCGAGCGTAGAGAAGTGGGCACCTCCAGCTGGGGGCTTCAGGGGGCGTTCCGAAGTGCGGATATCCACAATTTTTTTTTGCTAACTTTTGAGTAAATTTGAGTATAATTATGGTATTAAACAATAAAATACATTAATATTCTACAAATACAGTATTTTATGCATTTATGACTTACTAAACTTTTTTACGTTTTCATGCTACGCATGTCGTCTGCAGTGCTACACGGTTTCCTGCGCAAAGCCACAAAGCTCCCAAAAAATACCCATTTAGTTGTTTGTTGCCGACCTTTAAAACATTTAAGTCGTGATGTGGAAAGCTGCAATGTGGGAGGGTCAACTGTATTTCTATTCTCTTAGAAGATTCACTAACAAGATTATCCGTGAATCAGGATTTAAAGTCTAGCTTGAGTTTCTCCAACCAATTGCTGCCATTTGCAGTGGTGGAGGTGATTAAAATGTGACGGGGCTTCCGAAATAACAAGCATTAAATTACTTTACAGGCATTTTGCAGACACCCATGTCCAGAACAACTAACAACTCAAAGTGTATTCAATTGAGAATGAGAGTGCTAAAAGTCCTAGAGAGGAATAAGCTCAGGAATGAAAAAATACCACCAGTAACAACAGCAACAACCAAATAAAAAAACAGCAAAATTAAAAAGCTATAAGTAAGACTATGGCTACCTAAAAATGCTATGGAGGGACAGGGCAAAATGTATTAACTTTCCCTTAAAATGGACAAATTGACAGGCTAATTTTATTTTGGTAAAAGTATTTACTTTTTCTCTGCTACAATTTTGGTCACTCTGCTTGTCCATTTTTCCCCTACAGTAGAAATCTATTGGTCCTCACGCTTTAACCCTTAGACATGCCAAAAAAGTTCCTACAATTATTACATTTTAGCATCAATACACCATGGCAAAATTGCAGCTATCATACCTATGAATTACAGCCATAATAAACAAACTAATTTTGCAGGAGAATTTTTGACCAATTGACCAAAGCTGCCTTGTAATGCAAACATTTTTGGGACATTCCAGTTACATGCCTGAAATTTACTAATTTAATGCAACTGTGATACACTTAAGCACTGAATGCTACAATTGTTAAAGACAATACAAGACAATATATATCGTAACGGTGCCAAAACTGAAACAGTTCTGTGCAAAGCATGCGAATCAAACCTAGTAATTCAATATTTTAACTGTTTTCAGTTAAAATATTCTCTCTATGTTGAGATATTTGAAAATCACTGATGATAAAGAGTTCTTAATAGGCACTGTGAGCTTTTATATGGACAGAAACAATGTACAGAAAACATTGAGGCCCTTTTTTGATGAAAGGCAACCCACAAGTAATGGAATTTCCTTACCTCACCAGTGTTTAAACTCTCTTAAAGGCGTACACTTGGAAAGAAAAGAAAATAATTATGTCACTGGACCCTAATTACATCACTGTCAGTGTACGACCGTTAAATGATCAAGGAAAATGCTATTTCCTTCTGCGAACTAGTTTATACTGCCCATCCCTGTCTATCACAACTGTTTACAGAGGCAGTCATCATTTGAGAAGAGAATATCAAGGGTATACGCTACTGAGAAATGACTTTCTTAAATCACATTGAACAGTGGTGTATTTTTACTGCACAATTCTGCAGAATTATTACTGTCAAATGGCTTCTAATGTACCCCTCCCTCTTTAGGTGGAGCAGTCAAACCTCTTAAACTGCTCTATATATCTGCCCCAATCCCTTTTGCCACTAATCCTTTTGTCAAGAGAAATGGTGGTCATTGTACACATATGTCTTCTTGGCATTTGTGCTTCTCATAACAGACATGGCACAGTGTGCCTCATTTGTGTATACTCTTAACAAAGACAACCTATTTATGTCAAAAACGCATCACAACCTTTTAAGTCAGTCGTCTCTAAACTGATTAAAACAAGAAAGTATCTGCTCATCTGCAGGAGCCACCACACATTGACACTTCACACAAATGTTTTGATATGAGCAGTTATTTGTGTTTCCTGATTTTCACTTCTGTCATGAACTATGCTTTGAGGAGTTTCACTTGTGTTTAATACAGTGCCAATACATTTTAAAAACGCAAGAAAAATGTGCAAAAAGCACAGCGGAACTTCACTTTTTCCCCCACTGAAAACTCACATGAAACACAGATGATCTTTTTCCCTATGTGGCCTACCACTCCAAAGCAAAAACAAAAATCATCACCAGTAATGTCTTCTTACAAAATAATTAAACCCAAAAAATACCTGCAAAAAGTAAGAAAAAAAAAATCCGGAAAACCACTTACCTTCTTGAGCCAAGTGAAATGCTTGTAAAAATCAATATCACTCTCCATGCTGTAGGCCCATTGTTACTTTATCTTTCTCCAAAGTCTAGAGTAACTTTTCCTGGCAGAGGATGAAGTGTTGCCAAGCCAGATCACCGTTACTGTGTTGTGCTACTTATGTAGGGATCCTCTTGGTGTATTGAGCAGATTCCTGCCCCTCTAACCACGCTGTCTCTATTCCCTGCTGACGCAGAGCAGCAACTGTACAGAGCCCACCATAGAAAGTGTCGTCTGGTCCCAGACTGAGAGCATCTGTTTCCGAATGCAAAACACAAAGCTGAGCGACAGGCTCTAATATCAGCCTGCAGCCGAAGAAAACAAATCATGCCAGCTGGCTTCTCTTGCTCTCCCTCTCTCTCCTTCCCCGTCTCTCTTTCAAGGAGCTGCTCTTGTTAATTTAAGGTCTCCTCCGTGAAAGTTCAAGCTGAAAAGCATGTAAGGTCATTTCTGCGAGGAGAAGAATGAGGAAAAAGAATATTCTGAGATGCTCTCTCTGCAGCATGCATTGACTGTGGAGAAAAGGGGGAGCATGGTGACACCCCGGCTCTCAGTTTAAACACCAACTGGAACTCATTACCGCAAAGTCCTTTTTCCTGTAGAAGAAAGTGGAACAGTAACCATTCATCCACAGAGCACAGAAAACCCATGAAATTTGCCTTGCTGATGAAAGAGCTAGGTTGCATTAACTTAGAGTGGGGATGGTAAATGCATTAAATGCTAATGCTGATTAGCCCTGATTGGTTGCCCAAAATCCCCCAGCACCACAGTGCTCTTTCTGGAGCTATGTGTGATTTCTGGGGTGGATAGGTAGAGAGACACCAGGCAAAGAACTGAGTGGGCTTTTCTATCTTAACACCCCACAGCCGTCTCAATGCAGGAACGCAGGAACCACATTCTCATGTTCCCACAATCGAGGCATTTCCTGTTTGCGGCGCGTGGCATTTTGTAAACTGGAAACAGGAATCATGTGTCAGATCTTTGAAGTAAGTGCCACAACATTTCACTCACCACAGAGGTGTCAGAACAGCCCAGACAGAATGGGTGATCGGGAAAGTCTATGCCATCGAGGGATCATACTGACTGTAATGCACAAGTGTAAAGTTTCCACAAATATGTATATTTACATGTGGAACTGAAGACTGAAAGGACTGGAAGCTTTAAACTCCCAGCTCAGCAGAGCTATGGAAATGACTCCTAGTTCTACTCTCTCATAATCATACAGGCCTAGCACCTGTTTTTACTCTGATCCTGACCACATATGCGGGCACACACAAACACACATGCACAGAAAATGTAAAATTCCAAAAGTTAATAATTTTCAATGTGTGTCAAATGTAATCTATAACCTATTTCACCATTATTTTTATAATCCAGTCAAAAAGGAAGCTGGTCTCTGTTGTGCCAGTTTTATAGGGATCTGGAGAAATCCTTGCTGCTGACTTCTAAGCAATCTATTTGCTGTTATCAATTAGAGTGGTTACAATTCACTCATGATTTATACCATCACTAGGGAGTGAAAATGTCTTTTGTATATTCAATACTGTGGGTGCATTTACGCATTTTAAATGGGTTTGTCTGGCATAAATAACTTCTGTTGAAATTTGCCTTTGCTTACAGCCTCAATCTTTCCTCTTTGGAAATGATCTTAAGCCTATGAAGGTCAGTCATCAGTATGTAAAATGCCTTCTACTCTTGCAGACACCTTGTCTCATTTAATAGCCAGTTTTGAGTTGCTCCTTCAGAAAAAGAATTTATCTCAGTCATAATAAGACCCTCCAAATTAATCATGGTGAACAAACTATTATATCGAGAAAAATGTTTTTTTTTTCTCAATATAATTAAAGCACAGCACTTTGTGATGGCCACTCACTGAATCTCTTTTACAGATACTATAGTACAGAGTTTTACAAATGAGTCGTGACACGCACACACAAAGGCACACATCTGATTCAGCAGACACCTTGAAACCACTGCTCATACAATCACTGTTTCTGCCACTTTTCATGCCCACACAGGGCAGCACTTTGGAGCTCTCAACCTGCAAGGTTACTTGTATATGTCTTCCCCAATGACCCAACCCTCCCCATCTAGCACTGAAAAAGGGACCGGAGACCTACTGTAAAAATCCATGTACACTCTTCAAAGCTGCACCCTTGTTATATTTTGTACAATGCTGGCAAGTGTGCACACAGCATCTAAAAACAGTTACCCTCTCTTCATGCGTCTTGCATCTACAATGAAAGCAGGTTCCAAAGAAGACAGCTACACACTGTACTCAATTTTCATGTGTAGCATATTTATGTATGTTGAGCTTTAGTCAAGAGGAGGAGGTGAATCACTCATCTAAAGATTATGATAAGACTACCCGATTATTAGAAATTTTCAATCAACAATAGTTTACACCCATTAATGTCTTATAGACTGTCTTACAAATCTCTTGTATCTGCCACCTGCTAATGCCAAGGGGTTATTTACTTCCAGTGCTGTCTAGCCAGTGCCAGAGTGGGCCTGTGTATCACAAAGCAGCTTACTTTGCTCACTTGCTGATCCGTGTGGCACATGAGACCTCTTGTGTAAGGAATGCAGTAGTATTGATGCTCTGCAGGCCGGGGCCTGCCCACCCTCGTCAGTTAGCCCCAGCATCAGGGTGTTTACATCCAATCCTCACACTTTACTCCACTACATTCAATTATGGTATTTTACACAAACCGCAAAGAAGCCCAGCCATAACATGTGATTACTTGTCTCTCAAACTCATAATCACACAAAAAACAAAGTCCTCAACATCATCACTTTGAAACAGAATTTGCTGATATGAAAAAAACCCCAAACAACCCCAAACAACCCTAAACAACCCCAAACAACCAAACAAGAAAAATACTTATGGTGCTGTATATAATCACAACAGCTGCAGCAAAAACCTTCAGATTCATTCCCGGTGACAATTCTCTCTCTGCCTGCTGCATGTTACTATTAATCGGCTACACACTTTACTTCTGTTAAATGAGGTCTGCCACAAGGAGGACCACCCTGAATGTGAAGTGGGGGCTGCATGTGATTGTTTAAGTAGTGGAGATCTTTCTATAAAATGCACCCTCCTGTGCCTGACATCAAAGGGCTGTTGGGATGAGCTGAGCAGTTCCCTGGGACACATAAGCAGTAGCAGCTGCTCACACAGGGAGCCTGCCTTTATTGCATTACAACTGCAGGTTGTCAGGGCTGTCCCACGTTAGCCCTGAGTCAAAGCCACTTAACGACCCATTAAGCCAGCCTTCTCTAAATTGATTTTCTTTCAGCCCCGCGGTCAGTTTCTGACTTACACCTTGAGTCCTGTGGACAATTCAGGACTCTTTCTGCAGTCGTGAAAGAGAAAGGAGGCATGGAGTCTCACCAGAGTCTCATAACACAAAACTTCTTACCACGTCCAACTTTCCTCTCTCAGTAGTTTCCAAAATAAGCCTCAGTGTTAGACAAAATTCCAAGGAACACTGGAGTGACTGTCTGACAGATGGTTTTCATCTCTGTGATCTTTCATCAATAAAATATGAAAAAAACAATTCAACAACTAAAGCCATAGAAATCAGATATAACCACAGTTAGTTAAAATAAAACTTTCCATATAAAACAGGTGTACATTCATTTTTTAGAACAATGATTAAAATTTTTTACCCAAAGATTCTTCCGACATGACGAACATCAGTTTTCTCCTCTGAGTGAAACCTACTTCCTCAATTTTGGATGCATTGAGGTTAAAAAAAAAAAAAACACAAAGGCCAGCTTGTTTCAAAAGCAGATCAGGAAGTGAAACACTCCTTTTGTGGAGATGATGAACTTTGCCATTGCATGGAAAATAGGAAGAAGCGAAAAAATAAAATATGTAGGGTTATAAAGATTTTTTGCAAAGCTGAATGGAATTGTACTTTTTCATTTGGATCACATTTTTCAGATGAGTGCACCTCCTCTGGAACAGCACGGGGGCAGCAAAATATCACCATCGATTTTATCCAGTGCTGCAAATGTACCTCGTTTAAAACGCACAAGTAGTGCAGTAACAGGTGAATCATCACAGCGAGTACTCACCACACCCTTCTCCAGCCACTCGATCAGTATCTTCGCGGTTGCACCAGGGACCTGACTCCGCAGGGAATCCCTGTCGTCCTCACTGGTCTGCACCTCCAGGGCCACCCGCAGGTCCTCGGCCAACTGCAGAACCTGATGGGGGCTTGCGTACCCGGGCGAGCCCAGCTCGAAGGCGCCATTGCTGAACTCTGCCACAGCCTTGGAGCCTGCATCACAGACAGACATGCTTGGAAGATTTGCACAGGACACCACTGTCACTTTACATTGCTTGATGATCTGCCGCACACTACTGCATTCTGTCCACGTGTCACAAGCCTCAGCTGACTTAGTAATTGCTCCCTAAGAGCGCTGGAAAGGAATCTATACAGTTATACAACAAAATACAGACATATGGATGCTATTAAGCCACCACAAGGCCACATGGCAGTGGTATTCGTAGTAGATGATTGTAATATTCAATGATGTTTCTGCATTCAAAACAAACACACACATCTCCAAAACAATTATACAGTGCAAGTACAATATTATTATATTCTAATTCAAATTGGGCTGAATTCTCTTTTTATACTGTCTGGATTTACTGTTTATTAGCTGAACATCGAATCAAGCTACTTGTAACTAGCATAGAATTATATATAGATTCTTCATTTTTAAACTGGCTTGCAGTGATCTGGCATCTCAGAGTCAGTTCCATGAGGGCTTTTCCAGGAAACCTTACATGATCTCACAACTTAATGGACCTTGATATCATGCAGCTTTGCCAGCCAATCTGTATTGAGAAATTCAGTAAGCATCACTGAACTGTTACAAAATTCAGGAGTAAGCAGTGAAGCCCAGAAAGTGCTGTTACCATGCATGTCCACTCATGAGAATATGTCCTCAAAGGGCCTGGGGTTTTGGCAGAGTCACTGATATTGGGAAAAACCTTTTTTTTGCTGTAGATACTCCATCATTGGCAAAAGATGTACCGTATTTGCCTTAAATATAATTAGAACGAGGAGGAGTAATGACATTTTTCACACAAGACTTGTGATCAGAATGCTTATTCATGTGTTTTTTACATGCATGGGTTCATTTTTATATAACACAGGCTACATCGGTATGTCTGCTGTCATAACTCAAGACACTTGATGCTTCATAATGGCAGGAATGTTATGCTTGTGAAACTATCATGCATTCCTTCTGATGGATTTATGGAGTTACACTTCTGGTCATGGTGTGACCACAGATCTTTTATTTCTTTAACACTGTCATAAAGCTTAGCCTTCTAATTTATACTCATTCTAGTACATATTCTGAGAAAAAATGTAATTTTTGAAACATATTTTCATAAATCTATGGACTGTGATAGAGGGCCCAAAGAAAAGCATAAAACAGGAAGGACAGATTTATTCATGAACGTGAAGCTTTTTCATATCTAAAGTTTTTCATATTTAGATAAACAGCATGAAATTTCTCCAAATCCCAAAACTGTATTATTCCTCATACATCGTTAATTGATTTCTCACAGAATGTACCACTTTGTTCAGTTGCCCTTTTTGTGCTTCGGAAAGAAAATATTTGTGACTGTCTGTACAATTAATTGTACTAATAAATTACACGTTCATACTTAAGACTGTAAAAATATGGTATTTAAAATGACAGATATTTATACTTATAACCAAATCAATCATTAAATTAATTTAGAATAAACATTAAAGAAGTATATCTAATCAAACACTATTGTTAAACAACATGTTTTTAATTGTGAACACAAAAGTAATGCTCCTGTGAACTCTAATAAGTGCAATCAAATTTAAATGGCTTCGCAAACGGTACAAAACAACTGTCTAACAGCCTAATTCTTTAAATTAGGTTTCCCACCTAGAAGTCCGTATTTATTCTTCTCTGTCTCAGTGTGGATGTAATTAGGTGTTGTACTGTGGGTACAGGCTTGCTAAGTCACCAGCAGGGGTTACACTGCGATTTGTTACCTGTGGCTCCATTTTGTAGGGCTGGTAGGTGTTTACATGCATATACATGCATGAGTGTGGCTGCAGGCTGCATGATTTTATAAATAGCATATATAAATGTGTTTTTGAATAAATACAATTCTAAACCACAATTAGGATTTGTTTTAATTTGTTTCTAAATTACTGTATTATTATTGTTGTTATTATTGTTTTTATATTTTATTATTGTTCATGTGTTTTGCTTTTTCTGCTTTCCCTGTCCGTGTGCAATTGTTTTCATTGCCCTTTTGTGTCAGCCCCGCCTTCTGTCTCATTACCTGAGTGCCGATTTGTTTCACCTGCTCGGTTGTTCACCTGTGTCTCGTTTGGTAGTTAGTCTGTGAACCCCCCCAGCTAATGTCACTCCAGTTTATTTGGAAGAATAGGCCCATTCTCTCACCACATGGTTTCCTTTATAAAATTGTAATTATGTGGCAGCACACAACATGCTTAGAGCCACAATTCAATTCCAGTGCCTCCATACTCATCTTTAATCATGTCAAATAGTACAGGGCTAACAAGTACAGAATTATGGTATATAACATATAAAAACTATTTTTGTCAAGTGATATTTGCTTTAAAACATTTCCCTTTGTGAAAATAAACATTGGCTACTATAAATACGAACTCACATGTTATGTTTATACATTGATCCTTTTTGATGAGCGAAATTAATTACACCATATATGCGAAATCTTATTAAAATGTTTTTTTTTGCATACATTTAATAAAAATTTGCAAAGGCTAGGAGGTTCGTGACCAAATGGTTCATGACCATTTGTACGGCTTTTTTCATCTGAATAGAAAATGACATGTTCAGTTTCTTTCCCCAAAGCTCTCTGTTGTTGACTGTCTGCATGAAACATTTATCCTCTATTAGTGAAATCGGGTTGGCAATCGCTGAACTAGCTGGAGGAAATGCAGCTCCTCCAGCAAAGTCTCTTACCAATTTAGGAGCCAGTCCTGCACATAGTCAAGCCTTTTATGCTTATTCGTCACAACTAAATATAGAATTTTTGATGTGAGATTCAAGAGTATAACAGAAAGATGCAAACAGGCAAATATAATTAAGCAATTAATATATCATTTGGGGAGACCTATTAGGAATATTGCTTGGTCTTGAATGTTCTCGACAGCAGTTCCACACTGCAGTTTTTGTAAGTATTCACATGATGGAATTAGACATGGCATGTTGGATTTCCCCAGATCTATGAGAAATGCAGAATAATAGTTATCTTGTTAAAAATGTGATTAAATCCACCCACAGTGGGTATCTCTGGGCATGAGAGGGGAATTTCTGCTTCACATGCTGCTCTGAATATGAACTATTCTATCCATAATTATCTGCATCTCATTACATGGTATTTTGATGTATTTGTAGGAAAACTACCTGACCAAAACTCTGCTCGTGTAAAAGGAGTATTTAAATCACCATTCAGGCAAAACACTCTAGGGATGCCCTCTGAAAGGCTACAGTACTTGGACATGCTTATGTCCTTCCACTTTGGTACATTAGGGGTCATTAGCTCGTTGCTATTAATAGGGTCCTTCCCTTTTTACTCTTAAGCACAGCCCTTCAGTGCTATTTGATATCCTTCTAGGGACAGACAATCACCACTGTTCATGCTTTATCTCTGCTAGTGAAACTGGGTTGTTTGTGAGAGAATGGGGCTCCAGCTTACAGCCCAATTGCAAATAATACCAGTCCAGATGATTTCAGTATTATGTGCTCGGATGATGGTGACTGAGATCAGTTTTTAACTTTTATACGTGTTGCCTGCTCCTGCTTACTGAGATGAGACCCAATAAACACTGAATTAGCTGTACGCTTGTTTGAACCACAGCAGAGAATAATGTGGTGATGAATGCCTGCTTCAGATACAACATCTTGATGCAGACCTCCATTATATGGACAGTGCGATTGTTTAGCTGCCATGTGTCACAGCTGTTTTGTGTTGCTAACCACCCAGTAACAAATATGGTTTGTAAGGATGTATGTACTGTCTGGGGCTTATAAGGTTTGGACAGCCAGAGGTTGCCCAAACATCAGAGTGTCATTAGAAAAATGTGACTGGATCCAAAATGTCATACATACTCTGTACATTTAGTAATACTGTCTTGACCATGTATTGTACTGCATACAATAGGTTTTTAAATATAGATGAAGAATGAGACATTACATTGTTGACAAGGATCATATATAATTAATGAGCTGAATACTTAACTACACAATTATCCCACCTCAATGAATTTGTTTTTTTATCCCCTTGGAAAACACATTTTAAACATACCCCTGCAAAGAATAAACCTGTTTGTCACATGAGCTAAACTTGCTAAACTAGCTTACCTTGCACTGACAGATGTAATCTATGCTATGAAAAACAATAGCAAATACAACCTTGTTACAGGATTCTTTCATCTTGCTTGATCAAAAAATCAAAGGATAACATAGTTCATCAATGAATGACAAATGGTTTGTATCTGGTGTATTGTTTTCTCTTGTTTATATGTTAATCAACTGTTTTCTTTTGGATAGTTTGGTCTAAATATAGTTAAATTATCATTATCTTGCTGGTAAATAACAGTATATATTCTGTGCTCCATGAAAGTAAATAGAAAGATGAGAGAAAGGAGACAGAAAAGGATGACAAGATAAAGACCAGCAATGTTATTTTCTTTGAATATTTTCCTTATAAAAATAATGAAACTCTCACCTGCAATAATGTCGTCCATTTGCTCCAAGGCAGCCTCCAGCATGTGGCTTGCATCTGATGTCATGGTGACCTGCTACTGTGTCCCCTCTGTTTTACTCCGTCCTGTGTGAAACACAGAGCCAAATAACGCTACAGTCATAATCGACAATCAAACTCAGGTAGTTTGTAGCTTTTGGCATGAACTAGAGCAGAAATGTGGACATGTACATGGTAAAATGCCAAGGTGCAGCATTTCAGCATGTAAATGTTGCGTAGATGTGGGCTCACTGTGGTTTAGCTTTAATGGTATTGCTAATTCACATTTTTCATTTCACATTGGAATGGATATTTTTAATCATCTTTTGGGAATGATAAACATAATGAAATTATAAAAATGTTAATTTAGCACCAAAAATTTTTATCTCACAGATTCCCCAGTTTTGAAGAAGCTACTTTCAATGTGTGAGGTTAAAAGTGCTCTAGTTATATAAAGAATGGCCCAAACTAGTGAAACGTTTATTTATTTGTAACTGCTACTAGTTTTTATATCATTCCTGGATTCACATCCTCTTCATAGTTTCCATGTGGATAGCATTACGCGATCCAAATGGAGAGAGCAATGCTACGATTGTGCACGCATGAACAAGTGCTACAACCACACCCGGAAACGCCCACATTTAAGAATATATACAGGGCACTCAGGAAGTCTAGATCAATTAAGCAAGATCTATACATAATGTGTGAGACACAAAGAAACTTCTCTGAGTGCGAAAAAGGCCCTGATTCAGAGTTCCAAAATCACAGCTCATGTTAAGAGTAACTGACTCATGTGGCTGTCATCATCATTGGCAAAAAAGTCAGAATGGCCCCTGAAGACACGTTCATGTCACACCACACCATACATAATATCCTCTAGCAGTGCCAACACAGCCATGGTCATGGTATTTAAATGCACTGATTGCTCGCATCTGTTAATTTAATGTATCATTTATTTATGACCGAAAACAATACCGAATAGAAATGATAATTTGATCTAATTAATCATGAAGAAACAATAAGGAAAAAATAGTGCAAATTTCTTTTGGTGGATGAGTAAGATGATAACTTAGTGTGATATTTAGCAAAAAATCACTTTTCAAAGCTGATTAGCCTGTCACTTAAAACTTTAGTTTCAGTTTGTGGCAAGGGGTTTTAATGTTACCTGAGGGTTTGTTTGTTTCTATTGTTGAGAGGATGCTTAAATATAGTTAATTGTGGTGGTTTAGTGTCTTTTAGTGCGAAGGACATACCACAAGATCATTCTGCAATCCAAGCAGATCCTATGATCTTCCTCGATATATCCCATTGTTATTATTATTATTGTTATTATAATTATTATTATTATTATTAAAACTGTAAATGCCATTGAGGGCCCTATTTTCGTGAGCAGGTGCAACGTGCTACGACTTATTTAAAACGCGCCATGACTGCAATGAAAGGTGCAAAATTATTTTCGTCAACACGCCAGTAGTGCAACTGAAAACAAATTTGAGTACCACGCAAATTGTGGGGCACAATGCCTGAATTGTTTTCATCCCAAAGTGAAACCCTTGCCCCACAGAGGACCCAAATGCAGGTCTATTATGGGCGCAAAACTCAAAGTAGCCAAATAAATTGTAGTACACTGACTTGGCCAACAGGTGTCATAACATGACTTCTGAGACATTACCGAATGGCAATAATGGTCAAAATTCCATAATGACACAAATAATTGAATTCCCCCCAATCTATGTTAACAGAACCAAGGAAGCCAGGAAAATGTGAGACCCGTGCTCTTTAAATTTATATTCTTTTAATGGTTGGAACGTGATGGATGCAGATTATTAATCTTGGCTGAATTTAACATCTGTTCTGCTGTTGATCCCAATAGTATGGAATACACAATTGCAAGGAGAAGAGTTTGTTACCGCCAATGACTTTCCAAACAGCACACTCCTTCCTAAATATGACTGACCCTACGTTCACACATAAGAATTTCTGCATTCTGCCAGTGAGAGCACACAACATAGAACTTCACATCTGTCAAAAAAATTGGCTATTGCTGATTGGGACCATTTTGCAGCAGACATATAACTCACTAGTGATACATTATTACATAAAAACAATAAATATACCTGACTGTCATAATTATCATCAGTATATTTAGCTAGCTAACTGAGATAGGCCCCCATGACTAATAACGCACCATAACAAGCAAGTTAGCTAGCATTAGTTAGCTAGATAGGATAGCCTATATTTTATAGGTCATAACTATTCGAACAATAAAATACATAACTATTGGTGCATGCTCTTTTCTGTCAGTGTGACGGTATGACTTTAATTTGATATACAATTCAGGGTACCCTTGAACCGTAAGATTGAGCGAGTCTGCCTGTTTTAAGAGAGAGGTCCTTGGAGCGCTAGTTTTAATGGGGGATGTCACAGTTGCGGTGCTGATAAGGAGCTGGAATGGACAGCTTTTCGCTGCACTTTCTAGTCTGTTGCTGAGTGGAGCCTGCCTCGCCTCCATCCTGCTGTCCATCCAACAGAGATGGCTGTTCGGGGAGTCCACTGCGTGCCGGAGTGTGTGCAGCTCCCTCTGAATGGTGGCAAAGGTGGCTCACTGCAATTGTAGGTAGGGGAGATCAGATGTTCTCACCCACCCTTGGCTTTGTTGGACCTCTGTCAAAGGCTGGGTGGTGGAAGGACCCCCTCCAGTAGCCCTGATGTCTCGCAGGTTTGAGGAAAGCTTTGCCTTCCCTCTCAAGTAACTGTCAATTTTACAAGCTGTTATTTCCCAGTTTTTGCCAGGTACATTACATTCTGTTCGAATTGAATTTAATGCAGCTGAGTGAAATATGTCAGGCCAGCTACAGTGGTTACTCTATAATACGTAATATTAAGGTAATACGTAATATTAATATTAAGGCACACTCCTAAAGTGTTCTCAAAGGCACAGTTGTCTTACATATTAATGTGATGTCTATGTGCTAAGAAGGTTAAGTTCTACTCTGCAGTGAGGCACAATGCAACAAGTAGGGGCTCTGAAATTAATTTATATCTTTGTGTTGAACAAGAGTCCACAGACAAATTTTAAGCTAGCTGGCCCAAGCGTTACCATGGATATCCACTGATAATGCTTGCTTCAAGCTAGCCCTGCTCTCAGTTGGAGCTTACTTCTATCAGCCTCAGCATGGTTATTTTAAGTGATCGTGTTCCTCAAGAAACTTTACAAATGTTAAGGTACGATTGCCTTAACTGACTTACAGAGGGGTAAATAAGTTAAACTATATCTTAAATCAGACTACCACAGCAGCTAGTTATTATACATAAGAAAAGGATTTGATTCCATATGACATACCAGGAATTCTTTATAGATAGGTATAGTTATGATTTCACATTACATAATGTACAGGTGATGATTTTGCAAAATGGTATGATGAAGTTTAACTGGGCACGAAGTTCATCAATTGTAGATACTGGAAAATAACAGACTATGCACTTAAATTTCAAAAGGTACATACATCCATATTTCCAACTGGAATCCATTTACCAAAAAAGATTCTGCAGTACCCCCTAAATTGTTGTATGACGTTTACCAGAACGACTTGTTCTCAGCTGGAATTGTAATTACACTTGGAATGACCTGAATTAATCTTTTCTCTTCCATAAGGAACAATTTCCTGTACAGGCTATCAAATGGAGAGAGATCAACAAACTAAAGTGCACAATTTCAGGCAATTTAGAAACATTTTTCTATGGAATATCTGAAGCCTGCACATGTGAACTACCTTGTGAATCTGCACATGATGCAATCAGTTTGATATGAAGAAAACTAACAATAAGAATACCCAAGGTCCTACATCTCAATCTACAACGGAATGTTCCATTGAGTCACTCATTCAGAGGAAACCATATGTGTCTTATCCAGAAGCAAGCAAATGAAGGGAACACAGTGTCAATGTAATTCCTCATCATAGAAAACAGATGTGACAACGTTAAAATGTGACTTTAGTCAGACTTCAGTGAGACTGCCTCCTGAAAGTCAGTGGTGTGAATTATACAGTCAATTTTGCCTGAGACTGCTTAGCTTAATGCTCCCGTTTCATGGCCTTTTACAATCATTCTGTTTCTGAGGAATTAACCAATACGCAGGCTATTGTAACATTATATCGACTGCAGCCATCATATAATGTGAATGAATGCCTTCAGTTAAATACTACAATGAGATCAGCTTCCCCCTGGTACATGGTACCAATAGACTGTGGTTGATACACCAAAGAAAGACTTCACCAGATGTTGTAAATAAAGAACAGTTTCAAATTAGATGAATCCCTGTGGACTATAACAGTAAAATATGCTATAATACCCACAGTCTGATACTGAGAGTATTACAAAAGTGGCATTTAAAGTGAGAACAATTCCATACAGTAATTCATTGTCAATTACTACATGCAACATAAGAATGAGTAGGAACATACCATATATCATCATTAAAAACAGGTTAAACTTGTTTCACATAATTTTGTACTGGCTTCTGTGTCTTCATTTCATGAGGGCTCTTCCAATAGGGGATGCATTTGTTTTCAGATCCTTCTGCATTAGTTAGGCTTAACTCATTCTCTATGGCTGTAAAACGTGACTGAAAAATAACACGCATAATGAAGCACATTAATGGACCAGAGCTTCCCGACCAACCGCAAACACTGAGATTCCTACAACACCCAGCACACAAAAATATCTTATCTAACAGAAGCAGCGGAAAGAGAGAGCAGCGATTAAATCTGTCTGAAGAGGAATAACATTAACCAGCAGCACTCAGATGAAGCCACTGTCATTCAGTTTCACTCTGGTTCAGTACAGACAGACCTGTCTTAACATCAAAAAAATAAAAAATGGCCTGCTTCTCCTTTACTCTCTATTTGGATTCCTGTTTCTACTCTTTTCAAGATTATCCATGGGTGCAATTTGAGAAGTCAAGTGCAATCAAAACATATTACTGGCAGAAAATCCACACCTCAGCACTGGGAAACTCTCATGATGCACAAATCAGCAGGTCCAGAACAATGTGTTCTGCCTTTACTGCAATCCTCTGCTATATACTGTATTCCACAGACCACATCAATGCCATACTCCACAGACTGTTTCCAACAGCAAACAACAGGGATCCAATCTGAGCTGCCAGTGTCGAATTTTTGCGGTCTTGGAGAAAAGAGAGTGAAAGTCTTGCAGGCGTAACCCATAGTATTCAAATACCTTCAAGACACATATTTTAACTACAAATATTCACTCCACAAACTGTATTCAGCAGTTGTGTGTGCACATGCAACAGAATGCAATAGGGATTGATTTAGGAAAGGATTGTTTGTATAAAATATCTCATGCAATACTGTTACCACAGCTCATCAACTTAGGGGTGCAAATATGACCGTATGTCTTAAAACTGAAATATATATGGACATTTTTGCAGGTTAGCTTGAATGAATATTCAAAATGGAAAATTTTACCTCAGTTTGTGAAATACTGAGAGGAGCTCCAAATAGATTACTTTAACACATGTGATGTGATTTTCTTGGCCTGAAAGCAAGTTTGGAAGAGGTTACGTGTACATTTGCATGTACATTTTAGTACAAATGAGTATAAACAGATATGCAAATGCTAAGAGCACATTGTGTACATTTTCTACGCATGGAAATCTTTTTGGAATGTCAGAGGCAAAAATAAAAGATACATATCAACTATCCAGCAAGGTCATTTTACTTGTTTTGTGTGACTTAGGGAATGACTTGGTGCAAGTCACTGGAAGAAGCTATGTCATATTAGCAATGGCCAAACTTCCAATGAGCCTGCATTTCCAGGCCTCTGGGTCATTCCAGCATTCGGTTTGTCTCTGGTGATTAACACGCTGGCTGGAATATAATAGTACCTGCCCTTGAAAAGACTAAGTTTGTTTGACCGAATCCCAGGCATAGTTGTTATTAAGGTCATATTGGTTGTATGTAAATGATTTGTCAACCTCAAACAGAAACCCCCTTGGATTTGCAATTGTAATCTATGACAGATTATATAATCATAGGCCCAGGAGTTTATATTTTTTCTAAACCCCCTCCATAACAACCTGAATTTTGTATAGATACTATGATCACTTCTTTAATTTGTGTGTTTAAATCAGCGTGGGTTAATAATTTGCCTTTGGTACCATGGAGATGAAACTTGAATGAACATACAATATACACATACCTTAATACTATATTAATATTAATACCCAATAGTTTTACTATTGGGTATTAATGTCTCTGGCTATGTTTCAGATTAAATAAGAGAAGCCCATTAACCACTATTATCCCCATATGTAGATACAGCAAAGACATTTTGAGGAGGATCAGTAAATGTCATAAAATCAAGCATTTTAATACAATCAAACATAATATCAGTTATTTTTATTTTGTGCACATGTTTACTTGTGACACTAATTTGCTGGGTTGGTGATGCCCAGTCAAATTGAATCACAGGATATTATGGGTGAGTTTAATAGGCAGAATTCACAGGGATACTAGTAGGAAATTGACATTCATGTTTAGGGGCTCTGATCCTGATCAACCAGATGACCACACTTGTATCATATCACAATATTCATCATATCTGTATCATTTTGCTGATTGAACCCTCCCTGTATGAAAAGTGGTGAATAAGCCCTCTTATTCACCTGATCTCGTATTGAACTGCTTTGGTGAACGCTGGATTCTCATTGGCCAGTAGGTATGTGTTACACAATGCAAACATTGGAAAAAAGTGCCTTTTCACACTTAGCAATAAACTGCAGCAAGTTAATAAAACAGCTAGCTATAGTTGGCATGTTTTCTTACATTCATCAAAATCATAATGAAGGATTCACAAAAACAGGAGATTGCCAAGGCTACATGTCACATACACAAAGCAAACAGTTTGTGACACTGGCAGCGGAGCAGTTAGGTTTTAAAGAGACAGCACACTTCAATAATACAGGTTCAACAGGAGGTCATTCCTTTAACATTGACAGTTTGCAAATAAGGCTTGTATTGCTAGAAAGCTGAATTTCTCCTCTTTTCAACATTATGTAAACATCAAAATGTGCCTTTGGGTCAAAGTGTAATAAAACCAGTCACAATTTGCATCCTGTTGTTATTGTTATGGTTTACTGTAGTGTTGTGCTGTAGGCTAAATTGTAGAATTATAATTTTAGACATTTTTCAAATGAAATATTTTAATCAGTGTTCCACTTAAGTTTGTAACCATTGAAGCATGGTAAGTGTTTTCAATTCATTACAATTTTATTTCATCAAAATTTATGGCAACAGGCCAAAACATTTGACAGCTGTCAGTGTGCTGTGATCATAACTCAGACATAAATATCTATGAATAAACCTATAAACATGCACAATCTGAATAAAACATATTGTGCTGTTTTACATTTGCTCAGAGGACAAAATTAAAATGCATTAGTCAGGACTAGACACTGACACCACAACACAGACATCATTCTTTCCACTAGTATATTGTGTGGCTGTACTCACAGGGTTGAGTTACAAGCCTCAGCAGAGCCTAATTTACTGACTTGTTCACTAGCAAAGTCTACACAACCTAGAAATTGAGGAGTAGTTATTACATTCTATTAAATAAGGCTTCCAGATAAACATTCAATTGACACTATACATTGTTATATAATAAGACCTTAAATAGCTGAAAATTTACTTTTTTTGAATGCATAACAGATGTTTAATGTATTGTGCCATCTTCCCATATTAGTACTAATAATATGATTGATTATTATTATTATTTATGTTCTAGTTGGGAACTTGTGGAATGACTGAGATTTGTAATATCTAGGATCTCAGTTGTCTAAAGAAGGGAACAAGACACCATGTCATGGCATGGCACTCTGGGAATGGCACTCTTAAGCACGTACAGAACCATTACAAGAATGTGGCTAGGTAATTTGTCAATCATATTCTCTGGGAGTTCTGGCCTGTAGCAATATATTTGCATGCATCACAGTTTCTTTTCTAATACACAGCAAAATCAAACGTGTTATATTTTCAGTGTTAAGAGTTGGGAGTAAAAATATAGAGTAATTTCAGCTCTTGTTTAGTGTAATTCAGCTACAAGATACTTATTCCTCTAAAACAGTTGGTGCTGATACGGGGAGTCAAATGTCATATTCTGCAAACAATTATACAGTGTTGATTTCTCAAGATAGCTAATGTTACTCCCAGAAGTCCAACTGTCGGGTCCGTGTTTGCCTGAAACAAGGCGGGAGACCAGCTACTCTCTTTTGTTTTGACTGAACATGATCAAATTATCACTACAATTGTGACTAGGGGCATTCATGTGTAAGTAAATCTAAGCCAATATGTCTATTTAATTTAACTTTCTACCCAGTAGTATTTATTTCTGCAGATAGCTAATGCTAACCAGCTCACCATGCAACGCTAGCTAGTTAGCTTCTTTGCTAATGATTTCAATGTCTGGGTTTAGGTTCCCCTTGTGATATCACAAAACATTGCATTCTGGGTAATTTTGTTCAATGTTGAATCCACTCTTACAAAATCAAGACATCAACAGGTGAAAACTTAAGTTTACTTTCAAAATATAAATTTCTATTTTGTCAAATAAGCCAACTGGGGAATATACTGAGAAAACTGTGTTGGTTTTGTGCACGTCTGACAGTTCGAGCCTACCTTAAAAGCTAACTAGATCAACACAACATAGGTGTACGTGTTCGTAGTTGCGTGCTGTATTTGGATGAGTAAATATGTATTTTTATGATCCCACCGACCTATGTGCAAACAAAATATGCTCTCGGTATCATCACTCTGTTTCTCTACCTCAGAGATCCATACTCAAAAAATGGATATGTAAGTTTGTAAAATCATGGTTTATATTACAATATGAAGGGAAGTATGTGTATGTTCTTAAGTTATTCTGCAATTGCCCTATAGTGCTGTGACCCCTGTGTTTCTCAGTTTTGTTTTTTTGGATTTTGGAGGAACAGTACTATGATGCAGAGAGTGGATCTGGTTACTTTGCCTGGGGGATAAAGACTGTCCAGCTCAACACTGCAGTTCAGTCCCGGAGATGCTCCACCAGCAATGCCTATCAAGATTCAAAGAGCAAGAAGGATTCTCTCTTGACTGACAAGCAACTGTTTGGCAAGGAATGCTGTGAGGCAATATCCCTATTGAAGCATTCAACTGATGGATCAGCTGTCAAAGAGAAGATTGGGGCAACATTTCAATACCACCAGACACTGGTTTGAGACCAGCAAGATTCCTCAACAGTCTTGGATGTGTTCCTGCATTTCCTCTCCACCCCTGGCTTGGTAAGAAAGACATACCTTTGTTTGACTCACTTATATTTAAAGTGAACCACGATTACTCACAGTATACACTTCTCATTGCAAGAGCATGAAAAGACTGGAAGTTCACTTGTGGATGATCTTATGTCTGGGAGGGGTTGCAAGGACTTAAGTTGTTTCTTCTGTGGATTGACCAAGACTTCAGCATGATGTTTGGAGAGGAGGTTTCTGGCAGATTTTGGCAAAATGGACCACTTACTTCAAACCTAGGATCTGGCATGCTGCAAGAGCCTGATTTCTAATGAGCCTCACGATCCTTCTGGCTTTTTGGGTTTCAAGCAGGAGGTGTCAGAAAAGTTACCACAGGGATAACTGGCTTGTGGTGGCCAAGCGTTCATAGCGACGTCGCTTTTTGATCCTTCGATGTCGGCACTTCCTATCATTGTGAAGCAGAATTCACAAACCGTTGGATTGTTCACCCACTAATAGGGAACGTGAGCTGGGTTTAAACTGTCGTGAGACAGGTTAGTTTCTGGTTACTGATGACGTGTTGCCGCAATAGTAATCCTAATGAATTTTGAAGACCTCTTGGCTCATTTTCTCTTTAAAACATTTTGTTTACTTACAAGCTTCTGAGACCTTTAAATCTTGTCAGTGGCATAATCTGGATTTATTTAAGGCTATTTTCAGATGTAAATGTTTCTGACAATCTTATACTTTCTTCTACTTTGCCCCTAGGCTGGGACAGTGACCTGTCAAGCATTATACTGTTTCATTCATTTATTTTTTTTTAATTTAACCTTTATTTAACCAGGTTAGTCTCTCGAGATTTAAAATATCTTTTGCAAGAGTGACCTGGCCAAGAAAGCAGCTGAAATACCCATAACAGACAATGACTCACATAAAACATATAATTGACAAACGTAAATGTAAAAAATAAATAAATAATTTATACATCGAAACTTAAAGGAGAAACCCAGATAAAAATAAGTCATACAACAATCAGAAAGCATAATGACAGTCCCCAATTTTGATGAATTCCAGATCTTTGACCATAGCTTTAAATTAATTTAAAGTGAGAAGCTCCTTTAATTTTAAACATTTTTGGAGATCATTCCAAGAAGCAGGAGCAGAGAATTTTTTCAGAAGGCCTTTTTCCCTGAACTCTGTACAGACCTTTGGTACAGTTAACCCTTACATACTGTTCATATTTGATGCCTTCATAGTATGGTCCGGGTCAATTTTGACCCGGGCCAAAAATTCCCACATAAGAAGTGTCTGTAACGACTTTTGAACTACAGCTCTGTTTAGAATGCATATATAGCCTATCTTACATTAATACATGGCTGATTAATCCTTAATTAATGTTCCAGGGAGCAGGGAGAGTGTATTTTTTAGGTTTTACAACATTCGTTTTTGCAAAAAAACATCTATTATCACACAATATCATGTCCTATTTTACCTAAGACATGAAAACATAACAGTCATAATCATCTAAATATACTTAATTGAAAGTGAAAATTGCAAGAACATTCTCAAACTGTTTGGATTTATAATACAACCATGTATAACCATTATAATAAATTGAACACTGTCCTCACTGCAATTCTGTGCATTCAAAGCAGTGGTAGGAAACCTTGTGTGTGTGGGACTTGCGCACGTTTCCCACATTTGCAGCAGTTTGTCCCTGTTTGCAATTCTTTTTGCAGAGCAGAAGTTGCATCGTCTTCTCTTCTGTCCCCTTGTGTTGGCTGCTTGTGTGACTTGTTGATCAGGGCCAGGCTCAGATCGCTGCGCTGCCCTTACCAGAAGCCACATGTAGGCATAGGTCAGCCACATTCATGATCTTCCATTCTTTACCATACCGTTTAATCACCTCCCTGTTTATCATTCAATGATAATTTTTCAATGGTTGGAGAGGAGGAAGAGCTGGAATGTTGACAAAATGTCAGGTGCATGGGAAGAAGCCAATCTTGTGGGTCCTGGAGTCATTCGAATGACATTTTCCGCTGCCATCCTGCCTGCAACTTGATGTGGACGTGAGGTCCAACTGATAGCACTGTTTTTCGACATAAATGTCTCCCTTGCTGCTTGCTCCTCTCCCTCAGAGTCATCTTCATTAGAGGGGCTGTAATCAGAGTTTTCCTCCATGTTGTCTTCCTGCTCTGACACATCCATCTCCAAATCACTGTCTGCTTCCTCATCTTGGAAGATCAGATCTATGGCCTCCTGCACAGTAACTCTTGCTGCCATAACCTCAGTCACTGACATGGCAGCTCAGGTTCCTTTATAATCATATGCCCCCTCCAACCCCTATTTTGATTGTTTTTTTTTTTAGATTGTTACATTGCAGGTGCTTGTGCTTGCAGGTGCAGATATCTTGTCTGTGTCAAGGCACCCTCTGACCTCTGTATGACTTCTGTTCCTTATGTGCACCATATATGACCACTACTCTGCTGTTCTACTATTTCAATGTTTTGAGATTCCCCCATGACTGTCTCAGTGGGAACCTCAGCAAATGTGGTGGGAGCACAGATCGTTCTCGTGACAGTGCCAAGGTTCCCCATCAACTCTGTCACTACTGTCCCATAAAAAATACAGACAGACATAGCTTGTACAGTTTCACAGTTTCAACATTCCCTAAAACCACCATTTTCCTTGATTTGACCCACACTGGTGGATCTAAAATCCATCTCACTAGGTACGGGTCAAATTTGACCCAGAACAGCCTCAATGTACAAAAATTTGTAGCACCTGTAAAAAAGAATAAAATTTTAAAATATTTTTTATTTTTGTGTATTTTGGGTCACTTTAGGAAAAGTCATCAAATTTCAGGACAAAAAAATGACGTTTAGGGTATGTTTTCTGCTGTCAAATGTCAAAACGGGTCAAATTTGACCCGAACAGTATGTAAGGGTTAATGGAACATAATCCAATGAGCGTAAGCAGTAGTTATTGTTACTTTGAGGGATGATGTGCATGCACAGATAAGAAGGGAGCTGCCCCAATATAGCTTTATAAATAAAAATGTACCTATGAGTCAATCTGCATGCAAACTAGGCTAGGCCAACCAGCTTTCTTATAGAGGGGGCAGTGATGAGTGATGACTTTACAGGTTCAGACAAATTTTAGTGCTCCATGGTAAACTGTATCACGCAACTACAGCGAAGAGGTAGGGGCAATCATATATGTTATGTCTCCATAACCTAATAGAGAGAGAAATGTAGCACACACAAGTCTCTTTCTGGCTTATGGTACTGTTGGTTCACCTACTTCCCCCTACCTCAAAAGGCCACAAGAAGAGTGCTAAAATGAGCTCAAATCAAGCTGTCAACCATATTGTGAGATATCTGAGGGCATGCCATGTTTTAGAGTGCCTTTTAGTGTTCTGACACTGCCACTTCTTGCACTTTTTAGTAGTTTAGTCGGCCATTAAAATGTAAGTGGTTGCACCACTTAATGTTTTGTCATGGTTATGTTGTTGCTGAGGATTGGAGCCAGTGTTGAGACCTTCCTTGGGAGTTTGGAGCCAGGAAAGCCCTCCCTCCTGTGTATCAGTGACACTGTAGAAACCACCAATAGAACAGCAAATCTTTTTACATAGCCAAAAAAAGATATGGTGTTCCATTGGTGTTTCCTAAAGCTCAAAGAACTGTTTTACCATGAATGTAAAAAAGAAGCTGGTATCCCAGTTGTTTTTGCCTGTTCTTGACTATGGAGACATTGTATATCAAAATGCTTGTAAAATGAATTTGGCAAATTTGCATGTCATATTTAATAATTTATGCAGATTTATTCTCAATTGTCACATTTGAACTCATCACTGTATAATGTACAATCAACTGTACTGGTACCAATGCACTGGTACCAGTTTCTTTTCAAATGTATTCATTTCAACTATTCTATCTACAAGAGCTACTCATCCCACAGAATTCTAATTCTAATTATTCTCTTAGACATAATAATCATCTGCTTTTCATGTCCAAAAAATCTCACTTGAAATATGAAAAAAGCAAGATGGTACATCTCAAGGGGTTTTATCCTGAAATTAATACATTTCACGTAAATATAGTCCAGTATCCTTTTCTTCCCTAGCTCAGTGTGATTGGCCCCTATCAACAGACTAAATCTCTGCATGCCATCATGGATTTCCTGAGTATGGCCTTGTAGATGGCATCCAGGGCTTGGCGTTGACTGAGCTCAAGACAATTTGTGGAAGTGTATCGAAACTCATTGCATACAAACAATATTAGCGGCACATGTAGGCCAACAAAAGCATTTAAATGCCAGCTGGGCGTGCTGTACATGGTTGCAGTAAATATATATATAAAACATAAAAAAAAACATAAAATATACTAAATATGATCCCGTATACCAAGGTCTCCAGGTGGGTCACACACAATGCTTTTTTTAAAATGTATTTTTAAGTTAAAGCTGAGTTATGCTTCAGCCATTCTAGTATCACTGACACGCGTTATGTTACAATGATCACTGACATCACTGGATAACACAGATTCACAGAAAATGCAAGACTGTATTGGTGGGGTGCATTAGTAAGAATCAAATACAAAAGAGCAGATCTACCTGGAAATTTGTATTTGGACAGGTGGGCAAACTGGCAAAAGACTGAGAGTGTTACAGGCACATTCAAAGGGATCAGAGACTCCCAGTTTAAATCACCCATTAAATCAATTTCAATCAGCAAATAAACCAGACAAAAACGTAACAGTTTCCTTTGGAGCAGACGGAAAAAAAGCCGTCTAAAAGCCTCACATAGCTAAATAGGAGTTGTTCCCCATGTTCATTTTAACAGCAAGAAATTCAAACTGTTTGTCATCATCAAGGAATTAACTACCACAAATTAAACTTCCTTTCTTAACCTCCCTGACATAAACAAAATTTAACCATCTAAGATAATAAAATTATCAGGGTAGATTTATTTAGCCAAGATTAAAAAATAAGCAGGACATCAGGATCAGTGGTATGGAGCCAGGCATTAGTTAACTTCAAATGAGACTTCTGACATTCATGTACAAAAGACCAGAGCCATGACTCAACTTAAAATCAGCAGGTATAGATATACAGCATGCAAATTCCCAGCATGTCTAGGATAAGGTTTAATATTTCTAGAAACTTAGCAAAAGCAATAATAACAATGTCACTCTTTGCAGATTTATCACTAGATGCATCATAAACATCAGGAAAGTGTGCAGGAATGACCTCAGGCAGTAAGAATTTTAATATTACAAACTTTTAAATGTACACTAAACTGGATCAATCAAACCCGCAGCAACTGGTTTTCATAGGCTTGAGACTAAATGTTAAAGACATGTATAGGGACATTCCTGATGCAAATTAACGAGAGAGCAAATTCAGTTTCACAAATTTTAGAAATCAATCTGTAGATTGTATTTGTTCCCCAAAAAATGCACACAAGGAAAGAGGTTCATCTTGCAAAAGTCTTATTCTGAATGCCAAACCAAGTTGCAGAGTCATGATTTAGCGGATGTTGAGGGACATTTAAAGAACAGCATGGGACAACTCATAATTAATCACAGCATAGGCACTCAGACCAGAGAACCAGGAGCTGCAAGTAAAACATATTTGCCACATACTTAACACCACAATTATGTCATAACTTTGTAACCAACAACTTCCATCAAAAAATCAAAACCAAGAGAAAGCTTGAATACTTACTCACTAAGTGAAATAAATGGAAACACAACAGCTAGTGAGCAAGCTTAGACTCACTCACCTCATGACAGCTAGGAGTAGGAGGCAGTATGGCCGAATGGACTGTCTGATGTCTAGAGATATCAAAGCATGCAGGGAAAAAAGGAATAGAGGAGCTCCAGTAACCAGTGAGGTCATACAGATTGTCAAGTGATTCCTAATAATTCCTCAACAACAACAGATGCATAAATGAAGGTATGCAGCCACAAGGAAGCAACAGGGCTGCAATAACAGATTTCAGGTATCAGGGAATGTCTATAATAGATAATTGTTTTGTGGCAGTACTAAGCCAAACCCCCAATTCAATCACTGCTGCGGTATTGCTTGCTCCAGAGACTAAGCCCCATAGCCAACAAACATCTGATTACACAGGCACCATTCCTCTGTGTGCATGATATAATCTTGCAAACCCTTAACAGGGCAGAGAGTATGCAAACACTCATCCTCCTCTGAACATGGTGGAGGAGGGGAGAGTGACATAACACTGGTCACCTGGTTGCAAAAAGTTGTGCAGACCCAGTCCACTTCAAATTTATGGACATCAGAGACTCAAATGGAGATCTTGCAAATTCCTGTCACAAAGCACCTACTATTTCTCATGAAATGGCAGGCTAACGCATGGTTACCTATAGTGATGGTAACCATAGGTATATTTACATTCACAGATATGTCGCCAAAAAAACTTGTTGAGGTGAACAAGACAGCTACCAAGCAACTCCCGTAAGAACTACAGGACCATTCCAACTGCACTCTGACTTAGATTCATGCTGAGTTTAATATTACTCAAAAATGCTTATAAGCAAAGAGTGCTCTCATAGTCGGAGCTCTCATGTTTTGGTTTGTAGAAACATCTGCTGGAGTCAGTCCCCCACTGAAGTGTTACTGTCGAAGACAGAACAACAGAGGGCAACAGGTTGATTATTATTATGTGAAGAAACTGACATGATAGAAAGAGATTGTGACTCAGTGCTCAGAGCACCACCGATATAAGCCCTGCACCCCTAGTGCTACTGCCCAGTTCAAATTCAGGTGCATGTAGTGTATGTACAATATTTCAGTATGTACATATTTTTCTTTTACAGAAATCTTCTGATTTGCCTTTAAGGTGCATGCGTTTAGTCTCCAAAATGTCTGTGCAGTTTGGAAGGCTTCATTGCTTCGTTGCTGAGCACAGTCTGGCAAATTACACAGACAGGCTTTGAGGGAAATCCGCCGTTTGTTGGAAAACCAAATTTAACAAAGGTAGGGTCATAAAGTAAAAGTAAATGCTCAATACTTTTTTGCCTCTGGCTCCTTGTTTGTATCTGTAGTTTTGGTGAATGTTTTAAAGAATGAATCCAGACTTACTTGTTTAGAACAAGCCATGACGGACAAGGACGAAGGACAGCTCAAGCTTGGGACATCAGGAGAAGATCAGGAGTGACTGAGTTCGAGTGAGGTTAGCTAACAAACTGTATGCTATGGAGTCTTCTTAGATATTTCTTTTTGATTACTTGTGAAATCCTGGGGCTGACTAGTGTAGAATCCAAATTGACCATCGATTTTTGTTGGGGTTCTGGAATTGAGTTCATTCTGGAACAGGGGTTGTTTATTGGAGGAGGGTTTGCATGAGGGGTTAGAATGAATATACTTGGGAGGTATACAGGCTCAGAGGGTAAATGGAGGGATTTGGATAGATAGTTGGACAGAGACTGTTTTTATTTTGTGACCCTTAACGAACAACATATAATTTTTCACATCTAATTCACCAACAAAGTATATATTTTACTCCAGTGGCTAGTATATCAGGTATGTCCTGGAATGCATGACTTAAGGGAAAGCATAAGAGAACAGCTTGTTTAGATACGATCCGTCAGAAGAAAATTGATATTGTTATGCTACAAGAGACTCATCTTTTAGCAAACAATGTAGCAAGGCTAAATAATAAGTATTATTGAGTTCTAGGCACTTTGTCTATGGACAAAAAGGAATAAAAGGGAAGTGATTCTTCAGATTGAATGTAGTTGAGAATGAAGATCTCAGAATTAATGTACTTGGGAAAGCAACGACTCAGATGGGCCAACTGCATTTGTAAAGACAAGTACTAATAGTAAGAAGATAGCATTTGTGGTAGTGCTCTGAATTAATTTGATCAAGGTTTTTTTCCCAACAAAATAACTGCAATCATTTTGGATTTGCTAGGTTTTCAGGTAATAAGAGGTGGCTTCCACACAGTTTGTGAACATACATTAGGTGTCTTTGCATCTAGCCAGTAGACCTTACTCATTCTTCAGACAGAAACGGGACATATGCTAGAATCGACTATGTATTCGTATCCTGGGGTCTCATTTATAAACCGTGCGCATGCACAAAAAATGCTCCAGTACATGCATATGCTGATTTTCATGCATCACTTGTGATTTATAAAACTTAACTTGACGTGAAAATATGTGTACTGGCACGATACATTTGACCCATGCGTACGCACTTTTAGAGCACATATTTGCTCTAAATAGCACACCCTAGTTTCCAAAAGAAATCTCCACAATAGTTTCCTTATTCTTCATGATTAATTTGGGTCACATTACTTTTCGTAATGCTGTTTTTGGCCATAAATAAGTGATAGATTAAATTTTAATCAATTTACCCAAAGATAGACCCAAAGTGTGTGATGATAGCAAGACAGTATGACCATGGCTGCCTTGGCAATGTTAGAGAATATTTAGAATGGCATGGTGCGAAGGGAAGGTATTTTCAGGGTTCATTCCGACTATTTTACCCATGATGATGACTGGCTCATGAGTCTTTGCTTAACACGAGCTGTGCTCTTGGAACACTATGCTGAATTGGGGCTGGTGCTGCAGCGCCCTACACGTAGCAACCATTCAATACCTGCCCATCTGCAAGTCCTGTAATCTCTGGGCTTTTTGGCCACAGGGAATGTCTAGTGGGAAATAGCGAACCGGTCAGGTATATCCCAGCCCTCACTCAGTCATGTCATACCAAGTGTTGGATGGCATCATTCCTCTGAGTCTGAGGTACATCAGATTCTCCTATACAGCAGGCAAACAAAAAAAACCAATCAATGGTATGTCTAAAAAGAGAAATTACATAAGATCTGCTTAAAATAAATTCCGATTTTTTTTCACCAAACTATATAGGTCTGAGGCTTTATGTAATCCAGATATGTGCAAACTATTCCTGGATAAATTTGTATTATCTCGGATGGTTTCTAACCTCTATTAATGGCTGTTAAAGGCCTCTTATAAACTCTCATAAACCATTAGCTATTAATATGACTTGGGCACAAGAAAATTTTCAAACACAGATATTGATTGGGGAGTGTCAGGGAAAATCTTACAATGAACTCTAGAAATCCCAGACCACTAAATGATTCATTTTAATTTAATTCATAGATTATATACAGCTCCTCAGAAAAGATTTCTATGCATCTGTCCCCTGGGGGGGAGGAGACTCCAAAAGCCTCAACTGTCTAGCTACTGCTGTATTCAATATGAGGGATATACAGACATAGACAAAAGACACCCTTCCATTTTATTCAAATAATGTACTATTCATCCTTAAAAGTGTTGAAATTAAAAAGTCTTTTGTTATCCATATATGCATGTCTTTGCATGCGGAAAAAGTGTGCAGTGTTTGCAGTGGAACAAGTTTAAAAAAGGAGTGAAAAGAACAGATTTCTTGTTTAATCAGACATTCTAAAATGGCCAGGGTAATATTACTGATACCCTTATAAGATATAATTATTCTCTTTTAATTAGTATTACAGATGTTTTCAATCTTCCATTCACTCATTCAGCCAGTTTAAATGGAGAAAAGTGCTCACTCGGCTGTTTTGTGTCACTGAAAAATCATTTTACGCATGGAAAAAAAAGAAAAGCAGAGCTGTCTGAGGAGGTTATAAAGAAAGTAATCACAAAGCATGATCAACGTAATGGCTACAAGACCATCTATAAAAGAGCTTGATGTTCCTGAGACCACTGGTACCAACATTATGAAGATGTTTCAGGCCCATGGGACTGTGGTCCAGAGTCTTGCACAGGTCCTGTTTTGTAGACCCGCACCCACAGTACTTAACACCACACCCAATCCGCTACCCAACATTAGCACCAATTTAATGCCATACCCAAATTACCCATTTAACATAAAAACTGTGACCCAACCCCTATTAAAATAACGCAACTACATCAGGTTCACCAAAAAACTTTATTTGCTCACTCAAGCAATGTTTATTAACTGACACAAACACTGGGACTGGTGGGGACTGGGACTGACACTTCTCTGATTAGCCTGCATTTTTAGTGCATTGTCGATGACAATCAGCAGAAAAAAAGAATGTCCATCGTTTTTTCAAATAAAAAACAGCCTGATCTATTTCACCTGTTGCCCACCCGCGCACTACAAATTCCCGAACACACCCACACCCATAAATGACAATGTTGATATTTTTTTACCCATTACATGGAATTTAGCGGCTCTCCTGCGGTTCGTGCATGGGAACCCAACCTGATGCACGATTCTGCTGTAGTCAACATCCCTGGATGTGGCCACAAGAAGAAAAGTGACCCAATATTAAAGAGACAGATTATCTGAATGGTGAGGTAAGAACTAAGGGAAACAAAATAGAGCCAAGCTGACCTTCAAGCTCAGGGTGCAAGAGAGTGGAGTTGCACCATTCATTACTGTCTGAATAAAAATGGGCTCCATTTCCTTTGGACAATCAAAACTAAATTATGTAATATATTAAAATGAAGCATGGAGGAGGCTCATTGATGTTTTGGGGCTGCTTTGCTGTCTTTGTTACTGGATGCCTTGAATTTGTGCAGGGCTCAATGAAATCAGAAGTCTATTGAGGCATTTTGAAGCTAAAACCTTTACAGCCCATCCTCAGACAGCTGTGTCTCAGATGCTGTACATGGGTCTTCTAGCAGGATAATGACCCAAAACATACCTCAAAAGGCACTACTACACACAGTTCAAGGAGAGCTACAAAGCTGTCTCCCTGCGATCAGAAAATCAGATCATGCCGCCATTTTCCTCCTACCAAAATATAAACAAAGAATTCAACGGGAATCCCCAGTGACAAAAGAGGTCAAGAGTTGGAATGAACAATCAGAAGCCACACTACGAGGTGCTCTTTGTGACATCGACTGGGAGATGCTCTGCTTGACCTCAGCTGACTTCAGTGAGATTATGGAGGTAGCAGTGAGCTACATCAGTCTGCTAACTGATGGCCAGGTCCTGAAATCCTGCGCTAACCAACTAGCCCATGTTTACAAATATCTTTAACACATCCTTGACCCAAGCCATTGTTCTCTCATGCTTTAAGCAGTCCATCATCGTCCCCCTGTCAAAGAACCACAGCCCATCATGCCTAAAAGACTATGGCCAGTGGCCCTGACATTAGTGGTGATGAAGTGCTTCGAGAGGCTGGTGAATGACGTCAGCTGCTCATCCCTGCCCAGCTCATTCGACCCCCTCCAGTTCGCCTACAGGACCAACATGTGCAGAGACGACACCATCTCCAACCTCCTGCACACCACCTTAACCCACCCGGATGGGGGAAGGGGAACTATGTGAGAATGCTGTTCATTGACTACAGTTCAGCATTCAATACCACAGTCCCCCTCACCCTGCCACAAACATGAGGACCCTAGGACTGAACATCACACTGTGAAGTTGGGTCCACAACTTCCTCATCAACCAGCCTCAGGTGGTTCGGGTTAGTGGACTGGCCTCCAGCTCTCTAACCCTCAGCACAAGTGCTCCCCAAGGCTGTGTCTTGAGCCCCCAGCTGTATAACATCTACACCCACAACTACAAAGCCACCAATTGCTCCACCTCCCTCATCAAATTTGCGTACAACAAAGTGCTGGCAAGCCTGATCACCAACAACGACAACTAAGCCTACCTGAACCAGGTAGAAGACCTGGCACAGTGGTGCCACTCCAAAAACCTGACCCTGAAAATCAGCTAGACAAAGGAAATAGTGCTGGACTTTAGGAGACAGCAGGTCAGCAGATACACCCCGTTAAAGATCAATGGAGAATCTGTGGAGAGGGCCTCCAGCTTTAAATACCTCGGAGTACACATCGCTTAGGACCTCACCTGGACTCTTCACACCCAGCACACACTCAAAAAATTCAGACAGAGGCTCTACTTCCTCTGACAGCTGTGGAAATTCAAGGTCTCGCCCTCCATCATGAAGACCTTCTACTCCTTGGCTGTGGAGAGTGTCCTGACAGGCAGTATCACCACCTGGTATAGGAACTGGAAGGTGACAAATAAAGAACCTTGAACCCAAGAATGGTTGAGAGGAAAACATTGGATCACTCTGCAGTAGCCTGCTTAGGAGTCCTTCAAGTGCCTTAAAGTTAGAATCCCATTGAACATCTGTTGAAAGCTCTGACCCAGGGGCATTCATATAGGAATAAATCTGATTATTTTTTTGGATGGGGAGTTGGTTTTTCCATGTGTACATTCTGGTCAAATCTTACAATTTGAAAATTTACCCAACATAAATGTATTCATGCTGGGTTCCGTTAGAAATTAGTCCAATTTGGGTGGGGAACAATGGATAATTTTAATTGTTATTATTAATATTATTTATTACTCAGCAATTGTCACCACTTAATACTTAATTATTCATCTGTACATTTTGGTTTCTCTTTTGATTACTACATAATTGGACATTACTCTGCACATTAACAATAAAATAATTTAAAAAACATGTTAATGCATTCTATGCATTCATTACCATAATATAAACTGATAAATACCTGAAGCATAATCTATATTGTGCATTCAGTCTACTGTGAAACAGTAGGTATGCTTTTAATTTTAAAGATCTTGAAGTATCTTGAAGTATATAAAAAAATTCTAACTATTTAGTCTCTGTCTGTTTACACAGGGAGACAGCTGAGTTGTTCAGTCAGTTTAATTGATTGCTCTTTCAACAGACACGCACATTACTACTTTTCTCTGAATCACTCTGTGATTATTGAGCCATGCGTCTCCAATATACATAATCTGTATCTTGGAGACGATCTATAATGATTCCTCAAAATACAATAAGAAATACAGACCCTTATGCTGTCATCTACACATATACTATTAACAATTTGAGAAATTATACAGACCAAATCTTCCAAAATGTACAATGGTATCTTTTGTGCATGATTAGGTGACTGTGTATAATTAACTCAAAACAACACTGAGGTACTTTTTAAATAATTTTAAAGAATTCACACCGTTGCCTGAGAGATGTCTCTCTAGCATCTCTAATTATGTTAATACTCCAGGAGATCATTTGGTGAGGCTGGTTATTTAGTGCAGCACCTACTAACAATTAGCTAGCATTCTACATCCAGTTGTACATTAATGATGTGAAAACCCTCCTGTAACCTTTGAGTTTGTTTCCCTTTGTCAAGCCTGTTTTAACTTTGCCAGCTTGTCACCAATCATTAGCTATTAGTATCCAGCTGGCCATGTGTAGCTGCTCTAGTATTTGATGTTATTTGACACTGTAGCATTTGTATCAACAATCAAGTTTAAACAACATGTGAATAAAGCACAAGACTGTTTTACCAAAGTAACTGTCTTTGCAGCAGTTATCACAGCTCTTTTGGGATTTTATAGCCTACCAATAGAATAGCCAGAAGAAGCTGAAACACCTCTATAAAAACATTTATGATATACACTGACTGATGTTAAAAACTGTGAAAACACCAAAATTCTGACTCTTTACAAGGGTGTTTCTGTTTTTGAATGTCTGAAGGAACTGTGAATTACATCTTTCTCTGTTATGAAAATAAAAAATGTAGGAACTGTCTTTGAGGCCATTGCTCTCATATGAAAAATCACACTCCTAAATTACCCTTATTCAACAAATGGGCATTAGCTTGAAGAGTCTGGTCAAAACTGTCCTGCTTTTTTGAATTGTTCCAAGGTGGACCCCGTGTTCATTTGTAACGCAGCAGTAACCAGAATGAGACTTTTCACGTGACACATTAATAAAAGCAGCTAGTCAACACAATTTATCAACATTAAGGCAGTGTAACATCCACAGCCAAACTGTCCAATTATTAACATCATGTGGAATCGACCTCCCACCCCACCCCAACCAAACTGAACAGGTTAACATAAAACTGCAACAAAGAAAAAAGCTTGCCTTCAAATTTCAATGTGGCTCTGACACCTTCAATAAGCATGAATGGTAACTCATATAACAAACATGGGAACTGGGGCATCAGTGAGGAAGCAGAGATATGTTGCATTACATTATTTGAGATGTAGCTGCAAAGATTTCACAAAAACAATATTGTTACAGGGCAGGTCTGCATCAGTGACAATGTAAGAGCCCCTGTCTCTTTGTTAGTCTCAATAATACAGGGACATCAGGCAAGTCACTTCACAGCAGACCTTCCCAATCAGTTGCACATTATCAGCACTGTATGCGTTGTTTTGATGAAGGAGCACTTGAAATGAACGCCATGCTATGCCAAAATTATGGCTTTCTTACTTACAAATGACCCACCTGTACTGATTTCAACACAAACCTGTCCTTGTGAGTGGCATGCTGTACAGGTTAATAAAAGGAGTGATACTGTTGTGTGAAGAGGCAAAGCATTTTTACATTGACCCAGTAAAATTATCAGTACATAGGTTAAAAATAACATACAAAATGTACTGTATGTGATGTAAAATTATCAGTATGAATATATCAATTTCCCAGGAAATGGATAGCAAACATTAATGATAATGGGCCTCTCAGCTGCTCATCTGAGTCAGAGTGTGCAGCATTGTTCGGCAACTCCCCAGTGAAGCACCCTGTCTGCGGGGTGAGGGCAGCTGCCTGGGCAAAGGGCCAGGGTCCTTGTGCACTCACCTGCCCCAATGCGAGCTGGCAGCCATGACGCGGGGGGGGAGGCGGATGCACGACCCACAGGAGCATACAAATATCGGGCGCAGGAGAAGAGGAGTGCAGCAGAGCATGTCTCATACATGAGAGCAAATGTCAGAAGAAATTTCCAGAGAGCCGGGCCAAGCCAAGCGGAGGGCAGAGCCTCGCCAATCGCGTTGCATTCCTTCGACATACCCCCTCGCTCCTTTAAAGCATAACACTGCTTGTCCCAAATGCTTGTTTTCATGAGTACAGCATGATAGGGACTGAATCATGTCACATGAACACTGGATTTTTATTTCTTCCAGGGATGAAACATGGCAGTAAACAAACTTGGGATGTCATCTGGTACAGAACAGTGTCATCTACACCCCTTCTCTATATAAACATAGGAAGCATGGCTAGAAAATAAATCTTGAAAATTGAAATGTCTGAACAACTGAGAAATATGAACTGCCAGAAACAATTAATCACATTTAAATGCACCATTGTATTATTTAAATGCAAGGAAAATGTCCTAATTTCCTTTTAACCTGCTTATACATAACAGCTGTATGAATTCTGATTTATTATTATTAGATTATTATTTCTGATAGACCTTCAAACTTGAGGGTTTCATGCAGTCGCTCCTAACAAGAGATGCTATGAGTGTTAGTAAATTAAGCTATGTTCATCTCACCTTCCTCATTTCACTTCAGACTGACCCAACCAGACAAATTTTCAATAACTTTCGCTTCTTTTCATTCTGGCTGTAATTTTAAATGTCATGGGTTAAAGTAATGATCTCTGTTCAGGACAATTACAGTCAATGTTAATGGTAAATGTCAGAGAGGGGAGTTCAATGCATAAAAAATAACTGGAAGGAAAGCAAAAATGTATAAGGCCATGGTCAAGATCAGCAGAGCCTTAAGTTATACATTTGATTTGTACATTCTCAGGTTTAGTTTTTGCAGAATAAAGAGAAGCAAAACGCATGTTGCTCAGAACATCATGAAATTAATGCAGGGATCAGGAGACAGCTGAAATATAAAATAGCAGTTTCTGTGGGCAAGTCGACTAACAATCGCAATATCTGTTTATAAATCTGGCCAGGATCCTGGGATATTATGTCATCTTGAAGACACAATTGTATACTGTTCGCCATTAGACCACAGATCATTGAAAGGCAGAGCAGAGAACAAATAATAGGCTTTATCCTTTTGGCCGAGCACATGATCTTCTGCTCCATGCCAGTTGCCCAACACAGTCAGCAAACAAGTGAATTTTGTTTCAGTAGTTTAACATACAAAGATCAGTTTAAATGCTGCTTCCAAGCTACAGCGAAGTACCAAAGGACAGTACTCAATGCCGCAGTGCAGCGAAAGCAAAAATGCAGCTGGATCAGACATGCATAGTTTTTCTGTCTGATCTTAAATTCCAGCACCAGACAGTTAATGACAATAACATATTATCTGACTCATGCCACAAATGCCGAGGGTTTTGGTTATGATCATATGGAAATATAATGTATATATTTTTACACACACATACACATACACATACACACAGTGGGGTCCAAAAGTCTGACACGACTAGTGGAAGTGCTTCTATTTTGCATTCTTTAATACAACATTTTTCATTACAAACTAAATGTACAACTTGAGGGAAAAGCTGAATCTTAGGTTTTGGTGTGTCTTAGTTTTTAGTATGTCCTCCTTTAACATTAATGACAGCATATACTAGAGCTGGCACTGACTCAACAAGTTTGTGCAAAATCTAAAGATCCATGTTATCCCATGGTCTTCAAGTGCCAAAACTTTCTTGGACTTCAAGTGCCCACATTAATGTTCTTGAATATTTGTTCTTCCTTTTAAAGAAACCCTGTAAAGTATATGTCTACAAATTTTTACATGTTTTAAATGTATGAATTTGTTATACCATATAGTTAATGCTTTTAAATGTATTTGGCCTTATTTTAGAAATCTTGGGAAATGATGATTGGCAGGTGCCAATCACACAGTTGGAGTGTCATTTCCTTTTTTAAACCACAATGCCTTTGAATGGGTGATACCTAGCATTGTATCCTATGAAAACTAAGGAAAATTTAGAAATTAAAGATAAATTGTAGTCAAAACATATTTGGTACTTGGTGGTGGCTTTCGCTTTTTTATTTCTACTTAATGTGTACTCAAATGCAAAATGGCTGCCTGCTATCTGTCCCACCCTTTAAAATGATGAATAGAAAACATTAAACAGCTGGTGAAACAAGCTTACATTGTACACCACTGTAGCAGTGAGTAAGCTTGCTAACATAGTTTCAGTATCAGCGAAGCGATCACATGCCTATAAATCTCCTCCCAGAGCTGGTAAAATTGATGTTGCACTGAGTCAAGTACTTTGGCTGGGGGATGGGAAAAAAAGGGTAAAATCAGGCAGGCAGGGGGGTCAGGGATTTGTTTGGTCAGGGGGACAGTCACGTCAACTTCCAAAGTCCAGGAACAAGGTGGACTCATCACAGCTGCCGGAAACCAAGCTTGTGACCACGCTAACACTTTAAACACATCCTGACCTCCACATAACCAAAGCTAAAGACACATAACAGCCCCACACTATCTTACACAAAAAAGGCAGAGTAAGCAAGTTTTGGTTAGTTCATCAAAGGCTGTGGGCGTACCAGTATTGGTTCATGATGATTATGTGATGCGACAGGAAGAGGATGCTGAACCTGGTGCTTAATGTAGCCCATTTGAGAAAGTAAAATTAATGGAAATGACAGTAGCAGCCTACCTACGCTTCTAGTTAGCTACTTCAACTTCATCTTTTACCTTTCCATCTGGGGATAATACTAATGCCTTCAGGGCAGGGGAGCTTACCAACAAGAGCTATCAGACTCAGTCTGGTGGTGAGAACAACAACAGTCATTCTGCAGTTCTGATAGGAGCTCATATACAGATCAGTGGATGACTATGAGGATTTTTAGGTTAAAATTACACTCTGCAAGACTGTCAATCTCTGCAGAAAGTTCAATATAAGTATCATTAATTTTCGTATATTCTGTCAAATAAATAAATAAATAAATTTATATTTATTGACCTTAAATTTTGTGGTCACTTTGAGATATGGTATTTATTTTGGACTATTTATTTTCTGGTCATCTGTAGAGTTTTTTGTAAAATGGATCTGTGTCATGTTACCTGGTTTTGAGTTAAATCAAGCTTTTAGCTGAACACACACTATACACTATACGCATTACTATACTGTTTATATTTCATAAACAGTGCCATACTCCTAGCTACTCTCTTATTAACAATACTCTTTGTTCTCCAGCTTGTATTTTGCTGATAGGTTCAGTATGTAGAAGACATCACTTCCTGATTTCATATCACTGCCTGGTCATGCCTTATCACAGAGGTCTGTATCAATTATTGATGACCATTTAAAAAACTACACTGATAAAGCAATTCAAATTTTACATGCAATTTTAAATTTTTCACCAAATGGCCACCATGAAATTTTAATTGTCATTATATTTTAAAAATTAACTTTCACTTTCAAGAAGTGTAATTGATTTGGAAAATTAACTCCAGTCAAAATGTATGTCTTATGTCAAGTACTAAAAATTTAGGAGGTACTTTTAAATCTGAGAGAACAGTTTCCATTGACTATACTGAGCAAAGACATAATATTGCAAAGAAACCCTCAAAATTGGTAATTTGGTTTTCTGTAACACCATATTTTTGATGAAATATGAAGATTAATTGTTTCAAAGATAAATTGACATTGACAAATGCACTTCTGAAATTTTGGAAATTTTTCTTGATTGCGGATAATGAACATGATGGAGATACACTGGACTGTACGTCCATAACACACTGAAAATTAGATAATATGGTGTGTCAAAAAACTTTCTATTTTTGGGATATTAAAAGAAATTATGATTAAACTGACCTTAAAATTTTAAACTTTACTTCCTTTCTCTCTGAGGAGAGTATTTTGACATTTAACATTTTGTGATACAACTGTAAACTTGATTTCAATAATCTACAGAAATTCTGCAGAACCAATCAACAAACAGCTAAATATTGAAATAAAAAGTAAGCCTGTTAACCTTTATTTCCATGTAAATATTTTGTCAGTAGCTTAGAACTAAAAGGGTGATGTTGTATCTTTAAAACCAAGTGCACACTACACGATTTTAACCATGACTGGCACAATCTGACCCAGTGGGTGAGTAGTCTGTGACAAGATATCTGAGGCATGTGTAGTGTAATGACTGGGACCCCTGAGGTTGATTAGAACAACAAAAACATTAACCAATGAGATGTATTTATGAAACCAAGAGTTTTCAAATTCAAATGTGAATTGCAGATCTGATGAAAAATCTTGTAATTAATACACCTCATCTGCAACCAGTTGTATAGTGTGTGAACCTAACCACCTATCAGAGTGATAAATTAGCGAGAAAGTTGCACAGTGTGTGTACTGCAATGACGTGGGGATTTTTTTGTGTAGTGTGCACTCAGCTTAAGAAAATGTTGCTGGGGCATTTGACGGTGTTAACACCTGAGATTCTAATTAGGCCTACTATGTCCAACAGAAGTTGTATTTAAATTTTGTATTTTGGTATGCAAATATTCTGAAAGGAATTTACATGGTTTCTTGTGAAAAATGGTATAATCTTTAAATGTTACATGGATTTACTTTTAATAGGAATGGTCCCAAGTAATTGAGAAAAGCAGGAAAACTCAGGAGAGAGTGGAAGAATGTTACAACAAAATATGAAGAGTTCCTCTCTCTGGGTGATCCACACACATGATGTGGGATAGAGACGTGAGCCCTGTGACTGGGTGGTGAAAACTCCTAACTGCTCCTTTAACAGCTATGGCCAGAGGTCTGCGTTTGTGAGGCAATAATATATGATAAGGATTAAGAGGGTTAAGTTTATCAGTGTCATCACTGTCAAGCTGCCAACTACTTTTCATTGGACACCTAGGATACAACTGACTTTGTCATCCACCAATGACTTAGGCAGCTTGTCATCAGTGGTACGTCTGCAGTGATGAAAATGGCGTCAGGGCTTTACCATCACGTAAATCTCTTTTAGGGGTATCTAAATTACTTCATAAGAAAGTTCTATGTAAAAGAGGCATGGTATTATATCTAAACATATTACATGAACGTCCATAACACAAGTGTACATCCATGACAAAATCTGCATACATCTGTAACAGGATATTAATGAACTTCCTTTTAATGAACAAGTAAAGGTGAATTTATAAACTTTTGGGTTTCAGTTTGGGAAGTTGAAAATAAAAAAAAATGTCTGTGTATCTCCATAACATCAGGTTTCAACTAATTTCTCAGAGATTATCAAACCAAATTAATCAGATTTTGCAGTGGGATGACAGAGCCTACTGAACACAGAGGTTTTCCAGGATTAAAGTTCTTAAAACTAAATTCACTTAAATTCTCTTAAATTCATCTTAACTGTACATCCATAATGGTGGTAATGCCATGATCTGTGAGCACTCTGTAGTTTAAAAGATTTAAAGGTAAGGTGTGCACCCCACCTGTTGCCAGGTTACCATGCCACCTCTGGAAGTGACATACTGTGGCTCAAGCAGTACCATGCATTATTTCATAGGTGGTAACAACGCAGGTCAATTATAAATATCATTGAATCAAGTTATCTACGTAAATACTCTCACTGAATAGTTACATAGGTATGCCTTCTTCTATAGAGTATCAATTTGGCTGTTGGAGAGAAAGTTTGAATTGGAAAGAATGTCAGGCGAGCACACATTGTGCAAAGTATCCCAACACAGTCAAACAGTCATAGTGAGGAATTTAATTCACTAAAAAGCGTTATCAGGTTGATATAAAGCTTTCCATTACTTTCTCGTCTTTTGAGGCTTTAGGCAACAATCGTTTTATGTTGTACAGAATAGACTGTTTAGTTACAATAAATCCATAATGACCTGGGTAAACAAACTACCTTCACTGATAATATTTTACGAAAGGCGCATAAAGGAACCGACAGACCCCTTTACAGTTTAATATTTCTCAAGCCCCAACTAAAGAATACAGAAATAAGTTAGCTCTTTAGTGTCTGGAATAACAATAGCGGTGTAGCCTAACTCTGCTCAGGTAGCACAGTATTCTGACTGGCGCAGTCGTCTCATCTCTTAAGTAAACAGCCACCTGTTCGCTCTGAACTTACTATATTATGAATTAGCCAGGGATGGGGTGAATAATAATGGCGCCTTACATAAATACCAACGGTGTCCTCAAACATATTTCATCATTTGCAGATATGTTTTCCTATTCAGAGGAAAGAGCAAGCAGCCTATGGTTCCTTATAAAGGCTTCAGGTACGCAGCTCTTTAAACTTCGCAAAAGCTCTTGAGTCCAGAAGAGTTATGTTGCTCTTTAGTCCAGAAAGTACTGAGTCACTACTTTAAAAAAAATGCACCAACCACACGATTAAAGAAAGGACCATAACTAATCAATATACAATAATAGGCTACATCAAGTTACCCTAATAGAAGACAACAAAATGAAATCAAATGGAAAAGCCTGACATACCTTTTGCTTGAAACCATCCACTTTGCTTCTCTTGCGAAAATTCCCCCTAAGTTGATGAAAATACAGTGTTTCGCTGTCTGGTTGCAGTCGTTTTGTTGGTGCCCTACTTGCGGTCTCTCCGTCTCGGACACTTCGCAGCGCCTGTGACTCGATGTGAATTACTGTCGCCATAGTTCAATGGTCGAGTCTTTCATCGAATCACCTGTCATGTGATCCCTGGGGCGTGCCAGAGACAAAACAGTACATTGCATGTGCCTCTTCCGATGTACTGCAACACTTTGAGTGGTCTAGGACTGAAGTCGCTGGATGCTACACTATCGCTCTATACGCTTGTCATCTTTTAATTGTAAGTGAAAATGTATTCGTTCATACGAAGTGTTATACATGCAATTGCTGCTTAAGCGACTTTTGATTTCATTGTTTTTTTTTTTTTTATTTTGCTTCGATGTTAATGTTGGTGCATTAACTTGCTTGAGTGCTGTAGTAATAATTTGTATTTATTGTTCATATTTCATTTTAAAATCTTCATCTCGACTATTAAAATATCCAGCGTTCAGTTGATGCGATTCTTGCAGAATTGCACCTTTATCAAATGGATCATAAACAAAGGGCATAAGTAAATAGACAATTCCCTTCTGTTAATTATATCAAATTCAGTGTTTTAGTTGTGTAAACAAAAGTGTAATAAAAACATCACTGGAAATAATTGTGTATGCTTTTTATTTCACCACATATTCCAAGGGTAAGGTTTTGCGTTTGTAATAAACGTAACAAAAACCATACTGAAAACCAGAACCTTTACCCCTGACATGATCATTCAAACACTGAATTAAGTTTGAATTCGTTTTATACCGCTTTATACCGAGGTACACATCGGTGGCAGGAAGGCATTCATTTTGCAGGCTTCACTGGAAGTCTGTCTCCCTCAAGTGGTTACAAGCAAATAATACACATTACCAACATGTCAGAAGAACTTTGGAAAATAGTGAGTACCATAAATTCTCGAATAAAAACCGGGACTCAAATAATGGCTGGTTTTGAAATTATAGCTGGGGTTCCGCTTGTTTGGGCAAATAAAGGCCGGTTCCAAATACAGACCGGATTTTAAAAAAATTACAGGAAGGCTCAGGTGGTAAATTCATCGTATTTGTACAGCGTTATTTACAGCAGTACAACAACATGCGGTAGTTATGCTCACCACTCTGCTGGAGGACAATTTAGGCATAACTGTTTTTGAAAAATCGACCATTTATTTTATAATTTTCTGTTATTTATTGAAGAAAAACATGTAATAAACCTTAGTTTGAGTCATCAGCTCAGGCTTCAAATGCACACTTTTTATGAGATGTTTTATTTGTTGTGTGCTATGCTTGGCGCAACCCTGCTACTAATACTCAGGAACCTATAAAACGTATATTTTAAAATATTGTTTAAAAAATCCTTTACCATTAAGTAAAGAATTTTAGATTTGACTTTGACAATGATCTAAGCAACTTTTGAAATCTATCTTGCCCAATTTTTTTTTTTACTAATTTCAGTATTTATTTTCAAATATTTCCTCAAATACATTATGCATATAATCATTCAAACTACTAAAATGACAATAGGTTAAACCCTTGTGAGCTGAGAAAATAATTTACTATTATTTTAATAAAAACGATATGGTAACAGGGTTGAAATTAGAGTAACAGGGTTGCGCAAAGTAACAGGGTTGAATGGATACATTACTTTTGATTGTACATCATGACATAAATGTTATACAATAAATACTCACAGGAATGTTGTTTGATAATATTTTATGTATATTTTCGATGAAGGATCAAGAGGATGAGTAGGAATGATAAAAAATAAACATGTCAACAAGACCACAAGCTGGACCTGATCCAATATTCAATGGACAAACATAAAAAATAGTCATATTATAGTAGCCTGAAAACCTGGCATTAAAATGAATGATCATACCAAAAATAGTCATGAACTGATCAATATTTTAGAAAGCCGATGTTATAATGCTCAGATTTAATTGTCATGGCTGGCCAGCATATCCCATACCTCTTTTGTGATGGCCATGTAGTGTGAGGTAACGTTCTCTGGGGGAGGAATGAGGATCAGCACATACTCGAAGGGATACCAAAGGAGATCATTCCACAACAGCCAGAAAACACGGTTTACCCCTACTCTGTGCATACATTTCACCTGGCAGTGGGTGTCATTCACCCCTTGGATGATCCCTGTGTAGATGGTGTGGTCATACACCAGGGCACACCATTTCTCCACAACCTCTAGACTGTGCCACTGCACTTCTTTTGGTGTGCTTGCACTTGGTGTTTTGGTAGTCACACTCCAGATTCCCTGTTGTAGAACACATGCAGCTGATGTTGCTCAGCTCGTCCCTCACTCAGAGCTTGGTACAGGAACAATGCTGTATGGATATCAACTCCTCGGCTGACAAGCCTGTTGACCCTCCTCTTCAATGTGCCACCCACACCATGTGGGGCACCTTTGCCATGGCTGGCTTCAAAGTAGCTCCTCTTGTAAATCCTTTCTTGAAAATTTCAGTTCAAAAGAGGTCAAAATTACCACAATGTTTGTACTGTGTGCAGGGACCATCGCTAAAAAAATGGATGGTTGTCACATCTGGGCATCTCTCTCTGATTTCCCTTAGGATGGGCTCCGGGTGGTCCCTTCAGTCTGGATGCCGAAAGTGCAGAAGGAGGTAGGGGCAGATGCCCCCCCAACCAGTGGCAGCTGCTGGTCTTTCAAAGAGGGGAAGCTCATTGTCGGCTTACATCATAAAATTTGTCAATTTATTTATACGTAAATTCTGCCCTCCGTTCCTTTTCAAGAAAATGGTCTGTGACCCTATCGTGTTTCTATGAACTCCCTGTAATTCTCCTTGTTGGATGATTCACTACTCTCCTCATGCCACCTAAATGATAGCTTCTGCCGGCCAAGCAAGGAAGTCACATCAATAAGGCGGTTTAGGAAGGCCCTGTTGTGTTTGACTGTTTCATTATATTTTGCCACTTGCGAGCACCTTCATTCATTGCATTCATTGCAACTTAACTTTGCACATGCACTCACATTTTTTTTGCTCTTTTCATGCCTTTTATATACCCGGTCAAAGTTGATCTGCCCTGCTGTCTAATTCTAAGTTTCTCCTCGTAAGGAAGACTATCAAATGGCTTTGCCAAAATCAGGTCGACGATATTAGCATTGTCTGCCATTGTGTGCACCTTGCTAGCTAGCTAGTTCACTCCAACCTAGCCAACAGTATGACTGATTGAACGATCTAACAAAACGATATTAAACTCGAACAAGGAAATGTTGAAATTATGTTAAACTGAAACAAGGAAATACTATGAATGTGTTTTATTTACAGTGTAAGAAATTAACAAGTAATTTCGCCAAGCAAATACCAACAAACGGGCTGCAGTTTGTCTTTCGACTTCACTTGCAAAATCCGCGATGGGACTGAGCTGAGCTGTTTGTGACGGTGTATATCTCAAAATAGCTGTCAATCAAAACGGGATTCAGCCTTTCGAATGATCATCCAATCATCATTCGGAAGCTCAGCGGCCTGGCCAGCCGAGGCCCGCCCACAGCTCCATTCACCCCCAGAGACGGTGAGCGTCGGGGGCGGGACAAAATTGTGGAATTTATCCAATGACCATTGAGTTTCGAGGCAATGAAAAAAACTGTTCCATGCAGTCCCATTGAAGTGCATGGACGCTCAGCTTCTACGGGCAAATGCATTGACTATAGACCGTATAAGAAAACGGCGCTACGGGAATGTATGAGAAGTTAACAACATTGAGTCAGTCGATTTGTGATAAGTAGCTGATTCTGAACGAACTCGTCTTCGAGATGAACGTGTTCTAATGCATTTGTAGTCAATTAAATGTTAACACAACCGTACATATTTGACCATTTAATTTTTGACATTTTAGGGGAAGCTTAGCTTCCCTTGCAGACTTAGAGAAATTGCCTCTGCCCCCCACATTGTAAACCCCAGCATACAAAGTATGATGCACCAAAATGAATAGCTTGTACTTCAGCGCTGTGCTTGCAGCCGTAGTTCTCTGAGAAGTCGGTATGGACTGCACATTCATTTGCAGGGAGGTTCAGCTTCAGGGCCTGTGAGAAAGCATATTGCTGCCTGATGTTATAGAGATGGCGTCTGAACTAATGGAGCAAAATGTTAAACTTTTCCACCAGCTCTTCTTGGGAGCATTCAAATTCATTTTTCAAAGTAATCTTTGAGGCTGCTCCAGGATCATTTTTGTGCTCTTTGTCCATAGTGGCCCACTGAAGGTAGGAGATGGTGTGACAGGGTGTACCGAGGGCGGAGGACTTAAAGGACAAGGATTGCAGGAATAGGTGCAGATGGTGACATTTATTTAGAGGTGAATGGTGACATCAGTGACGGTGCAGGAGTATATATATATATATATTTACAGAAAGAAAAAAAAAAAAACAAAACTATATCAAAAACTGAAAAACAAAAACTAAGGGAAAGAAATAATGGCTAGTACACTTGGCTAAACCCACAATGAGGCCGAAGGCGCAGAGCTACTCCCATCCACCTCTCAAATTCACACACTAGAACAACAACCACAACAACAACCAACCCCGAGGCACTCTAAACACCCTGTTTTATAGGTGTAGCCCCTCCCACCAGGCACCTTCCATTAACAAAAAAAAAACAATCAACTACATATAACAGAGAATAACAAAACCAAACTCATAAACATGGCCATGATAAATTCCAATAACATTACAATTCAACACAACAACAAAGGAGGTCCTAAACGAAAAATAAACCAACAAAAGAAGCATAATTTATTTTTCCTCCCCGTAACATGGACCCAGGTGGATGCTTCCGCTGCACCCCCCTGCAGAAATACTACCTGGTGCACCCCACTTCTTGTTTGGCAGTGGCTAGCTGAGATGCACCAGGTAACTACGTTTCTTTTCGCCTTAATTTCTTTAAGTTAGTTAAACCTTGTACAATACAAATACAAATCAATAAATGCATTTTTAACGTTTCGCTTGTGTTGTCCTTTTTTGTTAGTTTAACCTGCTGCTGAAAAGAATGTTAGCTGTTGTTAAAATTCTCCACTGCCACACAGACAGGCCTTACTCCACACGGGGTAAAAGCGGTCTTTTCAAACAGCTACAGCAGTTTTACACAGTACAACACACAAACACATACACACTACTAACAGTTGGCACAATCATATCAACACACACTTATACCAATGTAAAATGTTGCCGGCAGAAAGTACGGAGTGTGGTGTTGCGGTGTTGCGGTGTTTGTGTTGTGCGTCTGTAGCAATGTGAGTCTCGTCACGGCGCTAGTCCGTGACATTTCCCCCTCCTTCTCCTGACGCCACTTGAGGCGTGCTCGAAAGGAAGTCTGCGGTGCAGTTCTGAGTCCCAGCCTTGTACAAGACCTCAAAGTCAAACGGCTGGACTGCGAGGAACCACCTTGTAATCCTGGCATTTGTGTCCCTCATCCGCCCCAGCCATGACAATGCCCGATGGTCTGTCTCCAGGATGAACTTGCGTCCTAATAGATAATAGCGCAAGGAGTCCAGCGCCCACTTAATAGCCAGGCACTCCTTCTCCACTGTTGAGTACTTTGACTCTCGTGGAAGCAGTTTACGACTGATGTAGGCAATGGGCTGTAGTTGTTCTGGCTCCCCTTGTAGAAGAACAGCCCCCAGACCATGCTCTGATGCGTCTGTCTGCACCGTAAAAGTCTTTTCAAAATCCGGACTCTGCAGGATTGGCTCCTTACAGAGAGAGTCTTTCAAGTCCTGAAAAGCCATCTCACACTCAGGAGTCCATGTTACCTTGTTGGGTTTGTCTTTCTTTGTGAGGGTGGTAAGGGCAGCTGCTCTGGCTGAGAAGTTGGGTATAAAACATCTGTACCACCCCACCAGTCCCAAGAAAGACCGCACCCCGTTCTTCGTTGTAGGCCGCTCTGCAGTTTTAATGGCCTCCACCTTTCCAACCTGAGGCCGGATCACCCCACACCCCAACACAAACCCCAGGTACTGCGTCTCCTCTTCAGCCAGAGCACACTTGTCAGGCCGCATGGTCAGCCCCGCCCCCTTGATCCTCATCAACACCTCTCGCAGATGGTGCAGGTGTTCCTCCCAGGTGTTGCTGTAGACTACGATGTCATCAAGGTAGGCGGCAGCGAAACCCTCAGTCCCCCTCAGGATACGGTCCATCATCCTTTGGAACGTTGCTGGAGCTCCATGCAAGCCAAAAGGCAACACAGAGAACTGAAAGTGCCCAAAGGGTGTCTTGAAGGCCGTCAGCTCCCTGCTGCCTTCCGTCAGTGGGACTTGCCGATACCCCTTGCAGAGGTCGAGGGTACTGAGGTATTTTGCTTTCCCCAGCCGCTCCACCAAGTCGTCCACCTGAGGCATGGGATAGGGGTCAAACTTGCTGACACTGTTCACCTTCCTGAAGTCCAAGCAGAACCTCAGGCTGCCATCCTTCTTGGGCACGAGAATGAGGGGCTACTCAACTCACTCATTGAGGGCTCTATCACCCCGAGATCCTGCATGGCCTCTAGCTCCTCTTTCAGGACTGGCAGAAGGCGTTCAGGGACTCAATACACTTGCTGGCGAATAGGTTTGGGGTCTGTAAGGGTGATGTGGTGCTCCACCAGGTCCGTCCTCCCTGGCTTGTCCACAAAGAGCTGTTCTGGTAGGCATTGTAGGAGTTGTTCCCTCTGCTCCTCTGTCAAGTGCTCCAAATCCAGCTCACTCCCCTGCTGGGCACTGGGGAAATACTGCTCCGTGACCTCCTCCTCTTCCTCAATGGCACGGACATAGAGGGTCTGCTGTGGTGCTGCTGGTGCTGATGGTGTGGATAGTGGTGGCCTGGCATGCCACTTCTGCGTGTTGGTATGCAGACCTCATAGGTCACTGGCCCCATCTTCCTTTTGAACTGGTAAGGGCCCTGCCACTTAGCCAACAGTTTATTCTCTGACGTTGGCAAAAGTAACAGGACTTCCTCACCCGGCTCAAAGCTCCGTGTTCTGGCAGCCCTGTCATACCAGACCTTCTGTCTGGCCTGTGCCCGCAGCAGATTCTCCCGTGCGAGAGCCGTGGTCTTCTCCAGCTGCTCCCTCATCCTCAGCACGTAGGACACCACATTCATCCGCCTGGGACTCTCTGCTCCTTCCCAGCTCTCACGCAGAACATCCAGGGGTCCTCAGACATGATGGCCGTAGAGGAGCTCGAAAGGTGAGTATCCTGTTGAAGCTTGAGGCACCTCTCGGTAGGCAAACAGGAGGAACGGCAGCCACTTGTCCCAGTCTTTGCCTGTGTCAGAGACAAACTTCCGCAACATGCATTTCAGGGTATGGTTGAATTGTTCAACCAAGCCATCAGTCTGAGGGTGGTAAGGAGTGGTTCGTATGCGTCTAATCCCCAACAGCTGATATACATGCTGCAAAGTTCTGCTCATAAAACTTGGGCCCTGGTCTGTCAACACCTCTTTAGGAATGCCAACATGTGAAAATAAGCACAGCAACGCGCTAGCTACTTGCTTAGCTGTAACCTCTCTTAGTGGGTAAGCCTCAGGGTACCTGGTAGCATAGTCACAGACAACTAAAATGAACCTGTTCCCTGTCTGATTTCTCTCCACTGGGCCTACCACATCCACTCCTATACGCTCAAACGGGGTCTCAATGATCGGAAGTGGAACGAGCGGTACATAGGCTGTAGCTTTCCCTGCAGTAAGCTGGCATTCTGGGCAGGTTTTACAGAACTCCTTTACCTCATTAAACATTTTGGGCCAGTAAAAACGTTTTGAGATACGCAAAAGAGTCTTCATGTGTGCTAAGTGACTAGACCAAGGAATGGAATGCCCTATCTCTAGCACTTCCTTCCTACATGACTCAGGCAGGACCAACTGTTTCCCATCTTCACTTTCTCTATAGAGTAAACCATTTTCAAAAACAAAATTTTCTTTCTCTAGGAAATGTGTGCCCCTCTCCCCAGCTTGCTTGAAACAATTAGCTAAGGTAGGGTCATTTTGCTGAAGAGTAGCTAAGTCCGCGGGGAAAGTAACATCTGCACTAGTTAGCTCAGGCTGTGCTTCCTCCTCAGTCTCCTCAGCTGCTTGCAACAACACTTCCCCTACCTGCTGTCTACGCCTTGCATACCTCTCCTCCCTTGTTGGTCTAGCTTCCCCAACAATATCTTCTCCATTGAAAGGCAAAAGCTGCAGCGTGTCCTGCACAGTATCCTGTGTACCCATAGCCTGACTACCCTGCCGTGCCTGAGCTCTAGTGACCACCCCAGACCAAGCAGTCTGCTGCACTAGGTCAGGTAGAATAGGCATATCAGTACCTAGCGGGATGGGATAAGGCAAGTCCTTAGCAACCCCTACTTTCAGGAGGTAGACCTGTTTATTGACCTCTATGTACATCTCAGCTGTAGGGAGCTCAGTCCTATCACCATGTACACAGAAAACCGCTATGGGGTCCTGGTCATTCCAAGTATCTCTGGGGATATACTTAGCCTGGACTAGTGTGCATGAACACCCTGTATCCACCAGTGCAGAGAGTGGTTTGCCATTTAAGAAAACAGAAATAACAGGTTCAGAAGCCTGGGATACTACAGAAACTTGAGGGGCCTTGGAACATAGCAGAGATTAGTTGTCTTAGGCTTTTTCACTGGACAAAATGGGCGCGTGTGCCCAACTTCCCCACAGTTAAAACACACAATTCTACTTTGCTTTGCTGCTGTGGTTTGAAGGAGGAAGGTTTTGGTGTATGAGGCCTAAAAACACTGCTCTGGCTCTGGCTATGTGTCTGCGCTACAGAACCACCACCTTTCCCGAACCCCTCAGACTTACCCCTGGCAGGTTGCAGCAGGCCAGCATAGTGGTATGTTCCAGGTCCCTTGTGAGCGGCGAGGTAGGTTTCCACCAGCTTCGCAGCCTCCGCAGCAGTGGTGGGCTCCCGCTCCCTCACCCAGGTCCTCACCTCTGGATACAGGACTCGTAGATACTGCTCAAGGACCACAGTCTCCATCAGGGCCTCCTTCCCGCTGCTGTCGTAGCGCACCCACTTGCAAAATGAGTCTTTCAGGCGCGTGTACAGCTCCTGCGGTGACTCATCCCCTGGTGTCTCCATAGCATGGAAGCGTTGTCGATACCTCTCTGTGCTGATTTCATATTTCTTCAACACGGCCTCCTTCATGAGGTCGTAGTCCTTGGTATGGGTGGGACTCATGGCGACAAATGCACTCCTGGCTCTGCCCGTCAGAAAAGGAACAAGTCGAACAGCCCAGTCCTCTTTTGGCCACTTGTACGCCACAGCCAGTCTTTCAAAAGTCGTCAAAAAGTGTTCTATATCATCTTTATCTACTAGCTTTCCCAGTCCAACACCCCTGTGGCTGGTCTTCGAGCAGCTTGCCGTGAGTGCTCCATGTCCAGCTGCAGTTGAGTGACTTGGTGGCTCAGGACTCTGTAATTCTGCTCCTGCCGCGATGCTTCCCTCTCCTGCCGTTCGTCACGCTCCCTCTGGAATGCCATGGAGCTCTCGAACATGTTTGCTAGGGCAGTCAGAGCGGCATTACCTCCAGTACTGGAAACGGTTGCAGGCTTGGCAGACTCAGGTTCACCTGCTCTTGCACCCCCGCCGTCATCTGGCTCCTCCATGAGCTCTTGCTGGCCCTTCCTGGTAACAGGCATATGGCAGCTGGTGGATGTTCAGTCTCCGTCCTCAGGTCAGCAATATCTCACTTATGACACCACGTGTGACAGGGTGTACCGAGGGCGGAGGACTTAAAGGACAAGGATTACAGGAATAGGTACAGATGGTGACATTTAATTACAGGTGAATGGTGACATCAGTGATGGTGCAGGAGTGTGTATATATATATATATATATATACAGAAAAAAAAAAAAACAAAAACTATATCAAAAACTGAAAAAAAAAAAAAAACTAAGGGAAAGAAATAATGGCTAGTACACTTGGCTAAACCCACAATGAGGCCCAAGGCGCAGAGCTACTCCCATCCACCTCTCAAATTCACACACTAGAACAACAACCACAACAACAACCAACCCCGAGGCACTCTAAACACCCTGTTTTATAGGTGTAGCCCCTCCCACCAGGCACCTTCCATTAACAAAAAAAAAACAATCAACTACATATAACAGAGAATAACAAAACCAAACTCAGAAACATGGCCATGATAAATTCCAATAACATTACAATTCAGCACAACAACAAAAGAGGTCCTAAACGAAAAATAAACCAACAAAAGAAGCATAATTTATTTTTCCCCCCTTAACATGGACCCAGGTGGATGCTTCCGCTGCACCCCCCTGCAGAAATACTACCTGGTGCGCCCCATTTCCTGTTTGGCAGTGGCTAGCCGAGATGCACCAGGTAACTACGTTTCTTTTCGCCTTAATTTCTTAAGTTGAAATTTATCTCTTAAGTTAAACCTTGTACAATACAAATACAAATCAATAAATGCATTTTTACCGTTTCGCTTGTGTTGTCCTTTTTTGTTAGTTTAACCAGCTGCTGAAAAGAATGTTAAAATTCTCCACCGCCGCACAGACAGGCCTTACTCCACACAGGGTAAAAGCGGTCTCTTCAAACACGCTACAGCGGTATTACACAGTACAACACACAAACACATTCACACTACTAACAGTTGGCACAATCATATCAACACACACTTATACCGATGTAAAATGTTGCCAGCAGAAAGTACGGAGTGTGGTGTTGCGGTGTTTGTGTTGTGCGTCTGTAGCAATGTGAGTCTCGTCACGGCACTAGTCCGTGACAGATGGGATTGGTGGCTCTGTAGTGGCTTGTGAATATGTAGGTATTATTGCTGCATTCCTCACTATCCACATACATACATTGCTTTCTTGTGGTGCCACACAATGGCTTGTGTCAGGCCAGTCAGGCCATTGTCTCCAAATTGGATGTGCCGATGATGTGCATCTGGTGAAGCTTTTTGGCGATAAAGCCTAGATTTTCATGTTGCTCGCACATGCATGTTTCATGAGCTGCCAATGTAGGATGCACACCATTGTGTGTGTCATGTGCAAAACAGTGAGTACAATAGACGGAGGTTGGTATGCTCAGCCAGGAACTTCAAATGGAGGTTCTTCAATGAATCCACCAGTAACCTTGTAGTGTTCCCATGCAGGGTGTTGAAACAATGACTTTACACCAAGTTAAACCAAAACCAATGAAAACAAAGATGTAGCAAGGTAGCTCATTAAGTGCACTGCACTTCATTGTATTTACATGGTGAAATCTGAAAAATAAATCAATACAAACATAATCAGCATCTGTGTCCTTTTTTTAAAAGACATCCATTAAACCAGTCAAATATTAACACAAGCAGCTGATTTACCTAGCTTAGCAGCTGATAGCATAGTTACATAGTTGAAAATAATTCGCTTTAAACTACCTTAATAAACATAGCTTTTTAACAGTATCTTCAGTGGTATCTAATCTTAAACATATTTACATATTTAGATTAACAAACATACGGCATTGCCTCTATGATGTTCCTAAGTGGATGGACTCGGATACGCAAGAGACCATACTGCCTTAATTCCTTCCTTGCACACCAGAAACAGCTGTCAATTTATGTTGGTGTTGCAACGAAGGTAGGTATTCACGGCTTCAGCAGGTCCAGAACTGATTTGCGAGAGCTTGAACTTGTCTCCATTGCTTTGTGTACAGGTCCTTGTCAATGGCTGTGACTTCTGCCATCAGTGCACACAGCACTTAGTGGGTTGGATGAGTGTTTTGCTTTAGAAACATCGAATCAAGGATTCTCTTGGTAACACTGATCATGCGTTTAAAATACGACTAAATAATATAAATAAAATAATTGGTAGCATTTCCAGCAATCAGTGTTTTTTCCTGTATCACCTAGCTTGTATCACTGCTTCAAAACTATGGATATTGAACTCCATGCTTCGGATGATGATCTGTCCTGTGCTCCAGAGGCCGGCTTCGGGATAACTTCTCCAAGGGTTGTTTCCAGAGAAAGTGACCTGACATCCCCAACTCCCAGTTGCCGACTGACCCGTCACCTCTCACACAGACTGAGATCCAGGGCCGTCTCTCGGCTCTCGTCAGCCGAGGTGCCATTACCACAGCCCTGCAGCTCCCACTGCTATTGGTGGCTTCTTCGAGGACAGGAGAACTGCGGCAGCCGTTCTGACTGGACCGTAACCTGCCTCCAAGAGACTCTGAGGCTCCGCGGGATTGCGATCCCCTGGACTGCACAGAAGAGAGAGTTGTCCCAGTTGTTTGTCAAGGCCCTCCGCTCTGATGACCTGGCAGTCCCCGCCCACTCTCCTTGGCCTACGTCTGACACAGCTCTGCCGTCAGGCAACCTTCGTCGGACCCTGGGGCGGTCCACGGCTGCGCCTGTCTCCAGCGGTGTTGCTGCTGGGAGTGCTTCTGCGGCCCTTCGCCCAGTTGCGCTCTCTCCCTCCCTCCCTCCCCCTCTCTCCCCTCACATGCCGGCCGGGCTGGAGCCGTCAGGCTCTACCTGGTGCCCTCGGCGTCAGCTATCCTGCCATTGCACGCTCCCAAGTGCCAGGCAATGAGTTCCTCTCCCCTGTTGCTGCCGATGCCCTAGCTAGTGCCGACGGGCCCCGCCAGGTGCCCTCGGCGCTTGGCAACCTAGCCCCCACATGCTCGCGGGGTTTTGGAACGGCGGTCCCTCCTCCCTACTGCTGCAGCCTCCCTCTCCAGCGCAGACGAGCCGCATCTTCTGCCCTCGGAGCGGTCAGCGCTCTCTGTCCTGCCCCAGCACTTTCCCAAGGAGTCGGTGCTGAGATTTTCTTTTCCCCTGGCTGCCCTGGTCCCTCCAAGAGTCGGCGAGTTCCAGTCGGTGCACCTTGTGCCCGCCAGACATCCCCTCCTACCACTACCGTTCCTGCTGCTGTCTCTCTCTCTCTCACTCTCTCCCAGGTCCCCGATTTTCCTGCCCGGCTCCCTCTGCCCCCAATGTCCAGTCCTGCAGCCTGTCCATGGCCGCCGTGATGCCTCCTCCTCCGACTACCCCTGTTTTTGAGCCTACCCCTGTGTTTGCCCATCTGTGCGCGCAGATTTTGCAAGGTGCGGATGTGTGTTTAGCATCTCTGCTTTCACGCATTTCCACGCATTTATGCACCATGGTAGCCCCCGCTACTACTGTCTCCGCTGGTTCGGTCAGCGCTGTCCCGCAGCTTCCGTTTCCGCTGTTGTCACTTCCCCCAAGCAAGATGTCAGAGGGCGCCCCATTCTACTTGTCGGAGGAAAGACGATATGTAATAATTTTAACCATGTCGGATGCTACAAAAACGGGTGTAAATTTTTACATGTGTGCAGCTTTTGCGCCGGTGCCCATGCGTGCCCAGTCTGTCCCGTCTACCTTCGCACTTCCTCTTCAGGCACTGCATGACTGTTTCCCCATCTGTCCACTCTGGTTAATGTTTCCAGGCTCAGTGATGGACTCCGTGGCCATTTTGACCCCCTTTTTGTTTCCTACCTACTTCATGGTCTCATTCACGGTTTTTCCCCTGGTTTAGTTTCCCTTCTTGTTCAGTCTGTTATTTGCGGGAACCTTCAGTCGGCTGAGGCCAAGCCCGCTGTCATCGATTTGTTGCTTCCCAAGGAGGTCAAGTCGGGGTTTATGATTGGCCCATTTGTGTCTCCTCTGTTTCCGGTGTTCTGTGTGAATCCAATTGGAATTGCCACCTGAAAATACTCCGGAAAGAAACGTGTTATCTCTTGGCTCGCACAACAGCATTGTTCCAAGCATGAATAGTTTAAATCCATCCGAGGATTACTTGTTGCAGTATTGTACCGTCGATGACGCTGTTCGGCTGATAAAACTCGCCGGGGTGGGCTCTTGGCTGGCTAAGGTGGACGTCACATCAGCTTTTAAAGTTATGCCCCTAGATCCAGCTTACTGGCACCTTTTCAACATTAGGTGACGCAACCGGTTTTATTTTGCGGTACATCTGGCTTTTGGTTGTCAGAGCAGCCCCAAGATATTTGATACCCTATTGGAAGCCCTGTGCTGGGTGCTTTTGAACAAACGTAAGATCCCATTCGTCTTGCACCTGCTTGACGATTTCCTCTCCATCACCCCCCATCATCTCCGCCGGCTTCGGGCATGGCCGCTTTAGTCGAGGTTTTTAGGGACCTCGAAGTCCCGTTGTCCAAAGAGAAGACCTCCGGTCCTCCCACCTCCCTCGAGTTCCTTGGTATAGTCTTGTACACCGTATGGTTTCATGCCTGTCTCCCTTCTGACAAGTTGCAACGAATTACGTCCTTCTTGTCCGGGTACCTGGCTCAGCCGTGTTGCACTAAGAGGGAGCTGTTATCCCTGTTGGGGCACCTGAATTTCACCATGCGCGTACTGCCCCAAGACCGGTTGTTTGTTTCCTATCTGCTGACTCTCGCCTCCTTGGTCCCGTCCCTGCTCAATCCAGTCAAACTGGACGAGTATAGTCTGGGCGTTTGTGGCATGCATTCTTCCGCTGTTGGGACGGCTTTTCTTCTTTCTTTTTCTATGATGAAAGCCTGACCTCCACCGCTGATCTCCATCTGTTCACAGACGCTGCGCCATCCGTGGGTTTTGGTGGCTATTATCAAGGCCACTGGTTTGCAGCCCCCTGGCCGGTCGAATTCTCCTCCCTCCCGCCTAATTCCGAGTCCTCTGCATTGTTTGAACTGTATCCCATAGTTGCTGTGGCTGTCCTTTGGGGGTCGGAATGGTCTAAAAAGAAAATCTTGATTTATTCTGACAACAGTGCTACTGTCGCAATAACAAATAAAGGCCATTCATGTTCCAACACTATCATGTCATTCCTCTGCCGTCTCACTTGGGTTTCAATTTGCCATCAGTTCATTTTACGAGCAGATTACATTCCCGGTCATCATAATTCCATTGTTGACAGTCTTTCTCGTTTTCAATTTCAGAAATTCTTCAGTTTGGCCCCGGAAGCGCAAAGGACCCCCGAACACGTTCTTCCATACTCTCAACTCATCTTCCCGTAAATCACCCACTCCTTCACCTCTACCTCCAGTCTGTCGAAACCATTCTGCAAGCCTTATCTCCACGCACCCTACAATCTTATTACACCTCCTGGAACTGCTTTAAAGTGTTCCACAGCCTGTTTAACATCCAATTCCCTTCATTCAATCTGATAACGTATTCTTGTTTCATCTCATACGCACATTCTCATCTACAGAAGATGGCATCCAAGATGGCAGCCAGGCAGTCTGTTGTATGTGTGTCTGTCCCTCAGCTTGGAGTCTTTTATGTTTTGTTTTAAATAGTTTTTTGCAGTGGATATGCTATTCCACATGGAAACAGTTTCTCTTTAAACTGATAATTCTGGATCCAAAAGCTTTTTACTAGTGAAAAACGATTTTACTGTCTCCATACTGGGATTGATACTTGAATCAACTGTGGTCTGGGCCTAGACCTGGGCCTTCTTTGCTTTCCCTGAAGTTTAACTGGATTCACCTGCTGGAATACACCAAAATGGGGCAGTGCGGGGTCCAGTGGTTGCCAGATTGTCGCACTGGATTTTTTAAATTTCACTGTGGACGTCTCTCCTCTGATAAATTATCCTCTGAAATATCTGCATGTCTTCAGTCCCTCTCCCTCATCTGTGGAAATTAGATATGGGAAACCCAGCAGCGTACTGAATGAGTCTCTCTGAGAATGATGGAGACAGTGTGCTTGCCTGCATCGGAGCTGTTCCCCTCTAGGCGAGGAGAGTCCGTTTGATTGGGAAGAGCGGAACTCCAAGAGTGGGGGATATTGGGTTGCCAGATTTACGATGCTGGTATATCCTATTCCTTTATGGTATTTTCCACTGTTTTGAAGCATCAAACCGGCAATTATTTACTTTTGGCTGCCCACATATTTGTTGCGGCCATGTTAACACTGCTACCTGTTTTACTTTGCTTTTAACCTCATTACTCAAACTTCCACGCAGGCATCATGTATTTGTTTTTATGCTTGCTGCTTATGCATTTTAATCCAGGAGAGTTTGAACTAAATGGACAACGTCAGGTGAGTGAATTTATCTTGTCACCTTCCCAAAATCTGTCTTCCCCGACAAGGGTTTTTGAGTCATCACATCAGTAATCAGTCTACGTTATGAACTGCTGTTTTACAAATACCAAATACAAGTGAACATTATGCATCTCCAGAATTTAATGCTTTTTCATCGCTTTGGAGGACTCTTTTTCACCCATTGATAGAAAAGCAGATTCAGTTTATGTTGGGAAAATGAAATTGCGTTGTGATGCTGTTATTGATGATGTCTGGAAATGATCAGCCCAACCCTAGGCCTGAAGTCTCACTACAATGTTTACCCACTCCCCTAGATTTCAAATATACAAATGGACTTGGTTTTATTAATCTTAATGTAAGAAGTCTTGTCCCAAAAATGGATGAGATTAAGATTTGGACAAACACGACAAATGCTGACGTCATGGTTTTATCGGAAACTTGGCTTAAGAATTCAATACCTGATGACTTCATACATATTGATGGTTACAAAGTCTACAGAACTGATCGTGTTGGGAAAGGAGGCAGGGTTGCAACTTATGTTCGATCCAATATCAGTAGTTCTGTCACCTTCTCTGCTACTAATGCCAAGAAATTTGAGCTTCTGGCCATTAAATTGAATGTGTCAAAGATTTCTGATATCACGGTCATTGGTTGCTATAGACCTCCGTCTGCTTCCAAAGATGTTCTTTCTTCTCTCTCTGATATTTTGCATAGATTAAACGACTCAGAGTTCATCCTTATGGGTGATCTTAATTGGGACTGGCTTACCTGTACGTCAGATTGTTTTAAAGAACTGTGCGACTCGCTGAACGTTGTTCCAACTTATTGTTGCACCAACAAGGCCACATCACAAAGAGTGACATAAATCAACCTTATTAGATCTAATTTTAGTTAATACACCTCATAAATATACTTCGACCGGCATCTTTTGCAATGACGTCAGTGACCACTGTGCAATTGCTTGTGTTCGGGACACAGAAGTCCCAAAACCGAAACCACGTTTTATTTTTGAAAGACATTTTAAATATTTCAGAGCAAGCTTTTTTGCATGATCTGCTTTTCAGTGATCTAAACAGAATTACCCTGATCCTGGATGTTGACATGGCTTGGGAATATTTTCAGTCAATTGTTCTGTCAATTACTAACAAACACGTTCCCATTAAGATATTCATGATCAGTGGTAGGGACAATCCCTGGTTTTCAGACAACTTATCAGAGCTAATTCAACAAAGAAATAAAGCTTGGGCTCAAGCTAGATTTTCAAATTCATCTGCTGACTGGAATTCATTTAGAGCCCTTAGAAACAAATGCACTTCATCGATTAGGAAATCCAAATCAGACTTCTTCCTGAACTCAGTTACAGCTTACTATCCTCTGGACCCTCATGCCCACACCTCTTCCCTGCCATCCTAGCCCCCCCCCCCCCCCCGTGTCAGGCCTATAGCCTAGCTTTGGCGACTCCTGCCCCCCCTCCTCAGTCCATCCCTGTGTTCGACCCGATTCCCGTGTCTGCCACCATCCGTTCCCAAGTCTTACAAGGTGCGGATGTTACCTTGTTTCCCCCTTAGAGCATAGGCTGTCAAAGTTTGATGGCGTTCAAACTTCATCCACCATCATCCCTTAAAACATCAGGCCCATCCACCACTAAGGTCCTGATGTTCCCCAAGTTTAGCCTAGCCTTTAGCCGCTACACTGATATTGTATGTTCGGCCTTCCCTCACTGCCAGAAGGAGCTGAATGAATATTTAGCTCAAGCCTGGCCAACCGTGGCTGTTTGCCCGGTCTCATGCAGCTCTTACGTTCATGAAGAATTTTGTGTTTGTGTTTTTTTTATGTGTATGTGTATGTGTATGCGCATTCGCTTAGCTTGAGTTCAATACGGTATTTTCATCTCACGAACATGCGCGTTTGACTCAAATTTTCGGGAGGGAAAAACTAATTGTTGAGTATTGTGTCAAGTTGCCCTCAAAATGGCAGGGAAAAAATGCACAGCAAAACGAAAATGTGAAGATGAGCACAGGACTTTTTTAACAGAGTGGGAGAGTTTTTTTTGTTGAACGTAATGGCAAGCCATTCTGCCTTATATGTCAGGCATCATTAGTGCATTTTAAGGCTTCAAATCTTCAGCGCCACTTCAGTTCACTCCATGCCAACATCGACTAGGAATTTCCAAAGGGTACTGAACTTCGCAAGCACAGGTTTGTCACATTGAAAAGTCAGGCAGAAAAGCATGTTGATGTGTGACATTTACAGTAAACCTGGCTGAGCAGAGGTCTGTGTGTGTGAGAGTGAGCGAGAGAGTGAGAGGAAGGGATGGGGGCAGTTCACGTGTGCTCATGTGAATGATGTGGCTCTTTGCAGTAACACAGTAAAAAATGTGGCTCAGTCTCTGACTGGTTGGCCACCCCTGATTTAGCTATTGTAGCTGACCTTGCTGTCCGTTTGGCGGGTCCCACTTTTTTACATATCACTGTCTTTTTTCAGGGAAATGCGCTGCTAGGCTGTCTCAGTTTAATGTTTGTGCATACTGGGGAGTTCTGGACTCCGATGTTTACTCTTGAGTTTTTTCTCAGTTTGAGGCCGTCAGCCTGTAACGTATGTAATTCCACCGAACACTCCACCAGGCTATGTTCTATGGTAGCCCCGTCCACTCTATCCGCTCCCGTAGCCTCACAGCTGCCTAGACCTATCCCTCCTGCGCCCGACTTGGGCCTCCTACCTCTGCCTAGGAGGTCTGACATTCGTGGCCGTCCGGTCGTGCTGAGCAGGGGTAGGGTGTAATAATTTTAATTACGGCCAATGCTCACACAACGACTGCAAACTATTACATATCTGCTGCTTCTATGCAGGCACCCATTCGTTTCTCGTCGTTCCCCTTCCCTCGTTCAGGCTTGACTACCCCGGCATCTTTCTACTCCAGTGAACATTCCCAAACTCCGGACCGACATCCACTTCCCATTCCATTTCCCGACGCCTCTTTCGTTCTGTATTTGCTCCAAGGTCTTTTTTTCCTTTGGCCTGGTTTCACTCCCCACTCTCGCTACTCCAGGTCTTCCACGACCTTTGCGTCCCCCTGGCCACGGAGAAAACCTTCGGCCCTTCCACCTCTCTAGAGTTTTTGGACATTTTTGTAGATACTAAAGAATTCAGTGCCTCTCTCCCTAAAGAAAAGCTAGACCGGATTAGTGAATTACTGTATGGCCACTTGTACGGCTCCTCTGTCATTTAAATTTTGCCATGCGTTTCCTCCCCCATGGCAGGTCTTTTATATCTTACTTGCTCTCCATAGCCTCATCTGTCCCGTCTTTACTAGATGTCGAGAGAGCTACATTCTTATTGCCAGAAGGAACTCCGGCTGTGGCACCTCCTTTTAAAAGACTGGAACGGGGTCTCGTTTTTCTACGACGACCACGTTTCCCCTCCTACTGACCTGCAACTATACACCGATGCTACCCCTTCCATGGGCTTCGCTGCTTATTACCAAGGCTGATGGTTTGCAGCTCATTGGCCGGTCGAGCTCTCTTCTCTTCCCACTTTCGAATCTTCCTCCGCTCTGGTTGAACTGTACCCGGTGGTCGCTGCCGCGGTCATCTGGGGGGCCAAGTGGAAGCAAAAGACTGTCTTAAGCCATTCTGATAACTTAGCCACGGTTCACATAATCAATAAAGGTTGCTCACGCTCTAATGCCATCATGCCACTCCTCCGCCGCCTCACCTGGGCTTCATTCCTAACCATCTGCGCTGCTCACGTTTCGGGTCATCATAACGAAATCACTGACTGTCTTTCTCGTTTTCAATTTCAGAACTTTAACGCATTGGCTCCAGAAGCAGACAACAATCCGGTTCCAGTCCTTCCCTATTCACAACTAATGTTCCTTTGAATCACCCGCTTCATTATCTGCACCTGCTTTCTCTCAACACTATCCTACAAGCCTCATCACCATGCACACTCCAGGCATACTACACCGCCTGGAATTACTTAAAGTCATTCCACACTCTCTACAACCTCCAAATCCCATAATTCAGTTTAGTTACATGCTACTCATTCATCTTTTATTCTCACTCACATCTTTGAATCAAAGCTTCTACCATCAGAGTATATCTAAGCAGTATACAGTTTTTCCATACAGACTCCTATTCGGTTCTAATTGCCCTCATATACACAACCCTCAAATGCAGCTCCTCCTAAAAGGGTACGAAAATCAACACCCAGGCGTCCAAACACCCAGAAATCCCATAACACTTCCCATACTTACCCACTTCATAAATTTCCTCCGATCTGCATATTCCAACCCACTTGCATTCTTCGGATTCTTACACTGCTCCGAATTCACCTCTACATCCACTAACTTCAACTCTAGTATCCATCCCTGTTTATCTGATATCACTGTTATCAACCAGGAGATCATCCAATACTTTCTCAAATGCAGCGAAACCGATCAAACCGGCAAGGGATGTTTTATCCATTACTTTAAACTCATAAATGAAAGTCGTGTTTCAAGTTTTACTATATAAGAAATCCCCTTTTAAAATTCAGGTAACAGAAGATTGATTGTTCTGGGGTTCACTTTGCTTCATTTCTTGTTCTTTTGTGCAGTTGAACTCATTAAAAGTTGAATTCTACAATTTAAATGTGAGTTTAATGTCTTGAAGTTCAATTAGTAGTTGGTAGTACCTTTATTATATTGGCACAAAACGTCTGGTGACTGAGTAGTAGTTAGCTGAAGCTGGAAAAAAATTTTTTTTTTTAAAAATGTGGATATGATGTGGGTTGGAAAATACCCAGATAGTAATTCACAACTTTTTGAATCCCTTTCACATAGTCTTTCACAGTTTCTTCTATTAATATTCACTTCCATCACACTGATATGTCAAACCTGGGAATATCAGATGACTCTATTCACAGCATCAGATGTTCTATGCAAGAGTGATACTAGCACCATTTGAAGGCCTCATGCTACATCTCTATATTACCTATGAACAAGTAAGCTAAGACAAATTTCAAAATTTTTACTGATATTGATATACTAGTACTGTATCTTTTAATTCTACTTAGTTGCAGATTAAATCATTCTTTAAAGGCAATAATCTGAAGATTTGTTTGATATAGACTCATGTCATGTGATTAGTACTATTCTTATGGTTGGTCCCCACTTATCACATGAGACTGTGTGAATTAGGCAAATGATATGTTAATGAGGTCCCCATCAGCCACGAGGTATTTCTTAAGTCCCCATTTAACATGGTCAAATCATTACTTCTTCAATTCAGATGTTTGAAGTCATGCCTCTAGAACCTTCAGGAAGGGTGGTCCCCATCCAACATGGAAACCAGTGTGTGTGTGTGTGTGTGTGTGTGTGTGTGTGTGTGTGTGTGTGTGTGTGTGTAAGCCCAGATTATTTCAAAGTAGATAGAAAATAGATATATTTGAAGATATATGCACATTATCTTTCTTGAAAACAAACCTGAGGACTTACTAATTCAATAATACAACTAATATCTCCAATTTCAAGAACTACTAATCCTAGAATTCCTCTCCATTCATATTGGCACAGCAAAAAAGTGGTTGAGCTAGCAGCATACGAGTCCCACTTTTAGTGTTCCGATTCAGTTAGTTCAGAACGTTTTCAACATCACTTGGGTGTCAGCTAGTTCACAGTGTCGGTGGTCAGCTAGCTAGCTAGCTAGCTAATTTGCTTAATTAGTCTTGAAAGGCAGACAAGGTTGTTAACTAATTAACATTAGCCCTTATACCACCTATATTGCTTGCTAGGGTTACCTGCTGAGTACAAATGGTACAAAAGACAGCTGCCATTACTTCACAAAACTATCGTTCAGAGAGTGACAACATAAATACATTCATGTTACGTTATTTAACATTAGCTACCATTATATCCTTGACCAACAATATTAAATTGTGTGTGTGTGTATATATAGTTCCTGGTTTGGGGAATTATGGATAAATACTGTTCTAGTGTTCTTTAGCATAGTTTCCTCCTACAGCGTGAAATGTTTCAGCCTGGGATTTGGTGTGCGTTCTGAGGGGGCTTCGAACTTTGTAATGGTGTGTGTGAATGTTAGACGTGCTTAGCCACCAGTATGGATAAGTCTAGCACCTCGAGTTAATTACTGTAACTGGCCATGAAAGTGGGGAAGTTATTCTGATACTAATGTTACTAAAGTATTAAATGTTAGTGGTAGCAAGATTCTGATCCACTTCCAAGATGTCTCACCGTTCTTCATTGTTGCCCACTGCTACAATGGTGTCAGAAGTGGGAAGGGCAGAGATTGATGACATCACCAGAGCAACTGACGAGGCTGCAGCATCCTTCAAGCAGTGTTCCAGCAGCAAGAAGAAAATCAAGCTTCCGATCCAAGTGTTCTCCTCACAAGGCACTCGTTATGTCTCAACTGTCTCTGTTGGAAGAGTCTGGTGGAGAACAGTGCCCCAACAGGAGAGGAGGATCAATGGTGTATTATGGGAGCTAGTGCAAGCCATTGTTCCCTGCCCTCTCGCAGGCTGCGTGGAGAAAGTGCAAGGAATAGCCATGACAGCACAGCTACCATCTCTCAGAGCCCCCAGAACCAGGACAAGTTACTTCGTGAAGTAGAAGATGTTCAACTTGCAGTGGGTCAGCTCCTTCAACGGGACCATGCCATTGTCCTGCACAGAAGGACCTCTCTACTCAGCTCACCCTGCCCCCACACAGCAACATGCCCTAGCTCTGCCGGTTGGATGGCAAGGGCAGTTGGGAAGTGTATTTGCTCCAGTTCAACCTAGTTGCTGAGGCACAGCAGTGGGAGCATGTCCAGCGAGCTGTCCAGCTTGCCACATCATTGGAGGTGGATGCTCTGGAAGCCCTCCTGGACATTGACCCAGCTCTTCCCCACAGTTACCTTTACAATCAGACTTAAACAGCAGCTGGCAACTCGCAAACGCCACAACAGTGAACTGTTAGGTCTATTAGCCACAGACATAAACCATCTAACACTTTGAGCTTACCCCAAGCTACCCCACTTTGCCCATGATGACCTTGGCCTGGATGGCTTCCTCCAAACATTGCAGCCCTATGCAGTACGGCAGCAGGTGCGTCTTGCGAGTCCGAGCGCTCTGGAGGGGGTTACTCCGCTATGCTGAGGATATAGAGGAAATTCTAAAAGATGATCTGACTGAAGCTCCACGGCGGGTAGGTCATGCACCCTCTCTGGACAAGGCTGAAGATACAGCCAACAGGGAGGCTCTGGTTTGGGAAGCCACTGACAGAGACATCTTCTGTAACCTCTATTGGTACCGTGGCCATCAGGAAGAGGACTGCGACCGCCGTAAAGCCTGCAAGCAACCCCAGGATACTGGAGCTTTAAACGGGGCCTGGCTGGCGTAGACGGGGTGACACCAGCCCAAACCTGAATGACTTGCCCTGACATAGAAAGAGTGGGATGCTGTGGCAAGCAAGGTCGTGGTAACTACGTGTTCTGTGAGGTTGACGGGGTTCCCCTTACAGCATTGATAGACACGGGGGCCACTGTCACTCTGTGGTGTAGTACTCTTAGTACTAACCTGCTTGTAGATCGTGGGGGATGGAAGGCAACCTCTATGCACCTGGAGACAGTAACAGGGCAGACAGTGAGCATAGTGGTACACTGCTCACTAACATTATGCCTGTCAGAACTGATTGTGGGAGACACCCAGCCTCAAGCAGCGAGTACAGCCGGTACCACGTGCCTAGCTCTGTCATCTGAAACCATGGCTGCCTTAGACCAGTTCCTTCAGCGCAGCAGTGAGGGCCTTGAGAAAGGAGAGAGTGAACAACTACGTGCCCTCCTGACAGAGTTCCAACACTTGTTTGCAGTGTGGGACAGTGAGTGCACCCACACACCACTGATTGTGCATGGTATCGAGGTTGTAGGTGCAGCACCCATCCACCAGCGGGTGAGACAACTGCCATTTGCTAAGAGAGAGGAGGCTGAGGCAAAGATTCGAGAGGTGGCAGCAGCAGGGGTAATCCAACCATCACAGAGTCCATGGGCATCACCTGCAGTGTTGGTGCAGAAGAAGGACGGATCCTTCAATTTTCCCTCCATCCCCACCTTAATGCAGTTACGCATAAGAACTCCTACCCACTCCCTGGTGTGGATGAAGCACTAGACACTTGCTGAGTTGAGCCGGTTCAGTTTGTTGGACCTTTGAAGTGGGTACTGGCAGGTCCCCCTCACGCCAGAAGCCAGGGCAAAGACAGTGTTCACTATTGCACGTGGGCTGTTGGAATTCGTTGTTTTACCATTTGGGTTGGCTAATGCCCCAGCCACATTTGAGCATCTAATGGAGCAAGTCCTTCAGGATGTAGCACTGACAGCATGTGTTGTGTATCTGGATGACCTGCTAGTATGCTCCCACCTTCGAGTCAGCCCTAGGGACCTGCAAAAGATATATATATATATATATATACATACACTATATGGCCATGGAGAGAGCTGCACTTGAAAGAAACACACAGCTTGCAAAACTTGCCAACACAACTGTGAAACTATACAACACTACTAATATAACTTATAAGAACCAGAGAAAAGAATGGTCAAGAATCAAAGGTATTGACAGTTTTAACTGGATTAATTGCTGAGAGCAGCTAGCTACAAACAGGTCTTGCATTTCACTTAACAATGTCTGTACTGCAAGTGTGAAGAAGTGTCGCAGGTTGGCGATAATGTAAAGGAGGAGCACTGATGAAGGACACCCACACCTTCAAAAAGGAAAGCAGTGCATTTTTGATGACCAATGACAACATTACAGAAAACCAGAAAACTGTCTTTCAATGGCTCTGTACAAAACTATGATTGTGTCTGAAATCACATACTGATCAGAGTGTACTAAATTCAAACAAAAGCGTGCTGCTCTTATGTCAAAGTAGTGCCTACCACCCAGTGCAGTATGCAAGCTTTCAGGCATACTATGGTCGCTATTTTCTTCTGTCTTGATTGCCAGAAGTTTACCACTGACGTACATCCTTCATTGCGTGACTGTCAGTATCATTTCGTTATTCATTCATCCCGTAAGCATCTGAACAAAAGTCTTGAACATGGCAGTTATTCATATTTTTTTTTTATCGGAGGTGCAGGGTGGCTGCACTAAGACATCGACAGCAATGACTTAAGGTGTACTTCGCGAATAGAAACGAACAGTTGTCTCCAGGGCCTTCGTCATCCCCAAATCAACAGTGCACAACATTGTGCACAAGGTAAGCAAGGCAATCCTGGGCATCATGTCCTCTGTGGTTTCCTTCCCACTACCGAGGAGCTGGATGGAATTGGGTCATGGTTTGCCAGGCTAGCAGGCTCAGAGGTGTTTAAAGTGGCAGCCGTGGCCATCGACACAGCAGTGTTGGCTCCAATCAGCATCATCCCCTCTATTCTATAGCATGATTACCAGTAAGGGAGAAACAAAATTTTAAAAAATTAATGACTTAGGTCTCAACTCCCTCTTTACCTGCTCTTTCATAAAAAATATACCTTTATGTCCATATTACTTTAACATTTATCTGCACTTTATTTTCATGTATAGTTTATTCATTTACAATTATGTTTTGTTCTTGTTAATTGAACCCTTGTGACGAAAAACCGTTTAAGTCCATTTTTTGTGAAAACGGAGATAACCATGACAAATGATAATTTCAGTCTTACTTTTCTTAATGAAGTAGCTATACAAACTTTTCACATGGTCATGCATAATTCTACATTTTAAAATTGGACAAAAACTGATAATGTCCAGAGGCTGAAATGAACAATCAAGGCGTGTACACGGTGGACCAAAATAAAATACATTTTGGTAAAAAAAGTAAAACTTACGTCGATACTTGGCAACTTGACACTTTCTGCTTGCCATGGAGTTTAAGGGGAAGGTTTGTCCCGGCATATGCAGGAGAGATTGTGCGAAGTCGACAGAGGGGGAAAAGCTGCAGCTGTTCACAGAGTTTTATGGTGTAACATACCAGAAACATCAAGCAATGATTCTCTCTGGCTTGGAACAGGTGAGAAATACGATAAAAAGTTACCAACAAAGTTAATCACACAAATGCCAAATACTGGAGTATAATGTTTCAAAGGTGCTTTGTTAGTGTAAATGTTTCTTATTCCGTTGGTACCACAGGAATTAGCAAAAGTGGCAAAACTGGTTGAAACAAAAGTGGTGATGCTAGTTGAAAGTTTACAACTTTGAACTGCATAAAATATATTAATGTTCAAATAAAAAGTAAATACCAATAGTAATTAAAACCAATTGCTGTTTTCCCCACTCTAGCATAAAGTGAGTCACAGAAGGGGGAATCAATATACATTATACACTCAATTGAGGGTAGACCAGGTATGGTTGTAACACTTTTTGCTTGTGCACCTGTAGCTCACTGAATATTTGAGCTAGAGTTCTCAAACTTTTATACAGAATACCCACATTTGTTTACTACAAATGGAACCAATTCAAACCTCTGCAAGAAAATACAGATCTCATGAGTTGATGTCAAATACATGGTGTTCCTTTGTTACAACCTACCCCACTATCGGGGTAGGTTGTAACACATGCTGGGGTAAGTTGTAACAATTAGAAAAAAAGAAGCAAAAAGAAGCAGAGGCCACACCATGCAATATGCTTCAAAAGGAGGTTTACTGAAATAAAAGAACAATCCAGAACAATGTCTCTCTCTCTCTGTGACTGACCATAACTCAAATCCACTTTCTATTTGATTCAGGAGTGCATGTGTATGTGTGTGTATGTGTAAATTAGTCTACAAGAACAAACTTTCTTAATGATGAACAAACTTTCTTTTGTATGCTTAATGAACACTCTACTACAATGTGCCTTTGAAAAGAACATGCAGGTCTAATAAAAAACAGTATCAATGTGTGTGTCTTTGTGTGTATATTCTTAATTAGAGTCACAATGTTGACAAATGAATGTTGGTAACCCTGGAATGCAGGCTTGGTGGGCCCATAGACTGCATAGGGCACATTTTACCCACACTTCCTTTGGCTTCAAGTTGCCAAATGGCTCCATAAAGACAAGACAAAAGTTTTCATCATCTGAGGTCTTCTCAGAATCTTCAGCATTGGCCTTCAACATTTTCTTGGCAGGATTTCTCTTTTGCTTGCCTTTATTCTTTCCTAAGATACTCTTTCTTACACTTCAGCTTCCTTTTCTCTGTTCTTCTTCCATCAATGCTTGCTTCACTGGTGTATCGGTGAGTATTTCCAACTGCCTCTTCTTCCTGACCCTGCCAGTTGTTTTTCTTGGCCCTGCTTTTGGAAATGGTCGTACAGCTGAAGGACTAAACACTTGACCTGGAGACAACACTGAGGTGCCTTTGCTCATCTCGTCTTCACAATACTTGGAATATCATATATCGTCATCGTCTTAGCAGGATTCATCTTCATCCAGGCATTACTTGCAGAGTTCACCATTTTCTTAAATGGGCCTTAGACACCGCGACCCAATGGCTGAAGTGGGGGGGGGGGTAAGTAGCACAATCCCCTTTTCTTTGCAGAAGTCGATAGCTTTCACAGATATATGTGAACAGTGATTATCCAGCAAAAGCAAAACCTTCTTCTCTGGGCTGACCTTTATGTGTTTTGCAAAGTGATCAAGGAACAAGACCTGTTGGCCCACTCTGAATAAAGTAAGTCTTCCTCTTGTCATCCCATCCACCCATCCCAAAGTGCATTACATCAGTTTCATCTACATTCCATATGTCGCTCCAGCACCTGTTGGCCCATTTGTGCGGTTGAAACTGGTCTGAATAAAGGATTCCTAGTGCCAATCCCATGTTTGTGGGTGTTTGATGTCATTATTACTGTCAGGGAATACAAAGAAAGGGAATGGCATGTTTTCTGGCACCTATGCTAGTATTAAAGTCACTCGTCTCCAGTAGCACACCTCTATCACCCGATGTCATCCCATCCATCAGAGAAAACTTTGTTGCTGCAGATACCATGGGCAGTGACTTGCAGTATCTGCTCAATGTTACATGGCAGATCTGACTGACTTGCCCTTCTTTGTGACCTCATCGGATGCTTTTTTAAAACATTGGCAGGCGCACCTCTGTTGGTCTTTCTTTTCCATTGCCTAGGCATTCTGTAAAACTATTAAAGTCAATAAAATGTTATTAGTGGTATGTAAGGGGATGGTTGTAACACTTTTTGAAGATGCGTTACAACCCACCCATTGAAATTAGCAGGGGAAAAATGGATCACATTTTGCCTAAGAACCTACTACTTAATCCAATATAAGTCATATGATTTTATCTGCAATAGTATATGTACTAACCAAAATATAGTCTTGGTCAAAAAACTTACTTTCTTACCTCAAAATCAGTTTGTTCTGAATGCATTTTTTTGGATGACTCTGAATGCACCTGCTTCCAGCCTTGACAACCACCATGTGGAATCAGGGAGGAAGTGGGTAAACACTGAAATGATCATGTGACTTCTATCTTATTCCTGATTGATGGAAATGGTGGTGTTACAACTCTTGTATGTTACAACCATACCCAGTCTCCCCTACAACATTCAGCAAGCTAGTCAGAGACTGAATGTCTGTAAGCTCACATTCATGTCAGTGTTTCAATCGACCAGCAGTCGCCTACAGGCAAGTTGCTTGTCTACAGTGCGCTATTAAAAGCATCATCAACAGCAATGTTTCCAGCTAACCATTCCTCATACATTCACTGATTTATTCATTATTGGACACGTTATTCAGGAAAAATTGGGGTGTCAAGCTAAAGCAGTTGAGGGAACAGGTCCAGAAACTCAGGCCAGGTCTCCTCTTGAGGATGGAAGAGGAAAACATAGAAATAGGTAAATCCTTGTGTTTGACTGAATAATCAACTTACCCTCTAATAAAAGTGAAACCAAAAAATAGTTGTTTGGCCTGTTGTATCTATGGGTCATGACGTAATCAATCAAATCAATCGTTCTCATGCGCGTACCTGCGCAAATAAACAGATAAATAAACAAAGTCTTCGTCCTTGTTTTATTGTGCTGAAGAGCTTCCTTTGAAGGTGTGAACTGAAATAAATACAAATAGTATTCACTATAATGCCAAATACATAGCACAGAAGGATAGCTGAGTTATCGTCGCGATGATTTTCTAACAAAGAATCCATTACCAAAACCCAAATGATAAAAGATAGTAGCCATGCATTTCTACAGCATTATGTTCAATTAAAAATATGAATATAGCTTCATAAACTCCTTATGTACTGATAAATGGCTAAGTCTAAAACAACACTTAGAAACAGATTTGGATAACAAACATGGCACTGATACGTGATTTAGCAAGCTACCATTTTACAACTCGTGTTACCACACAACAAGCTAACAAAATGCCTCGTATACAAAGGTATTTAACATAGGCTTTCGACAATAGTTAAACAAGAAACAATTTCTTTTACAATATACCATTAAACAAACTTACAAGCAATGCTTTCACAATGACATGAAATTAGGAAATAGCTTCTAGAATTCTCCCAGAAAGCCCAAAATTCCACGTATCCTAAATATAGTACATGACTATATTTAGTTCTACGTCATACATTTTTAGACAACTGATTTCGACAAACCTAGTATAAATTTGGAAACTAGAATGTAGTTGTTTTTAAAGGCCACTAAATGGCGGAAATATTCATTAGCTAATTGCAATACATCACAAGATGAGCAGTAACTGGCTCAGTGCTTAAACGGGAATGTTTGCAACTTTACATGTGCTGTTTCCTGTGGGTGAACTCAGCTGGGTGGAAGACGTGGTCACTGTGATCAGCGTTGTAATCTAGATGCTTATGCCATCTGATTCGGGTCTGTTGTAATCTTTGCGCGGCGAACCTGTAAAGAATTGTGCCAGCCACTGTTTCCAGAGTTATTTGTTTGTAAATGATTTTACAAACAATGTTTTTACATTCATCCTGTTCTTTCCCTTCCTCCTCCAAAAAGACGTGGGCTACTTGGCTGTGCTAGCCGGCTATTTGTACGGGGGATCGGGGTCTGGTCTTGAGTCAGGCTCCTTTTGGCCACTGGGGTGCGTGGCGTGCAACACTGGCATCCCTCACGGTTAATGGTGATAGCTGGAGCAGTAACCTTAAATTCAAATGTGCTACTGTATGACTTTGTAATTGCATCCGATTGCATGTGCATGTGGTGCGTCTGTTGTTCTCACCCTTTTCCAGGAACAGGTAGTGGAAACGGCGCTGACGCTGCAGAGATGAACCCGGGTTATCCCAATAAAGGGAGAAATAGCATAATGATTAGTCTTTTTAATGAACACTTCTGATTTTAACATTCTTGTGATAAAGATTATTGGTATCTTTCTAATTCATGTCTCAGAGCCTCCTTTGTCTCCGCAGGGGAAATAGTTCATTTTGGTATTTTAAGCCATGGTGTTCCTTCTGCCCCTCAATCAGAACGTGACATAGTCAAGCAGTTGCAGTCACTACATCTTGTTTCATCCTCACTCTTTCTGTACCTTGAGCTACTCCCGAAAACAAAGTTGCCGTGATGTGAACCGCTGTACTTTGCTACATTTGTGATTTGTTTTGCATCACAACCTGAAATTCATGGGATATGTGTTTTCTATTTATGAACACTTGTTTGTTGTATGATGCAACTACCCACCAGTAAGCCATGCAACTGTACAGTGTGTGTGTGGTTATGCTGTTAGTGTAATTAACAGCATCGCCACAGCCGACAGAGCATTTTCTTTGGGTGCGTGGCTCAAGGTCCTCCAGTACTGCGATTATGTAGTGACTGTGTAACCTGTGCAATATCAGGTCAGTATTTGCTGTTAGGTTAACTGAAAGAGGGTAACTCTCGGACAGAATTTACTGCCTGGTTTCAGAAGTCCTAAAAATTCCCATGCAAAGACGGAAGTTGCAGTTGTTGCAAGGTTTAGTAAATTAGATGGAATACTTAGTTGGCCTCTGTTGGGAGACAGTTTTGGAGAGTGGCACTGTGTTTGAGAATGTGTATTGAAATTACAAAGGAATGTTGCCGTATCCGACCAGGGCCAAATGGCGCCTCCTGTTAACGACCTGGTATCAGCCGTCTGCGGAACTTAGGGTTCCCCATTACCATATCTTAGCCATCACATGCAAATGTATCTACCTTAAACTGTATAAATGTTGTCCTCTCATTGTAATCATTGAACATTTTGCTCCATGCTTGTGTTCCCACGGCCGGCTGTGTAAGTAAAGTACATGTCTTCAACTGCGACCATGGGATCCGTCTCTTCATTAACAACATGGTTGTTGTACTCATTTTGATAATTTTATTGTTTACTAACAGCCTCATTTGCAAAATCTCCACCCTTTTTTAGCGCCTTCATTCCAGGTATACATATGCATGAACAAATTTTACTATGCATCAAGAGGAAAGGCGCAAAGTGATGTAGTCACCACAAATTCCATTTTAGTAGCGATTTTCACCCATTGGGACTGTTCAGTACTTGGAACGTAAATACCAAGGAATTGGTATTTACTGTTCTTCCATAAATTGCAATGATGACCGGAGATATACTGTTCTTCCACATTCAAAAAAATTAGTTTGACTGAAGGAAATATGTTTGTTTTAAGTATTTTTCAATAAAAAACTGTGATATATACAGTACTGTGCAAAAGTTGTAGGCAGGTGTGAAAAATGCTGTAAAGTAAGAATACTTTCACAAATATAAATAATAATTGGTTATTTTATCAATTTGCAAAATGAGCAAACAAAATAAAAATCTAAATCAAATCAATATTTGGTGTTACTACCCCTTGCCTTCAAACCAGCATCAATTCTTATAGGTACACTTGCACAAAGTCAGGGATTTCCTAGGATTATAGTCAGGTGTATGATCAACCAATTATACCAAACAGGTGCTAATGATCATCAATTTCACATATAGGTTAAAACACAGTAATTAACTGAAACAGAAACAGCTGTGTAGGAGGCTTAAAACTGGGTGAGGAACAGCCAAACTCTGCTACCAAGGTGAGGTTGTGGAAGACAGTTTCATGTCACAGGTCATACACCATGGCAAGACTGAGCACAGCAATATGACACAAGGTAGTTATAGTGCATTAGCAAGGTTTCTCCCAGAAAAAGATTTCAAAGCAGACTGGGGTTTCAAGATGTGCTGTTCAAGCTCTTTTGAAGAAGCACAAAGAAACGGGTAACATTGAGGATTGTAGACGCAGTGGTTGGCCAAGGAAATTTAGTGCCGCAGATGAAAAGCACATCAAGTTTATTTCCCTTCAAAATCGGAAGATGCCCAGCAGTGGACACATCTATTTTCAGGAGACGTCTGGCCAGAAGTGGTCTTCATGGAAGAGTTGCAGCCAAAAAACCATACCTCTGGCATTGAAACAAGGCCAAGCGACTCAACTGTGCATGAAAACATAGGAATTGGGGTGCAGAAAAATGGCAGCAGTTGCTCTGGACTGAGTCAAAATATTTGGCTGTAGCAGAAGGCAGTTTGTTCACCGCAGGGCTGGAGAGTGGTACAATAATGAATGTCTGCAGGCAACAGTGAAACAGTGGAGGTTCCTTGCAAGTTTTGGGCTGCATTTCTGCAAATTGAATTGTATGCAATACTATTAAAACTTTTAAATGTATGCTCAGCATGTCTGTGTGTGTGAGTTTATCAAATGACCTAGCTCTTAAGTTTCTTGCTATATGACTGATCTGATACCTCGCACCAGGTTGGTCAAATGTTCACATGGAATGTTGTTGTGGTCACATGAAAAAGATCAGGCGCATTTCACCAATCATCATATCAGAGGTGCTACTAGCCTATATAAACTTCATAGTTACTAGATTCATGATAATGTGCTGTTTAGCGACAGAGTCAGTCACTTCCACAAATGCCAAATGCTTCCAGACACACACATACTTTTAACCTTTAACTGTAAACACTTGGATAAAAGTTTAGTCACACAAAAACTACAGTGACCCGGTAAGCACTTTTATAATGTCCTCTTATGGTTGCTTAGTCATCCATCTTCCTTTTTCTGTAATGAGGTTCCTCACCCTCCTTCGTGGAGGGAAGACAACAGAGATGCCATCAAAACTGTGTCACTGATGCCATTTAATCTGAGACCTGTTTTTGCCTAATACTTTCATGACATTTCATAATAAATCTGACAATGAGTCAAAGTATTTTTATTAAAACATAAAACAACTATTTTTTGGCAATGACTTCAAGAATATTCAGGAGTCGCTCCTTTCTCTCCCCTCTCTTCTTTGCCTCCTGCTCTCTCCTGTTCTTTCTCTCCCTCACCTCCTGCTTTCTCCTCTCTGTCTTCCATCCTCTGCCATCTTCTCTGCTCCCTCTCCTCTTGCTCCCTCCATCTTTTCTCTTCCTCTCATCTCATATGTGAGGTTCCAGTAGTCACATGGCCACATGAGGCAATGAGGGTCAGCATTTTGACAAGTGACAGCCTTCCCCCAATAGCCCATCAAAGCATACCACTTCCATGTGGTTGCTGTCAACTCACCACCCTCTGTACCAACCCCTGGGGATGGTCATTTGAGCTCCTACAAGATCGACAAACACAACAAATAAAAAGTTGGTTTTGGCATAAAATATTAGATGGTGACAGCTAAAGCAAGCTTTCAGGAAGCACCAGTTTACAGAGCACAGATGTCATTGAAATATTGTACACTAGTTCAAGCACTGTTATTTTGTTTCAGGTTCTCCCGCTTTCTTTTTAAAACAACCCACCCCACAAGCCAATTCTCCTGAATAGACACTCTATTATGACAAATGCCAGCAGAAAAGAGAAAATTATGTCACCTGTACTTAACTAGCTACATCTATGATTAAAAAGATGGGGTCACAATAAGTAGCAAGCCATGCACGGCAGCATTCCTCTTACCGGTGAAGAGGGCATCATTTGGTACTCTCCACCAGATAAGTTTTGGCGTATCCTCATCGGACCTTTTAAAAGATGGCAAATATGAGGAAAAAACAGTACCACTACAATTTCATATTATCTAGTTGACGAGTTTGCTACAATGCACATTGAGCTGCATTGTGATTCGCTTACACAGTAGTCGGTCACTCACAGCTACTTAAATGGCTGAGTACTTGTTAGATTCAATTCAAGTTGTTAACAAATTGATTATGTGAGCCAATTGATTCGCTTGCTAACACCGACTAACCGAAAAGCCACAACCGTTCATGACTACCGAATCAAGCAATTTCTTCAAAAATGTATCGATGCTCCCACCCTTCACCCAGATGGGTATTACCTCACCATGATCAAATACGCATAATTACAGCCCTACAACAGAAGTTTCCATTGGTTCTTTGAGAGGAGTCCATGGCTGTCTTTCATCAATTCGGAAGTTCGAATCTGGCTGGGTAGCTGTTTGAAGTTACACTTTCCACATGCATTTTCTGAATAAATAGTCTGTTTACTACGCTTGTTCTTACTTGAATATGCAGATAGGAGAAACATTGGCTGTGATGTGATTATCTGTGTGAAATTTCCTGAACTAATGATGAAGTCAATGTTTAGCTACATCAAACCATACATCGGAACATTTAGACTGCAGGAGTAAGCTAAGTTAAACCATGTATTTCATCATGATCATTTTCCAAACGCAAGAATGAATTACCAATTGAAAAAAAAGCTTTCCCTGAGAAGCAAAGGAGAAAACCTAAGAATTTCTAACCGCTGTCTATTCAAGGCTTTGACTCATTTAGCTGATGTGTGACAATAGTTGTACGTACTTTTTCAAAGCACTTGTGATACCATTTGCTGGTAGCCTACACAAATCAGTGGACGTCTTATTCCCTCAAGAGAAACTTTAAAACCAGCCTGTAGGCTTTGTCCCAGTAGGTGGGTACTATTTTATTTTGTTACTCCATACACACGCATTCACAAGGTCCGTAGCCTGCTGGCAAAGTATTATGCGATAAAACTTAATTGGCTTGTTCAGATTCGAACAACGCAACTTCGCTGTTACTCACAAACGGCAGCTCAGAGCAGTAACCATTGGACTTCATAAACTGTTTGTTTGTTGTTAATGAGGACCTATAATAGAGGGACAAGGGATTGAAACAATTGACAACGCTAATGCATTGGACTGACTCAGATCATTTCGAAACATTATCTGACGCATTGGAACAATTAAACACTGGCACATCATCTGAAGCTTCAAAACAATTAAAACTGCTTTGAAACACTGCCACGCCATTTGATGCTTTGAAAAAATTAGAACTGTTTCGGAACACTGACATAGCTCACTCTTACGAACAATCAAGACCGTTTCCAAATGCTCTGGTAGCTGACTCCAAGTCTGCAATAAGTTTACTTTGAAGAAGTGGATATTAGTTTAGGTTATTCACCAGTATAATATACTTCCTCAGTTGTCACTATAATACGTTTTATTAAATAGCAACGACTTTGAAACGGTATTTTAAAGAAGGCCACATACATTCATAATGTTCTGGTTGTTATGCATCATGTAACTTGCAGGAGGAAGCTATATTAGTGACATGATAACATAGGGTATGTGTCATATTTGCTCGACCACGCTTTGAAACAATTAATATGACTGTCTGGAAACTCTGCACCTTTAATTGAAGCTTTGAAACAATTAGGACTGTCTCGAAACACTGCCACGTCATCAGAAGCTTTGAAACAATTAAAACTGCTATGAAACACTGCACCGTTAATTGAGGCTTTGAAACAATTAGGACTGTGTCGAAACTTCATGTGACACTTTGAAACAATTAGGACTGTTTCGAAACACTGACACAGCTGATATTTTGGAACAATCACAACAGCTTCTAAACACTTTGCCAGCTTACTCATGGAAAAAATGAACTGTTTCGAAACACTTGTGTTGAGGACATCTGCTGATGACATAGACCACGTGTATATCATTACAAATAGCCTGCAATAAGTTTGATTTGAAGAATTGGACATTAGTATCTGGTTATAAACGAACCTTAAATACTCCCTCAGATGTCATTATAATAAACAAGCTTTCATTAAACAAAGACAACTTTAAAACAGGGTATTTGCTTCTGGTTATTATGCCGCATGTTGCTTGCAAGAGAAAGCCATATTAGCAAAGGTAAAGCATAGCCTGTATGTAATTTTTCCGCTGTTGTGACAAATGAATGCAGATAGATTACAAAACTAAACACACATATGTTGCGAACAACGATTGGTTTCAGTAAACCATGCGTAGTGGAGACGAAAAAAGAGAATTTTTTTTTTGGTTTTCCTTTGAAATGTATGTTTAATCTGGTAATGAATACAATTGATGTTAAGAAGTTAAATTGTAAAAGATATATTTATTTTGTTTTTTCTTTCCTGGTTTATGCTGACACGGGAAGTACAATTAAAAAATATACATTGGTGGTACGTAAGGGGGAAGTAGCGGGAAGCGAAAAGGAATGCAGCTAATTGTGTTCACGTTTACAGTGAGCCCCGAGTTTCGTTGGACTTCACGTTGTGAGTGTCTTGAAGAGGGTAACACATACACACACGCATATATATACCTATCATTCTATTTGTAAGGTGCATGGTAGTATGTCAGATATGAGACAATGACACCAAAACAAGAAAAAAACAAGGATTTTTGGGCCAGACAAAAATATTTTGGTGCTTGAATGAATTTATAGGTTTTTATTCAAAAATAAAATTTTCTCAACTGTTCCAGGGCTAAGGCGATTCCTCTTTTTATTAACCACCTCCCCAGCTTTAGAGAAGATGCGCTCGCAAGGAACTGAAGTGGCAGGAATGCATAAATATTTCCGGGCCAGAACTGAGAGGTGAGGATATGTGCCACTGTGCCTTCTCCAGTACTCCAGCGGATCCTCAGTTCTGACCTGGTATACATCACTGAGGTATCGTTTGACCTCAACGGTGGCATCAGCTGTGCAGCTCTGAAGTCTGTGGCTGTCTCTCACACAGGCATCAAAAGAGGACCAGAGACTGCTCTCTCCAGACTGTGTGGTGGAGCTGGAGGTGCCTGCTGTTGCAGCAGCTGACTGGGAGGGGGATTGGGAGGTAGATGGCACTGGATCCAATGTGGCCCTGGAACCGTGTGCAGCAGATCTCTGAATGACAGAGGCACACTCAGAAGTCAAATGCCTTGTGGCCACTTTGGCATGGTCATGGTTGCCAAAGGCCAGCAGTTTGAACCTCGGGTCCAGTAGAGTGGAGATTGCCAGGACATGGTGAGTCTCCACTGCTCCACACCTGAGAGAGGGGGAGAGAGAGAGAGAGAGAGAGAACAACTTCACTAAAGGAATTTGGTCTTTCAGGACAGTCAAAGACAACAAATAATCTTGATCAAACACTAGCAATGTATCAAATACATCAAATTAGCACATTAAAATTGTAATATTTAAGTGTAGAGTTGAATATGATTCCTGGACACTTATCAGTACCTTGTCTGGAGAAACTTTTGTAAGTTGGACACCAGCTGGATAGCAATTGGATTTTCAAAGGTGCCCTGTCTTTCGGCCATCCTCCGCTGGGTGGATGGACATTGGTGGTGAGTGTGCAGAGAGCCGCTGCCACCGGCTCTCGCTGCTCAAACAGACGCTGTAACATGATGAAGGTGTTGTTCCAGCGTGTCTCCACCTCTTGCAGCAGCTTCATTGTGGGCCTGTTGAGCTGACCCTGGACCTCAAGTGGTCAGCCTCTCCTTGGCTGTGGTGCTGGACTTAAAGAAGGCCACATCTGGTTATTATGCCGCATGTTGCTTGCAAGAGAAAGCCATATTAGCAAAGGTAAAGCATAGCCTGTATGTAATTTTTCCGCTGTTGTGACAAATGAATGCAGATAGATTACAAAACTAAACACACATATGTTGCGAACAACGATTGGTTTCAGTAAACCATGCGTAGTGGAGACGAAAAAAGAGAATTTTTTTTTTGTTTTTCCTTTGAAATGTATGTTTAATCTGGTAATGAATACAATTGATGTTAAGAAGTTAAATTGTAAAAGATATATTTATTTTGTTTTTTCTTTCCTGGTTTATGCTGACACGGGAAGTACAATTAAAAAATATACATTGGTGGTACGTAAGGGGGAAGTAGCGGGAAGCGAAAAGGAATGCAGCTAATTGTGTTCACGTTTACAGTGAGCCCCGAGTTTCGTTGGACTTCACGTTGTGAGTGTCTTGAAGAGGGTAACACATACACACACACATATATATACCTATCATTCTATTTGTAAGGTGCATGGTAGTATGTCAGATATGAGACAATGACACCAAAACAAGAAAAAAACAAGGATTTTTGGGCCAGACAAAAATATTTTGGTGCTTGAATGAATTTATAGGTTTTTATTCAAAATAAAATTTTCAACTGTTCCAGGGCTAAGGCGATTCCTCTTTTTATTAACCACCTCCCCAGCTTTAGAGAAGATGCGCCGCAAGGAACTGGAAGTGGCAGGAATGCATAAATATTTCGGGCCAGAACTGAGAGGTGAGGATATGTGCCACTGTGCCTTCTCCAGTACTCCAGCGGATCCTCAGTTCTGACCTGGTATACATCACTGAGGTATCGTTTGACCTCAACGGCGGCATCAGCTGTGCAGCTCTGAAGTCTGTGGCTGTCTCTCACACAGGCATCAAAAGAGGACCAGAGACTGCTCTCTCCAGACTGTGTGGTGGAGCTGGAGGTGCCTGCTGTTGCAGCAGCTGACTGGGAGGGGGATTGGGAGGTAGATGGCACTGGATCCAATGTGGCCCTGGAACCGTGTGCAGCAGATCTCTGAATGACAGAGGCACACTCAGAAGTCAAATGCCTTGTGGCCACTTTGGCATGGTCATGGTTGCCAAAGGCCAGCAGTTTGAACCTCGGGTCCAGTAGAGTGGAGATTGCCAGGACATGGTGAGTCTCCACTGCTCCACACCTGAGTGAGGGGGAGAGAGAGAGAGAGAACAACTTCACTAAAGGAATTTGGTCTTTCAGGACAGTCAAAGACAAATAATCTTGATCAAACACTAGCAATGTATCAAATACATCAAATTAGCACATTAAAATTGTAATATTTAAGTGTAGAGTTGAATATGATTCCTGGACACTTATCAGTACCTTGTCTGGAGAAACTTTTGTAAGTTGGACACCAGCTGGATAGCAATTGGATTTTCAAAGGTGCCCTGTCTTTCGGCCATCCTCCGCTGGGTGGATGGACATTGGTGGTGAGTGTGCAGAGAGCCGCTGCCACCGGCTCTCGCTGCTCAAACAGACGCTGTAACATGATGAAGGTGTTGTTCCAGCGTGTCTCCACCTCTTGCAGCAGCTTCATTGTGGGCCTGTTGAGCTGACCCTGGACCTCAAGTGGTCAGCCTCTCCTTGGCTGTGGTGCTGGACTTAAAGAAGGCCACATACATTCATAATGTTCTGGTTGTTATGCATCATGTAACTTGAAGGAGGAAGCTATATTAGTGACATGATAACATAGGTATGTGTCATATTTGCTTGACCACGCTTTGAAACAATTAAAACTGCTATGAAACACTGCACCGTTAATTGAGGCTTTGAAACAATTAATATGACTGTCTGGAAACTCTGCACCTTTAATTGAAGCTTTGAAACAATTAAAACTGCTATGAAACACTGCACCGTTAATTGAGGCTTTGAAACAATTAAAACTGCTATGAAACACTGCACCGTTAATTGAGGCTTTGAAACAATTAATATGACTGTCTGGAAACTCTGCACCTTTAATTGAAGCTTTGAAACAATTAAAACTGCTATGAAACACTGCACCGTTAATTGAGGCTTTGAAACAATTAATATGACTGTCTGGAAACTCTGCACCTTTAATTGAAGCTTTGAAACAATTAGGACTGTGTCGAAACTTCATGTGACACTTTGAAACAATTAGGACTGTGTCGAAACTTCATGTGACACTTTGAAACAATTAGGACTGTGTCGAAACTTCATGTGACACTTTGAAACAATTAATATGACTGTCTGGAAACTCTGCACCTTTAATTGAAGCTTTGAAACAATTAATATGACTGTCTGGAAACTCTGCACCTTTAATTGAAGCTTTGAAACAATTAGGACTGTTTGAAACACTTGTGTTGAGGACATCTGCTGATGACATAGACCACGTGTATATCATTACAAATAGCCTGCAATAAGTTTGATTTGAAGAATTGGACATTAGTATCTGGTTATAAACGAACCTTAAATACTCCTCAGATGTCATTATAATAAACAAGCTTTCATTAAACAAAGACAACTTTAAAACAGGGTATTTGCTTCTGGTTATTATGCCGCATGTTGCTTGCAAGAGAAAGCCATATTAGCAAAGGTAAAGCATAGCCTGTATGTAATTTTTCCGCTGTTGTGACAAATGAATGCAGATAGATTACAAAACTAAACACACATATGTTGCGAACAACGATTGGTTTCAGTAAACCATGCGTAGTGGAGACGAAAAAGAGAATTTTTTTGTTTTCCTTTGAAATGTATGTTTAATCTGGTAATGAATACAATTGATGTTAAGAAGTTAAATTGTAAAAGATATATTTATTTTGTTTTTCTTTCCTGGTTTATGCTGACACGGGAAGTACAATTAAAAAATATACATTGGTGAGTACGTAAGGGGAAGTAGCGGGGAAGCGAAAAGGAATGCAGCTAATTGTGTTCACGTTTACAGTGAGCCCCGAGTTTCGTTGGACTTCACGTTGTGAGTGTCTTGAAGAGGGTAACACATACACACCCTAACATTCCACATGGTTTGGAACAAGTTATGTAACGGCCAGGAGGAAACATTCCAGGTAAATAACGTGCAAGGAACAATAAGAAAATAGGTCAAATTTTCTAGGAATATTTTATTTAAGGTTCTGACAATGTTCTGACAACCAACAACTGTTAGCTGGGGTATATCCTTCTATGGGATATTTCACTCAAAGTCTTTGAGAGGTCCATTGATGTACAAAAAAAACCTAACAAGAATTCAATCTTTAGGAAGGCGAACATTTGTAGTCATTCAGATAGTAGCCCATGTTTCAAATTACATCAGAAGCCTTTGAATATTAGTAAGGTTATGAACTCCAGACAGCATGTGCTTGACAGTTTGATAGCCTGTAACATTTAAACACCAACTCCACACATAGTTTTCGTTTCCTTTTCTGTTCTCACTGGAGAATTTACGAAACAAGAGAAAACTGCAACAAACATGATAGACAAGAAGTAAACATTGACAATAATGAGTCATTGATTAAACACAGAACATAATTAACTTTCTTCTGACCATGTAAACTGCCGGAAACGCTCCACCTTTGATCTTGTCCATTACGTCAAGTGGGAAACGTGATGCTGTTGGGAGCATGCTTTGGTTGGGGCTCCGGAGCTGTGTGCCGAAACACAGCTGCATCGAATGATTCGACACAGCTTCGGAGCCCCGTTTGATTTCGCCCATCTCTAGTTATGTACACTAAAATCGTGTTTGCGTATACCAAAAAAAAAAATCTGATTTATAAAACTTGCCTACACAATACATACGAATGTCTTCTGTTATAAATCACAACTAATCCTACAATTGTGCGTGCGTGAACACGCACCACAACCACACCCTGAAAAGCCCACATTTAAGCATATATGGTGCTCCGGAAGTCGAAATCAATTAAGTAAGATCTATAAATAATGTGTAGAACATAGCAATACAGGCAGTGAACAAGCGAAACAAAGAAACTGTGAAAGAAGCTGCGAGAATGAAGCTTTAGTCTCCTAAACAGACATGAGAAAAAATATAATTTCAGGTGGCCACAGCACTGGGGTAACAAATACAAAAACACCTTACATTGCAGGAGGTTACCGCGGCTGTCAATTTCTCAGGTATAGAGAGCCTCACATTTATCAACATAAATAAAAGATGGTCCGACGTCAAGCTTGAGGCAAACAGGCTTCTACTTGACACTTAAAACAGGCCCAACTGCAAGTGTATGGGCAACGGGCGGTGGTATGGCGGGCACCACCATTGAGCTCCGTTGATGAGTGGCTGGCTACGATTACCGAAGTTGATTTCCAAAGTTACTGTCCATCAGAATGAACGAATCATAACATGACCCTGGCCATCAGGCAACCACATAATGTCTGTTTTATTTGTGCATCGCAAATCACTTGCACGTTTACTGATTGGAAATTCTTATGATTTACTTACATCTATTCATCCACTGATTTCACCCTTATTGCAATGTGAGTGCAGTTGATTGCACCGGTGACATAGGGAAAACCAGTAATCGCTGCAAATTGCTTTTTAATATTTCCTCTGTGCAGTGGAACTTGATATACATTGAACTTATGACATGGACTGAATGAGGGCTGGGATATATCCGACCAGTCCGCCATTTTCTGCTGGACACTCCCTGTGGCCAAGAACCCCAGAGTTGATAGAATTTTCAGATGGGCAAGTACTGAATGGTTGCTAAGTGTAGGGAGCTCCAGCACCGGACCCAGTTCAGCACAGAGTTCCAAGAGTACAGTGATGTTAAGCGAAATCGACTCATGAGCCAGTCATCATCGTGGACAAAAAAAGTCGGAACAGTCCCTGAAGACACGTTTCGTTGCACCATTCAATTTACAATATCCTCATTGCCAAGTCAGTCATGGTCATGCTGTCTTGCTATCCTACAAGTCTATTAATGTGAGCAAAATATTGTGCGTGAAAAGCAGTGTACGCAGGTTTTGGAGCGTTTTTTATGTGTACGCACGGTTTATAAATGAGGCCCCTGGAGTGTGTTTCTTTGCCTTTGCCGTGTCTTCCTGGTTTGAATGACCCATCGCCTGTCCCTGACATTGTTTTTGGATTATTGGACTGTGTTTATACTCAAACTCCCATTCCCTTACGTCCACGTCTGAGCCCTACCTGAGCTCTGACACAAATGTGTACATCACATAGTGGTTCACCTGGCTATTCAGCTAACTATTCGACTAGCTCTCTGCAATTATCTGCATTCAACTGACTGATGTAAATTTTTAAATTAATTGCCATGTAACTTTTTTATTTCTTATATTTGCTATTTTTACAGATGGTATTGTTATTGCACTATCCCCTTTGCTGCTGTAATACTACAAATTTCCCTGCTGTGGGATTAATAAAGGATTATCTTATCTTAATCCTGCCCCATGTCATTTCAATTTACTGACATGACAAATATGTTCCATGGCACCTTGCTAGGCAGTACGAAGAGGCAGTGACACAAAGTATTCTACCAGTCAGTAATACATTCTCATTCTGGAAGAGACTGCGAGACACTTATTTAAACGAGCGGAGGATGGGGAGAGAGGAGGAGTGGAGGGTGAAAGGAGTGGAGTGGCAGGAGGCATGAAAAGAAAGTGGAAACAACACCCTCTCCTTCCCTCTTCCCCAAAACCAGGAGCTTCGTCCAGTTAGACAAAAAAATAAACAACAACAAAAAAAAAAAAACACAGACAGAAAGACAGATTGGTAGTGAAGGAGACTTAAGGTAAGTGTGTAATAAAGAAGAAAGGGGAAAAAAGAAAGAAATACAGAATGAGGCAGGGGGTTGGAAAGGAATATTTCAGGGAAAATAATTTTAAAAAATAAACATTTTGTGATAAAAGGTAACAGTCATTAATAAGAATAATAACAGCTTAAATCTTGATCTTAATACCATCAGTAATAACAATATAGATAACAATCATAATAATAATAATAATAAAACACATTTAACTGTGATGAGAGAGAAGAAAAAAAGATAAACTGATATGTGTCACAAGTGTAAGTGACTGGTAAGGTTATGGCATAGGGTATTCTATGGTGAGTTCTTATGTTTAGTGTGTGTATGTGTGTGGTGAGAGATGGTGGCGTAGTTAACAGGCAAATTTTGTTAATATATGAAGCGGGACAATATTTTAACAGAGTGTGAGGTTTGCTGTGGTTTAGAGTGTATTTCCATGGAAATATATTCTTTGAGAAGATTTAACCATTGTGTGATGGTTATTGTGTTCCTTGTTTTCCAGTTTAAGAGGACAGTTTCCTTGGCGATAGAAGGTGATAAAAATGGGTTGGTGATTAGCGTTGGTGGTGTGATTACTGAGAGGTCTCCCGTGCAGACAAGGGATGGAGAGAGTGGGACACTACAGCTCATAATAAGTGATATTTTGTCGGTGACTTGCTTCCAGAAGAGTTGAGTTGCCAGAGCAATTTTCTCAATGAATGGAGGCGGAATGTTTTCATGACCCTCACAAAGTAGTGCATGTGTTCCTTTTTACGAACCATTGTATTTAACTTAAATTGATGAATACAATTGGCTTCATGGCAGTCAGTTTGAAAGTAGTTGTCCGTAAGATGGATGTTCATAACCAAGAGACTGTCTGTACCCGTAAATCCTTATAGGATAAATTAGAAATGAAACAGTACTACAATATCACATAATACACAACTAAAAAAGGACAAATCATAAATAATGGCCTGTGTCTAATAATAGCCTGTCTCAAATAAACGGCTTGCTCTTTCTTCAGTTGAGGTAACTAATGGTCCCAGCCACTATTTGAGAAATTAAGGTATTACATTTCACAGTACAGTTTCCTGACATATACTCTTTTTAGCTTTAACTTTTTACAGATGAGTGATGGGGATGAAATTAAAAGAATTGTGCTTGACTTATTTTTGTATTAAATATGAAATGTGATATATATATTCATAATAATTATACAAATAAACTTATTTCTAATGTGTGTAATTAAGTGCAAATCTTATCCTGGTCACCTTTGCTTTCACTGAACTTTCCGAATCCTCATGCTCTCGAAGGAGCGCTGTGTGGCTCTTCTCATACGACAGTATGAAGTCATCCAGTCTTCTCACAACGTGTTAGTTGAAGTGTAAAGCATCATCAAAATACAATCACAACCTACCCAACAATGAGGGTTGTCCAAAGTGCTGCCTGAAGTACGAAATATGTACCCAGGGCAGGGACGAAACGATTATCATCCCGTCATGTCAAGTCTGACATTGGCAACCAGCTCCTTAAAGTGGCCACCAAAGGGGTTGGCCCAGTGACATCCTGAAATTGGACATTAATTAATAATCAGGCTTAATGATATTTTAAATAAATTTGGAAATGTAAACACAATGTAAACTATGTATTCTAGTCACAACAAATGATTTTTCCCTCTGTCTCACATACAATTTATCTGAGAGAAACGATTACCTCCAGGTCTGCAGCCTCAATGTGGTAGGATTCTGATAGAGTGCTTCCTATAAGTGTCAATTTGTTCTGAAGATATTTGACGTGTTTTTCGACTTCGGGTCCACTGCATGGGCTCGAGAAGACAGCAGTTGCACTCCCAATCATCTTGTCCAGTTGTGTCAGTGTGGTTGCGCTTGTTAACAGGCCAAAGACATGTATGCCCAACTGGTAGTGCCTTGGAGTTACTGAAATAAAATTCATTGGATTCCTTAAGCAAGAGCAATTCACCATTTTAATTAAATGAAGAGTATGTAACAGTCAGGGTCACAAATGAAATACTGGTAAAATACTTACTGCTTTTTGCACAGTGTTTTTGTGTTCTTCATTACATGGCTTAGGCAGTGATTATTGATTGGTAAGTGACTTCAAAGTCACTTGTGCTTGCTTTCCCTGTAACTACTTTGTAGTAGTTACCCAGCACATTGTTTAGACTATTGTCACAGAATGTATGGGCAATTGCTTTTTGAAGGACAACTGACACATCACATACAGTAATTTTTGGAATCACATTTCTCTTTCCAAAGTGCCAGTGCATTACTCCTTTTGGACAGATCTGTCCATTACCCAGAACATACCCCTGGTATTCAATTTCCTGGCGGGCTAAGTTGCACTTCTGGGGGTTTACTGTCAGGCCAGCCTCCTTGAGCCGGGCTCCCACCTGCTGCACATGAGAAAGATGCTCTCCCCATGACCTGCTGAAGATGACGATGTCATTGAGGTATGCCCCAGTGAATGACTCCATCCCCCGCAACAATTGGTCCATGAGCCTTTGGAATGTCGCTGGAGCTTTGTGTAGACCAAAAGGCATCACCTTAAAGTGGAATAGGCCACAAGCGCAAAAAGCTGTTTACTCCTTGGACTCTGGGGCGAGGGGAACCTGCCAGTACCCTTTGCTCAGGTCAAGGGTGCTGATGTACCTGGCCTTCCCAAGACTTTCGATGAGCTCATCGATGCGTGGCATTGGGTACGAATCAAATTTGGAGATGGCATTGATGTGAGGAGCTTGCTCCTCCCTCCACCTCTCCCGGCAACACAGCCCTGACTTTGAGATGTGACCATTTCTGTGTAGATTGTTAGCTACATGGACTTATGTCATTGTCAGGGGCTTCATCCCCCTTCAGAATGGATGCAGCCACTTCTTTTTCCTCCTCGGGTACAGGAATCTGTTCCTGAGAGACCACATTGCTCAGATTCACAACTTTTGATATTGAATCTAGCTGCATGGACTTACATCAGTGTCAGGGGCTTCATCCCCCTTCAGAACGGCCGCAGACTCTTCTTTTCCGTCCTCGGGTAGAGGAATCTGTTCCTTGTTATTTAATATTTTTGTCCATTCATTAATGCGATCATGAATATGCCATCAAATCACAAACAGTTATTGTTTCTTTCATCGTGAATTGATTTAACATTTTACTTGATTTAACAATTTAACTAGTGCTGACCAATAAATTGTATTTTCATCATCATGGCAATATGAACATGTGTGATGAACACATTACAAAAGACTGCCTGAAATGCGATGAGAGAAGAAAAATAATTTTATTTACACACGACATGCACTCACACTCAGCATGTGAATATTTGACCAATCAGATGGAGCCATGAATACATGGGCCATGCATTCACACCATTTGGCCAATCAGATGATTAATTTTTAATCTTGAAAAAATGGTGTCCGTTGACTTAGTACTGGTGTAATGCTAACAAGCTAACGTTAGTGATACTAAGCAACAATTACCACATTGTAACAATACTTTTAATTTAAGTAATACCACTTTACGACTAGAAGTCATAAGTATTTCCTTCTGTCCGATAATTTTAAGATAGTTGACAAAATAACATTATCCAAAGAATATAGCGTCCTTGCCGGTTAGCTTCCTCACCAGACTTGAAATAACCTGAAATAACATTTTGATTTGGCGTTTGGCTGGCAGTTGACTGACAAGGATGTTGCTGTATCTTGTCTTGGACTTCAGTGATGGTTTCCAATAACTTAAGTGAGCACAGCATAGAAACAGCAGGCTCACTTATGTAATTGGAAACCATCACTGAAGTCTAAGTGTCAAGTGATGGCATGGCCAGTGATGAGGTCCAAATGATGCAGATATTGCAGATAAAATGACACTGTAATGCTGTTCAAGTATATTGATCCTAAATGACTAATTCATGTTTTGAATAGAAATTTCTGCTGTTCTTTGACTGCTTCTAGTTCTCCTGCTGCTACTACTTCAGTGCTTACTGCACCTACTAGAAGTTTTAGTATACAAATAAGAATATTATTAGCATGTTAAAACTTATAGCAGGTACAGTTTTAAATATGGTCTTCAAGCCTTCAGCAAGCAAACAGAGTTTCTTCTGGAACACTATATCTCAGTTTTTTCCCCCAGATATTTTTATTTCAAGAGATGTTTTTGCTGAGTTAAAAAAAAAAAATAGCTGAAAGAGAGCAGGGGAAATGAAACTTTAATTTCTTATAATTATGTCTTATTTAACTTATTTATGTTCTGTTTAATTGTTTGGGTATTCATGTGCAATTAGTTCAATAAAAGCATGTTTGAAATAATTTATTTAATTTCTTTATTCAGTGGGCATAAGCTATTCAATGTTTGGGGTCTATGTTAGCAATGTACCTATTAAAGCAGAAAGAAAAAGGAACTGTATAGCTAATATAAACACTTCAATATTTGTTTATGATCGCAAGTCATATCGTCATCACAATATTGAACAATGTTATTGCACATCACCGTTTTTCCTCATTTCAGTAGAAATATTTTCAGACAGTAGAATGGTTTGGAAAGATTTATTGAGGGGGGTTATGAACTGGTTTGGTCTTGGAGTCCTAAGGGGGGGCGGTGTGAGCTGTTCTCGAGAAGAAGAGCACCCCCCAAAAGACTTCCAGCCCAGGACTACAAAATAAGAGCTTAACGAACCAGTGCAAGGTGGGTGGTGCAGGTGTCTGATGTGTGCAACCTAATGTATAACTGGAAGGCATCAGAGGACCAGCGACCCAGGTGTTTAATTAAGTGGTCTGAAAGTCAGTTTTGTGCTGCAGTGGTGGCTGCTCCGATTCTAAAAGAATTGGAAGAAAACTGTTAGGGGGAAAACACAGATAGACAAAATGTTTTTCAACTGTTTCTGAAACTAGTGACGTGTGATGATTCTGCCAGATTCATCTATAAATAGTGGTGAATTAGGGAAATGTGAGAGACTCAAACGGTATTGTAGGTAAGGTGAGAGGAATTTGTACGGGCTGACTGGAGACACTAACTTGAAGTAATGAAAGAGACATCCTTCATTGGTTTGGTCTGTCTTACTCTGTGAGGAAAAAAATGAATGATTTCGTGGTTGACTATGGTTAAATCTGATAGGCAAGGGTGAACGCGAGGATCAAAAAGGGATGATGGAGCAGTATATTCGGAGCAGCAGAGGAAGCCAAAAAAAGTGAGGGAAAAACAGCTGTCAAGGTAGTGTCTACATGGGGGTTTAAACAGCCAGAACAGAGGAGGTGAATACAGCAAATGAGAATGAGCAGCGTTATGGGATGTCTGAGTGTTTGAACACCTGGGTCTAGCTTCGGGAAGCTCTTCAGAAGGAGTTGGATCTGGGGGTTGTGAATGAGTGGGCATTTGGAACCAAATATGAGTTTATGGAAAAATTGAATGCCGATGAGGTATACTTTAATGGTTGATGGTTTGATGTGAAGCCGTGAATGTGTGTAGGTAATGAATGAGGAGTATGTGAGTAGGTTGAAAGACGGAAATGGGAGGTTGTGATGGACGTGGAATGACTGATTTCCAAGCCGTGTGTTAAGGCTGGAGGGTTCGGGGGGATAGAGCTAGCAGAATTGAATCGAGGGAGTGCAGGTGATGGAGGGGATGAGTCATGGGAACGTTAACTGAGAATAAGGAGGAACTGGAACCAGGATCTTGACTGCGCCTGGAGCCAATCTGAAGAATTTCTGTAATTGGAAACAAGAGAGACTGTCAGTGATTTTGTTGTGACCAGGAACGTGAGCAGCACAGACAATGAACTGATTACAAACAGAAACCCAGGTGAGATGGCGGAGGAGTGGCATGATCGTGTTGGAATGGGAACGCCCTTTGTTAATTGTGTGGACTGTAGCCAGATTATCAGAATGGATTAGAATGGTGTGAGACTGAACGTGGCGGATCAGCAAGGTGGGGTGGCACAATGAGGCAAAAGGCATCAGAGTGTTTAGTTCACCAGGCACAAAGCCTGGTAAGGCTGCACGTTCACCACAGTGTTCCCCGGGGGCCAGATGTGGTGTTCCATCATGTTGGTGTGACCTGGGGAGGCAGAGAACACTGGCGATACTGGTCAATGAGCTCTCTTACCTTCTGTCGTTTGGTGGGGGCTCAGGTCGGCACTGATGCACACCACATCCCTCGGGGTAGGGCTAATTCAATGGCCCTACCTCTCGAGAACAGGTGGCCAGGAACCTGTTCTCGAGAGTGGGGTAGGACCCGCTCACCTGGCTGGAACTCTCGGGGCTGTGCGGGCCAGTTGTTAGCTCACTGCTGCGTGTGCTGGGCCTCCGCCATGTGCTCTCGTACCAGGGGCATGATGTGGGCAATGCGTTCCCGCATGGCTTCCACATGCTCCACCAGGCTGCGATGAGGGGAGGGCTGCTCTTTCCCAGGTCTCTCGAGCGATGTCAAGCAGGCCTCGGGGTCTTCGCCCATACAGCAGCTCGAAAGGGGAGAAACCTGTGGAAGCCTGCGGGACCTCACGGATGAGGGCAGCAATCTGCGCTCAGGCCGGTCTTCCCCACTGATACCCCCAGGAGGTGACCTGTTGTGCTGCGGAGGAGGTGGTAACCCCTGCCCTGGCCAGAATCTCCCGCTTGAGGCGCCCATAGTCCCGGGCCTTGAGGGGTCCCAGGTCATGGCAGGCCTGCTGGGCTTGACCTGTCAGAAATGGGGCGAGCAGGTCTGCCCACTCCTGTGGCTCCCACATCTCACACTGGACCACCCGCTCGAAGGTCTGGAGGTAGGCCTCGACATCATCAGAGTCGGTCATCTTCATAAGGACCTCCCGGGCTTTGTGAGTGGAGGTGGGCAATGGCGTGGCTCCAGCCCCACGGGAGTGCACCACCTCTGTTAGCCGGGCCATATGCTCTGCCATGACCTGGGTGGTTTGCTGTAGGGCCACGTTGGCCTCTACCAGAGCCCTCATCATCTCCTCCATGTCACAGCAGCTTTGAACTACAACCAGAAAAAGCATTAGGGAATATACCAAAAAAATAGCTCAAACGGTAGGGTGCTCTCTGGGCTTCTCTTATTGTTCCATGTAGGGACCGGGATACAAAACAAAAAACCGCTCTCTCCTCCGCAATGAACACTGGCACTGATCCAAGTTCAGGGGGTTGTTGCTTTTAATCTCGCTCACTGTGATGCCCGCATTTTCCACCACTGTGACGCTGAACGGGCAGGTCAGCAAGGTGGGGCGGCACAATGAGGCAAAAAGCACCAGAGTGTTTAGTTCACCACGCACAAAGCCTGCTTTAATAATAACCTAGCTGTAGTACAGCCAGCAATGAAATGCAGCCGCTACGAACACACTCGACTGGTACAAACAAAAATGGCAGTTCAATTAAACTCAGGAGCGACGAGACGGGCGGCAGGCAACGTCCTTTGCTTGACTCGTCCTTGTTTTCGCTAGCTGGAGTCTGTGAGAAACACAACACAGCACATTAGCACACCCCGAGAGCGGAGACAGCAAATCTCCTCGAGCATGGGTCTGCGGCGACTTATAGGTCTTCAATCACCCTGGAGTAGCGGCAGCTGGGCTGATTGGGGATGTGCTGCTAGTGTGCCTTGTTGGTGGTTGCCTGCAGCCCAGTGCTGCTCTCCTGAGTGTCGATGCTCTGGCTGCATGCCCAGTGCTGACCGTGCTTCCACAGTGGTGGTTTGGGACAGCTGTTACGGGTGGAGCGACGCTGGGCAGGGGCAACCCCTCTTGCCCCGCCACAACGGTGTTTTGCTTCCATTCTGCCCCACAGATGACTGTGGCTGCGACCACCGGGTAAAGTTCAAACAGGGTGGAGGATGCGTGAAGGCAGGGAGAACAACTTCACCGGCTAAGACGCTGCAAACCAGTGGCCCTGGTAGTAGGTGCCAAAGCCCACCAAAAGGGAGCCATCGGTGTACAGTTGCAGGTCAGCTGGGGATGATATTTCATCGTCATAAACAAAAGAGACTCCATTCCAGGGTTGCTGGAGGAGGTGCCATAACCTCAGTTCTTCCAGGCAATAGGAGTCCAGCTCATCGTGGTTGAGCAAGGACGGAACGGACGAAGCGAGAAATAGTAAATAGGACATGAATGACCTGCTGTGGGGGAGTATGTGCATAGTGAAGTCGAAGTGACCCAACAGGGACAGTAGGTCTCGTTTTGAGCAAGGCTGTTGATGCTTGGGATAGCACAATCATGTAGAGCCCCCTGCACGCTGGACTTCCCAGTTACAGGGATAAGGCTGTTGATGCTTGGGCTGTTGATACGTCCGGTGTAGGCATTGTAGAGGTGAGGTGCTTGTTGGGAAACGTAGTTGTGGAAGTGGGCATGGAAGGGGAAACCATAAAACACAGATGGGTTGAATGTTCGGTAGAGTTGCAGACATGACACGCTGCTGCCCTTAAACCGAGGAAAACTGTACAGTAGAGATCACTGGGGATAGCTAAATCCGCAGCAATAGGCAGATAATCATTTCATTCTCAGTGGTGGTTGGGGAAAACCGAACAAATTACATCCATGAAGCGGCCGAAGGTCAAACAAAATTTGGGAAATGTGAGGATCTTTAAGGTGGAGGAACTAGCAGTCTTAAGGGATACAGTGAAACCATTACATTGCAATACTCTGTGTTCGGAAGGTGTAGGTGGAGAGAAGCTAGGCAGACATCCGCGGTGCTGGTCCGTGGGAGCATGCCGTGGTAGGACATCCGAGTGTACAGAAGCCAGATGGAGCCCACCGGCTCCAGCTTGGACAGCAGCTGCTGGGGTGGGGGCTGGACTGAAGCCCCAGGAGCGTGCAACGGCAGAATGACAGCTGATGACACGGGTGCCAGGTGAAGTCCACTGACTCCCAAAGGAACATTGGCAGCGGGGAGAGAGGCATGTGGTGCTGGGTCCCTAGGAGCATGCAGTAGCGAGACAGCCAGTGTGTCAAGCACCAGCTGGAGCTCGCTAATTCCGGAGGGGATGGTGACACCGGGTCGTTGGAAGCATACAGGACAGGCCAAGGGCATCGGTCGGAGCCCTCCTGCTTGTATGCTGGCAGTGGACAGAGGGGGAGGAGCAGGTATTAGCAAAAGGCATTGCTAAGGACTGCCTAAGGGACCAGCGCAGGTCATCTGGGGAAAGAGCGACGTCATCAAGTCCTCCCTGGACGTGAGCTAGAACAGCCAGGTCCCCTGAGCTAAGGGAGTCATGGTAGAGGCGAAACAACACAGCTTTTCTCATGGGTTGCGACCTTGAACTGGGGATGAAGCTGTGGCAATCGGACCCTTTGGAGAAGCCTCTGGACCCGGGGTTGCCGATGATCCAGAATCAGGGACATCGTGCAGGTCATCGTCAGACACGCTGGAGTTCCATAACGCAAACTTTGAGGCGAGTACCTGGGAGTGCAGTGGTTCAGGCAACAGCAACAAACTGGAATGCCAGAGATGCAGAGCATGATGGGAAATGAGGTACATGGCACTTTTATACTTGTGGGGAGACTGAAAGGGGTTGTCCGAAAACGATTCCCCCAAACTTTGTTTTACCAAAACTCCATATCGTGCGGGCCTAAATTAAACATCTACTTTTGGTTATACAGTGAACTCTCACTAAACCGGACGAATTGGGGGGAAAGGGAGTACAATATAACCGGATGAAAATGAAAAAACACACAGTAGTCCCACTTCGGCTGTGGTGCCAAGCCATATTTACTCAGAGTTCGGTGTACAACAATACTCTGGCTACGTCAGTTAAATTAAGTTTCCAAAGAAGCCTTAGTGATATGATGTGGCACCACCGTAATAGCTACTAATAACAACGAATATTAAAAGGTAAAGAAAAAATACACAGTAAGTAAGGGAAAGAGAGAACAGTGAAAGGAGATAAGTGGTAGCGAAAGGGGAGAAAGAGAGGGGTGTTCTTGGAGTGTTCTTCTGTCTTCATGGTGTAATGGTAGCCAGGAATACTGATCAACCAGTCTCTGGACCCTTCAGACACAGGTGTTTTATACTTCAATCACTTGAGACACACCCACACCACTCAGGTGATCTTCATTTCACTAATTGTGAGACTATCGGCACCAATTTGATGGACCTCCATTGAATTAGACCATTAAATTTAAAAGGGGGTGAATAATTATGCAAACAATTATTTTTCTTTATGTCATTTTGTCTCATTAACATTACTTTGTAGAAATCTGTTTTCACTTTGACATGAAAGAGTTTTTTCCAATAAATTCTTGTGTGGAAAAAAAAACCAAATTTTATTCACCATGATTGATTTATGAAAGCAATAAAAAGGTAAAACATCCAAGGGGGTGAATACTTATGATAGGCATTGTATATAATTTGCATGCATTTGTGCAGGAAAATAATTTATAACAATTTAGTGATAACCTTTAGTCTACAAAAGATGGTGGCCAAAATGATTGGCAATCTTTGCTGTAAAGCTCATTAAGTCCTCCTAAGTTTGTTACTTGGTAAACTTTCAATTACATTTAATATATCTGCTTCAAATATGACCCATCAAGATCATAAGACTTGTGGTGTTTTCCTTTCAGGTAGCCTTAAGCTATTACATCAGCCTCTTGTATATTTGAATGATTTTCAATGGGCTTTTTATAATTCTTATATTGTTCTGATTTGGTTATTTTTCACTGGTTGGTATGGTTGATGACTACAATTTCATGCATCACCATGCATGATGACAAAGCATTGGATGACAACAGTGTGAAGGAGAAACCAGAAGTGATCCAGTACTATAACAAAAGGAGGAGTGGACACAATGGATCTGATGGTTTGCATCTACTCATGTAAGCGGAGAACACAGAGGTGGCCCATGGTGCTCTGGCACACCTGGATGTTGCCACCCTCAATGCATACACCAACTTCACTGCACAACACCCTGATTACATGGGTGGTGTGGCCAATGCACGGCAGCTTTTCATCAAGGAGCTGGGCAAAGAGCTTGTCATGCCACATATGAAGAGGTGCATGAAGGGCACGCCCCACCTCCAAAAGCATACGACAGAGGTAATGGGAGGATGTGAGATAAAAAAAAAAACAAAACACAGCCAATACAAAGCCACAGGAGGACATCAGACAGGAGGGCCAAATGAAGAGGAAGAGGTACAAGATCTGCCCAGCTGCCAAAGACAGAAAAGTCAGCAACTGGTGTTCCCAGTGCACCAGGCCTGTGTGCAAGGAGCACAAACATGTAGTTGTCATTTGTGATATTTGAAAGGCATTTAACCACTGCAATGGCAATTTGTGCTGTACCGAAATTTTATTTAATCAGTTTTGTTTTCTTTTATTCAGTCACGTTCACCACAGTTCACTACAGTTCAATATCAGTGTTATCGGTTATCAGTGATATGTGTATGTTATGTGTGATAAACATATTTCAACTGTTAAATGTAATATTGTTTGGTCCAAATCACTGCTAAAATAATTGTTTTAATAAAATTATTATAGTATATCTGTTTTTTTAAATCACACTTGCATACATGAGTCATTTTTGACCCATGTGTGTAAACTTGATGCAGTAATACAAACACTATTTTTGTTCGTAAAGTAAGAAAGATAAAATAAAAATAATGAATTGTGGTAATCAAAAGAAGATGTTTAATGACAACTTGGAATATTAAATGATGAAATAAATTCATCATTTAATGCATGGAAAAGAAACACTCAGCCATGCATAGATAACATAGGAAATGAATACCCATGTTGTGCATTAGAAGGGGCTTGCATAGCTTGTGCATCAAAGGGTTAAGATTTTTATGGGTCATACCTGAAGCAAGTACATCAAATCTAAGCAGAATTAAAAAATCTGAGGAAGACTTAATAAGCTTTACAGGAAAAGGTGCCAATAATTTTGGCCACCATCTTTTGTAGACTAAAGGTTATCATTAATTAGGTTAGGTTAACAGGAGCAAACTATTGTCAGGGAAGTGACAATTTAATTAAAATAACAATTCTCTGAATCCAGCAGTTTTAGGAATTAATGCCCTCATTTAACTCCTGAGACTCAGAATACCAAACACCAGTGACGCCAATCACAAAAACTCCTCACTTAACGAACATGTAAAATAATTTCTAATTGATTTAATTATGTAAATATTTTTAAAGTTATCAATTATCAAAATGTCAATAATATTAAATCATCTAAATTTGTTAATAGGAAATGAGCATTATTGTAAGGATAAAGTACGGACTCAGATGCGGACATGAGTGACAGCAGTTTATTGAGTAACAGCGCAAAGTCCAAAATCCAAAAATCAAAGTCAGGAACAGGCAGAGGGTCAAAACCAGGCAGGCACGGCAAAGGCACAAAACGAGATCCAGGAATCTAGGTAAATGGATGGCAGAGGTCGGTAACGGGAACACTCGGCAAGCAGAACAAAATCACAATCCAAAATACAAAAACGAGGGCAGGCAGGCAGGCAGGCAGGCAGGCAGGCAGGCAGGCAGGCAGGCAGGGAGGGAGGGAGGGAGGGAGGCGAAAAAGGCTTGTAGCGCAACTGGTGAAAACACAGAGACAAACTCGCAAGGAAGGCAGGAACACAAGGAGACTAAATACACAACTAAATGAGGTAACAGAAAACAGGTGCGAGGCAAAACAGGTGAAACGCATGAGTGATGAGGCAATGACACAAGCAGGGGGTGGAGCAAATAGGGAAACATAAACAGAGAGCACATGGACCGGAGAAATGACAACAAACATGCGAAAACGGACGAAAACACACGAAATCATACAGCAGTCTTGACAATTCTGGTGGATGAAATTTTATATATACACACACAACTGGAACAAGTTTAAAATGTTTACTGGACAGTTAAGACTAAGACATAGACAAAAATCTATGCGTCTGTTACGGCTCCCTGGCTCCGCTTGCTGGTTTCCTGTGTATTTGCGTTTTTCTTTTGAAACAGGAGACTGGTGGGTGGAGCTGGGACGAGCTTTCCTAGATTGAGGCACACCTGGATGGAGTGCACTACACTATTTAACCTGCTTTCTCCCATTCTAGCTCACTCGCTGGCTTAGTCGCTTGCTTTCCATTTCCAGGCACGTGTTTGTTTGTTTTTTTGCATTGAACGTTATTACACTTTTCACTCATTCATGCACATGCATACACAACTGATAGCTTGCAGACTTCCACACATCATGTTTTCTTCTTTTTTATGTGTTTCACTGTGCCACGTAATTCCCTGTGTGGTCTCCCTCTTTTGTCATAGCCTTACTAGCCGTGTTGTGACAAAAATGCTGGCTCGTCCGGGATTGGTTTGGATTGGTTTAATGTAGTTTTGTGGTTTTGTGCAGCCTGGATGGATTTGTAGGCATGTTGTTTTGTAACATTCCTTTTTGCGAGTGCTTTGTTTTGACAGTCTTTGGGACAAATCTTTGGAGGTTTGAGTGACTAATTGTGCTCTTTTGATTGGGTAATTGGTAAGTCATTAGTGCTATTGGGAGATACACAGGGAAATTTGTGCTTGGAAGGCTTTAGTGGGGTGCTTGGTTTGTATTTTTGTATTGCCTGTTTGGTGCTCTCATTTGTTTGGTCATACACCGGACAGGTGGCGTATTGAATGAATTTTGAATTGTGCAGGCATTGTTGGTTTTGATATTGGGCTGTGACAGCGTCTATGCTACAGACCTGGGGCATGATTACAGAAACTTCCTAAGTCTGCAATCCTATCTTATCACCGGATGACATATAGGATTTTTGATATTACAGAAACATGTTTCCTAACTGCATTTAGGAAAGAAACTATCTATCTTATTTTAGGATAGGAATTTTATTTTACTGTGGATGGGAGGGGGTGCTTGGGAACTGAATGGTTGGCATCTGCTAGAACACAAACTAGGCATAGACATATTACAATACAGGAGGGCGAAATTTAAGTAAATTGTGTATGTCTTGTAACAGCGTTGTTAGCATGTGTGCCTTACTGGCACGTTTTTGTGGGGGTACAGCAAACTACCAGTGTGCTTTCACCAGTGGCCAGAAATCAGTACTGTTATATTGTTCTTTTGTCATGTTTAAGTCCAATGAATACATTTTGATGATAATACTATTTATAAACATTTTTTTGATATGTTCTGGAATCTCCTCTGACAAGATATACCATGGTGAACACCACAGTGCCCCTTCTGAGGATTTCACTTTGACCTCAGAAAGGACTTTTGCCTATCCAGCGAAACAATGAACACCCTCATGCACCATCTCAACCTTCAGAAGCGCCATGGCTGGGGTCACCATCTGGAGGTGCTGATACTGGTGTACTGGTTGGCACATGGGCCAGCATACCGTCTTGTGTCCTGTGCTTTTAGAGTGCCTAAAACCACAGTACACAGAGCAGTGCACAAAGTCTCAGGACAGCTGCTAGGCCTTTTGGGACAAATCATCTCCTTTCCCACAATAGGAGAGCTGGATGCTGTGGGACAGGGGTTTGAGCAGCTGGCTGGCCACTGTGGTTTCAGGCGGTGTGTGGGGGCAATTGATGGCTGCCACATACGGATTAAAGCACCAAACACCCGGGATGCACAGGACTACTTCAACCGTAAACTGTTTCATTCCATTCAGCTTCAGACAGTGTGTGACAGCAAGGGGAGATTTTTTTAAAAAAGGGGACATTTTTGTGAGATTCTCGGGCTCGGTACATGACACACAGGTGTTGAAATGTAGCCCTATGTACCTGAATGCTGTTTACCCACCTCCAGAACACTTCATTTTAGGTGATGGTGGGAGCCCCTGTCTGGAGCTTCCCATCACCATACCCCTTACCATGAACCCCTGCAGAAGAGGACACAGGAAAGGTTCGACCACCATCACTCCAAGGCTCACTCCATCATAGAGAGAGCTTTTGGAATGATGAAAACAAGGTGGAGGTGCTTATTTTTTAAGGCTCTGGAGGTGGATCATTTATTTTGCCCACAGTGATCACCTGCTGTGCTGTGCTGCACAATATGTGTCTCTCTGTTGTAGATACTGTGGAGGAAGACCTGCAAGCAGCCCAGGACACTGTGGAGCCCCAACCTGCGCCTGGCCCAGAACGGCATGAACTTGGTGGTGCAGCATGGAGAGACAACCTTGCTGCCTTACTCTCTGCGCCAACCACAATCCCTGGACACCTTCATGAACATGACTACCTGTAATTTCTGTCCCAAGAACTGCACTGCCCACTGTCAATCTTTGCTATGTACACACTGCACTGTAAATACTTTACCTTAAAGATATTGCCGACATGGTATTTGGGTTATTTTTTCATTTTGTTGTGAATAAAATAAAGGACACCAAAAACAATTGTTGTGTTTTTTTTAAACATTTAATGAACCACAAAACTTCACACAGAACAACAAAAAAAACTTATCCAGACCCATATCAACACCCTCCCATGCCTTTTCACACCCTAGCCCCTCACCTTAATATCTCCCAACCACCCATCCCCCCAAGCCTCTTCACCCTAACTGTGACAGCCACTCCCCCACCCCCCGAACCCCCCAACCCCCCAAGCATCAAGAGACAACACCATATAAAACTACTGTGGCTGCTGCCTATCTGCTATCCTACTTAATATGTTAATTACTTCCTGGTTTTGTTGCTGCATTATTTGGAACCTTTCCTCATCTCTCCTTGACTCCTTCTCCAAGAGAGCAACCAGCCTGTCAACTCTCTTTCTCTTGTGCGGGGTTGTTGTTCTGGGGCTGTCCTCAGTGCTGCTTGAGTGATGGGGGTGGGCGCCTGCCTCTGATGCTGTGGGGAGGGGTGGGGTGCTGTTCTGTAAAGGGGTAGGGTTGGGTGGCTGGCTCTCCTGTTACAGTTGAGGTGGGGGGGTGTGTGGCTCTGCCAGCTGTTGCAGAGGTAGGGGTGGCTGTCTCACTCCCTGCCTGCAGGTCTGCTGATGGAGGAGTGGGGGGACGGCTGGCTGTGGCTGGCTCCACTGACTCTGAGGGAGGGGTGGGGTGGTGGCTGCCTGTCTCTGCCTGGGAGGGCACAGCTTGCATGAAGCGGTCGCATGAGGAAATCAGGAGAGGGGGACATGATTGCCTCATGCATGGCAGAAAACCACCTCCATGAAGCGGCTGTGCCCTCCTCAGCGCCTGTCCCTGTATGAGGGTTTCTCAAGTCCTACAACAATAACAACACTACAAAATAACAATTTTCATTGTGTTCTCAAAGTACCTTCAAGCCAAAAAGACAGCTGAAAGACATACTGTAAAAATGGCATTGGAATGCAAATCTTTACACATGTTATAAGTAACTGTAAAAATAAGGGAAATTAGGTAGTAGATAGTGCTAGAAAGAAACATGAACTTTAACAACCTCAGTTATCCACCACTACATTTTAGTAGCATACACACTGATGTAATGTGCATGACACCGGTTTTTGAAGCCTCTTTAGATTGTAAGATACTACAAGATTAACTACATTATTAGGGGATAAGCAATATAAAGTTGTACAACTGACCATGGAAATCATCAAGTTCATAATAAACACTACATGAATTCAGTGCAGCAAGAGTTTTTAAAGGTCATACAACAAAGGAAAGGTAGGGGTATGGTAAGCTTGTAAGGTACTCACGCCCATCCGTTTTTTTGCACTGTGTTTTTTTCCCAGAGAAAAGCTCCTCGTTCTCACCCCTGTAGCGTATTAATTCGCTGGTCTCTGTGTCAGACCCTTAAGGTGAAATGTTAAAATAATTTTCACCATCTTAATTTCTTTCCAGTCTTTCCAGTATTTTGGAGAAACGCAGTCACAGTAAAGACTTCATAACAAGTATTATATGGCATATATCGCTAATATAAAATTTGAGAGAAACTTCAATGTAGCAGTTGCTGGCTGTCTAGCAAAAGAAAGGTATATCACTAACACAATTAACAGCATCAGTAATGAAGTTATATGGCAAAACATGAAAACTGTATTTTCAACTGAAACGGACTTAAGGTACCACTTAATGTTAGTTTATGGTATTTAATTAAACCATCAACTCAGAAGCAGTGAGTTACTGTGCACGATAGCAAGTTTGTGTTCATACTGATTTCTTACAGATGTACATTGAGTATTTTCAAGCCAATAGACAATCATGTACCATTGTTTATAGTCTAATCAGTGTATATTCCACCAGCCAAACTTTTATCATGTTTGCTACTTCTATCAGCAACTAGTTAGTTATCTTGTATAATTAAGTACTGCAACAGTCCTCACAGGTACTATAGGCTACAATAAAAACAAACTGTAAAGTTACATACTTAAAAGAAACGCAAAACAGATGCCTCCCACCCCCAAACTTTCCTATTTACATGTTTCGTATATTACACACTGACAAACTGCTTGTACACAATTCTTACATTTGTACGCTGTTTTCGCTGCCATAATTTCGTCTGCAAAAATGAAATGGCGGAGGTCAACATTTTTCAGAGGGAGAATGAGCAAAGCATTCTGGGCAATATCAACGCTTGGAGGGATGATTTTTGTTGGCTCCGTTGGAGGGAGGAAAACCGAGGGCTTGAGCAAATGAAAATTCTCCCTTCCCTCAACAAATCTGGAATGGAATCATCCTCATTGTGGCAGCCATCTCACATACGGGACTTTTTGGGGATTCCCTCCTCAACTGAAGGGCGATTGAGCATGAAGAAGCAAGCATTTTTTCGGATTGGAACGCAGCCCCACACTTCAGTTTGGACTCGTACTCCGAGATGGATGTGCACTCAATTGTTATTGCGTAAGCTAATGTCTGTGGATACACTTCAAACATGTAATTTACGACCGCATCACCGTTATGTGTCGATAAGCAGAACGAGACAAAAACAGACTGGACGGCAAGTCCTTCTCCCAACAGCAAGCAGCCTCTCACTGTGCCAAAGCAATGACTAATGCTATGTGAGTGTTTATCACTGCGGATATGTGACCATACTTGGCCGTAGAGAATACAGGATTTAAGCATATGGACAAATTGCTTGAGTTCTGCTACAGTGTGACTTCACGTGTGCATTTCAGTCAGTCCATTGTGCCTGCCCTGTATAAACAAGCGCAAGCTGCAGTTGTTCAGGTGTTATCAACAGGTCCGTGGGTACTTACAATGGAGCATTACTGACATTTGTGTTCATTGCATGTGTTATTTATTTTTTATTAATGACAATATGTCAATATTAGAGTGCCTTAACTGTTACAGTCAGCATTGTGGCCATGGAGCCAATATTGAATGTTTACATTTTTCAAAATAAAAGACAAAAATATTATTTTCTGCATTTTTTTTTTTTTGTTTTCCTTGCTGTACTGAAAACGTAACGAACTGTGACACCAAAACCGAAGTACATACTGAACCATGAATTTTGTATACCGTTACACCCCTAAAAAATATTATTTATTTACGGTCTCACCATCCCGAATATGGCCACACACTTTGCTGGGAAAAAGGGGTAACATCTAGCTCTCAAGTGTAAGATTTTTACATGTAAAAAATCTGGAAAAAGTGTGTATTATACACTAATAAATATGGTATATATTATATGGTATATATTTTTGATAACTGCAATGTAATCATAGCAAAGTCTCAAAATGACTGAAAGTGATTGGCTGACTCATTTTAAAGTGATATCACTAGGTGATCGGTGGATATAGGTGCTCTAGTGCGGTGGTTATGGCCTAAGCCTACAGACACATTATTATACAGACACACTTATTACCTCAATGTGGGAATAGTTTTATTATTGCTATCTCCGCAGCATCAGGCTAGGTGTTAAGGTAGTGCAGTATGCAGTATTGTCCTAACAGAGAGAGGCCAACAGTCTGCTCTGAGAGATAAGATGTTAATTCAGTCTCTTTGTCGCCATTAACTTGAGACTGCTGCCAGTACACTGTACAGACAGAAAGTAGATATTATTACCCCATAGTTTAGATAGCAAATTCAATAAGCAGTCAACCTCAGTATCATTGACACTCTCAATGAAGATTAGCAAAAGTGGCTGTAACAAAATAAAGAACCTAGATAATGAGCTGGTTAAAAAGTTTCTTAATATTTTATATTACAGATGATATATTTTTTAGTAATTAAAAAATAGGTGTCACAATTCTTGGCCCGTTTTATTATTCAGGGCTGCCTGACTAGGAGATAAATTCAAATAAAAAGAATTTAAGACAAAGTTTATCGATATAAAATTAAATGTTATCCCCAAAGCATTTGAAAAACAACAAAATATTCAAAAGAAAAAAAAACATATTGACCTTCCACATGGTAAACATGTTGACTAAGATGAACAGCTAAAGAATCTGGTGGGTTGGAGAGAATTGTAAAATTGAGCAATTGGAAGTCAGTTGTGAAGTACATGTAAATGCAAGCAAAAACATGTATACCTATATATGCAGAATATATGAGTATACATATTTCATATACATATATATATACACACACAGCAAAAAAAAAAAACTGTACTGTGTGTGCAACATTAAAATTAAGAAGGACTGGCCACAATAGCAACAATAAATGTTTCAATAATAATAATTCATACAAATTGTGTATGTAAAGTAGATTACATAGGTGTGTTTCCTAGTTCTAGAGATATGTCAGTAACAAAGTCATCATAAATGTTGAATGCCAGGCTGTATTTATCCAGGCTGTGTAAATTTCCATAAAACTATATCTCTGTAGCACAATCACTAATGTTTAACTAATAATGGATGAAGTGAGAGCCATATCTGTACTATAATCTTTTCTTCTGCTGTAACTCCTGCAAGTCAGATTTTGTGCTGGGATGCAGATAGAATTGAATTGTATCTGCATCCCAGATAAGCCATCACTGAGTAACATGATCAATGGGTCATGAAGTATTACCCTACCAATCAGATCAGATATAACATGATTTACATTGTGCCATGAAGCAGACACCTAAGGACGGGTCCATTATACATGTCACAGAGTTCCAGGGGAAGACAAGAGAACAAAGTGAGGAAATATTCCCAGATTTGTAATTGCTTTCTTTACATGAATATCAATTGACAACATCATTTCTCTGTAGTCGGTAAAAAAAGCAGATTTTTTTGCAGTTAATTTTGTATCCAGACCATAAATGAATGGAAGTTGTCAAAACCTTTGGAAGAAACTACTCTGTATCTGCAGAATTCAGCAGAATGTCATCAGTGTATATGGATATTGCATATTTTATTATCAAAGAGCATCATTGCTCTTTATGTTTGAGTTGGATAGGTGAAGTAATTATATTTTGACATATCTTTTGTAAGCAGCGTATCACATGTATAGATCACAGATCTGTTAATGGAAGTCTCCATCTAGTGGTGTAAATCTGCGGTGCATTGACGAGAATATTTTTGTACTGGTGGCTGCACATTTTCTCTGCTTTCTTTCCACAAACTAAATGAGAATGTGGAACACAGGAGTACATTGAATTATAGTTGTAATATATAGCCCTTGATAGATCTCTTCAATAATCAAGACATTAAGATAACAAACATGTACCTGTTGCCTGTGTGTTAGCTTTATCTGATGTAGCCCTATTTTAACCAAATTAAATTATTTAGTATTATTTTCAATATTACTGCAGTCTGCACATCATTGGAAGGCATAAAAAAAAGCCACAAAAAGATTTGTCACATTTACTTTTATTGTAAAGGTGATTTATTCCAAAATAGTAATATGTTAGAGAGGGAGAAAGAGAGGAGGACAGAGGAAGAGAGAAAGAGAGGGAGAGAAAGAAAGAACAAGACATCTACAAAACATCTACACAAGACTTTGGTAAGAATCATGGGTGACATTCTTATCAAAAAAATTCCACAGCTAAAGTAAAAAAAAAAAAACATCTAAGGATGCACAAAATAAAAACAGTAAATCAAGCTGTAGAGCCACTACTTGTATTACAGGTGAATAAAAAGTCACACCAGATTCTTGTCCTAAAAACTGCATCTTGAGGTGTATAAAATGCTGGAATGATCGGTTACCTGTGCTTTTAGTTCAAGACTATAATAAACTATTGAAAGAAGTTACCACAGGATATAACAGTTCTATTTCTTAACTGATTGGTATTTTTTTTATTGAAGAATAATATACCACAACATGTTTACAGTAACTTTGCAAGGAATTCTATATGCAACAGGGCCATTTTTACACATGGTAGAAAATCAATCTGCTTTAACCAGACGGGTTGCTTCCAAATCAATATGGTATTAATTCCAGGTAACCTACTCTGATGACATAGCTGTTTGGCTAGGATCAGAACTTGACATTAAAAAGGACTGAATACCCTGAACAATGACAGGCAATAATGCCTGAGTCAGTTTTCACTTTGTCACAGCTAGCACATCCTAACTGCCATTCTCTCCCTCAGGTTTTAGATTAGGGTACCTTCGCTAGGACATGAAAAATTGTAACCTTCTGACCTAAAGCATGCTTATAATGTGTACCGTTTGTGCTGTTAAGACTGTAGCTGGACTACAGAGAGAGAAAAAAGTGTTAAATTTGTGTGCATTTTTGATGTTGACCTGTGGGTAGTTAAACTGAAATACATAATCCAGCTAAAAAGGCAGCTGTTGATTAGTTTCTGTGGCCTGTCCTCTCCGTAATACAATCCTTTAAATGCCCAGGGAGACATAATACAGATCCTCCCAGCAAGCAGAAGGAAGTTAGCCACTGCAATGACACCTGGATTAAAACAAGACTGATTTTGTTCCTTGCCAGACCTACGCTGAGAGCCTGGGATCATCTAGCGGCCGAATGCTGCCCTCTCCATGTCTGTGGTCCCTAGCAGGGATGCACATTGCAGGCGCGGATCTCCTTCCTGTCTTTGCAGCTTGCGAACTGCGTGCTCTTGAACCTCTTCTTCACTGTCATGAAACGCTCTTGGATCCCTCCACCACACAGCTTAGTGCAGTCCGTCCAGCCAGACCACGGCCGCATCTTGCACCCTGTGCCATAGCCAGACAGTAGGTCAGTCAGTTAATGATAATAGCTAAGAAAATCAGTGTACATGAAAACCATCAGAGAAAAAGAACAGTGTAACATAAAAATCAAATGGTGTCATTATCATTTTTTTGTCAGTTTAATTGGAAAAATTGTTACAGAGCAGGTTTGATATTGGCCAGACAGAAGGTAAAGATCTATGTCAAAGTTATGATTTATAACATTATTATTATTAATAAAAAAAAATACAGATAATATGTTTGATATTAAATGAGCATCAGATTACAAAGTGCCATGGCTTTATTTCCATAGCAATCAAAAGACATCCATTGACATCCATGACAGTGACATATAATGTGGACCTAACTTCTTGGTAAAACATTGTAGCATCAACACTTTTCTGGTAGTTTTAAGATGACTTTCAGTTTGAAATTAAGAATTTAATCTGTGTCTGTGTCATATCTGAATTCTGTCTGATGACATGAGCTCAGAGGGTATATATGTTTATATACTGTTTTAATGACATATTGAGTCTGTGGACCTTTATGGGGTATGCCCCTCCAGCCTATATAATTGGATAGATTATGAATGACAATTATGAAAAGTTTAAAGCCATGCTGATAGCATTACTCTTACTTATTGCAATAACATTTCTAATTGTTAATCATTGATATATATGAAGCGGGTAGCTGCTGTGCCATCAGGATCAAGGACAGCTCTGAGAAGGAAATAGACCAAGAAAAACAGGAACACCTCAAGGGAATCAGAGACTCGGTGAAGGAAGGCAGGTTAAGCACAGGGGAGATCGTTACTCCAGCACTAAAGCTTTAGGTAAACATTTTTTCTTTTATTCTTTCCCTACAATCAGTCACCCAGGCAGCACTAAAGTGAATTGGATCTCTGGTGGGATATGTGGCCAGACCCCAAAAATGAGCCTATCCCTGAACTACTACAACTGAGCCTGAGAGCGTTCAATGAGCAAGGTATAGTCTTCTTCAAAAATAAGGAAATGTTTTCGAAGATTATATTATATTTTCTTAAAGAAACAGAAATGCTGTAGGACTATATCCTTTCTGGACTGTCAGTTTTGCTTTGTGGCTTTATTTTTGTTGGAATAGTTAATAAATTACCATTATTAGAATACTTTGATAATGTCATCCCTTGCTCCAAGAACCATGTCCTGCTCCTCCTTCCTTATGAGACAGAGTTAATATTGACGAATCAACAAACATAACCGGTTTAATCCCATCTTTCCTCAGTAAGGTTGGGTCACTTGTCTCCTAACCTCCGAAATGTAGATCTCTGGCCACAGCCAATAATAGTAAAGCTAGAGCTTGAAAACCCAGTCGCAGCACTCAGTACTAAGTATTATTGAGCCACTTGGAAGCCCAAATGTATCATATTATAAAGTGTAACAGTGATGTTACAGCCGATGGTGTCAACTTACCTGGGTGCTCCTGAGCCATTTCATCACGGTTCTGTTTACTCCTCCTCTTCTCACGTTCTTCTTTGCGCTTCTTCCTTTCATCGCTGGTACCAGCACCCCTGTTGCACTTGCGGATCTTGCACTTCTTCCTCTGCACTGTCTCTGGGCAGGGGTCCCCCCCAAACTGCGGTTCTAGTGTAACCATCCGTGTCCGAATCACGTGACCCTTCCCACAAGACTTGTTGCACTCAGACCACTCTGACCACTCCGACACCATGCAGTCCGTGGCTGGAAGGGTAGAAGAACAGACAGCCATGCTACCCTAAATATTTGTACTATTACCATATGTTATATGGTATATTTTTTATATACCATATAACATATGTATATAAAAATATTTTTTTTTCCTTTGACACCTCTGTGCAATGTGTATTACTAGAGATCTTTTTATTGCAGTTATATGGGATGAGATGGGGTTACAAAGAAAATCAAAGAATACAAAGAAAATTCTAAAAATTAGACAAACATTTTAATTATAATAAACATACTGTATGTTAGTGCTCATAGGTAAAAACCACTATTGTTGTCCAAACAAGAGGTATTGATTTAAAGATAATACCCATCTCCCTCTTCGCTCCTGATTTCCAACTTTTTTCCTGACATACCTCTTCATTTTTCTGAGGAATTACATATGGTCAGCTGTAGACTAGTTTAAATTACACCAGTAACACCAGTAATTACAATTGCACCAGTCCTTCCCAGTATGTGAGCCATTATTGATACTGACCAGTACTTGAGCTGCTTAATAACAATTTCTTCTGTTAGGTCCATAATCCATTACCAAGTAGCAATATGAATTCTAACTTGACTGTTTAATTTTTACTGTGGTGAAAACTAGACTGCAATGCAAATTATGGGTTAAGCTTTGCTCCAAATGTTAACACATATGTGCATAACTGGTGCCAGAACATGCAGGAGCAGAACGTACCAGGTTCAAGCTATGTGCACTCTGATGAGACTGAGCTCTCATGAATCTGTGGTGCTCTATTATATTCTGGTCTCAGTGATGTGTCATAGACATGGTCTGGCCCCTTGGGTCCATAATTTAGCAGCGACACTCACGGCACTCAGGTAGCATGCACTTCTCCACTTGCTCTAACTCCTCAGTGCACTCTCCCAGCTCCACTGGTGACTTCAGCATGCGCTGACGGGTCCGCAAGCCCTTCCCACACGTAACACTACAGTCGCTCCAATCAGACCAGGGAGACAGCATGCAGGGGATGGTGTCTGAACAGACAAGGAGAGACAAAAATGTCATAGGCCCTAAATAATTACATTGTGATGTAATGTGGCTATCCTGTTCAAATAATTACTGAGCAAATGAGGGTCTGTTACTTTTCCAGTTAGTTTCATTAGGTTTTCACTCTGTGCTTCCATTTTCCTGCAGCACAATCATACAGCTTGGAATGAGTCTGAATAAATAGCTTCTGGAATGAAGACAGCAAGTTATTTCTTCTCGGTGAAGACAATCCTAATTTCATTTTTTATATTTTCCAAGTTGTATGGTTGTAACCAATTTCAAATATTTTTCATAGTTCTGTACAAGTGAAAAGAGGCATTTGCACAAAGTTTTGTCTCCACAAAGTTGAGGGATGGTACTCACGGCACTCTGGCATCATGCACTTCTCCACCTCTGCCACCTCCACACTGCAGAGGGAGCCATCAGATGGGGGTATCTTCACCATGCGCTCTCGCCGCTTCATGCCCAGGCCACAGGTGGCACTGCAGGAATCCCACTCACCCCACTCTGTCACGAGGCAACTGCTGGGAGCTGAGAGGCCCGAGGTCAAAGGTTAAGAGCAGTGTAGATTGTGGAGGGATTCAGGGCTTTACACATATATATATATATATATATATATATATATATATATATATATATATATATATATATATATATATATATATGCACAGCATTATTGAGCATTATTATGTCATTTCATTTTTTGTTACCCTCTGTAACATCAATGACAGACAGTTTAACATAAATTAGGATTGGGCCGATGCTAAAAGCTGCAATTCATAGTTTTGTTGTCATGCACTGATTGTGGAGGATGTTTGTGGGTGAAGTATATCTTGGTATGAGTGAAAAAGAGAACCTTACATGTTCAAAATATTCATGGTTTTAGAATATTATTTTGAGGAGAGCACTTTAAACATGTTCTCTTTGGCATGTTCTCATGTTAAAAAGGATTTATGACACTTAACTGAATTATTGCACTAAACGTATTACATTTGAAAACACTGCAGAACCTGCAGGGCATTGTGTTTGTGAAATAGCAGCAATGCTAAGAAAGGCACTTACAACACTCCTCATTGACAACACACTTCTCTGTCTCCTCAGTGGGCAGGGTGCAGATGGAGCCATCCTCAGGGAACTGCTTGACATACCTCTCCCGGGACCGCATACCCATCCCGCAGGAAACACTGCAGGGGGACCAAGTGATCCACTCTGACATCATGCAAGTGGAACCGTCTGGAAGAGAAAGGGACAGGGGAATATAATCACTCTCATTCTTACTCTTCCTGTGCATTTTCAATATTGGAACAGCTAACTTTGCAATCTGACTATCCGAGTATGGTTTCCTTGATACTGTAATACACAACAACACAACTTGTTCAAACAAACTTAAAAATGCATCACATAAAACAGATGTTTTCAAACAGATGTAATGTTCATTACAGCAGTGCTTTCTGCAATGAAGTATTTTCTTCAATGGCAATTGTTTGTACTTACACTGGTCTTCATCGAATCTTTGTTGGAAGCCTTCTGCCCTGTTATTCCTGCTGAACTCATCCTTCAGTGTCTTTACTACCCTGCAATTCCCCAACTGCTTCCTCTATTGCTTTTGTTCTGTCTCACCAGCAGAGGGCGTGTTACACATGATGAGGCGCTACCTCTCTCCAGGTAATTGAGAAAGTATATGTATACCAGGGGACCATTTAAATTCACAACAGAATGTGAGATCCAGTGTAAATACAGTACCAGATAAATACAAATAATTGTTATTATTTGGAATAATTTGCTATTTTTGTTTGCTCAATGTATTTCCTCATCCTGACAATATGGCAACATGGTTAAAATTAATGATAAAAGACAAAGATGTGTGCTCAAAAAAAAAAAACACACATGTAACAGTTGTTGCATTTGAGAGTAGTACTGGCATTTATATTAAAATATTTGACCCCTTTATTGTCAATGTGTGAATGTTGCAATGTTGATAAAACACTCCAAGAACTCCCTAGAAAATTTTAGAAACATACATATCATTTAGGATTGTGATGAAGACGATGCATTTCATTTTTTTCAGAAATGCTTGTTAAAAAACCAGGTGGAAGAACCCCCACAACCCAACGTTTTCTACCTTTCTCTCCATCCAAACACAACCACATCATTTGATCTCCTACAAGCAAACTGTCCACTTTGATAAGATAAGCTGTAAAGACACACAATTGTATGAGGCCTATGTCATCAGAAGATGACAAAGTCAGCATACATACACAATGAATACTGTTAATACATATTCTGTGAATAAGCAGGGGCTCAGTGGACCCAGAATTGTCTCTACAACATGGTGAGATGGTGAGCAATCTTAACCATTTTATAATCCTATCTGTCTCAAACCAGGCTGATCAAATTGTTGCTGTTTCAGTGTTACCCTCTGTCCATTGCCAGTTATGGATCTAAAACCTTCATGGTTCAGGTGAGATCATTTAACACTGTTAATGTGAACATTGCCGGATGTATATGACAATATATGAACATGCAACACATTCACATTTACTACTGCACTGAACTGTAAGAGACACAGTGAGACATTTTCAATCTCTAGTGAAAGTGTAGTACTGTAATAAGCTTTAAAGTTTCCTATTTTAGAAAAAACTTGAATACCAAAGGCCAAGACCAAAACCACAGACTCAGCCCAGAACTTTTTCCAGTGATAAGAAAACCATGAAACAACCTTTTTAGACCCACTCCATCTTAGTCCTCCAAATTATCTCAGACCAGCACTCATCAATAGATTTGTTTTCAGATGGTATGGGTGATTTTCATCCTCACAGTTTTCATGGAACCCCTTGTTTCTACCACTTGCACAGTTGAAAACTGAGAACAGTAGTGTGTGCAGCCTAATAAAGCAAACCTAAGTGAATCACTAATGAAAGCTGTAAATAGATGTCCTTTTGAGACCCCTTGGGGCCAGTAAAGGTCCAGGTTTATTAATCAATAGCAAACATTAAAGGACCATTAAATAAGAAAAAAGTCAGTTTGAAATAAGTCTGGAAGTCCCAGGTGTTGGGTGTATTAATTGATAATGTGTAATGGGAAGAGACTACAGCCCTGAACACCAAAATTCATCAAACAGCACTGACAGAACTCTGAACTTTCAAAAAACAACAAACATATCACCTATCACAACTACCAACCTTAGTTTATGGTTATGATTTGTGTTTACATTTTGACAAAAATGTAGGTATCCTTCATGTGATTTGATAAAGCATACTGCAGAAATCATCTCAAATGTTTCTCCTTCAAAATATGAAGTCCTAACTGTAAGGCTTTACATTAGAACAAATACAAGAAGTACAATCACATGAAACTAATGAAAATTGATTGCTCTGGCAGATGAGCATAAGTGTATAATTGTTGCACCACCCAGAAAAAAGGGTTGTAGTTGGTAGTTGACAGGGTCCTTCCCATTTCATCAGTTTATCAGGACTAAAACAGCATCAAATCATGAAAAGAAGATGAGGCTGGCTTTTACATCATGGAGGTGGTATGTGCTTCCCCTAACTTTCTGGAATATATTCTGGAAACAGGACAGGCCCTCAAACATGACTGGGCATTGAATATTTGTAAAATCAAGACAAAAGAATCAACAGAATGAAAGATGACAAGCGTATACAGTAGTAGATGGTGGGGAACTTGGCCCACCACGTCCTCACCCTCGTCACTGCAGCCTGGTCCCATGCAAGGCTCAAAGTCCTGGGTGTGTGGGCAGGGCACACTAAGGTCCAGCTGGGCCTTCAGCATCCTCTGCCTCATACGCTTGCCCTTCTCACAGGTGGAGGAGCTACAGGCTGACCAGGGGGACCAGTTGGAATAAATACATGTCTCTGGGGTGTCATCTGCAATAAAAAATAAACAAGGTGCTTAAATGTCCATGTTGGTTTCTAAAAAAAAGTATAATCTCGTCTCACATAGTCTTATACTCAATCAACATTCTTACAGCAATAATATTCTTACCATTTTACCAGAATCAAATTGTATTGTTTGTTTTATATGCTATTATTTTCTCAATATATTACAAAACAAAAAGAAACCAATGACAGGCAATTGCATTAATGTGACATTAGAAGCCTGGTATGGTAATATAGTTGCAACAGTGAAAATGTTTAGATATTATGGATTTTCCTTTGATTTTCTTTACTGCATTTGTATGACAGATGAAAATTGAGAAAGTTTAAATGGGAGAGTATGGAAGCAAATTAATTAAATAGTTTCACAGTTATATTTTTTATTTGGACAACAGATGGAAAGATATGATGTTGCTCACCTTCCTCCTTCTCCTCCTGGGCAATATCTGCCACAATATCATCTACATTATCCGGAACGATATTGCACTGCTCACCCTGTGGGCATAAAACCTGTTTTAGCATCATATCAGTCTATGATACAGTCCTCAATTCACCCCTATTGAGCAGGGTAGGCTCAATAGCGGCAAATTATTTTGTGTCATTAAAGAGGATCAGCTGCTCACAACATTGACAAATGATTTTCCTTTTCAAGCAGCAGAACATGCACCAGACATCTATCTCTGGTATTACCAACAGAGAGTATTACTGTCAGATGTAGCAAAGTCAGTAGACTCCTTATGTCCAAAATAACGTTTTCTCTCCTGTAAAGTTGAAAGTGTTTAGGTCCTACTCTCAATGGCTGGCTTGTTGCATTTTATAAAACACTGTCTACTCATGGAATTTTTTTTACTTTGTCCAAAACAGTCTTGTGCTGATCAAAGACATTTTGAGTGAATCAACGTTTAGCCTGAAGCTGCAAACTGAGGCTAAACAACATAAAATATGAGTTTCTGTAAATATTTATTCCACCACCCTGAAAGACAGAGGATATACCTCAGAATTAAAGAGATTGAATTCTTTTTTAGAGTTGCCTTGATGTTGGTTTTAACAGAAAACAAAAAGTAAACAGTGTTTTCCCATATAAATTAATTATTTTTGTCAAAAATATCACATTAGAAACCTATAATTATGAATTCAACACATGAAAATACATGAACATCACAATCCTGGTCAAGTGTTACATATATTCAAGTAACACTTGACCAGGATTGTGTAATACTATTATCCAGGACTGTGAAATACTACTTTCTCTGATGGCTAAAAAGATGACAAATCTTTGACACATTTTTTTTTCAGATGTTTTACATTTTTCAAAAATATTTTGACACATTTTTTATAAAGCCTTAAGTTTGATAAAAACATAGACAAAATATACAGCTTCTCAAATTTCTTTTAATTTATATGTATAAACATATATACTTATATGTGTCTTAGATTTATTGACGTCTTTGCAGTAGAATGTATTTACTCTCAGCAAGTAAAACCGTAGGTTTTGTCGGTGGAGTTAGCCAGTGTCATGTATTTGCTTAAGTATGGCCATGGTGATTCTTCCTCAGGCTGAGATTCAGGAAGTTTATCCATGATGACCTTATTGTTGTGTGAGCTCTGAGCAACGCCTGCCCTTTTACACATGTACTGCACAAAGGTCAAGTGTGCGGTGGTGGCTGCCTGATGAATGCATTGCCTGGGCATGCATTCATAGCGGTCAGGATGAAAGACAAAGGGGGGGCTTGTGAAAGAGGGTTCAATGACAGTACAGAAGCAATGGTAAAATAAAAATAAAATCATTCCTTTCCTTTTATGGCCCAAAATTGTTTGTAGTTACACTAGTTAACTACACAAAAAATGGCAAAAAAAATATTTTAACGACTTCAAGCACGATGCAAATATGGATGTAGCTGAACTATCAGCAAGCTACTGCAAAATGTAGTTAATCTACTAGTTTAATGTAGCTAAATGTAGTTCACTTCTCACCAACACTGAAATTAAGCATGGGGATACTAGATATGTGAACACACACACACCGAGCGTAGCATTCGGTGTAGAACCTTGAATAATTGTATGTTAGATTAGTGTACCTACTGCTTTGCTGTCTCAAACTCATTAGCTACCAAACAACTGCAGGTTTATTTATGCAAGGGGGGACTGTGATGTCAGCTTCGCATCCCAACGCTATATTTATGAAGACAACTTCAGCAACGGTCAAGCTTCCATTGTTTGAAAACTCTTCTGTTCATTCCCCTGGGTAGCTTACTATGTAGAAAGTACAATATAGGAATCAGTGAGTGAGTAAACGAGTGAATCATTCTGAACTCGGCCCATGTATGTAATATTCAGGCAGCATCATATTTGTCTGAACTGGGTGAAGTGTTCCATTCTCAGCGATTAAAACAGCTTTTAGATGCTCTTTTTACTCAAAACTGTACTAAGACTTTATTTCTACATTGCAACATAGGCCTGGTAAATAGATCGGACATATTCAATATATTTAATAATTTTTTTTTACACAAGATTCAAGTTGCCATATTGTAATATTGAATTCCGGCTGCACGGTTGAAGTGCAATCATTTGCGTGTTTGTTTTAAAAGTTGGCAGCGTTTCACAGGTAGAAGCTCCCTGACTTGCACACTCTGAAAATCTGAAAATCAGACACTCACACCAGTGTAGTCATGCCTATCAATCATAGTCGTGTCAGATGTCCTGATAGGTCAAAATGGGAGAGAACCGTGAAGAGTAGGCTGCTCGAGCTGAAGAAGACCTTTAGAGTATATAAACATGTAGAGACAGTGATTCAAATATAAGTCAATGGAGACAACTACAGAGCCAGGAAGTGTAATTTTGGTGACTAAGTGACTTGCGGATTTATCTCCTGTGTCACATTTTCAAAGGAAAAGACACAAAACAATGACATGTTGAACAAGTTAGGGACACCGGGGATGACTGTAACAATTTTTACTTTAGCATTCACTACTCTGCTCTTATTTGTGCTAGACTTTTAATTTGATACCTACATCTGTATGCCTCAAAATGAAGTTGTCCCCATACCTCCAATGCTAATAGTGATTGTAAAAACTAATCTCAAATACAAGAAATGAAATGCTACATTTTACCCCAAACCAAAGGAAATTACATGGGGTTAAATGTAACAATTAGCTGAAAGTGCAGACACTCAGCACATACAATGTTATTGCTGCAAAACACAGTATTCAGGAACATACCTTATAATCCTAAAATGTAGAAAGGCTGTGTTGGTGTGCACTCACACATATGCATATGTCTCCATTTGAACATTTTCACAATGTACTTTTTTTCGGTCCTCCTCTAAATCTACCAATGTTTGTTTTCAGACCTAAGAAAATATAATTTGGAACAACAGAAATACCAAAACTATCATTGTACTGGCACTGCAGTAGCCTGCTCTGATCAACTCATTGGCCCAGCAAACCCCAAGTCAGCCAGTTTTAAAGAAGTATCCACAGCGAGTAATCGGAGGTAGAGAGAGACGTTTCTTTGCTATATGGTATCAGTCCAGACCCTGGCTTGAATATTCTGTCAAAGAAGATGCCGTGTAGGGGTTTTAGTAGCCCAGTATATTTTATAACTGGAAAGCGGCACTAGAACGCGGTTGTCAGGCAACAGGAACGACAGTTATCTCACTGCTGAGTCCTCTACAGATAGAGAAGAACCAATACTACATAAAGAGTATAGGAGAAGTTGTAAAATTCCTTGTAGTAAATGAGTTTTCCCTATGGGCTGCTCAAGAAAATGTTAATGAAGAGGAGTCCTCTGATGGTTTGGCTGCTGGACTGTTTTTGAAATTGTTCAAGTACACAATTGATAAGTATAAAACACTGGCTCATATAGCACAAGGCGTTCCAAAAATGCAAAATACACTTCAAAAACTATTCAGAATGAAGTATTTAACACACCTGCCAAGATGGTCATCAAAGAAATTCAGGTCAGATATGCACAGGGAGATTCTGCATCAAAACAGATGGCACTAAGGACAGGTGAAATGTAGAAAACCTCTCAGTCACGGTGAGGTTTGTGTGTAATGGGATACCTGAGGAGCTCCTGATTGGTTTATTTGAACTGAATCAGCTTGATGCTGAGTACATTGCCTCTGAAATTCTTAATCACCTGCCACACACAGGCTTTAGTGCCGAAAACACTCTAAGTCAGTGTTATGATGGGGCAGCTGTGATGAGTGGAATTAAAGGTGGGGTGCAAGCTATAATACAAAGAAGGCTTGGCAAATACATTCCCTACATTAACTGTGTTAACCGTGAGCTGCATTTAGTTGTTGTGCATGCTATTCAAAGTGATCCATGTGCCAAAAGATTTTTTTGATTTGTCAAGTTCACTCTACTCCTATTTCACCACCATTATGTCACACAGAAATAAAGCTGCCCCTCCCTTAAGAGATTGTTAGAGATTCGATGAACAAGTCATTATGAGGTGACTAACTGTGTGGTAGACAATGAAGATGTGATCCTTGACGTCTTGTCAAAAGTTGAAGATGATGAATGTGCCTCTTTTGAGTTGGGCAAAGAAGCATCAGGGCTCTTGTGTCCAGTTCAAAAGCACAAGTTCTTTGATCCATGTTCTTGGCATTTTAAAGCCTGCTAACGCTATCTTATAGTCAGTGCGTGGATTTGTGCAGTGCCAGTGAGATAATTCAGTCATCGATTGAAGCACTACAAAGTCTTTGTAGGGATGAAACTATCTTGGCCAAAATTTTAGGTGAAATCCCAAATTAACCTACATCAAAATGCCAGAGAACCACGAGAAAGCACTTTGTTGACTTTGTTATTCTGTCTCCAATAGGGCACTACTGCATGTAGCAGGAATCTCACGCTGAGGAAGCAGTTGCTAAGCATTTTAGACAGGGCTCTCTCAGAGATGCAGAGCAGATTTTCTGAGAAGAATTTAGATTTGTTGAGGGCCTTTTCTTGCTTACTCCCAAAATCTGACTCATTTCATGATGCAAATACTCTGCAGCCACTTCCACTGGGAACTTGCCAGTCTCTCAAGAAATGAGATGGTCAATGAACTTCTTGTGGCAAAACCAATGTTGCTGAAGAAGGTGCCAGAAAATGCAGACTTTTCATATGGCTGAAAATACCTACAAGAATTCAAAGATGCATTTCCATGGTTACACAAAGTATATGTCTGCCTTGGTAATTGTTATCTCCACTGCTTCATGCGAGAACTCTTTCTCTACCCTGACAAGGATGCTGACACCTTTTTGGCGCTCTGTGGTCCATGAGAGAAAGAGAAACCTGGTAATTTTGACTCATGAAAAAGCAGTCACACAGAAGTTTGTGAGAGGGTTTTCCAAGATAAGCCAGAAGATAATTATTTGATCAAATGTATTGTTTTGTGCTTTTTAATGCGGTTCATGGTTTGCAGGTTCATTTGATTGAATGTATTCTATTGGTTATGTAGTTTTTGTTATGCAGCCTGTAATTGTTTATATAGGCTACAAGCCTATGCTTTCATCAGATGTACACCAATGGTTATACCATCTGTTACATGTTTTGGAGTTTTGTTCATTTTGGTACTCAAAATTCTATAGTTGATATAGGCTGATATAATGAAAGGAAATGGAAGTTAAGAGAGGGTTGTTTGTAAGTGAACAAAGAAAACGAACAAAAAATCAGTTTGGCAAGGTGAGTATTACTTTCTAACTGTTCATTGGTCTTGTAAAAATAGGAAGCCTTTTAAAAAATAATTACTCAGAAGGATGGTGTACAGACTGAAGCAAATCAAACTTTTAGGACCATGAAGAACTGTATCTGTAGCTATGTGTATTTTGTCTGAAACTAATCACTTTGAAAAACTTACTGCAATACTTTTCAGTGCTGTCTGTCAAAGAAATGGGAGCCTTTGGGAAGACAGATTGGGGAAATGGGAGGACAGATTAAATTGTAACACAAGCCAATACAGTATCTGAACTAAAACATATCTCTATAAAACTCAGTGTTTTCTGTTTCCACAGACACTTATTTCTCTGCCCCCTCACATACTCTGCACTGTGTCCTCCCTGCCTTCCTTCCTTAAAGTCTAAGTATTGAACCAATTCAGTCCTACCTATTGTATGTTTCATACAATTCATCATGATACTTTTCCTTGTCTAGCACTATGCTTAGCCACAACTTAGATTGAAGTAAATCAAGCCAAATTACTACTGTAGTATTCTCAACTAAAACTGATCTCTGTTTTCTGTTTTACAGACACATTTTCCTCACATCCTCAAGGCCCAGTGTCCTCCATTTTGTGTTCAAGTGCTTTTTAATATGTGCATGTACTTTTGCTATGTTCAAGATGCCAAATACACAGCCTTTCATGTAAAAGCTGATTGGCACATTACCTTATATATGTATTTATTTATATTATTATGTTCTTGCAATGCCTTGCAGAGCCTGGTAAGGATCCAAAGAGTTTGGTTTGAAAGTAACTACTCAGATATACACCAATCAGCCATAACATTATGACCACTGATAGGTGAAGTGAATAACACTGATTATCTTGTTATCATGGCACCTGTCAGTGGGTGGGGATATATTAGGCAGCAAGTGAACATTTTGTCCTCAAAGATGATGTGTTAGAAGCAGGAAAAATGGGCAAGTGTAAGGATTTGAGTGACAAGGGCCAAACTGTGATGTCCAGAGGACTGGGTCAAAGCATCTCCAAAACTGCAGCTCTTGTGGGGTGTTCCTGGTCTGCAGTGGTCAGTACCTATCAAAAGTTTTCCAAGGAAGGAAAAGCGGTGAACCGGCGACAGGGTCATGGGCGGCCAAGGCTCATTGATGCACGTGGGGAGCGAGCGAAGGCTGGCCCATTTGGTCTGATCCAACAGACAAGCTCCTGTAGCTCAAATTGTGGAAAAAGGTAATGCTGGTTCTGATAGAAAGGTGTCAGAACACAGTGAATCACAGTTTGTTGCATATGGGGCTGCGTAACCGCAGACCAGTCAGGGTGCCCATGCTGACCACTGTCCACTGCCAAAAGCGCCAACAATGGGCACGTGAGCATCAGAACTGGACCATGGAGCAATGGAAAAAGGTAGGCTGGACTGATGAATCACGTTTTCTTTTACATCACTTGGATGGCCGGGGTGCGTGTACATCGCTTACCTGGGGGACATGTGGAACCAGGATGCACTATGGGAAGAAGGCAAGCCAGCGGAGGCAGTGTGATGCTTTGGGCAATGTTCTGCTGGGAAACGTTGGGTCCTGCCATTCTTGTGGATGTTACTTTGACACATGCCACTTACCTAAGCATTGTTGCAGACCATGTACACCCTTTCATTGAAATGGTATTCTCTGATGGCAGTGGCCTCTTTTTAGCAGGATAATGTGCCCTGCCACAAGGCAAAACTGGTTCAGGAATGGTTTGACGAACACAGTGAGTTCAAGGCGTTGACTTGGCCTCCAAATTCCCCATCTCTCAATCCAATCGAGCATCTGTGGGATGTGCTGGACAAACAAGTCCAATCCATGGAGGCCTCACCTCGCAACGAACAGGACTTAAAGGATCTGCTGCTAATGTCTTGGTGCCAGATACCACAGCACACCTTCAGAGGTCTAGTGGAGTCCATGCCTCAACGGGTCAGGGCTGTTTTGGTGGCAAAAGGGGGACCTACACAATATTAGGCAGATGGTCATAATGTTATGGTCAATTGATGTTTAAATATGTGTATGTGTGTGTATATATGTACAAACACATATATGAGAGAACTGAAATGTATATGTATATGCATATATACATATATATACATGTATATACATATGTATGTATACCCTTTCATCAAGAGCTGGAGCTGTTTTCGTATGTCATTTTGATAACAGATAAACTGTTCAGTGCTAATATGTAGCACCAATGAATTAGCCAAAGCTATCATTGAAGAGCATACATATACGATTATCGAAGTGGACTGAGGGATGACAGTTTGTACCTGCTCCTTTTATTGTAAGTGAAGGTCTTCTAATACGATTCTGTTTGCTAACTAACAGTTTTGGTCCAGTGCAATTTAAGTATTTTAATGTGCGTTACTTTTGTTTTCATGACTTGAGCGAGTTTGCTATCTTGCTAGATGGCAAAAAAAGTTCAGTTATTGTCTGGTAGCAGCCTCATTGTCATAAATGTTCAAAAAAATGAAATGTAGACATCTTCTCTACTCTTCAAATCTCAAAACATCATGCTAGCTTTCCTGGGGATACTGTGAATGTCACCATGCAGACAGTGTATGTACAAGAAATGTAGCGTAGTAAAGCAAAAAAAAAAACAAAAAACTTTGTGATAGGTAGCCGGTGTAACTGCACCGCCTCTGCCCCTTGCACGGTCTGCGACCCCCTTTTTCGACTTCCATTGGCAACATGATGTTCCACCCCCTTATTTGTTATAACGCTGTCACATGATCACATATGATCGTGGACAGTTATGCACGTGCCCATGCAGTTACACCGGTGCGAAATTTTGAATGGGGTAAAAAATTGTATGAGGTTCCTTCCGCACTTCACTTCCGACGTGTCTCAACGTGTCACTTTATGTAATTTTTGGCAGTTACTGTCAGTGCCTGTGTAAAGTCATACCACAAAGTGAACAATCTTTTAAAAAACATTATGTCATTTCAGTAATTAGCCCTAGCTTTATCTAGCCAATTTCCCGATAGCCGATGTTAGCTTGGCCACATGCAGCAGATGTAAGTTAGGGGTAACTACCAATAACATCTGACTTCTGCAATGTATTTAGCTAGCTAGCTGAATTTAATTTTCAAATTCCAAATGTATCTAACGCTAGCTAGCTATCTAACGCAGCCAAATGTTTTCAATCAGAAGACAGCTATCAGATAGCAGCACATATTTTTTCAGGTCATTCCTATATCCGTAGCTAACGTTAGCCAGCATGTTAATCAGATCTCTAAATCTGATCAATTTCTTCATAAGGAGGAGATTGGTGTAAATAATGTGTGTAAATAATGTGTAGGATGTCTAGAAGAGAATCTATTCGATGTCTAGAGGACTACTATTTATTTATTGTGGCTTTTATTTAACCAACTAAAATGTAAAGGAAATTGACTGGGGAGGTTTCTATGATTTAGGGTTTAACAATTATAAAATTTCAATAGCAGTGTTACTCTGTGTTAGTTTTGAGGCCCAGTTATCAAGCAAATGGGAGTCTTGGCAGAGTGCGCTCAGCAGTTCACCCTTAGTTAGGGTGAGGACAGAAATTAGGTGTGTAAAGTCAGTTTATTGATTATCAGAATGTCTGTCATTCTCAACATCAAATTCCACATTGATACAGTGCCATCCCTTTACCTGTCTGCTGGTGACTACAAAGATAAAATTTAACAACTGATGTAGCTTGCTAATAGTTACAGTAATGGAGGCGCTGCTGTGTTATTTCTGAACAGTGCGTTCAAAAAAACCTATTGTCAAGATTAAATCAAATCTTTACTTGATATGAATGCAAGTTAATTTTACTTGCCTTTCCTTCTCTGCTAGTAAGTTAACTAACATTTTATTAGGACTCTTGTCCTTGTGACATCTTACATTCATGCTAGAAAATCTAAAATATTAGGTAAATAGCCTATCACTAGCTAACTTTCTGAACATCAGGTAGTTACTTGCTTGCAATCTATTTAAACTACAATTGCTGGATACCTAATTGTTGCTAGGCCATTGGTTACCTGACTATTTTAGTGATAAAATGATATGCTTACAGTCATACTTAGCGTTATATTTTCTTACTCACTATAACTGAGTTGAAAATGATGTATGATAGTAATAGCTGTTTGCCAAACTTTAAACTGTCATAATTGCTTTGTTAGGTGTGTTATTTGTGCATCAACCTAGCAAGCTAATGTTACCTAATTCTAATTCACAACCTCTAGGTAGCCAGTTACCCACCCATGGGTACCCTTGATAGGTCATAAGCTACTTATGCACGTAACATATGTGTATTTAAACGTACACATTTGCATAATTGTTCAGGATCATGTGTGATCATGTGACAGCGTTGTAACAAATAAGGGGGTGAAACATCATAATGCTGACGGAAGTGGAAATAGGGGGTCGCAGGCTGTGCAAGGGGCACAGGCGTTGCAGTTACACCGGCAAGCAAAAATATTTCCGAGCATCCAGCTCTGTGCATGTGAAAGGTGTATAAACATGACATCATGGCACTTGTGGGGAAATAAAAATGTTTGCATCTTTTTTAGTGTATTGTAAAAAAACTGAAAAACTGCTGCAATTTGTCAGGAATGTTAATGTCATTTTGAGGTAAAATTAAATATCATTATATGAGAATAAGTATTTTTAATATGCTGTCGAAAATGAATGGAGTCCAATGGGAAACTAGTGTTCCAGCCCACAACCTGCTAGATGACGACACTTTTCTGGTGCTTAGGTTGAGAGCTGAAAGCTGGACCCTTGGAAAGACCTAATTCAAAAACAGTCACGTGTCTGCTGAAAAGAAGTTGTTTGGATTCAGGAGGGAACACGTGCAACAGAGTACCTGTGTTTCCTCCTGAAAAAGACAACACCAAAGGTAGCAGTTCCACAAATGTATTGCACTACCCCAAACCACACCACCCAGTGCAGAACAATGAATCCGTCAACCGTCGACCTTGTGGCTCATTCCGTTACCGCAATAAGAGATATGCTGTGTGTGCAATTATATTGTTTGAAAAATGTATTTGAACTTTACAGAGATTATTAAATGATATGCTGTGTGCTGTTGTCGTGTTTAAACAAATTAAGGTTATTTAACATTATACTTAGTTTTGACTTAGACAACTCAGTGTTTTAGATAAAAGATCTGAAATATTGTGATTTTGTATACCACCATTTTTCCAAAAAAAAAAAAACAACACTGAGATATTGTAATTAAGTCATATCACCCAGCCCTAGTGTAACATAGTCCAATTTGCAGAAAAATGAACCATTTATCCCTGACACATGAGACTTGAACTTTTACAAAACTTCAAAGAAGAATAACCTACTAACATGAAAAACCTTGTAAAAATGATGCATTTTCTATACACTATATAAGTTCAAAAATTGTACATCAATGACTGACATGAACAAACTTAATACAAACGAATAGGAACTTTATCACTTTTGACCCAAGGGGTTTTAAGATGCTGTATGCTTTCAGAAATGAAAGAGGACTGTGTTAGTTTTATTTTTACTAGAGGCATCAGATAGTACCTTTCTGGCAATCCTTTCCACCACCACTCTAGCGACAGCTGTGATGGGGCCACCCTCTGGGTCATAGAAGGGGCTCTGGGGGTGGTCCAGGCTGGTGAGGGGGCGGATCTTCTCCTGGGGGATTGTAGGCTTGTTTGGAGACTGTAGAAGACAAAGATAAGGCTGGAATTTTGGGGCCTTGCCTCCACTGCAGAGCTGTTTGCACAGCCATCTGTCAGGAGTTTGTGTGAAATATCCCTGTTGATATGTGATTTATTGCATTACTCCCTGCAGGCCTTTTTGTGGATCATCTTTCACATTGTATTTCCAAAATATCTACTTTGTGGAGAAGAAAAGTAAAAAATAAACCCACTTCCTTTTTAAGCAGAAAATGTAAAAACTTCCTTAAAGCACATTATACTTGAGATTTAGTGAAGGCATTATGCTTTTACAAGAGCCTTAACACACGTGCGTGGTACATGATGGTTTTGTGGTTTGTCGTAGTAGGATGAGAAATCTAATGTATCACATATGCAAGATCCTCACTTACACGGGGAGACTCTGAAAATTAGTTCTTATATGAAAATACTTAAATTAACCAATGTTTTTGCAGTTATTTATTTGAGCTTAGTGCTGTGATTTCGAGTTCTACATATATGCATCCTTTATATACAATTTGTGAATGCTGTTTTTCCTGCTTGCAGCATATCATTTTCAGATTTGCGCCATATAAATTACAAATAGGTATATGACAATAAGTTTAACATTCCTATTTGGTGACAGGCTGTTTTCTCACTTCATTTAAGCATTAACATAACAATGCAAATACTGTAATATTATACTTAATATTTGTAAAAAAAATATTAGTCATATATGTATGCTTGTCATCATATTCTTCCTTATACATTTTTCCAGTTTTGTGCTAACAATCCTCTTCTAAATGCTGTCTGATTTTCTTCTTTCTTCTCCTTGCCGATCTTGTAGTTGTATCCAAAAAACAAAAATCTTTAAATGATAACCGATATTATTAAAAAGCCCACAATTCAATTCAAATTCATAAAGCCTGTGATCAGCAAACTTGAAAGTTTTCACACTTTTTGTAAATGCTTTATGAGCCATTGCTGCTACCTTCCAAGTTTATGGATGTACATTCTTCATCATCAACAATGCTAAACAGAAAACTGACATTGCACTCTTTGCAATGCCCATCATCTCCAGCTTATAATCAATGCCATCATAGAGCTGTATGCTCATAGTGAGCTGTCTATCTAAACATGCTTTGAGCCCAGACACTGGTATCATTACAACCTTTCTGTATCTGTAATGTCCATGACATCCAGCCTGATATCTTCTGGTGGTCCATTTAATTTAATAAATATGTTACAGTTTGATGTCCATGCTGCCTGAAACTTGTTCTGCTTTCTTAGGATGTGAGCCTGTTTGGCAGTATAGGCATTCCTCTTGGTTAGACTGGTACCAATTACATATATGTTGGTCCCCTTTAGTTTTCTTCATTTGCCATACTTTGACTTAGTCTCACAAATCAGAATTTTCAACAGTAAAGATATAGCTCACACACCTCATAGCAAAGTGGTAAGCTCCAAGGTAATCTTGCTCAACTGAAACCCAGTTAGGTCAGTGCAGGCTGCTCACCTCATAGGTGACCCCATTGTCAGTGCCAGCATCCCAAGGGATCATGTCCTGCACAACCTTCTGGACCCACCCACACTCCTTGGTGCAGAGGTCCTCGCCAGACAGACCCACGTTCCAGTCAGGGCTGGGGCCCAGCATGGTGAGGAAGGACATGAGGTGCCTTGTGCGGTCCACTGAGAACTCTGCTGAAGGTGCTGCCCGCCTATAGTGCACAAAAGCCACCATGAGAGAGGAAGTGAAGGAGAGGCAATTTCATCCACCTCCCTGCTTTAAAGAGAATTACATGGATAGTTCTTCAGATATATTCATTTGCCTTGGAATATCATAAGTACTACTAATCTATGCTGAATACACAGTGCTGTAAAGGGTTTATAATAGACATTGATATTTGTGTACAGTGATGTGTGTGCTGTCTGTAAGGACTCATGGCCTGTAAAGGGTCTGCATGGATACAATTTGTTTTGAAATTCCAAACTCCCTTTATTAGTCTGTTGGAAATTCTTATCAAGGAAGTAAAAACAGATGATGTACTGCAAATAGGAGAAGACGACGAGACAAACCAAGAGTTGAGGCGAGCCTAGTGCCTGCTGTTTGGGGTATAGCACAGACCCAGGTAGCTTTATAAGTACTGTGGTGCCAGGAGACGTGGAACGAGGAGCAAGCTCCTCTGCTCTTCCCATTGTACTGCTGTCAGTCTCCTGGTTCCCTCCCTCAGCCTGGAGAGCCAGCTGGAGCTGCAACAGCAGTGGCCTCACTTAATAGAGAAGCTCACCTGTTGTGTTTTGGTTGCTTTTGTCCCTATTTTTTTACCTCTATTAAGGGGTAAATAATAGGCTTGGGCCAATTTTTGAGTTTCCTCTTCCTTCAGCACGTGGCTCAGTGCCCATGCCTGTCACTGCACCACAGTACTGAGAGTATTACTTTCTGTTTATCAGATGGGTCTGCATGTCAAATTACATGATTATGTGCTCTTTCAAAAGACTTAAATTCTCTGGAACAAGTGAGTCTTTGGTGGCACAAGTCTTAATAAAAACCCAGTTCTGATGATCTCTTATCTTGCTCATGGGCTTATCTAGCTACCTTTGTTTTGTAGGAGAGAATGGGTTTTACTCCTCTGAAATGCAGATTTAAAATGATCTGTTCCAGAAAGTGTTTTCAGTCTGTGTTTTGATTTATGTATACCATATTTATTTGTGTATAATACACACTTTTTCTTTCCAGATTTTTAAGTCTAAAAACTAGGGGTGTGCATTAAAGATGAAAACTAAATGTTACCCCTTTTTTCCTGGCCAAGTGTGTGGCCATATTCAGGATGGTATGACCGGAAATAAGTCATATTTATTAGGGTTGTAACGGTATACAAAATTCACGGTTTGATATGTACCTCGGTTTTGATGTCACGGTTTGGTACATTTTTGTTACAGCAGGGAAAACAAAAAAATGCAGAAAACACTTTTGTCATTTATTTTGAAAACTGTAAACATTCAACAGTGGCTCCTTGGCCACAATTCTGAACAGTGAAGGCACTCCAATATTGACATATTGTCATTAAGAAAAAATAACGCATGCAATAAACATAAATGTCAGTAATTCTCCATCATAAGCTACCTCTGACCTGTTGATAATTCCTGAGCAACTGCAGCTTGCGCTCATTTACACAGGGCAGGCACAACAAACTGATTGAAATGCACACATGAAATCACATTGTAGTAGAACTCAAGCACTTTGTCCATATACTTAAATCCTGTATTCTCTACGATTAAGTATGGTCCACTAGGGGTGTGCCCAAATCTGAATACGGTATTCAGAAATGCACAAATAATGAACCATAAACAAATAATAATTCCATCTGAATATCACCCTTGTATTCGTATTCAGATTTTTTAAAAAGAAATCGGTTGGATACGGAAAAGACTCAATGTTTTTACAATTATTTTCAACTTATTGTTTTCCTCCTTGCTGACATGCGAGCAATCTGCTAAGCGCACAGCCCCAAATCGAGGCGAGAGCAGTAACTTCGATTCAGTCTCATCTGTCCTCCATGAGCATCCAGTGCAGCAGCAGGGTTCAGCACTAACAATTGTCAGTGACAGGTGAACAATGCAGCTCGTAGCTATCAAACCCAGTGCTTTGAGACTGCATGTTCCCAAGGTGGCATAGTTTGTGCTCCAAATTACGTTCTGGGCTGAGAGAATGTTCTGATGTAGTGTCTTAGCCTACCCCAAAAATGCAAGTTACCTCAGATGTGCATTCGGGAACAAAGTCTCACCAGAGATGAAGTTTAGATAGCTGCAAGTTCAATGTACTTCTCAAGCCACTTAGAGACCTGACTGAACAGAAGTCCTAGGAAACAGCTGACTATTAGCAGACAAATATAAGTAAAAAAGTTGGGGCTAGCCTTCAGCACTATGTGTTTCAGCTTTCCCATTAAAGCAGTATTCACGATAATGTTTCTTCACCAGCAGTACAGCTAACAAAAAGTAAAATTTTATGATTTAGGTAATACATTTAATGAACAACGATCAACGACGCAGAAATATAGCTTGACAGGTAGGGTAGTCAGTTGAATACCAGAACTTCTGTCTGTACCATAACCTGTGTCTTCATAATGTCTATCTTCGCTAATGTAGCCACGTAGTAGCCAATGTTGTCTCGTTTTGTCTTGCAAAATAAAAATTCATTGACTTGATGTCAGTCACATACAAGCAATCAAAAACCCTGTATGCAAGCAGCCTACTCATGAGACATTGTGTAATTAAACTACTGTTAATAGAGAGCAAAACACTAATGTATGGAATGATCCATGGAGAAAACAATATCAATGTTAGCGCTCTAACTTAGCAGCAACAATTGTAGCTATTCAGTGTGCTACAATGTCAGTAAATTGAATGAACTGAATACCTCAAAGTCAGTCAATTGAAAATAGGGCTTTAATAAACAACATTATTTTTGTTCATTAAAAGGAAATAGAGGTGTAATTTAAAAGAAACATTAAGGCTGTATAAGACTGACAGCTGCCGCCAGAAAGGGATGAAAGATGAAAAACCTATACAGTCGTAATTAATAGCAACATCCTGTTAAGACCACACCCACTTCCGTTTTCTATCCGAATACAGATACAGATAATTCAGTTGTTAAATGAATACAAATACAGATACAGATAATGACCTCTCTGCACACCCCTAATATCCACAGTGTTAAACACTCCTAGAGCATTAGTTATTGCTTTGGCACTGTCTGAATCTGCTGTGAGAGGCTGCTTGAACGCTGTGGGGAGAAGGACTCAACTACTTGACTGTTTTTGTCTCGTTCTGCTTGTCAACACATTCGGGTGAATGACATGACATAAATGACATTTGAAGTGTATCCACAAACATACCTGACTTCAGGTGAACAATGTTGGCATACAGTTAATTGTTGTCCATTTTCACTTTAACTAACTGGGAAACCGTACTGCTCCCATGCAGTGGATCTAAACGTCATGGGAGGGTCCTCCAGCTTTGGTCTCTCATTCGTGTTTGCCATATGGATAGTAGCAACACTACATGAGCTTGGCTAACCTGGCAAACCGGGCTAAGCCGAGTAGCATGGTCCAGCTGATAGACAACAACTGGTGCAATGACACGGGTAAAACTCGTGCTGTAGAATTTCTGTTCCGCGCATATGAGTAGTAGACATAAATATTTTGACAATAATCGTTTGGGTCACAGGGTGTACCGAACCGGGGAAGTCACGTACCAAACCGAACGTTGTACCGAACGGTTCGGGACAAATGCATGTACCGTTACACCCCTAATATGTTGTCCAAGCTAACTGATCTATAACGAAGAATTAAATCACTATGAGGGAGGAGGGCCAACTTCGGGTTTCGAAGTTACCGAAAAGATTGTGATGGTGTAAGTCGTATGCTCATTACGTAAGTCTGGTAATGACGCAAATATGATTTCTTTCAGAATTTTATTCAGCAATTATAATAAATCTAACTAAACATTCCTTTTCCCATACATCGTGACATGGCCTGCCGCTGCAATCTCCACGTCTGACAGCCTGAAATGATACAAAGGAAAAGTCAGTGCGTATTATACATGAAAGATATTTTTTCCTGGATTTCATTGCCCATAATTAGGGGTGGGCATTATATATGACTGCGTATTATACACAAATAAATACGGTAGTCCAGGAGGTACCAAATAAGGTACAAGCTAAGTGATACAGAGTATCACTGAAAACAAAAATGTACATCCAAAAAAAAGAGCTGAAAACAAAGAATTCACAACAATCTTGGCCCCATTTACTCCTACAGCTTTCTTCATGTGTTACAAATGTACAGTGGGTTATGAATAAATCATGAATTATACATTTATTATACATGCAACTTTCTCTGCAGTCAAAAATGAATACCTGAAGAATGGATTATCACCATCTGCACAAGTAATTACACATCACAAAGAGTATATCTTCAGATATTTCAGCACTACCTACATACATTATTAGTAGATCTCATTCTTGCAACTAACCATTCTTTGTTTTGCAAATCTATGCATGTTTATAATTTCATTGTTATGTAAAATATTTCCATCTTCATAACTTGCTCTGCAAATTATGTTTTGAAACAAATGAAATGAAACAGTGTGTGACACAAATATGCAGCTGCAGCCAATATACAGGGATTAAGGACTAGAAACTAATTGGAAAAATGAACCAATTTTGGCATTAATTCTGCTGTAGATGTTCAAGCATAATAAAAATTCAGTTTATTCATAATAGCTCAGGAAGAAATGGGACAAAAAAAATATTTGCAACTTCTCATTAAACTTTGTTCATTTGACAGTCTTGTACCTTAACAGGAAGTCATGGCTACATGTGAACTGTTGTATCCAACTGAAGATATTGAGTAGGGGTGGGATTCCCAATAATGATTTATCTTAAGGATTTGCAAGCTACTCCGCAAACAATTTTACTTATGTTTGTAGATTTTCTGCGAGGGTTTCCCAAACACCATCGTAAGAGGAGAATTTGAAGAGACACTTTAACATCTACATTGTGAACTCCACCCAACCTGTGTAACCTGAAAGTGCAGCTAATCAGTAGATACATACATAATTGTGTACATCTTATACAAATGAGATATATGTTATATCACGATAACATACGCCCATGGTGCAGTGTTACCACAACACTCCAGCACAATAGCTTGAGCAGTCACAGCCGCAAAAGACACAGTGCATTGTGAACAGGTGTTCAAAATCATTGGCACCCAACTGAATTGCTTCACTAAATCCGGACTGTAAATAGGGCAAAGAAAACGATCTTCGATCCCTCCCACCCAAGCACACATCTTATTCAGACACAGCCCTCTGGGAGGTATTATAGATCACTGCCCACCAGAACAAACTGTTTCATAAACCGTTTCTTCCCCACTACAATAAGAACCTTAATCTTGTCCCTCTGATCCCCCATCTTGCACCTATCCTCCCATCCTCCCATGTATGCTGCATTATTGTATTGCTGTGATGTGTGTGCATGTGTTATTGTGTGCTCATGGTGATGGTTTATGTTCTTTTATTATTGTTTAACGTTGTAATGACCTGTAACATTTATTATTTGAAGTTCAACCAGCATTAGCTGTGTGGTCATTAAATTAAGATAACTAGCCATGCATCTATAATATATTTATAATGTATTATTTACACAGTTAATAATTAATAAATAATGCAAATCAAATGTCCAAAATGTTATAAATACAGGTGAGACCAATTTAAATGACTCCTTTTGTCAAACATGGCTGACAAGTCAGGGAAAAGAGAAGAGGGACTCTGTATTCTAAGCAGAAATTGTCATACCTCACAAACAGCCTCACAAACAAAAAAAAAAAAAAAAAAAAGAAATGGCAAGAAACTGCCATGCAGTTGAGCACATCATGTGCAGAAAAAGTGGCAAGACTTTTCAAGCTGCGCTCAAAAGAAAGCTTCTGCACAGAGGAGTGAGAGGGGGAAGACAAGAGGTGGTCCCTCCACCTCAACTCTCAGCCTTAACGAGGAGCAGGCCGTTAACATCCTTGAGCCAAAAGCACTGGAGGGGATTCAGGGGGGAATGTGATCACCCTGTTTTCCCCATAATTCCCCTTCACCCTACTCTAAACCTTCCCAAACCGAGGCTGGTCATGCACTTCACAGAAGAAGATCACAAGAGGTGAATGTCTGCGGCTGCACCCAGGAGATTTAAGAACTGTAGAGGCAGTGAATGCAGAATTCCAATGACCTGTATGAGCAGAGGGGGGGCACCATCAAAAAAAGTTCCAAATAAAAAAGCAAAACTAGACATCATTGAAAAGCAGCTTAGGTTGGCTGAGGCCCAATTTGAAAGCTCTTCAATATCTTTGCCAATCTCATTAGCACACCACCGTAGGTTACTTGATTGTCTGAGAATAATGTAACTGTGAAATATGGGGATTGGTTTTGTGCCGTCATAAGGCTTGATGCATGTTGTGCGCCACTTATATATAGGTTTTAGGTGAAAACCTAAGTGGTGCACAACATGCATCAATTCAGTAGTATGAACTCTCAGACAACGATATAGTATTTTAGGAGGAGTTTATTGATAAGGGATAGAAAAGAATGAACTTGGGCTTGGCCTAAAACATATAGGAAACCCCCCTCCCTTTGGCTTTAGCAGTTAGGATTATGAATCCCCCTAGAAAGAGAGGATGAAGGTGGAGATGGGGAGGAGGTGGGATGCGGAAATGCTGAGCACGATGGGTAAAGGTACGTGGTGTTTATTACCTGTAGGGACCGGAAAAAGGTAGAGGTTGTCTAGAGTTCTTCTAATCTGTTTTACCAAACTGCAAGTAAATTAGCAAAAGGTGATATAATAGTAAATGCAGACAAATGAAGCTCGAAACAAATTCAAGAATCAGTTCCCTGAGTCCTTTCACAGCAAGAAAAATAGACCTGGTTGCCTCCACAGCAAGATATGCAGCACAAGGGGGGGAGGTGTGCAGCACGCCCAAAGGATGCATTCTAGAAATTTCATAGTATTATTGTTATTATTATTATTGTGTGTGTGTATGTGTGTGTGTTGTGTGTTCTCTTCCTCTCTTCTCCTTTCCCCTTCCTTCTCTACACAGATATTGAGAGATGTGCCTGTGGCCCATTTAAGATCTGGATGACTGACACATATACAGACTGCATATAACTTCTGCTCTTCGTTTTATGCAGTGGTTAACACTTGATGGAGGTTAGCCATGACAGTATGCTGTCAAATCAGTGCTGGGAGTCGCAAGGGAGAAGAAGGGAAGGGAGTCGCAAGACTTGACCAATGTTTTTGGGGTCGCCAGACAAAATGTTAAAGAACCACTGCCATAAATGAATGATGATTTTACGATGCTCTCCGCTCTACAAATGCTTTGGTAAATCCACCTTTGATTTTTTATTTGAATTTGTTTTTTGTGGACATAAATTATATCACACATATGCATATGTTTGCCAGGCACCTTCAGTTGTATAGATGTTGTGGCAGATGTTAAAATCAAGGAAAACCATTTCATTTGATAAGCTTTTGCACAGAACAGAACCTCACCCTCCTGCTCAAACTGACCTTAAATTATTATTATTAAGTTGTTATGTTATGCATTTCGAAGCTCTATATGAATCCAGCATGTTGAAAGACATTGCTGATAATCCATTCACAAAAGGCCCCCATTTTCCTCAATGATCTGCAGGGGGTTTCCCGATAACGTTGGATCTTTGGATTAACGAGTGTAAGAGATTCTTAAACAATGAATGTCCTCTTGTTAAGTGGGTTTCCCAAACACAATCATTAGATGGAGCCTTAAGAGGAACTTTGCAAAGAGCTTCTTTGCCAAGCACGTCCTCATGCTGTGAGGTTTTATGTCACTTGTTTTAACAACACTGAATTATCAACACTGAAATACAATATTTTAAAGACACAGTGTTATCATTATATTCTAACTAAATTGATCCAGAGTGTCTTTTTAATTAAATAAGCCTATAGAAATATTACAACGAAAGATTACAGGAATAAAAAATAATTAAGAAAAGGCTAAATAATTAAGTAAAACTCCTTTCGCCTTGTCTGTTCATTTCATTGTTATTCAATCCAGAGCCTAATTTGCTCCAATAAATTGGCATGAGGAAATGTGGTGTCTAACAATCGGTCATGGAGGGAAAAGGACACGGAAGTCAGCATTCACAAAGGAAGAAATCCTCATCTTGCTTGATGAAATTGAACGTAAGAAAGATTTACTGTTTTCCAAGTCGAAGTACAAATCTGCCAACAAAACAAAAGCCAACCTCTGGAATTCAATTGTTAAAAAGCTCAGTGCTTCCAGCAGGCAGCCAAGAATCACTTTTTAAAATAAAAAGTAATTACATGATCATTTTCTTATTATTGTAAGTTTAATTGGATTAAATATGATCAAATTATCAATGTGACATTATCATGTTCAAAATTAATTTAATACACTGTCATTCCAAATCAGTGCATTTCATATATATATATATCAAAAGTGCATGCATATTGTGTGTGGTGCAAGAGCAGATGGCTGAGAGTGGGATATTAAAGAGGTGAATAAGTGGTATGGATCTCTCACTAGTTAAGAGGAGCTAAAGAGATGCTTTAGTTATGAACGTGTTTGGGAAACCCACATTATTTTAAGAATGACCATCAGAGTCATTTAAAGAGGTTCTTAGCGTTAAGAGGCTTTCGGGAAACCCACCGCTGGTCAATAAGGAAATCTAATTACAATTGTTGCCTTGGCTAAATACACTTTTGCTCCTCCATATGAAATAATGTGCACCTTTTATAGAGCAAAATATGGCACACCAACAACTGGATTAGTGTTTTACATTGAATGTGATTGAAATTAGTTAAATAGTGACCACACATCCCCTGACTACCGTAATTTCTGGACTTTTGAGCGCTCCTGAATATTAGCCGCACCCACTAACTTTAAAAAGATAAAGAAAGTTGTACATATATAGGCCCCATTTGTCTATAAACCGCAGGTGTCCACGTTGTAACATGACATATTTACACAGAAAGGTGCTACACAGAAAGATTATTTTTAACTTTTAATTAAATAGTACCGGTAACACAAATACAAATGCTTTTTTACTGTAAATGCATCCATTTTTTCCCCCTTTGTCCTAACAGGGCTGCGATCTATCCCAGCTGATCACTATCAACATCTTCTTCCTGCGTACTAAAACCACTGAAGTCGTCTTCTTCAGTGTCTGAATTGAACAGCTTCAGAATTTCTTCATCACACACTTCCTCAGTCTCTCTTTTGTTGTCACTCTCCATGTCACTTTCGTCTCAAGGCAAATCCGCCCTCGACTTGTGCTGTCCTCTTCATCACGCAGCAGTCCAGCCTTTCGAAACCCATTGGTGATCGTGGATTTTTGACACTATTCCACGCTGTCAGGATCCACTGGCCAACTTGAGCAAAAGTTGCTCTTCGCATGCGGCCAGTTTTGATAAATGATTTCTCGCCGCTAGTCATCCAAGCCTCCCACTCAGCTTGGAGTGCCACTTTAAATGCACGATTCACACTGATGTCGAGTGGCTGCAAATACTTCGTTGTGCCCCCAGGAATCACAGCTGGAATTGAGTTTGTCCTCTTGATGGCTGCTTTCACAGAATGCCCTCATGCTGTCCAAAACAAGCAGTGCTTTTTTCTGTGAAAAAATCCCCCCAGTCGCTTGCCATAGCATTCTGTTAGCCATTCCTTCATTAGGATTTCTATCATCCACCATTTCCTGTTGACTTTCATGACGATTCCTTTCAGGAGTTTTTCTTTTGGCATCGTCATTCGCTTAAAAATCACCATTGGTGGAAGCTTTTCTCTGGATTCTGTGCAGCTCAGAACACAAGTGAAATGCGTTCTCTCATTGCCAGTTGTTTTCAGCGTGATGGATGAATCACCTTTTTTGTTAACAGTCCTAGTGAGAGGCAGGTCAAACGTCAAAGGTACTTCATCAATATTTATGATTTCGTCTGGTCCGATGGAATTCTCGGCTATCTTTGTTTGAGTGAATTTGCAGAAGTTGGTAACTTTTTCCTCGTAGTCGGGAGGGAGTTGCTGACACAGAGTCGTCCGTGTCCTGATGGATAAGCCTTTTCATCTCATAAATCTGAGACACCACGATGGTCCACCTCTAAAATCTTCAATCTTCTTTTCGGTGGTGATTGTTTTGGCTTTCAGTCGGATCTACACGGTGGAAACTCCTCGGCCATCTGCTCTCTGTGTGTTCACCCAGTCTTCAAGAACGTTTTCAAGTTCGGGCCATCTGCTTTTTTTTACCTCTGAAAGCTTTTGTTGTCTTTTTGCATTGAGTCAGTTCTTCACACTGTCGTCGCCAACGTCTCACCATTGATTCACAGATGCCAAGCTTACGTGCAGCAGCTCTATTTCCTTCCTTGACAGCCAGATCGATCGCCTTTAACTTGAAATCTGCATGATAAGCATTTCTTCGTGTGTTTTCCATGATGACGGTGTGTGCATGAAGCGCAAAATTAATGATTTGAAGAACTTAGTGTGAGTGCATTTGATTGGTCCACTGTGGCCTGTTCGGTAATTTCATTGGTCTGATGTGACGGTTAATGTTTTGGCGGCAATGAAGCTTGTGTAAAAAAAAAAAAAAACAAAAATTAGCCGCATCATTGTTTAAGCTGCAGTGTTCAAAGCGTGTGAAAAAAGTAGCGGCCTATAGACCGGAAATTACGGTACTAAACTCTTTGAGACTGCTGATGCGATTTTATTGCAAGCATTTTTATTTGAATTTTACGATTGGAGGCAAATTGTATGTTTTGTATGAAATAATAAGCTCTAAAACCCTGAACCAAAGGAGACAAGACTGAATACTTGTTTCCTGGACCATGTGTTGAAGAGCATTACATATTCTTTGTAAAAAAAAAAAAAAAAAAAGTCAACTGGCTCTCGATAAATGTTGTCTCCTTTTTCTTTTTTCCAGGCTTCTATGTTTAGGCTCACCAATTTGTCTCTCCAAAACTCATTCACAAAACTCTTCATTGAAAAGGGAGAACATTACTGAACATTATCACTCTCTAAAACCTTGTTTCTGTGCATGTTTTTGGTAGCGATGATATGGATGAGATTTCATGAACCTCGTTAGTGTGGAATTACATTCAGCCATCAATCATTGACTGCACACACTGCACAGTACACATATCCAAGGTGGCCACCAGAGATAAAATATACATCCCCTTACTTTAATATGTGTAAAAATTCTACAAAGAAAACTAATTCTTGAAAACTAACAGCTGATTGCTGGTAGCAGGAATATGAGATCCACATATCTTCCAAATATGTATGCAGGGGAAGAACTATGTAGAATAGCTTAAGGCAGACCTGTTACTATTGTCATTTTCGGTGGTCATTTGAGGGTTTTACAGGTTAAGGTCACTCAAATATTGCTGCAAGAAACTACAGATATTACAGTGACTCTTAAATGCATAGTGTACACTTTCTGCATTTTAAGTGCAGTGTGTGGCACAGTAAGCTGCTGGCACATCTTAATTTCCTCTTCAAAGAAACTAATGCTTGTCCTGTCAACAACCCCTTATTTCCCTGTCTGTCAACACACTGCCAGGCATGGGATTCTCAACTACATGATCTTGCCTTTTATCTCTGAGGTTGAGGGAATGGTTTCCTATTAAGTATATCAGAGGCTAAAGAAAAACCTGACCCCTTGGATGACTACAATGTATTCTAAACTGTCATTTTATCTTTTTATTTTACATTTGTGACCTCACACACACACACACACACACACACACACACACACACACACACACACACACACACACATATATATATAGTTCTTAAAGAAGACACATTCTAGCTAATGCTTTCTCAAATTTCAGGCATGGTCATTGGTCCTCATGTGGAGATGAAACGTTGCCCCGCCCCCTTTATTTCCAGTGCAGTGAACTCAAAACCTAAATTTGTGTTCAGCCTCAATGATTAAAGTGGAAGTGAGTTTAGGACAGAGTCTCACTGAATGGCACAGCAAGCAATATTTACATGTCAATAAACATGCCCAGAGGAATATTAAAACCAAAGTACCAAATGCAGAGTCCAGCAAACAACCCTGTGCTCCTTAAAGCTAATGTAAATATGCTCCAGCCAAAATAATTTAATCAGTGGAGTATATTAAATTGATTAATATCCTTAAGCACTAACTCCAGGAGGCCTGTAAACCTCACCATCATAAAGGTCTGAATAAACTGACCTTTCAGTGTACCACATTCACAGGGGGGACGTGCTTGTTTCATGCGTTTTAAATGATTTGGTTCTATACAGTTATTGTATATAATGAATTCCCTCCAATCCCCCCCCAGCACTTGTGTATTTCATGAGGGTGTATGCTTACGAAAATGTGAATTAATTAGTCCTTCACAAAGTTCCTATTACAAATGGGAGAAAATTACCAGCCTCAATTGGCACTCTTCTATTTAAATAGGTGAATGTGAAATGTCTTAACGTATAGAAGCTTGAGGAAGGCCATTGACCTCAAGTACAAAATCACCTACGGTATAAGCATCACTTGTCTAATAGAAATCCTCTGGAAAAACAATGGAAGTTTCCCAAGAGTATGAGGTTCCTGAATGTCCTGGCGAAATTCTGAGCCTGGCTTTCTCAGTCCAGCTCTATCATCATCCCTGCACTTAAATTATTTCAATAATTCTGTCCCTTTTGCTTCTGAAAATAATGTGATTAATGCTATACTTAGGTAGTTGAGGTGATTTTACTTCCCGTCACCACAGCTTGAGATTGTGCTGTACAAATGTAATCCATTCTTCAAGAATAATAATGCATTCTAAAAACAATTACAATTATTTAAATAATTATGATTACAATAATAACAATTATTATTATTATTACTATTATTAATGATAATAATACCAAGAGCTCATAAGCTTTGGCTTAGCTAATATTGCATGCATGTGCAATACATTAATCCAACTCACATCCATCCAATATTAACTTGATTCCATTCTATAACACCAACAACAGTACATTTCATTAATCGCTAAGATTTAACCAAGACAAGTGTTGGGAATGAACTCTGTATTCAAAAGGAATCCTGTGGTCACATCATGTATGACATCATCAATTATGTCATCAACTCCACCTCTAACTGTAAATTTTATGGACAAACTACCAATACTGTGCCAGCCAGAAACACGCAACACCTGGCTGGTACAGAAAACCCTCAGGCGAATCGTGGTTCACTCGCTCTAGCCGATGGCATCCAGCTGTTGACACCAAAGAGACACCCCGCTGTAGCTACATGACTAATTTAGAATTGGCCTTTGTTCTGATCAAGGTTCCAGCTATTGAGCACACAATTATATCTTAGAAGCAAATTATGGGCAAAAGACCCACTTCAGTTATCCATTGTATTTAGTGTGTCAGCATATCTATTTATCCAGTTTGCACCAATATACAGTCTTTGATAAATGTGGTGTCTGTCTGAATGTTGTTCACACATTGAGCTAAAGCCAACTCACTATCAAAGAACTCCTAATTACAGTTAATTAGAATTCCAATATAAAGTTATTAATATTGAATGGATTTTTCATACTAATAACTGTATTGATTAATAAAATCAATATTATTGAATTAATAACAATAACAGGGTTCAAAATTTGACTGATTATCCACACTAGTTGTGTAAAATAAACCCAACACGAGATACTGATTAGTTGATGCAGATGTGATTGCCTCCAATCTCTAGTTGTTATTATTCCCTTTGGAGACTCTGACGCATCTCTCCACAGAAACATTTTGTTCACATTGCATTGTTGATATTCTATGGTGGCTGGAAGACCAAGCTCTTTCTCTACGCACTGTAATGAATAAAAAACAAAACTTTCAAGTAACTCTTTACACTAGTTCAGCTGAACATATAAGACACCAGTTTGTTTGAACCGGACCATTTCGAAATCCTCAATCTCAGACCTTTCATGAAAACCCAAAAATACAGAATGGATCAGGTATTACTACTCACACGTTCAAGGGCTGCCATGCAGGCCACTGTGCCTTCGCTTTGATGACGGTCAGTACTTCATCACCCTATGGATACCAAACAAAAAGACAAACAAAAATGAAATTCAGTCATTATGAGTAGAGGCAATTCCAGCTTGGCAGAATAATTTACATTTTGTGCTTAAATGTAGTCATCACATTCCACTTTGAATCAAGAAAAAGCACAGCTTTGTACAGAGCAGTTAGGCTTTACAGAAACAGCAGAAATATAACATACAAAGTTTGCAATTTTCTGGTAAAACTGTTTACTAAAATCCTAAATAATGGGTGTTAGTTTTCATGTGCATATACATTATGTGCATGTCTTATCATTTCACTATTTGTGGGTGATCAGCTAAGACAGATTTCATAAATTATTCCATCTGCAAACAGCCACATTTAAATGAGGGATTCTGAGTGTTTGTTAGGGATCTCAACCTTAGTTCAGATCTGTTACGATCTGCAAAAGTAGGTAATGATGACCTTTCTCTACCGCATGCATAGTAATGCTCCACTGTCTGATCAGCCCAGCTGGTGCTTGGCTGTGGGAGAAACTGAGTCTTCCTTTATTGGCATTGCTAATATGATCATTTTCAGTTGTGTGGTAAAGTAGGCAGTGATTGTTGGTAGGTTTGTCTTGTGGTGTGTTTCTCTCCAGGAGCCCAGAAAGGTCAGAGGTGTTCAATAGCTCATATTAATTAAAGTACAGTGTCTTGCATAAGTATTCACCCCCCTTGGACACATTTCGAAATGTCTTAGCCGCAAATGGACTTTATTGGGCTTTTGTGAAGTATTACATGTTTTTCAAAATTATTTAAAAATAAAAAAATGAAATTTTTTGAGTGCATAATCTACATATTATGTATTCACCCCCTTTGCTGTGAAACCTCTCTAAGATCAGGCGCAAACAATCGCCTTCAGAAGTCACATAATTAGTTAAATAGTGTCTACCTGTGTGCAATTTTAGTGTCACATAATCTCAATATAAATACACCGTGTTTCGTGAAGAGTTTGTTAGAGAACAACTGAATTCCAGCTTGTAACACTACAAAATTTGGTAAGGTCAAAGGGAGGTGAATACTTATGCAAGGCACTGTACTGCATAAAAGCCCTAAATAAACATGTAAACCCATCTGTGTAGAATAAATACAGTTTATTGTACTCATTATTTATCCAATAATGCATTTTACCCTATTTATACTTCCCTTCATTTGCAAATGATGTTTACTTCTGCAGCACTAATACCAGAACTCTGTCTACTGAAATGGCATCATTGCACCTAGACATGGGAGAAAGCCATTCATGCGTAAAATAAACATCCCCCCCACCACACCATTCCTCTGGCATTCCTTTTGCCCAAGCTCAGTTCTGCCGCAGGGGGATGCTCATCCACAAATATGAGCATCTCCAGGGACCGCGCCTGCTGCAGATCCCCTCCACCTCTCATTAGAACGGCCTATTATAAGTGTCATGTAATTGGCAGATTCCCCGTGTGCCATCCATTGTTTACAGAAATAACTGTGCCTCCCCCCCCCCCAAAACCAAATACCGCTGACACTCAATCCTGTCTCTAATCCATATATTTCTGCTCTGAATGCAGTACAATTTGACTGCAGTAATCACAGCATAGTATGTCGACAATGAATGTGATTGTGTGCTCAATGGCTTTCCATGGCTTCAGCAGCCAATTTAGCACAGGGAAGTCAGTGTTAGTTCTTGGCTGGTAATTAATTGCTCATGGTGAAGCTTTTGGTTTTTTTCTTTGGTTATTTTTTTCTCCCGTTTTTCTCATCCACAAACTCAGCTGAACTGTACAGCATCACACAGCAACTCTCTCCTGCTTATTTCAGGAGGCTGCCATGAACACGACTCCTCCGATTCATGTGAGGAAAAGCCCACTTTTTTCTACACTGCAGATGATTCAGCAGAGTCAGCATATATTTGGTTAATATTCTACAGGCACCATGGATTCATATTTTCCCTTCTGTCTTTGCCATCCTTTTCGGAAATGCGTGGCACCAACAATTTACTGTCAAGTAAAATACAATAAATTTCACTTGATCACCTAATATATGTTAAAAATAAAATTTATGTGTATTATACTGTTAGATTTATTTCTAGTCATCAGTATTTATGTCTCTTGTAGTATATTCTATAATGTCACTTATGTCGCACACTTTCCACCAAGTGTTGTTGTTTAGAGAATTCAAGCTATTCTAATAGGAATTTTCATTCAGTTTCATTCACCTTTTGGTCTGCGGACAGTATTCCTGATCTCTTTTGCAATCATTATGTGTTGCCAAAAATACTCTCACATTTTATTTGAGTGGCATTGCCAACTGAGCCAGTGGAATTCAACATCTAATTTGAAACTTCTCAAGAACTGCCATGCAAGAGATGACTTTTTGAGCCACTGGGTCTGCCAACAATTTGCCCGGACAGGCCCCAGCAAAAAAAAAAAAACTTTGCTACATCTACCACTTTCTCTGGACCCTCTCTGTGCTCATTTGATTTTGACTTTAACAGGCCAGATTTATCAAAACCTTCAGCACATGTTAAAATTTTGCACATGCAATTATAATTGCATGGTCTTTCATTAGATGAAAATGAACTGAACAAATAATTTAGTAAATCACGCCCAAATATTATGTACACTGGATCACAGCTGATGGACTGCATCCATTCTTTCTCATTTTCAATTCCATTAATTCTAAAACAAAATGGCATGATACATACTACTAAGCCCATCACTGTAGAACATATTCCATAGGCTTTTTTAAAAACACCTTTATGTTTAAATGAGGCTTGAATCTCAAAGCTAATGTTTTATTCTCTTGACAAGTCAAACATGATTTTCTTTCTCTCACCCTGTAACTGACAGTCATGAAATAACATATCAGAAATAAAGTTTCAATATGATATTGCTGTAGTTGAGAAGCCATGTGCTACAGTTGGGGTTTCTGCAGCTACGCAGATTTCAAAATTACCCTTTTCTTGAAGAGGCTCTTTGAAAACTAGTCAATCTGAATCAAAAACATTTTTCTTACACAAGAACTAAATATAGCCCCACTTATTCACACAAAAGCAAGCCTCTGAGCTAGTCATTATATTTCATTATGCAGGGCTCCAGAATCAGCTTTCTCCAGGACCTAGCTGGGATTGCTGGTGGATCCAGATGTTACTTCAAAATCACTTTGTGAGACTGGAGTTCTGCACCCATCACTGGCCATTGTACTAGCACTCTCCTGAGTCATTTCAAAATCCACTAGAAACAAAAGCATAGAACAACTATGGAAGTGGCAGCACATCTGGGTGAAGAGTAGACGTCACCTTTTTGAAACATTTTTGGCTGTGGCTGTGGAAAACGCATTTCAACATTGTTTTGTTTAATGATATCACATATACATTGAATTTTTCATTGTATGGAAAAATCCTGCTTAAGATCTCTTTGTGCTCTTCCTGGAATGGTGAATTGACCCTAAAGGCTTTATTCTTAGCACTCTGTCTTCTCCCTTTGCAAGCTCTCATGTCATTGCTATCCCCAGTGGCATCTCCTACTTTGTGCTGACAACACTCAACTTTTCCTTCCTCTGTCCGACACACAGATCTCACATCTCTTCAGGACATGACAAGTTAGATGATGAAGAGTCACCTGAGGCTGGCTAAGACTGAGAACCCCTTCCTTCTTTCCAAGTCCTCTGGGGCCTCATTTATAAAACTTTGTGTACCTTTGTTACTAAATAGTTACATACGCCAAACCCTACCAAGTAACAAAAACTTGCATACACAACACATATGCATGCCTTCATTTATGAATTACAACTAAACCTACAATTGTGCATGTGTGAACACACGCAACAAAAAAAACCTTACATGGCAGGAGGTTACCGCAGCTGTGGATTCCTTAGGTAAAGGGAGGCACACGCAGATTGAGATCAAGAAAAAAATTATCCGACAACAAGGTTCAGTTGCACTTTTATTGAATGGATATTTTTACGATTTACATACACATATTCATTCAATGACAGCGCCCTTATTGCAATGAGTGCATCCTATTGCACTGGTTACACAGGGAAAACCAGTCAGTGCTGCATATTACTTGTTGATGTTTGACGGCTGTATAGGGGAATCTGATGTACCTCAAACTCAGAGGAATGATGCCATCCAATACTCTTGATATAAAATGATTGAGTGAGGGCTGGGATGTACTTGACCGTTCTGTTATTTCCCACTGGACACTCCCTGTGGCCAAAAACCCCAGGGTTGCTTTGTGTAGTGCACTCCAGCGCTGGCCCCAATTCAGCACACTGTTCCAAGAAAACAACACCTTCCCACCGCACCATCCCATTCACAATATCCTCTAACATTGCCAAGGCAGCCGTGGTCATGCTGTCTTGCTATCGTCACACGCTTTAGGTATATATTTATGTGAACAAAATAAATTGATTAAAAATGCACTGATTGCTCATATTTGTTCATTTATTTTATCACCTATGTATGGCCAAAAACAACATTCATTACAAATAATAATGAATTTTTTCCATCCTTCACTCTAGCTACTATGCATATATTCACTTGTAGTGCTTCCACAGCCAATAACATTAATTTAGCCCAATATTACAAATTTGTCTTCTCCTCTCATGTAGCAGCAGAGATTCAGCTAATCCAGATTACAGAGCAGTTAGTTCTGACCAGTCTTGAACCAGTTTTATGGATCCATCCAGACAACTAAGCAGCTACCCTTGGGCTTCGGGCTGGTTTAAATCGTTAGGCCTATATCAACAAGCTTCTGGTTAGCCGTTTATGGAATTTAATACAGGACTCAGAATTCATATCGGCCAATAATGTTTTTAGAGGTGTCGTAAATGAGATTAGAAGGGCAGGGAAAGACAAAACAACACGCCACCAACGATCTCACCTGAAGACCAGCGCATCATAAGATATTTTGCAACAGTAAGTCCAGACAATCCAAAGGGTTTACTGAACAAGGTCTGGTATGATATTCAGCTGCACTTTGGACGCAGGAAGAAATGAAAAATGAAATGTAAAATGAAAAAAGGGAATTGGGATCTCAAACCTGACTCATTCATCCTTAAATGTGATGAGAATGGGGCAAAGTATTTCACCATGACATTCAATGAAGAAACTAAAAATCATAAAGACCCACTGGATAAAGACAGAGAAAATCGGAGGGGCGCTATGTTTCAGGAGCAAAGAAATCCCCAACACCCGGTAGCATCTCTTGAAAAATACCTGAGCAAAATTCCACCTGATGCAAAAGCCCTCTATCTGCAGCCCAGGAGTTTCAAACATAAAGTCATGCCATAGTAGCTCGCTAGCCGGAACTATTTTTGTTGGTAGAACTGTTGTATAAAAGCAACATGACACTCAAGGTCATGCTGTTATACTGAATATCAGCACAGCTGTGATTATCTTTGGCTCGAATCACAGCCGTGATGTAATCCTCATCAATGCACTTACCACTTTGAGTAGTAATTATTTCTGCTGGATTTTCGCGGCTCAAACACAGCCCCACCCCCGGCTTCACAGGAAGCCCAATGAAGTCACCATGTTCATGATTCTTTGTCCATCGTTCACTGAATTGGTACACTCAAAAAATCACCCAGTACACCGTATTGTGTTGTTCATTGTTCAATGGTTAGCATATATACTAGTTTTCATTATCAGCAACTGTGGAAAGACAAGTTGTAAGGATGATTTGCTCATCAAACCCTAAGGTAGGTAAGCATCAGTGAGTAGCTGAAACTCATAATGAGTTGATTCATTGCATCAAACTACTCATGAGTGCCGGTTCATTAAAAAGAGCCAAACTGCCAACCACTATCAGACTAACTACTGCACAGTTCTGGTGAATTTTCCCAGGGCAGTCCTCTAGTGGAGCAAGCCAGTAACCTCAGTACAATTCCAGTGTCTCGACACAGCAAAGTACTGTCCTGAGGCAGTCTGTCCAGCCACAGGACAGTGCACAAAATGTTACAGCCCCTATTGAATGCTTGCTTTCACAGCAAAATCAAAGTAAAAGCCTTAGAAACCGTGAGACCAAAGTGGCATTCTTTTATTAATATACTCTAAAAATGAGTGTGCAAAGAATCATGGAAATAATGTTATGAAATTATTTCTTGTGTGATTCATAAAACATTCTTTCCTCACCAATGTGAGTGTAAATGTTAGAACCAGACCAATAACAGATTTTTTCACTGATACCAATACCAATAAAAATCGGTCTGTGATCGGCCAATAAATGTATTCACAAAAAGGTAATTTCTTTAAAAGGGTTAAGGGTAGAGCCTTACCCCTCCAACAAAAACCTTTTGAAAAATCTTATTTCTAAGACTAAATCCTGGTAAATCTGTGGAATTTGTTTGCTTGTTTTTTTTTATCCAACTCCAAGAGAACAACATTCATACACCATCTGCTATGACTCACTTTTAGCAGTTGTTTTTGTCCCCTTTATAGAGTCCACTATTTGAATGTTAATGTAGGTATTATGTATTATTATAGTGTGGGGAGAGCTTAAAATTATTTGATTGGAGCCCTTAGTCTGGTAACCATATTTTACACTTCATACAAACATGTCTTTCACTCTTGCAGGATAGAGAAGAAAGTGTTATGGCCGGATGAAAATGGAGCAGGGAGAAATAGCTTTCCACTCAGCTCTTAGTGCCACTCTGTGTCTGTCACAGACAGCTCCTATACCAATGACCCTTTCATGCACCTTCAGAGGTGCCCTGCATGCTCTTGCATTATGTTTTATCTTTATAGAAACATCCCCCAACTATCTTTGAACACCTGTATGATGATCAGTCAGATAGCCCCAAGGACTGTCTGCTCAAAACAAGTGTTGTTGTTCATGTTGCTGACACAGACAGGAAAGAAGTGTAAAATTACACAGTAAAGCTATTTTGGGGGGCTCTACATCTCATAGACACAACCTGACTAGAGTAGATCTTACATTGGCTGAGATTTGCCCACAAATGACAGTTAGTTAGTCCTCTAGTAAACAGTCCGTTCGAACAGTTCTGAGATGATATTTCAAAAAAACTATTCAGGGATGGGTTTCCCAAAGTGTTCATAGGGCTAAGAGCATTGTAAAATTATTTTTATGGTCTAGCACTTATTTAAGGTGTGTTTCCTGAAAATGGACGCAGCTGAAGTAATATTTAAAATCTCGCATATGATCATGAGCTCCCAGGACCACTAGTGAGAAGAAAAAAACCTCAAAGCCTGGTGAAAGAGGCTAAATTTTTCATTGCAGATACTGGCTGCTATGTTCATACCTGCTGTGACCAAGCATTTCACAGTTCACAGTCTTAATGAATATAGTTAAATAAGAGAACATGTCTACACCTTTCTCACTTGTAAAGTCCACTGTGTCAAATCCAGCATGGTTTCCAGCCAGTGTTGTCTTCATGTAATTATATATATATATATATATATATATATATATATATATATATATATGCAAAAAAGAGACCCAAATTCACTAACAAGAGTTTGTAGGAGAAGGTCTTTCCCTATTTCTCTTCATTATTTATCAACATACAACATAACATAAATACCATACATTTTTTCTATACCTCTTCAGTTGGGCTTTACATTCTGCAAATGCTATCATGCAAACAAAACAATCATTCATTCAAATCCAGTTCAGAAAAACCTATCAATGTGTAGTCTAACTAGCTGTACCACAACCATGTTCATTTACTTGCACTTGAAAGTAAAGGATTTAGTGATGGTTTCGGATAAGAACTGTAGCGCTCTGTGGCATGTGCAGTAGGATCCAGAAAATCCTTGCTTCTCATTGGTCAAAACTCATTTTTGCTTTTGTAAAGATCTAAATTCTGTCCAAGTAATTGTTCTGAGGATGACCATTTCACTAGAATTGTATGTGGAGAAGTGCTTGGCCATGGTCATTGCACCACCATAGTGAATGTTTGGGTTAAGATTGAGTGAAACTAAGTTCTTGTTCCAGTAGATATATGTTATACTTTGAATATTACAGTCTTTCTTTGAGAAACAAGAACTTTCTTGAGTTCAAAAAGATTCTTTTAGTTTCTTTTACAAAAGTAAACTTACTGGGCCTCATTCACCAACCATTCTTAAGAAGAATTTTCTTCTTAAAACCCACTTACGCAGTTTTCATGAAGATTCTGACATTCACCAATTGTTTTCTTATTTGGAATTTGTTCTTAGGTAAGAACAGAATCTACACACACTTAAGAGCACATTTGAGTGCTGACATGTTTGCAAAACAATTGGTTATTGCGTTTTCTTCAATTCTTCAGTTGTGTAATATTATAGGATTTAAATTACGATAATATTTTTTATCATTTATTACATTTTAAAATAATTTTTGTCAATCTTTAACAAAGCATTATTGGTCTTTTAAAATAAATAAACACTATGCTAACACTTCAGTTCACATCAACAATGTTAATTTAGCCACCCTCTCCCACAAGTTGTGGAAGGAATGAATCAACTGGCCACACAATACAGAAAATTCCCAATACAGCTGAAGAACAGGTCCCAGTCAAGAGAGGATTCCATTCCATTGCTGGTCAACCCAACACCATCGGCGCAATAGACTGCATTCACATGCGCATTCACATGCGCATTAAGTCACCCTCTCCATATCCGTTCCCATATCTCAACCACTCATCTGCGACTCCCAGAACCACCTTCTGAATATGGTCTCCCAATTCCCAGGAGGTGCACACAGTCCTACATTTTACAAAACATTCCTGTGAGTTTGTGCCTCAAACAAGGAGCTGCTGCAGACGCATGGCTCATTGGTACACAATTTTGAGTAATTATAAATCCCAGCAACAGTGGGCTTCTATTCCTATAATGACTTGTTATATTAGAAGGTTGGCAATATGCCCTGACCCTGGTTAATGACACCACTCACCATCCCTCGGACTCACCAAGAGGTGTCCTTCAATCAGCAGCATGCTTATACTCGCTCCACCATCGAGCGCACCATTGGCATCTTCACTTCCCCTTCAGCCACCACAACAAGAGGATGTGCGTCCCGACTCACACTTGGGACCGACAACAGGCTTGCTGTCCAAGTTTGACAGCAATTAATTGCTTGTTTGTAAATAAATGCTTTCACATTAATTTGATTTTACAGTATGATTATTTATAGCTTATTATAATGAATCTCAAGAAAGAAATGCATCACTTAAAAAAAATCAAACAGGTTTAAGTGCATATCTTTATTTTCTAAAATTTGTATGTGTCTCAGAGATTGTGGCCAGTGTTGATGTGATCCGTGTAAACATTTGGGCATTCTTGACTTCTCAACTTTTCCATTTCTATGTGTGAGTTCTGTGTGTGCGCACGACTCTGCAGTCTCATGCCCTTTTATGGGGATTGGTGGGGCTTTTACCTATGCTAATTAGGAGAAACTGGCACATGCTTTCAACTTCCGAGGACAATGGAATTCATTGTTATAAGAACAAAAGTGCAAACAATTCTGTGGTTTACGAACACTTCATGAATCTGACATAGACTTTTCTGAGGACCTTTCTCAAGAACAAATTTAAGAAAAAACTTAGAAAAGATATTGGTGAATGAGGCCCATTGTTATCATTATTACAACCAATGGCATTGCATATCAAATTCAAATGTGTCAACAAATGCCGAGAACAAACCTGTGCATACTAATCTGGCAAATTTTAAGTACTTCCCCGTATCCGAAACTCTTAAAAATTTCTGTGGGTATACACTACGACTCAAAATACAATGGGTAAAATTTTTAGATAAAGACTCACCTGCTAAAGAATGCAGTTTTGTAAAAACATAACTTATGGTTCTGGTCCAACCAGATTGTTGGAAAAAAAAAGGATTAGCTGTCAAATCGTGGTAACACCCATCCGTGCCAGAGGTCTATTGTTTTTACTACAGTTCTTATCTGAACCATTACTTAACTTGGAACTGTTGGGAGACAGTTTTGGAGAGCGGCACAGTGTTTGAGAATGTGTATTAGAATTAAAAATGGATGTTGCTGCATTTGACCAGGACCAAATGGCGCCTCCTGTTAACAACCTGTTACCTGCCGTCTGCGGAATGTAGGGTTTCCTATTACCATATATGAGCCATCACATGCTAATGTAATTCCCCTTAAACTGCATAAATGTTGACCACACAATGTAATCTTTGAACATTTGTATCTGTCTCCAACTGCGAACATGGGATCTGTCTCTTCATTAACAACATGGTTGTTTTACTCATTTTGAGAATTTTCGTATTTACTAACAGAACCATTGTTATATTTTGGATTATAACATACTACTGTTCAACTTTGGATACACATGGGAACAACTAAATATGTTACATTTCTGCCATGACATCACATTTGTAACTCAAATTTGTGAATGTGATTGAGTACGCATCAGCTGATTAGCAAGCTTTCAGGTCGCATTGAGGGCGGATCACAACATAAGATAGTTCACAACATAAATCTTAAAGTGTCAGGGTGAGGGTTCCGTCTCGGACTACGCCATTGATTTCCGCACCCTGGCGGCCACCAGTAACTGGAATCAGGATGCCCAATTTAATGCTTTCCTCCAAGGGCTCTCCGATGACATCAAGGACAAGCTAGTTGCTCATGAACTTCCTGCCTCGTTCGATGGATTGATGGAGGTCGCCATCCGCATTGATCATTGCCTGACCCTGCACTGGAGAGAGAGCCGAGGGGGAGTGTGTCGCACAGTGATTTGCCAGAGCCCTTCCTGAACCTACACCGAATCAACCCTGCAGACAACCACCTGGGAGTCCATGCGGATCGACCGCACCCGCCTGTCTCCTGCGGAGCATCAGCGGAAGATCCGGTCCAATTCCTGCCTCTACTGTGGGAACCCGGGGCATTTCATCGCCAAATGCCCGTTAAAAGCCAACACTCACCTGTAGCCAGGGGAATACAGGTGAGCATTACCCTGTTACTTCAGTCCCCCACTAACCATTCTCTGTTGGCAGCTTCCCTCCTCATTGATGGTCAGGTCCACACAATCTCCGTACTCATCGACTCAGGGGCAGACAGCAACTTCATGGACTTGGCTCTAGCCACCCGACTCCAACTACCACGCACTCCGCTCCAAAACCCCTAGAGGCACTGTCCATCATGGGCAAGCCGCTTGTCCGGATCACCCATGTGTCGCCCCTGGGAGTCTCCTGCTGTTGGTAACCATGGTGAGGACATTGTTCTGCACATTATTGACTCACCGCAGGCTTCTGTTGTCCTGGGTGAAGGTAGAAGGATGTGCTCTCATTCGATCGTATGTATCGATGTTTCAAGAACAGTACTGGCTGCCTTCCCATGCTAGACTTCATGGAACACTTCAACCATTGTGAATGATATGTTAATACCATTCCAATCAAAGCACTGTCATTCGCATCATATTCCTGCGAGCTGACTCAGGAGGTTAGATTGCTGCTTGATCATAGCAGCATAGTGGACACATTGATGAGCAAGTATATTGCAAAGATATAACAAAGTTATTCAGCAAACTCACAAGACAGGTAGCTTCCGAGCTAACACAAAAACTATGTTAATATGACAGAAAAACACATTGCAGGCATGAATTATTAGTAAATTAAGTCTCTTTTCAGTGTTTCTATAGGCTTTGCAGCATATTCTACAAGGTTTTTATTCTACAGGTTCTACAAGCAAGTCTGTGCATTCTGTAGGTTGTTTCAGAGTCATTAGGTTCTGTAAATGCATTGAGACAACAATAGAACAAGGCATTGACATTGAAAAGGAAATATACTTTTGAATACTTAAGTATTTTTAAAAGCAAGTACTCCAGTGCTTTATCTCAAGTAAAAATTTGACTGAACAACTTTCACTCGTATTGGAGTAATATTTGACCAGGAGTATCTATACTTTGACTCAAGTAATGGAGTTGTGTACTTTGTCCACCTCTGCTTGCTGCTCATCCTACCATGGGAAAGCAAGCAGACAGTGCCCCTCCCTGAAGTATGAATCCCCTGCTCTGCCCTTTTTCATAATCATATTACATTTGGTAGGGGGAACTTGGCTTGGCAGGAGGAAATCAAGTTATGAAAGCTAATCCATGTAATGAAAATGAGTCAGGAGCAGTCTAGGCAACAATTATAAAAGATAAAAACAGTTTCAGCTTGGGGTTTGGTTTTAGGAGCAGTCATTGTGCTACATGATAAGAGATCTGCTTTTTGTTTCCACTTTAAAGTTTCAGTGGAGGAGTGGTACCCAGACTACTAATGCCTTCAGAATGACAATAAAAATGAAAATGGAGTTTCCTAAAACAAACATACATTGGTCATTACATTGTGCAATAACATCCCCTGTTCATACACACACACACACACACACACACACACAGTCAAAAATCAAAAACATAACACTATGCAGAAAGCTGTTCAGTGTGTATAGATGAATATAAAAATGCATGTATTTGAAGGAATATCAGTGAAATATTAGCAAGACTACAAAATAAAAATGTCAATAGTAGCTTTTCAGTTTGGGTTTATAATGTGCCCGATATAACATGCTACACTGATTCAAGACTTTAGATATGGCAAAGTACATCTACAGATTGCATTGCAGGTAGATCATTTAATAATTTACAACACATTTCGGATTATTTTGGATTTGGATCATTTCCTCCAATTTCCTTACTTGCCATATTGTATGGCATCCAAAATGTAAAATAAATGGCATAATGGCAAATAAATAAACACCACTGGTAATTACAAAATCTATCCATTGTCAGATAGCCTTGAAACGCATGCTAGGTATGAATATCAAACATTATAGGAACCTTAATGTTATTCTGAAGGTGACACTAACAAAATTTTGCCCCTTGTTCTATCAACAGTTGCTTTGCAAAAGTATGGACCTGAGCAATTACTCGCAAGCAAAATCATTCAAAAGACTTGGTTTTGCCTTTTTTATTTACAAATATAGCTGCATTCAATTAGTTAGTTTGCCTTGCTGTCAAGAGCGATGCTTTTCATAAGGTGACCATTGTGTAAGTAGACGATTTAAACTTAACCACCAGGGCTTTAGGGGAAGAAAGAACCAGACAGCACAGGGCTCACATTTTGGTGTGATGTTCTAACAGTATGCTGATTTTATTTTTATTTCTATTTCTTTATACCTGGGTGAGAAGGAGGTGGACATGAAGCTATGATAACCTCATCCATCATTTCATGGATGAAATGACAATCATTTTAAATCAATATAAGCAAAAATATGTGCCTGACATACATCATATGCTCCCAACAGTAAATATATGGACATTCCTTGGAGAGATTTTTGTCTAGTTCTGTTGTATGTGAATACAGCATACCAATGTTACACCTATGTCACGTAGTGGTTATAGACAATTTCAAATGGGAGGCAAGACTGGGGCCAGTATTTCTTTATTTTCAGTGGGGGACATTTACACTGAACCCCCCCCATGTTTATATTATAAATATGGGGGGCAATGCCTGAATGTTAAGGGAGCACAGATTAAGCGCCCCATAACAGATTCACCCAACCTACCTGCCTCCCCCAGACCCACCTTTGCAATTGTTCATAAAATATTAATAGTTAAAGGGTGGGCCCTGTTAATTGGACCTACTTGATTTTAATTATTTTAATACTCTATCAAATTGGTATAATTTTAATCCCTCTATGAGACTATTTATGGAACAGGTTTATGAGATACCGTTGTTAATTGGTCATACTTCCAGAAAAAAATCTAATTTCACCATCTTTTTTGTCATGTGTGATATCTGGGCAACCAGCAGAAAAGCTGCTTGTCCTCTCCATGGGTTCATGGAAGCAGCTGTTTTCACAGCAATTAAAAGGAACCAATTAAAATAACTTAGAAGGTAGAAACTAACAAGGAGTTGGCCTTGTTAACACAATCCTACTGGTGCAACAACATTTAGGAAGAAATTTCAGAAGGAATCTGAAAAAGTAACATTTCTTGTCTTGGAGGGAGTGACTTTAACAATGCCCAATGTTCCTGTCTTTAGTTATCAAATGCCTTAGACCCTAGTTGTGAATTTAATGTGATTCTGTCTCAAGCTAAGTAAGGAAATATTAAATATGGTCATGCCTTATGGGGAGGAAATTAGAAAAGGTGATGAGAAGCACTGAAGTCAAAGGTACCCTGCAGAATACTAATCTGGTTGTTGGAGGGAGAATGATCTGGAAGATGGTGGGATTTGAGGATCATGGAGACATGTGAGCCTGCACCTAATCAGTTTCACTACAGGCCCTGGAAAGGGTAAAACAAATCAAGACTTTGAAATACTGGCTAAATAGGATTCTGTGTTACTTCTATGCTAAGTTTGGAAAATGAACTCTTGTTAAATACTGGCTAGACACTTTACCATAATTAATCAGTTAAAAACCCTTAGTCAGAAGCCATGGAGACGTCAGTAGACCAAACTTGGAGAACAAGAGGTCATATCACCTTATTTACAGCTTTTCATTTGTTGTTCATGTGTAATGCATTTTGGCATGTAGCCTTCTTCTTCTACAAGCCAAAATTTGTGTATGCCAGTGATAATTATAATTATAATGAACATCGTCAAAGAGCGCAATCCATGCCATGTGCTTGTGTTTACGTTTTCCTCATGTGCTCCTCGCTTAATTGTTTCATCGATTGATTGTGAAGTATCGGATTACCTGCCCTGTCTCACCAGCCAGCTCTCACACCTGTTCAGTCTTCGTTAGTTTGATATTTTAACTCCTTGCACTTCTGTCTCAATTGCCAGTTTGTCTCAGTTCTCTGTTTCACAACTAACATTCTGCTTTTGTTATAGCTTTTCCTGTTTTCTCGACCTCTTGTTTTGGGATTTCGCTTTGCCTGATTGCTGTGTCCTTTGGATTTCTGACCTCTTGTCTGTTTTACTGTTTTTGCCTTTGGATTACCCTTTTGTACTGTTGCCGTGCCTTCCTGGTTTTGACCCTGCCTGTTTTGACACTGAGTTTTGGATTTTGGACTTGAGCTTGGCTTTAAATAAACCTCTGTGTATTTTGCTCTGTTCTGCTTTTCAGCCCCTGCCATGGCCCTGACAATAAAGATGATACACTGCAGGGTGGTAGTGTTGTGTTGGTGTCTACAATGTTTATTAGATGTTTATATTGCTGGAAGTATAACCATAACAATTGCTGCAACAAATGAAAATAAAGTAATTTTATTAAACAAGGTATAAAACTATTGATTTCTCTGTGGCTCTAGTGACAGACCATTTATTATCAGAGCCTGAGAGTGTTGCAGGAGTGGATGTGTTAGTGGATCCAGCATCTAATCAAATTTTATTGTTTATTTGGATATATTACTAGCAGTTAAATATTGAAATTACTAAAAAAACCTCAAATGAATAAAACACAAAATTAAGTTACAGTTAGTAAGGTGGAAGAGGATGGAATATTCTCTGAGTGGCTATTATGTCTCTACAGTGGCCTCTAGTGGCAGACCATTTAATGGGGCATGAGAATGGATTCGTCGTTCTGCACTGGGTGATGTGGCTTGAGATGGTGCAATAAATTTGTGGTACTGCTACCTTTTGTTGCTGTCTTTTTTGGCATAATTTACACAAGACTGTACTCCCAAAAGTAAAGGTATAAGGTCAGAATACGAACAGACACTGAAAAGGTGCGAAGCAAGTCAAAAAAGTGCTTAAGTCACACTTTATATTTTTTCAGTATATGGAGAATATGAGATGAACAAAAGCCTCCAAGCAAAAGAACCCACCACAGCCTCAAATATCACAATTCATCGATACAACAGCTGAATTATCCACAGCAGAAAGCCATTACCAATTCTGCACTCTCTGATTTGGTTATAGACTGTAAGATATCACTGTCGCTTGTATAAAACAAGAGCTTTCAGCCTTTTCTGTCACTGGTCAATAGTAGGTACAGCCCATTACGTTGCAGTACAATTACATCGAAAGCGGAGAACCTATTGGAAAGGCTACTGGAAAACCCAGTTCAGCGAAGTAGATTATGCTGTCTCTGTGGACATTTGGTATGATCACAACATGAGTGGCTCATCTTTTTTCTGAAGTGCTGTCATGTTATTTTCTGACAGCAGTTTTAAGTCCTAGCTGATGACCCATGTAATTCTGTATTATGGTTTATCACTGTGTAATTGCTTACTTGAGCATATGTAAAGAGAGAGGAAAGGAGAAAGAGACAGTCAGAGAACATAAGGTTGAGATGGGGCTGGTGGGGCTGACAGCTCTTCATGTGCCATAGACCAAAGGCTGTTTAGCAGATGTTGAAAAAGTACTGAGGGTTCTGTGTGCTCTATTTCAAGTGGCACGATATGAAATCAGCCACGTCAACTGATTTAGCAAAGGCCAGACGAAAAGCTGCAAAAACAAAGTAAAGAGGTATTTTTGAATGTCTCTATTAAATGAACATTTTTTAAATGCAGGGCTCCAGATTGCACCTAAAGTGGTAACCAATGTGACTAACTTTTTATTTTACAACTAGTTTTTTCCTGCCAGTCGCCAGTGGTGACCATCCCCCTCAACCAAAAATAAATAAGAAATTGCTGAACGCCCTCATCTCCTCCTGCTTGTTCCTGCCCTGCTACACTATCACGTGCACTCCTGCTCTGTCCAAATTGATTAATGCGAACACAGATTCAGAAAAGAAGTTTTTGTTTTTTAAAAACTTGCCCCAGTGCCGTGCTAGCTAACGTGTAGAATGTAGCTAACTATTTACCTAACTAGCCAACGTTGGCTACCATTTGTCTTGGAACCATTAATAAGAAATGGCTAAATGCAAAATATCTAACTTTTCTTACTCCTTGACTGTCAAATGCCTGTCTCTTCTACGCCAGATGTAGATACAGAGACTGAATTGATCAAAGTTCTTTAATCCCCTGCTTGAAAGACAGTTTAAATCATCTTGGTTAAAGGAGGTCGCCTTACGTTATGACAAAGGGAAATTAAGTGTGCGATGTAACATAGTGCTGTGAAAACGTTTTTGCCCCCTTCTTGATTTCCTCTTCTATTGCATATTTCTCTCACTAAATGGTTTCAGACAATCAAATAGAATTTGTTTATTTGAGTATAATATTGTAATATTAGGGAAACCAAGCAAACCTAAAACATAGTTTTTACATCATTAGTTAATTCATTCAATAAAGATAGTTATGGTCCGGATTGCCCCTGTGAAACAGTAACTGCTTAAAACTTAATTAAACTTAATATTTGGTTTGACCACCCTCAGTGGCAGTGACTTCAACAAAACATTTCATAATCTGGTATGAGCCTCTCACATGTAGGATGCTTGGCCCACTCTTCCTTAAAGAACTGCTCTTTTCAGGTCCTGCCACAGCATCTCTATTGGGCTCAAGTCAGACTAGGCCACTGCAACACTAATTTAGCTTCTTTTCAGACATTCAGATGGGGACTTGCTCGTACACTTAGGATCACTGTCCTTCTGCATCACCCAATTATGCTTGAGCTTCAGCTCACATACAGATGGTCGGACATTCTCCTCAACAACGTTCTGGTATACATCAGCTTTCTTCAACAATTACATTCCAATGCCATCACACTGCCACTCCCATGTTGCAATTGTAGGCATGATGTTCTTGCAGTGGAATACTGTATTGATTTAATGCCAGAAGAAGAAGGACTTATAATATTATAATATCCATTGAATATTATCCCAAAAGGCTTCATCATTCAGGTGCTTTTTAGCCAAATGTGTGATGAGCTTTTATGTTTTTCTAGGAGAACAGTGGTTTGCACCTTGCCACTCCTTGAGGCCTAATTTTGCCCCATGTCTTCCTTTTTGTAGAGTCATGGACACTGATCTTAGCTGATGATAGAGAAGCCTGCAGTTCTTTGGAAGTTTGTGGTTTGCTGGAGTCCTAGAGCCTTAGAAATGGCTTTGTAACCTTTTGCAGACTAATATAGCTCCACGACTTTTTTCCTCAGTTGTTCTGGGAGCTCCTTTGATCCTGGCATTGTGTGCCAGTAGAAACTTTGAGGTGACTACTTTTTCTGATGGCAAGGTTTCATACTTAATGCTTTTTAAACTTTGCAGAGCTTTTTGCAATCAAGTCTGACTGTGGTCAATCACCTGAATATAATTTTCTATGAGACAAATTTGTTGATTTCTTTGTTTTATAACTATGGAGGCAATTACATTTTCACAGGGGCAATGTGAGTAATGTGGGTGACTTTCTCTATGGAATTAATGAAATAATGAGGTAAAAACTATGTTTTATGGTTGTTTGGGTCCATTCTATTATTTTATTGTTAGATCAATCTTTTCTTTTACATATCTGGTTTTGCATGCTCCATGTTGCGACTCGCCAGGGGCGCAGACCCTATAGAAGTTAAGTTGATTTCAGCCTCATCACTGTCTTCATTACTTGTCAGCTAGAGGCTTGAGGATACACTCATTAAGCATTAGTGTCTGTGCTGTCCTATAATGAAAGCAATATGAGGTTGATGTCTGTTAAAATATATTTTCTATATCAATGGGAATGACAATTTGAATAAATATACTTAGAAAATTAAGAATTAACAAAAAAGTCATAAATAAAAACATTGCCAAGTGCCACCATTGGTCATTGGTTCGCAAATATCAGCTCATTAACTCAGACAACTCATTAACTCAGCTTTTACCCGGAGCAGACTGCTTACAGATGGACATCCGTGTCTCCTGCTTTCATCAACAAAAAGTTTCATTTTTACCAGCTGTACATAAAATGAGGGAAGGCATTTTTATTTTAATATATTTTCAGAATTATCATTTTTATCAGATCAGGCTAAACCATGTGCCAGCCGTCCAGAGCCTTTATATAAGCATTGCAAATTACCAGGCAAATAGTTGGAAAGGTCATAAATGCCAGTGGGGCATCCCTAAAGTGCATCCCTTTCAGAGCAATAAATTCTCATACTGTGTTGAAGGGTAAAGGGGTTTAAAGGAAATGGAGGGCATCTGTGCAGAGTGTCTTGCATGGATTCCCTTAGAATTTCCTGTGCAAGAGCTGTCTCACCACATCATTGTCCTGGAAGTTGTCATGTCAGCAGAAGACCAGCTGGGCTTCTCAACAATGCCAGAGCTATTTGCTCAGGGATCATTTGCTCAACAGTGAGCATGCAGGTCAAGCAGAGAACTCAACATGCCAGACATGCTAGCAGATGATACAAACAAGTTTGAAAGCAAGATCCAATGTAAACAATTCACCATCCCTTACCACTGCATTCTGTGCTTACATGGTTTAAATAACTACTGTGACTTCTGAATCTCCAATCAGAATAAATCAGAATCAGAAACAAAAGGCCCTCAGGTGTCTTTTGTAAAAAAAAATACATTTCAGGACGAACCTATGAAATACTAGATGAACAGATTTACTGGTGCAACTACACGCAGTGCAAGGTATGAAACTTCATTTAGGCCTCCAGCCACTACACCGAACTGCAGAGAGAAGCAGATAATGTGTACATTTTCAAAGTGAGCTACCTACTGCACTGACGCCAACAAAGGAAAGTTTAGCATTAGAGAAGCATTTATACATCAGTGTTGCATTACCTTTACCTGCAGTGATCCTAAAACCTAGGATAAGTCACAGTAGCACAAATCAGCCATCTATGAACTTCCAACATTATACTAACTAGCCAGCTAACTTGTAAAACTTTAAGCCTAGTTATATGAGGAAAAACATACGTGCAATGACAGTTACATTCCAAAGGCATCATCATGTTTGCAAGACTTCCAAAAATTACCTGTCTGGTTAATGTTAACACTAACCATCCAGGTAGCTGCAGTGGCAAATTCATTGATATAAGTATGTAAATGGTTTTCAGATTGATAAAAATGTCCATTGGGACCATGACAAGAAAGTCTTTGATTAACCATACAAATCTGAGACACATTTGGAGGCAGAATTACCTCAGACAGCTTTCATTTAGTTGCACATGAGATCGACTTACAGTTTGACAGCAAATGAAATTTGGTAAATGTCACTCCAATCTTTTAATCCAGCTCAGTTTTAGCTATTTGGCTTCCAACCTGTTTTGTAAAGTTACTATAGTTGTTTTGGTTCAACTCATCGCATATAATTTTTCCCCATCAGTTGAAACAATCCAGCATAGCTCTTAGGATATCACTAGCCAAGTTCAGAGTTGTGGCTGTTCTCTTCTGTTCACCCTATTCATTGTGTATTGTCATGCTGGAAAAGATCTACAGTAGGTCCTCCAAGATACAAACACCTCAGAAATGGGTATGATATATGACAGCTTTCATCATGAAATTTATTTTATATCTATTATATTTTTAAAATTTTGTATATAATTTACATTGAATTGTAAATAATAGCTTGGAGACATTGTCTGGACTTGTTCCTTGAAGGGATGAGAATACAGTGCTGGTGGCTATTTCAGTAATGGTTTCAGGCACCACAGGTTAAGTGGCAGAACTGTAATACTTGAGGCCAAGAGGCTCAAGGGATACATGTAGTCAACCACTTATGCTGTCAAATTCCTGTTCATTTTAAATTAATACAATGAACAGGTTGCCATAGTACCATTTATTATACAGTCACATGTAGCTGAAATGTAGTTATTTTTGTCTGAAAAAAGGTGCTTGGGGTAGAAGATGTGATGGGTTGTTTCGCTGAAAAATGACAACCCATGACTAACACCAACGTAGTCAACAATACTGTACCCCCCTCAGTACTGCAAGTAATAAATTTAGCAAACAACCACAGCAAGCAAGAAAATGAATAAAAGTGAAGTAAATACATTTTAGCCAATAAAAATGGCCATGCACAGAAAACCCCATGCGTATAAAGGGACGTTCAGTGTGAAAAAGGGTGATACTTCCATTCTGGAAAGTAAATTACTGCCATCTACGGAAGGTATTTGACTGGGGGAAAAGAAGTGCTCTATTTTCAGTCACATTTTCTGTTGAAACAATACCTACCAATTAGCTTAAAGAATGACTGGCATTTTCACAGACTCATTTATTAGGAAACAATAGCAAATATAATCCCCTCAGTTATCCCCTCTCATGACAGATGAAGCCTGGAATTCTCTGAAGCTCATTAAAACCGGCAGAACTGTGGGATTCTCTTTTTATGCGTCTTTGTAAGGGAAGTATTCTGTAATAGAACAGCAGGACTCTGAATGAAACTTTCAATGCATGTTAGATTTTTTTATATTTGTGTAAGGCCACTATTCATAGAAGGTCTCTCCTCATTGAAAGTAAAGCCTTGAAAATGTCATGAAAATAAAAGTTTTTAAAATGAACCAATTCTTTACTTGCATCAAGTAAACACACTCCCATCTGGCATAATCCTGACTTTAGAACTGGTCGCAACACTCGTGTCTTTTTTCCTGCATGTCAACAAAAAGGCATTACTCAGCTTAACCACCTCTTCCAAAGCAACCAACTGATTTCATTTGAGGCATTTATTCCAAGCCATCACGGACAGCTGAAATCTACAATTAAATGGAGTTTATTAAAACAAAGTTCGAGAGAATCATTCTCAGACAATGCCCTATAATCAATTCCAGTCTCCACCCAAATATATAAACTCCACATACCTAGCTCCCATCGTGCTTTGCATTTCTGGCATCCCACCTCCTCCCCATCACCACCTTTCCTAATTATGTGTTTTCCTATAGGGGGTCCTCTTCTCCTACAAGAACATCTGCACTCCTCTCCCCCTTAGGATTCCAAGCCCAAAACCAGAGTACAATTCCTACGCCTAACCATTTAATAAAGCATTTCCATTTAATTCCCTCCATTGTCTGAGAATGTTTCTAGTGAAATCAAAGATTAACATAAAAAATAACCCATTAAACCCATTAATCAAAACAATTAATCAAAAAACAATTGAAAGTTTTATTGCATTCAGATGACACACAAAGAAGTCACAAAATGGGAGATGGACCTAGCCATCACTACCCACTCTGACTTTTGGATACAAATCTGCAATAATACATTTCCGATGACTACCAATGCCTTCAAAACAGACTTGAAACAAACTGCCCAAAACAATATATCAGTATAAAATTTTACACAGACTCAACCTTCACATTCAAAACACTGAGTTTTACTCATTCACTTTACTTTTTCCATCTTTTCCCTCTTCTTCTGTTTATTGATTATAATTATTATCAGTATCACAACATAAAAATTATTCCCCTTTTGTCCAAAATGTTCTTTTTTAATCAGTCTGTCTTGGTGAAGTGTTTTACAAACACCTGTCTGGAGGCAAGCAAAAAAAAAAAAAAAAACTTTTTTCAATAGTTCTTTAATCAGATGGCTTCTCCGCAGATTAAGTTGACACAAATATGCCATTCAATAACAAAATAAAATTCTACATTATAATGATGGTTTTGTATAATTTTGTATGGTTTCATCACTACCTTTACATGTTGGAGTATTCTGATTGTTTCTATTCAATTGTGTGTTCATGTGACTCTGTGGTGCAAAAGACCAGTGCTAATGTAACCTTCCCTTCAATGGGGAGGATAATGTAACCTGATGCATTTTCCCAAAACCTCTCTATATTTAAAACAAAATGCCAAATATGAGTAGATGCTTATCTGACACAGTTTCAAAACTGGACTTTCTCAGTTGTACTGTATTTAATTGATACTTCTCTGAAGGGAATACAGTCAGCATTTTCCCATGAATGTTGAGCCACTTTTCTTAATTTGAGTACCTGCATGGTGCTTTTTGATTGATTGCATAATTTGTCTTAGAATAACGTAAATACTACACAATCTGGAAAGACGGTCTTGAGAAGAAAGGAATTTATCATAGTAAACTTGGTTTGTCTAACCTGCTTGTGCAGTAATTGCTCTACTGTACATGCACATAAATGATAGAAAAATAGCACAAAACTGCTACCTCTAGCACTAAGATGTGCTTCTCATGGAGGTAAATTAATTTACTGACATGAAAATTGCATACCGGTGGTGAGATTTTTATGTCAAGCCCACTTTACTGCAACAACACCCATCACAGTGGTAGTGGCTCTGAAATTAGCCACACCGAGTGTAGCATGACACATAAAACTACCATTTCCACAGCCAGTCATGTATATTACCACTAACAATCATAGGAAAATAAGTGTTATTCAGACATTCAACTTGACTGCTGACAAATGACAGCTGTCAGTGCTGCCTTTCTACGAGCCAGGGGGTGTATGCTTCCCGATTAGCTTTCATCATCACTTTTTAACTCACGCTTTATGCAACCTTGACAAACATATGTGAACCATCTGGTAACTTTTTTTAACATGGTGTTCTGCATTTTTTCCCATTTTGAGTATGTATTTATTGAATGATTATGCACTTGCTATTGTATGCATTCATTCGTTTTTGACCCATTAAATAATGACACTGCAAGATGAATCCCAGGTGTTGTATCCAAAAAAGACAGATCTGTCTGTTCTGGAGGAATTGGCCTGCTGCAGCTGAAAGCTTGGGAGATCATGATATTGGCTCAAGGATGGTTAAAAAATGTTCTGTATGTACCTTTACATTGAAATATAGAATGAATTTGAAAGATAGACATTGAAATTCAAATGCTGTATATTACCACAAAATGTGCTATAAATGACTAATATTACTTAATGTCTGAGAAAACTATGTTTTTGAACATCATAGTGTTGGACCCCTTTGCCTTGGAAAGCTGCAGGAGGGGATTGTGTGTAAGGGAACCATCTGAAGGAGGTACAGGCAGGCAAGTATCCTCTGTACAAATAAGGCCTCTGGGGATAGTGAATGCTAATGAATGCGCATACTTGTTTCTGGCGCTGAGCATTTAGTCCCTGCTCAGGAAAAACCCACTGTGGTCAGGAACATATGCTGATATATATGCCCATCAGCCCCTCTGGACCTCTTTTGCAAGCATTTGAGTTACTGACCACGCTGAAAGCCGCTGTTGTCTCAATTTAAAGTCTGTTAATTAGCAGTGTGGTGTTTCCACCCTTTTGCTAGACCCTCAATCTGCCCAGAGAGTGTGGGAACTTAGACCTCCAATAACCATTCCTGGTGTGTTTTAATGGAGATGTAATAGTAAAACTGTCAACCCAGAACATTTAACATTACATGTGCCCTTTAAATAATTGTAACTGTGCAGCTATTTATTATCTAATACAGTGTAATTATTTATGCAGCCTTAAAATTGTATTTGTGATTTCAAACATTTTGGGAAAAAGACTGACTCATCTTCCACTTCCAGGTGGTGTTAAATGAATTAAATTAAGCCCAGTTCTACATCTTTCCAAAATGAATCTATACAGATGCACATTACTGTTTCACCTTTGCCTGTATCATCCACTTGAAATTATCTTGTCTCTCTCTGAATGGATCCATGAACTCTTCTAATGTAGAATGACAGGAACAGAGTAGAGCAATTACAACAAAGTGAAAAGAGATCCCAGGCTGGCCTGCTGTCATGGAAAATCATTTAAAAATTGTAATAAATAAAAATGCTCTGTTTGGGCTTAATGTCAATTCTCATGTTATCACCAACCAACAATTACAAATGTTTAATAAGCTACATAAGAAATGGAATTTAGAGATAGGTGTTTAAAAAAAGTCAATCTACCAGCCACTTAAACAGGAAGAAGGGTGGCTTCCAAGTTGAAGTTCTCTGAAAGCTTTTCTGCATTGGTTGTCCACTGTCACACTCTACACTGAGGAAGGGAAGGAAAGTCAAATGGGAGGGGGGGTAAGGGAACTCTCCCCAGTCTGTGACCTTTCTCCCCCTAGCTAAATTTGACATTTTCAGACTCCATCATCAAGTCAAATGTCTTCCCCAATCATTATCTGGCTTAATTAACTCCAATAAATAAAGAGAAAATTAAAACTTCACTGTGCATTATGCTAATGGCAGTTTATTATCTAAAGCATCCAATTTTCTGAGGCAGATGAAAGATTACTCTGTGTTCTGTATGCACGTCTTTGTTCTGTTTGCCTTATTTCCCATTTGTCAGCATCTTAGAGCATGTTTGATGACTTGTTTGTGACAGTTTATGAGAACATTACAGCAAAAGAGCAAGACAAAATGGGAGCAGGGCTGTCAAGAACAGCAGTGAAACAATATTTCATATAAAAAAACACCCTTATTTTAGAACAGGCTGAATTTGTCTAGAATTGGCTTTTGATACAGATGATACATATTTTTGGCCCCAGCCAAATTCTTCTCCCTAAGAAAAGCCTGTTTATTCTAAATTAAATATCAGTTGATACTGATGTGCCTTTCCAAAGTAAAAATTAAACTTTCACTTACTTTACATTATATACCAGACTGTTTTCTATTACATGGATTAATCTGGCTCTAGACAGAGAAACTTGTAGGAGGCAGGCCTGCAGAGCCACAGCTTGAGCTATAACCTCTGTTTTCTCAAACAATCTATTTGTGCTGAGAATATGCAGGTCAGAATATCTCCATTTGTTTCTACAGCCCACACAAAGATATCAAACAGGTCATATTTGTGCACTGCAGCATACAATAACGAATAAAAAATTAAAAATATTACTGCACAGAGCTACTCTGTAGCTAAACCTGACAATACTGCTCAGATAATACTGAACACATGGCTTCTTCTTTTATATCAGCTTACTTGATTGACATAGGTTACATTACTCATTGGACACCTTCACATTTTATTATGTTAGTATACTCCTATTATTTTTGCAAATGACAGCAAACAAGCAAATAAAGATCCGGACTCAATGGCTGTATGTCAGGCCAGGTTGACCTTACGTATTTATCATGGTAAACATGCACTTAACCAATATAAATATGCACTCCCAGTGGAGGGTGTGGCTTCCTTCTCCATTATTTGAACATGGTGTGTCAGACACTTAAGACAGCCAATGAACAGCAAAAACAGAAAGAGTTGATCACATGCACTCCAAACGCCAGCCAATCAAGCAAATGGAGAAGAATCATGAAAAATATCCACAGTGTGATCATTTCACAGATTGCTAATTTTAGCATTAGTGAACTACTTGCTAATTTATTAGCATTCCTTATTTCAATGGGCATGAATGGGCATTCATTATTTTTTTGGCAAAATGAGTTTTATTGTAAATAAAATATGCCAAGACAAATGTAATTATAGGGAGAAATTAGCTTAATTAATTTTGCCTTTACTGTACATATTACTGGTCTCACAGTCAAATTCTTTTCCATTTGAATAGCCTGGTTACTCTGCTTTGGAAATCAGTGAATATGACTGTGCCTTACGTTAAAGTAAAAATAATTTAAAAAAGATTCTTTGAATTTTTGGAATCCAAGTTGTGATGTGTTTGTGTTCATCACTGCAACCTCTTCTGTCAAATCAGGACAGCAAAGACAAACAGATAGTCTACTCTACTAGTTAGCCGTAGTCCTACTTGTAGCAACCTAATTTTTCTGTCTTATAACTGTTGTTACTAATGGTTTTTTTGTTGTTTCTTCAACAGGTCATCCACTTGGTTTAGTCCATGCTATCCCTTCTGGCACTTGGGACTTTTAGCCCACTGTAATAGCACTCTTGTCCTCAGCTTAATGCACTTTGAGTTGTAAGTCACTCTGGTTAAGAGCATCTGCAAAATGCCTATAATATAATGTAATGTACCATGAAATTGCCTAAAGGAAATTATGTATAAGGTTGAAAGCTATTGTCAGCAATTTCATGGTCTGGATTCAATTCTAGACCATGGGGCCCATGAACAGACCAGAACAGTGTCCTATAAGGATGAGAACCCAGAAGCTAAAATCCAGATATTTGGCAAAAAAAAGTAAGCATTTATTCTCAGGCTGGTCTCCAGCTTCATTTCTTTTCATTTTTTTGCTGACGTTTTCTTGTTACTCTGGTGGAGCCTTACAAATAAGATGTGAGGGATATCTGAAACCAGGAGAACTGTTCGGATTTGGTCTGGAGAAAGTTGCGCTTCCGTAAGGGGGAGCAAGCCATAGGAAGGGACCATAGTTAGCCCTTCATACTACATGGATTACATGGACAAAATGATTTCCTTTTAAGTTTAAGGGGAATGCAATACAGAAAAAAAATCACTTCCTGTTTTGAACATCCTAAATCTATTTTGATAAAAAATGACTATGTCTGAAACACGGCTCAAGTTTAGGGGGATGAGGGAGGACACCATCCCCCTTGGAAAAAATCTTGCCCACAACCATCACCCTTGCAAATTTTCTTCTCCCTTCCCAGCCCCTTTTCTTTACTGGAATTAGCTGTGCTATTTATCGCCTAATCATGAAAAGACGAAACCACCGCGATATTTAAATGTCAATCTTACATTATTTGCTCTCCAGTTTGTGTTGTTTTGTATCCTCTGTGCCTTTATGGCTTTTGGTTGCTTATTGCTCATTTGATTGGAGCATGCAAATGCATGCTTCTCATTGGCTACTGCAACTTCACAGTGAGTTTTGCTTCAGACGAGGGTTGCAGATGCAACGGGTTAAAATGTGACTGGTTCAGCAGGACCTTAGAAGTTTTTTAGTAAAGGAGAGAAAACAACAGGTGAGATGATAACCAGTTTCATGTATTGTTAATACATAATACGTCCTTTATGTAACAAAACTTAGGCAACAGGTCAAGTTTAATCTTGAACGAGACCATCACAGACAATAATATGTTCACATGTTTGTGAACATGTTGTATATATATTGCTTGTGACCAAATGAACATTTGAGCTATCTAACATATTTATTTGCTTGAAATACCATGATAAATTTTAGATTCTAATGAGAGGGTGACATTGAATGTAAAAGCAGTCATTTGCATGCAGTTGTGATAGTGTAGAGGTCTATTTTTGAAATCCTGCACAAGCATTAATAATTGGATAGTTTTTGATAGTTTTGTATTAATGATACTAGTTACAAGTACATTTTCTGTCTTTTTTTCTTATGATTATGCATAAATTTAAAAAAATGTGGGCATATACCACCACCCTTCCACTCTAAGGTTGACCATCCCCCTTGATTTTTTTTTTTTTTTTACAAATTGACCACTGGTCTGAAATAAAATAATTTAGAAATATTTTTGAATATCAATCTACAGTTAAGGTCAAAATTATTAGCCCCCCTTATGAAATCAAATAAAACCTTATCCTTCCAATGACATGGGCCATAACCTTAAGTGTTTATAGTTTGTGTGTGTCCACAAGAACAAAGACAACATCTGCATAAGGTCAAATGAACATTTTTATTGGTTTTCTGCGCTGAAACAAGAAAAATTCAAAAAATGCAATGGTCAAAATTATTAGCCCTCTGACAACTAATAGTCAATAGTGTTGCCTTTCTGATCCAAAACTGACAACAACCTCTTCTGGTAGTTTCTAACTAAGTTGGCACATGTCTCCTGAGGGATTTTAGCCCATTCTTCCTTGGCAAATTGTTCAAGATCATACAAATTGCTTGGTCTCCGAGCATGGACCGAACCTTGAGCTCCCACCACAGATTCTCGATAGGATTGAGATCAGGGCTCTCAGAGGGCCACTCCAGAACCTTGATTTTGGTGTTTTTCAGAAAGTTTTGATGAACTTTGATGTAAGCTTCGGGTCATTGTCTTGTTTGAATACCCAGCGACAACCTAACCCTAGACTGGCTGCAGATGTCTTGATGTTAGCCTTCAAAATACCCACATAATCCTCTTTTTTCATGGTCCCATGCACCCGAACAAGGTTTCCTGTCCCTGAAGCAGCAAAACAGCCCCACAGCATTATGTTGCCACCACCGTACTTAGGGTTGAAGGCCTCGCCCTTCCTTCGCCAAACAAAAGCAGCACCCATATGCCCAAACAGCTCAAGTTTGGTTTCATCAGACCAAAGGACAGACTTCCAAAACTCACCCTTATGCTTCAGATTGTCTCTTTCAAATCTAGTCGGGCTTTAATGTGCCGCTGTGACAACAATGGGGTTTTCTTGCACAATGACCACAAACTCCACCACGATGAGGAACCCTCACAACAGTTTTGCATGAAACATCAAGTCCAAAGGCAGCCAGTTCAGCAACAATCATCTTTGCAGAGGTCTGGGGGTTCTTGTTGACATCTCTGATTATATTTTGCACAAAAAGTTTTAGAAATCTTGCGTTTTCTACCTTATTTTTAACAGACTTTGTGTCTTTGTGCTTTGCAATGATGCAACGCACAGCTGTTCTAGAAACCATGAAACGTTTGGAAATGGCGGGTATATCCTATCCCCTTGAAGATGAAGATCCACTATCTTCTGTCTGAGGTCCAGACTGATTTCTTTACTTTTTGGCATGATGATATTTCTTCTTACGAAGATTATAGAGCGACCCTGGAGTATCCCTTTCATTCAAGTGGTCAAGTGATACTAACTCTGCTTCTTGAAGTCACGTAAATAAGGTTCAATGCAAATTGATTGCTCAGGTATGTTTTAAACCTAATTGACTGCTCAGGTGTGGTTTCAAACCCAGTTAATTTGTTTGAAAGCACAAAATCACATGGGGCTAATAATTTTGACCATTGCATTTTTGCTTTTTTCTTGTTTCAGCGCAGAAAACCAATAAAAATGTTAATTTGACCTTATGCAGATGTTGTCTTTGTTCTTGCGGACACACACAAACTATAAACACTTAAGGTTATGGCCCATGTCATTGGAAGGATAAGGTTTTATTTGATTTCATAAGGGGGGCTAATAATTTTGACCTTAACTGTATCTGTCTTACTGCCTGTCTGTCTATCTATCTACTAATATTTTTTATAAGGCTAAGCCACCCATCTTCCCTCAAACTTCATTGCTAATCATAAAATATTTTATTAATATAATTAAACTCATTCAAAATGACTGCTTTGCAATTAACTCTAAGACACTTACCTATGATGCCACTGTGTACCTAACAAATGACGTGGCATGGTTCCACGTCTTCACATTCCCAAAGTGTTCAGGGAGAGGTTATTAATAATGCTTAACATCCCAAAAAAATTATACTAATCTCCTTCAAGGCTGTGTGATACATATTCATTATTTAATCTCATTAGTGAGGTAATCCTTCTGCATGCAATGACTCCATAGATCAGATATCTCATTGATTAATTTATCTGTTTCCCATATAATACTTTTTCAGCGTAAGACCTGCACCCATTCCTTGAAATCACAAACCACAAAGCTGGAAGAAGAGGGATAGAAGGACTTAGTTGGGGGGCACCAGTGACTGTAAATTTGGGAAAAAAGTGCATGACACAGTGCTTCCTTTCACAACTCATCAAGGACAACAACATAAAAGCGATAGCAGAAGCGAATATTTTTCCCTAATACATTTAAACTTGACTGGGCTTTTACCTTCAGAATACAACAGCCAGACAGAATAGCCTTGTGTTGTCAGTGCAAATGTTTTTGTGCATTGCAAGATGTATTGATACAACTCTCTCTCTCTCTCTTTTGAGTGCATGCTGGGAGTTGGGTGCGTGCGGGGGTGCTGCTACTGAGAGCAGGCTTTGGCTTTGCAGTCTCTTTAATGCATGGTTTACTTTAAATGTGTTAGAATTGGTTGTGATTCTTTTGATTAGTTTTCTTTTTTGGGGTTTGGGTGGTAGGCTGTTTCTGATTTATTTATTGCTTGTGTTGTTTGTTTGTTTTTTCTGTGTGTGGTTGGGACTCATGGGGGTGGTCATTTGTCCGGCATGGCATAAGGGTTATGCCCGAGCCGAGGATAACGGTGGAGGAGGTTCTCTTTGCCACAGGTGAACAGGTTGGCCATGAGAATCTCTCCTATGCTCCTTGTATGAACAAAGCAGTTGTGTTTCTGATAGAGGAACACTTTGCTAGCAGGCTGGTTGAGAGTGGCATTTTTCTTAATGAGGTGTTTGTGCAGATCTCTCCGCTAGCCGACCTGTCTTCAAGGGTTGTAAACTCAGGTGTTCCCAATGAGGTGCTGGAGCGTATAGGCAGCAGACTCAGGGTGGGGATACAGTTGGAATCCCATCCACTGGGCCGGGGAAAGTCAACAGGCTGACAGGTATGTAACAGCAGATCAAGCGCAATTCAGGGAGGCACTAGATTCTGGTTGTGGGGTGGATATTAGTTCTGGTTTTCCTGAACAGCAGTCAGGAGAGGCACAGGTTGAACCTGAGGAGGTGGTGGTAACGGAGGTAATAGTAAACCCGAATGAGGTACAGTTTCCCGCTGAGGGTGAGGACTTAGGGGCAATGGAAATGGAGGCTGTAGCAAGGCAATTGGGTACAGGGTCAGAGTTGCTGGTTACTGAGAAACATAGGATCAGTGAACAAGGAAAGGTGGATTATGAATCATGTCGGATATGTCAGATAAATCTGAAGCTCAGGGTGCCAAATTATATTTGCTCAAGGAAATTAACGTTTTTTTGGGATGAAACATATGGCAAACAGACTAATGTGATGGACTTCCGGATCAGGACAAATTAGGACCGTATCAGCACTGCAGGGAATTGGTTGGCTTAGATCTACTGTGCGAAAAAAAACCTTTTCAGGTAAGAAAGCATGTGACTGAAATAAAGAAAGCCTCTAAAGGGGAGTGGGAGAAAGAAGAAGAAAACCAAAAAAGGAAAATGAAACTGATCATACATCACAGGGTAGTTTCTTTCCCCTCTGTTTTTACTGCGTTTTCTTACGTCTCTTTTACTAAACCTTCATATGTGAGTTTTGTGGGTTGGGTCACTAAATATCAACGGTGGGAGGGATAGCCAGAGGAGGGCTTTAGTTTCAGAAGTTCATCAGCAAAAGAAGCTACATGCAGTTTTCCTCATAGTGACAAGGCTAATGAGGTTGATTGTGGGCTATGGTGGGAGGGCCAGCACATTGTCAGTCATGGAACTAATTTTAGTGCTGGAGTGGCAGTCATGCTCTCTCCTAATATAGGGGTAAATATTTTATCCATGAAGGAGGTGGTGAAGGGGCGGGTGGTTTTAGTCACAGCAGAGATTGAGGGGATGGTATTCTTGTTTTTGAATGTATATGCCCCTAATTATGGGTCTCAGCGTTTGCTTTTTTTAGGGATATAAAGGAGGCCCTGTTGCAGTGTGATCAGAAGGGACGTGTTGTAATGGGAGGGGACTGGAGCTGCACTGTAGATTTTACAAACCCCAATTCCAATGAAGTTGGGACATTGTGTAAATAAAAATAGAATACAATGATGTGCAAAACCTTTTTTTTTTGGAACGTGTTGCAGGCATCAAATTCAAAATGAGTGAATATTTGGAAAAAACAATAAAGTTTTTCAGTTTGAACATTTAATATCTTGTCTTTGTAGTGTATTCAATTTAATATAGGTCGAAAAGGATTTGCACATCATTGTATTCTGTTTTTATTTATGTTTTACACAAACGTCTCAACTTCATTGGAATTGGGGTTTGTACTTTAGATCAGGGTTTTTGGGGAATTTCATTTACAGATCATCATCTGGTGACTACTGATCTGTGCTTCTCCACTTTTTCAAAGTTACATTCATACTAGCATTTTAATGTTAATTTGCTCCACGACAGGTCTTTTTTTGAGAAGGTTGTATGGTTTTGGGAGCAGTGGAGGGAAGAGAAAAGTAATTTTGAAACATTGAGCCAATGGTGGGAGGTGGGCAAGGCACAGATCCATGTTTGTGCAACAATACACTTCTCATTTCACAGCATGAATATGGGGGGCTGCAAAAACCCTTGAAAGGGAAATAATGGACATTGAGAGAGGTTTACACACCCAGGACAGGGTTGATGATGTTAGGCTTTTGCAGGTAAAACGGCAGGAACTGAGCTCTTTCTTGCAGGAGAGAGTCAAGGGAGCTATGGTGAGGGCACAGTTTATGACTGTGCAGGATATGGATGCACCAAGCATCTTTTTTCTTCAACCTGGAAAGATCAGTGGTGCAGAGAAAATAATGGTTTGTCTCCACCTCCCAAGTGGGAGGGTGACCATGGACCACTGGAGATGAGGAGGCACGCAGTGGAGTTTTACACTGTCCTCTACAGGGCAGAGAACTGTGACCTGGAGTCCACTGCAGAACTTTTCCAGGGGCTCCCTAAGCTGGGGCCCGAAGACTGGGACACCTTGGACTCTGAGCTCACCCTGGAGGAGCTCACATCAGTGGTAAAACAGCTCTCATCGGATCAGGTGCCTGGATAGGTGGACTGCCCTCTGATTTTTGCAAGAATTTTTGGGGCTGATTTTTTTTTTTTTAAGTTTTGTTGCAGTGTTTCCATGGTGGCTCACTACCAGTTTCTTGGCAATGTGCAGCCCACTCTCTTTTGCTGAAAAAGGGGGACCTGGCACTCTTAAAAAATTGGAGACCTGTATCTCTGTTCTGTACAGATTATAAGGTATTATTGAAGGTGATATGAAATAGGCTCAAAAACTATTTTGACTATTTATAACTATTCACAAGGAAAAACTGTACTGTGTACCTGAGTGCTCAATTACGGACAAAGGTTTCTGATGCGTGTTGGACATGTGTAACTGTTTTGGGCTGGATGTTGGTATACTATCTCTTGATCAGGTGAAAGCTTTTGTTTTCTACCTTATGAGCTTCAGGGTTTGGGAAGGGTTTTTTCATGGCTGGGCTTTCTGTATCATGGGGCAACATGCATGATTAAGCTTGAAGGTGGGCTAAGTCATCCATTCCCTGTTCAGAGGGGGATCAAGCAGGGTTTCCCTACTTTGGGCCAGCTTTACAGTCTGGCGTTTGAGCTTTTGCTCTGTAGGTTGAGGAGCGGGGTCACAGGGCTTGCTTTACCAGGACAGCCAGAGTCCCAGCCTAGTGGTGTCTGCTTACACAGATGATCTCAACGTTTTTTTAAAAGTCAGGCTTTAGCTGAGAGCCTAATGTTATATGGAAGGGCCACATCAGCTTAAGTAGAGCTCCTAATCTACCAGGTGGCCTAAGGTGGGGGAGGAGTGGAATGAAGGTTCTGGAGGTTTTCTTGGGGACAGATGAATATCAGGAGAAGAACTGGGAGGGTGTAGTGGAAAAAGAATGTACCGGGTTGTCTACAAGGAAATGGTTGCTGCCTCAGCTGTCATATAAGGGGAGAGTCATGGTTGCCAACAATTTGATTGCCTCAACTTTGTGGCTCAGACTTATCCTCCTGCAACCACCAAAGGGAATGATTGAAGAAGTTCATAAGTCTATTGTGGATTTCTTTTGGTCTGGGCAGCACTGGATTCGAGCAGTAGCTGTCTACCTTCCTGTTCATGAGGGGGGCCAGGGTCTGGTGGACACTGCCTCAAGAATCGTGGCTTTTAAGCTGCAGACCGCTCAGAGGGTTCTGTATCTTTGGGGACTGAGCTGACTTGATGCTATTTGAGTGTTTTTAAGGCGGGCTGATCGCCTGGGGTATGATAAGCATCTGCTTCTGCTTTTATAGCCACCCGTGTACCCAGGGGGAATGCCAAGGATGTGGCTTTTTGAGGAGCCACTGTTTCATAACATGCTTTTTACAGACCTTGTCTTCAGCCAGCCTATGCTAATGTCTGTGGGAGGCAGGGTGCGTGAAGCTGGGTCACCTGATGAAGGCAACGCAGAGATGGCCAGCATGAGGTCCTCAAGGCTGCTGCACAGGATTGTGGGGGAGGTTTGTGTGTCCCTGGCAGAACCCCTCAGGGAGTTTGCAGAAAAGCATACACTGTCTGACCAATGGGGTGATAAATGTGAGTATAGTTTCCCTGCCCTGTGACTGCTAATACTGGGGAGTGGGGGGGCAACGACTGTCCTTTATGACCCCAGAGCTGGGGAGTTTCAGACAGTAGAGAAGACGGCAGCCTACTATACTTGTATTAAGGTATCTCAAATATGCTCAGTGGCAGGGGTGAAGGCGTCAAGGTGGGCTGAATTGTCTGGTCGCCATTGAGAAACGGACAGCTGACCTCCAGTGGAGGATCATCCATGGGGCTAGCCACAAACAGACATCTGGTGCACCTGGATGCTAGTGTTGGGGGAGGCCTGTCCTTTCTGTTCAGAACCTGAGACTTTGTTCCACTTGCAGTGTTGCAGTGTTCTCCCTTAGCACAGTTGCTTAGGCTATTGGAGAAACGAGTTGCTTACTGCTTATGAAATTAAGTCTAAAAATAATATCACCCCTCTTCTTAAGAGCCGTCTTATTTCTGAAAATAGAAAAAAGTATTGATAAAGGTATTTATAACATCTTTAATAATTAAATAGTATCAATAAGGTATTAATTTCAATGAAATCTAAAGAATAGCCATTCCTATTCTTTAGTATGCATATTAAGTGTTTCTTCCTACAGCTCTAGAAATCTGTTCAATCCACTCTTCACTTTTCCCTTATTTGTAATTATGCCTCAGCTGCACAGTGTTTATTTTTTTATTAGGCAAGATGAAAACTTTTTCTCTCCTAGTTTAGTTTTGGGAAGCATAGCTGTGACCTTGTAAATTCATTTTGTGCTGCACACTTATATACCACTGACCTAGTGTCAGTACCAAGCCAGTTTGGTATTGACTGGGAAAACAGAGCCACAGACACCCCCTTGAATAGTGTGGCATATTGTTACAGTAAAATATCTGTTTCCTTGGCAGATGCCCTTTCATTCAGACAGGTATTGACTAAGCCATTCCAGGTCAAGCGTTACACTCAAGGTTACGACAGTCAGTTGAGGAGATTCAGATTCACAGCCTTATATTCTGCCACTCTGTACAGCAAAGCTTATGAGGAGACTGCAGACCCATATGATGAGAACCCACCTGGAACACTGTGTCTTAACAGTGTTTTCATTTAAAACATTGGTTCTCAACTCAATATTGACAATATTGGCCATATGTCCTCAAAATTTACAATTAACACTGGTCTCCAATAATTGCTGGGAAGAATATCAAGTTTTGCAAATAAGTGCCAGTTTTCAATAATTGCCGGGTAAAAAATGTTTACGTTGCAGTAGATTAAACTAATCATGCCATTGCAGTTACATAGAATCGCTATCTTTATACAGTCTTCCAGTTTCATGACACGCATTTAGGACAGCAGACTCACCATAACTTCATTAGCTTAATTACTTGGCTATGGAGAAAACATGACAAAATTGCCCTTTTAAGGGTATATTATCATAACTATAATCTTCTCCATGGCATGTTTTAACTATGTATTATACAGTACGGTGCAATCTTTTCAACTTATGCAAGTAGGCAACAATACATATCAATAATTTGTGATCAGAAAGATGTATTACATTTTTGAATAGATAAATCATAAACTGGAGAATCCAAAAATCACTACTACGATACAGTATATAAACACACATATTTTAATTGACAGAGATGTTAGGCAGCGGAAAGGCCTGCTGTGACTCACAACCTCATTTCCTAATACAGTGCAGATGGAGAATAATATTTCATGTGACAGCCTTTGAGTTCCTGAGGTAAATACAGACCCTTGTGATGGTAAGTAATAACAGCTGGAGTTATTCATTCACATATAGCCACAGCTGCTTACCGCATTCTAATCAAAGTGCCAAAACCATCATTAACTTGCATTATTATGCAAATAACTTTATTATTTATTCCGGCCGTTAACACCCGGAGAAAGGATTTTTTCATTGTGCACTCAACTATGCAGATGAGTCATTTAGAAAAGTGCCCCTTTCACTTGAATTTCAGAAGTTAAATGTATCTGATCGTTTACAACTGAGGTTTTGTATATGAAAATGATGCATTTGGTTATTTAACACGGTTATGGGGTTATTATGAGGAGGATGTTTTGGAGAGGTTCCTGATTAATGTGCAAATAGCTACTATTGTTGTAAAATGATGTGGAAACGTGATTGGAATTTCATCATCTACAGTAATTTTCATCCTTTGAATACTGACATCACTCAGGAGTGGGGATGGGCAACAAGCATAGTTTGTGTCAGTGTCACTGAGCCAGCAACCTGTAACTTCCTGGTTTCTTCTGCATTCATCAGCTGGTCTTAAACCCCAACTACTTGTATGGTTAATTACATTAGGTAATAATAGGTAATAATAGTAACCTCACAAATACTTGAGAGTACAATAGGAGAAATCACAAATAAGTTCTCATATCACAAACATAAACTTCTGCAGTAAAATATTAAAAAATATTACAACGCAAACATAGTGCCTTAACAAAGCACAAATTCACTTTATGTGTTACCTGAATATGACTGTCAGTATTTGCTAAACAAATTTGTGCTGGTTATGTTTTATTTTTGATTTTGTTCTTCTGTGTTCACTTTCCTCATTTCCCCAGTCCATGTGCTTTTGTTTTCATTCCCCCGCCTTTCATGTTACCTGCTCTGTTGATTGCTCATTTGTTTCACCTGCCCTGTTCACCTGTGTCTCATTGCTTGTTAGTCTGTGCATTTAAAACCCTGCTTTGTCTCAGTTTTTTTTCACTCTCTGTTGAGCTACGAGCCTTTCTGTTCCTGTTCTGATTACCTGTTATGACTTTTGCCTGTTTCTCGTTTATCCTGTGTTTTGGATTCTGATTTTGTCTGACTGCTGTGTCTTCCTGGTTTTGGATTATTTTGCCTGTTTTTTAGACCTCATTTTCTGGACTGTGATTTGTACCTCTGCTGAGTCTCACTGGTTGTCAACTTTGCTTGTTTTCTGACCTTATTTTTGGATTGTGGACTTATTTTCAGCTGCAATAAACTGGTTTATTTTCACGTCTGTCTGCAATTGAGTCCTTGCGGTATTCTTACAATGACAATTATATCACAATTAGAACAATCATCTGCATTCCCCCTTCCCCCCCGGGGCTGAAATCAAAGCTCAATCAAGAATTTATGGTTTATTTGTGTCTGTATCTTGATGTAACTATTAATAGATAATTACTGAAATGTCATTATAATCCACAGACCTCAAGTGTTATTAAATATTTATTATTATTTTAATGTTTTCATACTTTTGCACTTAGTACTAACAAATAATGATAACATCAACTACAACAAATATAAAGACAAAACACAAACCACAATCCCATAAATTCAACCCCTTGCACACATTAAAAAAACATACCAGACACAAAAATACATCAACATAAAACAACACTTGTCCTTTGGGGTTTGAATCTGGGCGCAGATATAGAAAGAGGGAGAACCTGCCCACCTATTGCCATGTCCTGTCACATCAACATGTATACTGTACATGGCAATAATTAATTTTCTTATGATAAAAAATAATGAGGAAAATGTAAATAACAAAACTGCAAAATACACAATGTTACTGCAAATACTTGCATATTATCCTCTATGTTGCCACCTCTACTCATCATACATGTTAATACCTTTTAATAAAATATCAGAGTATGTCCTCTCCAAAGTACATTATAACAAGGTTCCACACAATCATAAATTCATTTAGGTTGCCCTTAAGTAAGTGAGCCTCACATTATTTAGAAAAGTAGACCTTAAAATACTCAAAATTATTCTACATGGATGCAGAGATGGAAGAGTCGATTGTATCCCCAATATACACTGCATTGGATCCAAACCTATTCACCAATAAGAGCTGACACATTTTTCTTGACTTCCATGCAGAATTCTTTAATTCAGTAGTTCAAATTCTCAGACAATGATAGTGCATTTAAAATGAGTTTATCGATAAAGAATGTAGTAGAGAATGTACTTGGGCTTGTAGTCTAAAGGGGGGGAGGAGTCCTTCCATTCTTGAGGTGAGGGAACCCCCCTTTTTGGAGGAGGAGGAATGCCGTAAATGCTAAGCATGATGGGAAAAGAGGTACATGGTGTTTATGTACCTGTATGAGACCGGAAGGGAGATGAGATAGGTTGAGGGGTTGTCTGAGAATTCTCCTCACAAACCTGTTTTAACAAACTTCAATATAGGCAGATATTGAACCACTGAGATTTGCATATGTCCCTGTATGATATTTACATTTAAGGCACATTCCAGAACATTCTGAATAATATTTACTCCTGACATATGGAGAAGTTTGCAACCTGTGAATAATCTTAAATTGTAATTCATGTGTTATGTAGTTACAACTTACAACATATATTTTTTGCATACAATAACATGCATTTCCATTGATTATCATCAATCTCCACTCCTAGGTCTTGCTGCCATGATTGTTTACTGTCAAAAATGTTAACTGTATGAAGGGAGTACAAATGATCATAAAAAAAAAATATTTTCTTTGTCTTATCAGACCAACCTGATACACAGAGCTGCTTTTATAAGTGGGTATGGAATTAACATAGCTCAGGGGTTATAGAAACTGAAAATACCGTACATTTGGGAGGCCGTACTCCTCTTGCAATTATTGAAAAGATTTCATACGACCATTGTGAAATTAATCATTAACTACACAAATACCTAGTTTCTGCCATTCTCTGAAGCCAGAATCAACACAAGAAGGAGAAACATCTGGGTTATTCACAATTAGAGCACACAAAGAGTGTCCTGTTGCAATATGAAAAGCCTTCCTGGCACTGTTCCATGACTGAGTTGTATTTGTGACAATAAGGTTCTTCTTTACACCCTGTTATTCAGTAATATTTCTCAGAAACTGAATTATTTTAAATAATACCAAATTAGATGACACACCAGTGCCTCCAAGTCCAGCCAATTTGAATTAGGGTCTTGAGCAATCCATTCAAATATAAATTTAAGCTGAGTGGCCTAATAATAGTATTGGAACTGTGGGACTGACAAACCACCTTTTTCTATTGGGAGTTGTAACTTTTCTAGCTTCATTTTAGACTGTTTATTATTCCAAGTAAAAGTAGATATTACCCTGTGCAAATTCTTCAAAGAATTCCCAGGTATGAAGTTGGGTATCATTTGCATAGGGTAAAGTAGTCTAGGGAGAATGTTCATCTTAATTACAGCTACACGTTCCTTGCAGCGGAAGAGGCAATAACAACCATCTATTCATATCACCTTTGACCTGTTATGTAACTGTGTATAAATTAAATTTATCACACCTTCCAAATCATAAATCACATAAATACCCAGTGTGGCAGGTGCAGCGCCGTGAAACGGAACCCCGCCTCTGGTAAGCTGTCCAAACTACTGATACAAGACCGGCGTCAGCACCCTGGACAGCAGCACTCATGAAGCCAGAACCCTGGAGATCGGCGGTGGCTGCAGGAATTCAAAGGACACCCACCAAAGAAGAATAATTCTCTTCTGCCGCTACTCTGCACCCAGCTCATAAGCTGTTGGTGTTCTCACCTCGAGGAGAACGTCCTTCTCCGTTGTGGGTAGCACACTAAACTGTGTCTGTTTTTTTTCTCACTGCAGATTCCAGTTTAGCGGTAGGAGTCCTTTAAGTGCTGCCTGCAGTATGGCTCAGCCCTGCCCCTCAGCCTGTGCCCCACACTTTCTTATGTTTGTTTCTGTTTTTGTGATTTTGCAAACTGTAAGCACTTATCTTTTCATTGAATCTAACGAACTTGTGAATTTAAGATTCTGTTCATAAATTGGGGTAAACGACTATTTTTCCTTTATCCTCTTGCACCTGCATTTCTCTGCACCACCCACCATGCCAACACTCTGGCACCACAGTGGTGGAGAATGTGGGCAGTGCACTGAGGTATATTAATGCAATGAACCCGCTGAATTTGGTTGCTAGTACCATTGTTTGCTGGGTTAGAGAGAAGGGGAATTGTTTTGTTCCTGTTACTGCTGGTTTTTCTTTTTTTCCTAGTTGTTGTCTTCTCCTGTTCTCTAGTTGCAACATGGAGGAGTTGATGCAGGCCCTGGTTGAGGTCCCTGGACACCCGGGATTATGGACAGCTCAAGCAGCACATCCTGGTGAGTGTGGGTGTCTCCTCGGTGACCGTGGCACAGCAGATCGCCTCCTGGGGGTATCAGCCCGGCAGCGCCGCACGGGCCCAAATGGCAGCACTCCTACGGATTATAACCCGCTTGCTGCAGCCTGAGCTGCTCAGTCCCCAAGAGATCATCAAATGTGTGGCCATGGACCGTTTCCTCCGGGGATGCCCCGATGATAGCAAGAAGCTGGTAGTGCTGGTTGAACTTGTGGAGCATTTGGAGGCCGCCCAAGAGATGCTGCACTGGGGTTGCATGCCCGAAGACCTCGTGCTGAGCAAAAAACCCCGGGGGGCGATCCCACACCACCTCATGGAGGACCAGGAAGCCCTGCCTGGAACACCACTGGCCCTGCTGGGTCATCCCAAGGGAGAGGACCATCTGGCCTCCCATCACCCACCCCACCTGCGGACGTCCCAATGCTGACTGACCCCAGTGGTGCACCAGCTTGCCACTTTCCCAGCCACGACTGCTACGGCACCAAACTACGGGATTCCTCCAGGACACCCAGGCACCCCACTGACTGGTCAAGCATCGGGGGCAATTCCTGGGATACACAGCTGGATTCTGGCAGCACCGTGACCCTTGTCCAAGCCCATGTAGTGCCCCCAGAGGTCCCCACCCTTCCCATCACGCTGACGTTGACCTGCATCCACAGGGATGCACATGAGGTTCCTACAGTAAACACTGGGGTGCAGAGCGACCATGGGAGTTGGGAGGTATGGGCCGAGGTGGTGTCGGAGCTCCCTTTCCCCCTGGTGCTCGGGTGCACCTTCCCAGGATTTGACTGGTCTGGGCGCGCGTCACCTGGTACACACAAACAGGGAGCCAATAGCCGACAAAGAAAACTGCAAAGACCCAAATGCTGCACACCCTTGCCATCTCTTCCTGAACCGCAGAATGCTATCTCAAGAGATTTCGTGTTCACCAGGTGGGCAGCTGTGCCGGGGGAAGGGACCGAAGCCAACGCAGAAGGTGAGCTAGCCATACCTCCCCTATCTGAATCTGATCTGTTGTTACAGGTACCCCACCGAGGGCAGTTCGGCACCACCCAACTCCAGGATAACCGTCTGCACAACTGCTGGAGCCAGGTGCAGGTGCTTGAAGGGAGGACGCAGGGAGAGGGACTGCTAGGACAGGTGTACTTTTCCGTGCGGCAGGGACTCCTGTATTACAACACCAAGAGATGAGGTGAGATGACAGAGCTACTGGTGGTGCCGCAAGAGGATCAAGGACCAGGTTTACTGGCCAGGACCAAAGCAGGCGATCCAGGATTACTGCAACGCCTGCAGCATCTGTCACGTAACCTCTCCCAGCAAACCACTGATCGGAAGAAGAGGTCATGGCTTTCACCTGATCATTAAGGTCATGGCTTCAACCAGACACTGAAGCGCATGCTCAAGAACGTTGTCACTGCTGATGGTAAAGACTGGGACCAGTTCCTGCTTTAAGTGCTCTTCTCCATCAGGGAGGTGCCCCAGGCCTCCACAGAGTTTTCGCGCTAAAATCATGCCGATGATAAGAGAGCACATGGCTGAAACCCAGTCATCCTACAACCAGAGCCCAGGAGACCTGGGTCTGGTTCTCATCCCCATCCCAAGTTCCTAGCCACCTGGCAGGGCCCCTACACCATCAAACCAGACACTGACCAGCCTGGATGCAGGTGTATGTATCTGCTGAAGAGATGGGTGGCCGGCCCCATTGCCACATTTTTCACTGCCTGATCTGGTGCGCATGGGAGAAGACCTGAGTCCTAATCAAAGGCAGGTGGGAAGTTGCCGAGTGCCGTGATGTGTTCACTACCTTGCTTTTATTTAATTTTTTAATGTTGTTGTTGTTTTGTTTAAACCTTTGTTTTGTGTTCCCTGTAAAAATCTGTGCATTACCCTCTTGCGTGTTTGGGAAGAAGGGCAGGTAAGGTATACTGTAAATATAAAATCACACTTCATATTGTCTGCTTACACCTAAGATATTGTCTGTTAGATACACTAGGTGAGGGGCGAGTGCCACCCGTTGTTTTTGGTCTGGTTAGGTCAGCGTAGTGTAGTGTAGTTAGTTAGGTCTTTGTTTTTTTGTGACCTATTATTTTTGCCGCCTCCTTTGTAAATACCCCCAGCACAGTACACATTGTAAATAAAGTGTGCATCCTGTTGTTAACACTTAACTGTTTGGTTTATTTCATGGTTTGTCTGTTTCAGCCTCCCATCACACCACCTCCTTTTATGTTGCATTCCCCTTCCTTATACCCTTAGACACCTTGGGGATGTAACAGTGCCGAAACCTGATGGCTCCCTGCAGTTCTACAACGACTTCAGGTGACTGAATGCTGTCTTGGAGTTGGATAAGCACAACTCCAAGACAGCGTTCAGTCACCTGAAGTTGTTCAGAACTGCATGCCCCAAGGGGACAAACTGATTGAGCGGTTGGGTGAGCCTTGCTTTATAACCACTCTTGACTTAATTAAAGGTTATTGGCAAGTTCCTCTTGCCCAACCAAACCATGAGAAGACACTGTTCTCCAGCCCAATTGGACAGTACCAGTACTGGGTACTTCTGTTCGGTCTGCATGGGGGTCCAGCGACGTTCCAGTGCCTGTTCTGTTCTGACCCTGTCATCTGCTCACCCGACTTTGATCATCCGTTTGTGGTACAGATGGATGCTTTGGAGGCTGGGTTGGGAGCTGTTCTGTCCCAGGTACACAATGATGAGGAATACCCAGTGTTCTTTCTGAGCTGTAAGTTGTGACCGAGTGTGGCGGTTGCAGCTGGGATAAGATTGGTGGCCTTGAACAAAACCAGTTTTGTCCAATCTGATAATATCAGGTAAAATCATCTCCAACCTCTTTGCCAATAGCTTAACCAAAATTTTCCCATCTATACTTTGCAAACTTATTGGTCCATAAGAAGGATGGCTCTTCAGGGTCTTTATTTTCCTAATGAATAAGAATAATAGATGCTGTCTGAAGAGTAGGTGATAATGTATCAATTCATAAACAGTAGACATACATGTTGGTCAGGAGGGGAGCTAGAGCAAACTTTAATATTTTATCTAAGCAAACTTTAAAAGTTTTTATGGTACATGCAACTGAATTATGGCTCGAGCGATGGATAATAAGATTGGCCAGAAGACTTCCAGACTTGTTACCATGTTTATACATTTTTTGTTTCTTATAGAAAAGGGATTTTTTTGCCTTTTGGGATAGCAAGGTGTTCAGATCTGTTCTGGTCACAAGCTGTTTCTGCTAACAATTCAGTTACTGCTGTTCTGAATTTCTTGCTCTGATAACATTTTTGTCTTTTTAGCACTACAAAAACTCATTATCAGTCCTCCCAAGCAGACTCGGAGATCATTAAATCTAATTAAATTAAAGCATGGTCCGATATGTGTGGAACCAATTATGCAATTCATACCAGATCCAACAAGACTGTTAGATAAGAGAAAACAGTCCAATCTTGAGTATGCATCATGTGGAACAGAATAAAATGTGAAATCTTTAGTTTCAGGATTTACCAGCCACCAAATGGCACCTGACCTCATCTCATTCATTATTTTCCCAACAGTCTGGGAACTTTTACATAATGATTTAGCTCTTGGGGACTTATCTAGATTCTTATCCAAAACACAGTTCCAGTCTCCTTCAATAATTGTAATTGGGGAGGTGTATAATGAAACAAAGGCATTAACATTAGTTAAAAATTGAGATGGTGAGTTTGGAGGATCATATACATTGACGAGAGTAAATATACAATACTGTATTAACACATAAAAACCAAGTCAGACTTAACAGTTTCAACAATGAGAGGAAGTTGTTGCCTAACCAAAATGGCGACACCTCTGCTTCTAGGGAATAAGATGCAGAGTATACTTGACTAATCCAATCATTTTTTTATTTATCATACTGTACCTTGTTCACATGTGTCTCCTGGAGTAGACATATTCATGTGTTTTCTTTTTTAAAAAAATGGTAATATTTCCTTTCTCTTAATAGGATGATTGACTGTCTTTTAAATTCCAGCAACACACAGTTAATTTGTTAGAAACTGACTTTTCTTATTGTAATAATTAGTTCATCAAATTAATACTTAATGAATAGAAAAAAAATCCCTATAGGAGAGGAGGCACATCGATTTCATATACAGGTGTACATGACTAGGCATGTTTTGCTTAAAGATGGCAGTGACCACAGGAGGCAAACATAGTGACATATGAAACTTAACAAGTAACCAAAAGAAACACACACAGATACATATATTTCCCTTTACAGACAGACAAAGGAACAGTTCTCCTATACTCTCCCCCCTGTCCCCAGGGCTCAGACCAATGAGTATACAGAAACTCTGGGAAACTCCTTGTCAACCACACCCCTTTACCTGATGGGTATCTAGTCAGCATAAGTAAACCTAGTACCAAAATTATGAATACCTAAGTACCAGAAAGAGAACAAAGCAATAAGCAAGACTCCAGTTGGGCCAAAAGGTGAAAAGAAAGAAATCGTTTTTGTATCCAAAAATATAGTCCACATGGTCCATCTATCTGTTCCTTTACAACCCTCTCTAATCACCTTTATACAATCTTTTTAGGACCAAATTATTTTTAATCTTTGTTACATTCCATTCTTCACTTATCTCCCCCAATCCCATAAGGGCATTATTTTTGTTATATATTCATCCTGTAACAATTCCCCATCCCTCAAGTGTTAATTAAATTTCAATTCACATTCTTTTTCAAACTGAAAAGGCAATACCTCAAATATGTGCAACACAGCACATAAATCTTGTGGCACATTATATGCGGAATACAGAAATGACCTAAAGTTAATAGACAAACAAAAATATCATGCTGATATTCATAAATTATACTTATGCATATCCTTCCTTTGTGCTGAATTCATTTGCACACCACAGAGTACTGTAGAGCCAGGTACCATGTACACATTTATCAAAAAGTGACAAGATATTCAAGTTGTCACCACTGGAAAGGGGATGGGGATATTATTAGCCCCCAGTTATGGTAACTGATGCCAATGACCTAATTTGGGATATCCATCTTTCAACCACCCCTCCCCCCAACAGTACCACTGTACAATTGACATGGGACCTTTTATTACTGAGCTGTGCGGTGGTTTTATAAAACTTTCAAGCAGTGATTCCTAAGCACCTCTGGCCATGTCCAGTGACTCAGTCCACTACCAACTAGAAATCATCATGTCAGATGGGTTTCACTGAAATATCAATGTTTCATTAGCTGTTCATTGAAGCCTGAAGCTGTGTTAAAACCTTGCTATTCAAAAATCTTAACAGAGTGCATTGACAAGCTAAAGATATCTGAGTAAAAACTTAGGTCTGTGTGTTTGATGAGAACCTTCTAAAGAAATATTTCCCACTGCCCTTCAGTGGAAAAGAGAGCTAAAATGTTTCTTTGGATGAATTGATAGTGGCATTACCTCTGCAAGACAGAGGAGTGTCACACTGAACAATATGAATCCTTCACACTGGTGCCATGATAAAAGGCTGGAGAAGTAATTTGAGCATGAATGGTCACTCTGACTGCAACAGCACCTTGATCTAACATTGAATCACACAACAAAGAGCACTGTCAAAGGCTTTAAACGTCATCCTGAAAAGCCTATCCAAGAGTTTTAATCATCTCTGTAAAGATATTAATCTTTGAGCAATGGTAGATCTTTAATACAAGAATGCATGACGCATCCCGACACAATCCTCATCTTTATCAATGTCTTTTACCTTGGTGGTTTTCTAGGTGGATGTAAGTGTTCAATGCCAGAGCTATCACTAATACTTTTGTAGGAAAGCACAAACGTCATGTAAGAAAAATGCAAATCCATGAATCTACATATGCAATTACATATCCTCAATGCAGCAAACAAACTGCAAATGATGCATGATTCTTGATGATCCCTGCACAGAATTTCCATGAAAATGCTCACAGGTTGCTGTGGAGGGTTAACAGATTATTAAGTAAATGTTCTGCACAATCTGAAGACTCAGTAATGCAAAATGAGTGTTCATATGTGAATTTTATTGGGGTTCTCCCATTTGTCTCATCCCAAACGGAACAGAACTGTTTAATCTCCTCCTCCTCTCCCATCTTCAGCCAACTCAGTGGGAGGCAGCCACCAGCATGGAATGCCTTTGGTTAAGTCCTTGCTTTTTTACACACTACAGCTGTACAGGCCTTTAAATGCTGCTTAGGTTGTGAGAAGATATTCTGATACACCTGCAAGTGCCCTGCTGACCAAAAGTGGCTGCAAAGGAGTGATGAGACTACAATATGTGTCCATTTTAACCCCTCTGGCATGGCTGAGACAATTTTTTCCTTACAGACCATTGGTCATAGCCAAACACCCTGTTGCAGGGTTCACACTTGCTCACACTTGCTCACACCTGGAGGATTGTGTATTTAATTTTGCAGCAGACCCTTCCCTTTTGAAGGGCAGTTAGCCATAAGATATTACCTTGCACTGTGACAATAATGTGTCCACATTATCCAATAGAAAAAAAACAAAACACTTAGAGTCATCATGGAATTTTTTTGAAAAACCATTCCATTTTTGGTTCCTCCATGTCTTCAGATTCCAAGGTTTTTTTTATCCAGAGTGGAATGTAGAATGGGTGAATGAGGAACATTTCCAATGTCCAATGTCTCCTATCTCACATTGTTTACTGCTGCACAGACCGATTAGTGTACATCTGCATTTTATCAACAATATTTTTGGCTGGTTATTTCTGCTTTTTTTCCTGCCAAGTCCTGAACTGGAGCAGGCTTTGGGGCTGGGCTTCTACCATTGCCCTTACCCTCTTGTCTCTCCCATCTTCATTTCCTTTAAGAAGGCTGTCAGCTCTTATATTGAGTTACTTCCAATGCTCACAATGTGATGTAGCAGGTTTTGCATAAAGAGAGCCTTAGCCTCTCTGACTACCCCTGATAAGATTGTGGTCTATTTTTTTCATTCCCTTCATCCAGCTTGACTGGTTTGCTCCAATTGTGAAATCCAACCCCCAAATAAGCATCTGAGCTGCAGCACTTGCCGAATGTCTCACAGTGCCCTTATTTACTCTCAAATATATCTTGAGTTTTCACAAGTCTGTCCAGGTGGTGTGACTGAAGCAATACATAATGCTATCAGACTTTGTGACCACTGGGTCATCTCTCATTACATATGTGCAAGGCCACCAGCACTGCCAGCCTTGCCAAGAGGTAAAAAAAAAAATCCCTGGAGCTGAGAAAACAATCTCAGAACAATCTCAGCTTGTGTCAGCCACACTCCAATAACACTGCTACTTTAAATGTTACACATAAGATAATGTATGATAATAATACATACAAGACACAAATTGAGAGGAGGAAAATCATGTTTGAATCAGGTTTGAAACATCAACCCAGAGGATTAACACAGCATTTGATTTATATAATAAACATTTTCTTTATGAGTTACAGCAGTGTAGTGCTCAGACAAAGGAAAATCACCATTTCAAAAAGTGAAACATGTCAGCCCTGGAGAATGTATGCCACCAGGGGACATAATGGAATTTCTATATTGAATGAAATCATTCTATTAATTTATGCTGTACTGTGTTTTAGTCATATTTATTATTTGTTAACTTAAATGATCATATTCTTTTAATTAATGTGTCAAACAGAAAATAAGAATTTACAAAATGTGTGAATGCAAATAAAGTAGTAAAACCCATTCTTGCATTTTCAAAATGAATTCAAATTTTCTTTTCAATTCCGGCATAATTTTTTTGTTCATACAATGGAACTACAGCCCTGAATGAGTTACTCATTTGGTATTCAAATTGTCTCAAGTCTAAAGTTGTGATGGCTATACATCTGGACAATTGATAATCCCAATGTAATGGTAATCCATTCATTATGTATTATATGTCAAAAAAGGACTGGCGATGCAGCTGAGGACCACCTCTTAACACTCTGGGTGATCATGGCTTAGGGTGCAGGAATGCAGCCTCACTCAAAGAATAATGTTTATCTGAAGCAGTCCTCAAATGTTTCCAGACAGCAAACTTCAATGTTTCTCTATAGACCTATACAGAACCTTTCAAATGTGTATGTGTGTGTGTGTTTTATAGGGGAAGTTTAAGGCTTATTTGCTGAGTCCAAGTAGCCTGTGAAGATGTGTGTGGTGTCATTTTGTTTTGTTCAACCTCGGTCTCCGTGATGTGAGCTCTTTCAGGGTCTTCAGTAAAGGCCCTGAAGAAACTACTAACCAAATTATACAGTATGCAGATTACTGTCAAGAAGCCCTTCTGAGCTGAGGTCTCATTTACATAGGAAAAACATGCCAGGGAACAGCCGTTATTGAAAACAGATTTATGAAGCGTACCTCATGAATAAAAGAAACCCCACACATAATGCAAGTTTATTGTTTTTACATGGTTGTACATTGTGAAGATTTTAAGAGCTGCAAGAGTAAAGAATCCCACAGTAAATTCTGAATCTTAATAAACTTTTTTTTTTTTTTTACTTCTGCCAAAAAGCAGCATATACAACAGAAAATTTGAAAAGTAGAAGACCAGTACGTCCACTTTCATGTCATTTGAGAATGATGCATACTTGATCATACCTGACAAGTAAGTGGAACTGTAAATGATATGTGAGGCAAAATTGGAAGGGAAGAAATATATGTTATGGGTTGATATTGATTGAGGTTCTAGAACTGATGCAAAAATAAAGGTAGATAAATGATGAACTTTGACTAGCCTCCATTTGGGTGTTTGAATCCCAGTCACACCATTGCTAGCCATGGCTGGAGGTCCACATTGGTGAGAAAGCAGTTAGCCCAGCACTGTATTCATGGGGCTGAACTGGCTGTTTTTGTTGGTGCCATCACTTTCTAGCAATCAAACATGAACAGAACGGGTGTCTCAAATTCATGAACTGAGAATGTGCTTGCCTCATGTTCTTCTGATGACATGGACAGTATTTAAGCAGCGGTGCCCCCACTGTGTGAAAAGAAACAAGATAAGCATCACTTGAATTGGAGAAACCAGCAGGAAGTGTTGCTGGCAGGAGATTAACTCATTTAAGTTTGGGTAGGGAAAAGGGGAAAAAAAATTGGGGATGAAAAGAAACCATCAACATTGCTGGAGGCATATTTTGGGCGTTCTCCCTTCAGGGGCACAAAGACATGCATAGTTTAAAAGAGAGTGTCAATCATGGACTGAAGGCTTCATACTTGCTTCTGCTCATTTAAAGAATAATATGAGTGATCGGGATGCAGCAAAGGCAGCAATATGCTGTCTGTGAGAACTCGCCACCATCTGTGCTGAATATGGGAATATGTAGATGAAATTTGAGGGCTAAAGCCCAAGCTGGCACAATAGCTCCCTTCTCATCCTCCTGTGCCTGTTTTCTCAAAATGAAGTCTTCAAAAAGTAAAGGCAGGGAAAAAGTGCTGACAGAAAGGCTTAGTACTGGTTTATCAAGGGGTAGGAAATATTGCCATCAAAATGACATGCTCTGTTTGATGTGCAAGGGAGATGGAGCCTAGCAGTGATCTCCGTCAGCTTGCAAGGTGAAAAATGTATATATTCAGTGATAATGTCCTTCTTGAGTAAGAAAGAGTAAACAGCAATAATGCAGAATGAAATTCTAAAAATATAAATTTCCAGACATATGGTGTTGTGCAGCAAAGCTTTCATCAACATAAACACTGATCTTTTGGCAACGGTGTACATTGATATCTGGCCGTCACTGGCAAGGCAACCCGATTTTAGTGATATGTCTCTAATTGATTTCAAGCTGCTTGTCTGTTCATTCACTCGTGAAATCTCAACAAAAGGTTCTTTTTAAAATATTGATTTACTTTTGGTGACATCAATCGTACGGCCTCCTGGCAACTAAGCAAAGACATTGTGGAACAAAGAACACAAAACCAAGGAAATAAAAAGGAAAAAAAATTCCTTAAAAATTTCCTGACTTATCTAAATTGAACTATTGTACATTTTTATACATCAAAAAAATCTATTCTTCTATATGCTGATCTCCAGCTATTATTTCTTAACGTCTGATGTTTAATTAAAGCAGACAATTATTACTGTTGTAATCTCCCTTGGATGCCCTCCCTTCCAATCACATTCAGTATCATATACAGACTAAAGATGAGTGGAAAATCAACATACTGCCTTTAAGATCAGTTACCTCAGGAATTGAAGAGCAGACATCGCCGACAGATTGCATACTTATTGTGCAAAGATGCTCTTAAAGACTAAGCAAACGTGTTTTGCTTCCCTAGGTGTTAGAGATTAAAATAACATTAGACTGCTTCACAGTGACATTTCAGCATTAAATTACACAGTGCTTCTACTACAACCCTCAAATGAAATAAATTGAATTTGAATGAAAAAAGGCCAACATGAGGAAACTTTTTTTCTTACTTGGCAACAAATGGGCAACTCTCTCTCTAAAGAATAGCTCCCCTTCTGCATTTTTCAGGAGTCATCTTAAGACTCATGAAATATAAATCCTCTATTTTATGAGTGGTTGAAATCTGCAACTATGTACTACTTCAACCACTATATAAAATATTACTTAGTTACTTAGTAGACTGTTTACCCTATAGTACATGTATTTAAACAATTAAAGGGACTGTTACCTAATGAAAAAAAAGTAACTCTTGATTCAGCAAATACAAAATCTAAGCTTTGAAGAGCCTGGTATCTGTTTCAGTCCACAATACGTTCCATTCAGAGCATTTTACTTTCAGATAAATCATTGGAAAATGAATAACAATTTTTTTATTTTAGAATAACTGTTAAGAGAACAAAAAGCAAAACATTTCCAATGATATTATCTGATGTGCATCTCCACTACTGTTTAGTTTCAAGTACAGGAAGTGGTTTTTCAGCAATAGTTCTTTGTTGCATCATGCTGAAAAATGCTGAACTTTTTCTCAATTTATAGTAAATGAATTATATCACATTTTGACTGGAAATTGCACACCTTCATTACCATATTGTGGATAAAGTTTTCACCCAAAACATCTATCACATATCCAAACTTCTACTATTCTACTATTCTACCATTTCTCCTATTGTACAACTACTTCTACAATTTTTACAGAGCTTTACCCAAAATGAGCCAAAATATTATGATCACACACAGATGAAGCAAATAAAATTGATTATCTCAAAACAGTATCCATGTCCAAGTCTGGGATACATCAAACAGTAAGTGAACTGTTGGTTCACATAGTTGACATGTTGGATGCAGGAGAAATGGGCAGGCGACAGAGTTGTTGCGATGTAACATACAATGTAAATGCCAAATAAAAAGGTTTTATGGAATGCTAAAGAAAGAAAACATGAATATATGAACTTTCATTTAATTAAACTCTCATTCTTAACCTGGCTTCCACAAGGTGATTCCACAATTACCTGTAACTGATTAATACTTTCTATTGCCTGTACCCGTTTGATCTTCTGCTATTTTGCCACACATTTCAGGGTTGTTAGCAATGTCATTGACCCTGTTTAAATTTGGTTTTAAAATGTGTTTCAGTGATCCAAACACAAGTGGACAGCCGTGACACATCACCGTTCGCCCCTTATCATGGATCTCAAAGGTGTCCAGCTGACCACTTCTGTTCAGATTTCATTATTGCCTGCGTCACCTCCGCTAGACGGTCAAAGGGCCCCGCGCACAGGTATTATGTCAGTCCGTTGCCAGACAAGTGCCAGATTTGTTTCACACAGGCTAGCTAAGAAAACAAAAATGTAACTAATGTAAAAATATAAACTCATATACATAAGCCGGCTATTCCAACTGTTGAGATCTGTTGGCAGAACAAAGTCATTTACGTTGGCGCGCTGTCACTAAAACAACCACCACAATCCTGCATTGATGACGTTTTTTTCCTGTTACGTCCTTGTCGGGGATGCATCAGGATGTGTCTTGGTGGTTGTTTAAACTTATATTTAGTGCTGTCCACTTGCAATACAATCACCCAAGATGCATTTTAAAACCAAGTCTAAACAGGATCATTATTATTCACTGACCCACATGCTCTCACCAGTAAAAAAGAGTAAGTCTGACCTTCTGCTCACAGCCACACAGCCAAAATTTACCTTCATACCAACTGAAATGCCCTAACGCTGTCCTTTCCCTGTGATCAAACAACCTGTTTCAAATCAGGCAAAGCTGGAGTCAGTTTTACAAGGGATAGCTCATAAAATTGTTACCGTTATGTGATAAATCTGACTGCTAATGCTGCACGGAGCTTGGAGCCAGCTAAACAGTGATCAAGCACAAAAGCGATAATAAATATGAAGATCAACACAGTTCATTACATTCCGTTATAATTATAACAGTCTGTAACCACTGTTACAGCCTTACTTGTTGGGATTATTTAGACAGGTCCAGAGCATTCTTTTTGTTCTGGTGAGTCTCTGGTTTGCCAGGGCACAAAGTTGGGTCACTTGTCCTCGCAGTGGTGAACAGGGGAAGCACTCGCGCTCCGTCTGGAGTCTTAGTTCGGTTGTCTTCACGCACATAGCGGAATCATCCGTGCAGTCTGCTAGATTCGCTGTTTTGCGTGCATAGCTCTCCTTGGCACTTTGCAGAGTTCCACCTATCTTGTAGCCTTGTGACTGTGCGTCGTCTTTCCTTTGAGGTAATCATTGGGGTTCCAAGCTACCTTTTAGGCTGCATTGAGTGGGCCTTGTTAGAGAAGGCTCTTGTGTGCATCCAGCACACCGGTGGTGAAAGAGAGAGAGAGAGTGCCTGCATGCGCCCTGCACACCAGGGTCGGGAGGGAGAGACAGAGTTGAAGGTTGTTGGTCCTTTTATTACCTAGGTTTTATTGTACTGTATATGGTTACAGTGACAGAAGCTACGGCTACGGTTGGTGTCTTACGTCACCTTAACTGTCTTTAATAGTTTTGCTGTGGAGTTAATGGAAATGGTTCCGTAGTCCCTATTGGGTTCTTAATGAACCTTTCAAGAGTAGTTTCCATATTGTTGAACCCCTGTTAAACTATAAGTTTACAGAGGAACTCATGTTGAAATAAAGGTTCTAAGTTAAAAAAAAAATGTACCCATTTGTTCTCAGTGTTATCCTCCTGCAGCAACCCTCTCTTGCAGACTGTCCTGCAGCTAACACCTAGCTTTTTCCCACACCACAGATGCAGCAGCATGTTTGTTAAAATAAAGTAAAGATAATACCTCTATCTGTCCAATCTGGTTTTCTGTGCAGGTATTAAATTGCCAAGTATCTTATCTCCCATCATGCTCAGTGATTCTGGCATCCCTACCCCTCCCCATCTGCGCCTTCTTGTCAATTTTATTTCTTCTGTATTTTACCTTCTCTTCTAGTGGTCCAGGAGGGGTTCAACTCACCCAAAATAGTGAGGTATGACGCTGCCCCCCTGGACTCCAAGCCCAAGATCAAATGTCTGTACCATTGTACAACTTGCCACATCACAATAAACTCCTTCCAAGCATACTCAATGTTGTCAGAAAGTTCATTCTACTGAAACACAGCAGACGTGACTATGTGTGCAGTTATCAGTGGTGTTACCATGAATTTTGCAGAATGTCCACTGAAGGCCCACGCCCAAAACCTATGATCCGACACCAATGAAAACCCTCTCTGCCCAAGGATCACAAAGTTCTTTTATGAGCCATTTTCCTAAAATAACTGACAGTAGCTCAACATGATTTTAAGAACCCGCAACGGTGCTTTTTATTTATTTAAAGTTCATCTTTCAACTCCTAAAATATTGCCAGAATGAATCAAGTTGTCCTTTAACAATTGATGTATACAATAGAGCTGAAAGCTTATGTTTCAAATTGGGATTTGCACAGCTTTAAGTTTTTTCACTTTTTTTATACAGCAAGAAAATTGCTTGTGATAATGTTTTACCTGCAACAAGACAAAGTATTTCCTTTTTTATATCTCTGGCATTTATTACTTAAATTTTAACAATTATGCTTCTTCTAATGCAACACGTGAGTCATCATAAACATTTTACACACACACACACACACACACACACACACACACACACACACACACACACACACACACACACACACACACACACACACACACACACACACACACACACACACACACAGGAGCCCAGTAGCTCATAAGGGACACTCACTTTCCAACTTTCTCCCTGTCACATTCGGTTTTCAAATGCCAGCCTCTCCCATTTTTGGTCTTAGTCAGTGGGTTTTCTCTCTACCCCAATTAATTTACTCTTCTTTTTGGCTGTCACTCAGTTTCTGTTTAAGGCTATTTATGACTGGAAAATTGGAGTATGTTTGCTTTGTGATGCTTTCCTTTGTATTATTCGGTGACATGACATTTCATTGTCCAGTGAGTCATAGAACAGGAAGCTGGAGAGCTCCACTTACAAATACCAGGGTAGAACAAAATGTTTTTCAAGACTTCCTTACCCAACTGAAAAGTATTTAAATGGGGGAAATGTGCGAGGGTATGGTACACTGACTGTTTATCTTTGCTTGCATTCGTAAAATGACTGGGGCCTGCATCTGACTGTTCATAGTGTATGAGTATAATGTATGTCTTCCAAATTGTTGTAATGGCAGGTTATTTGTAACCATGAAATGATGCACTGTTTTTTGCACTGTTTCAGTTTATCAAAATTGCAACATATGAAATCATCTTGGAGAACAGGATGCCATGCATAGCTATACCTATACAAGTTCTCACGTTGTCCCAGGAATGAGTGCTTCCAATGTTAACATAGAAAAACATTAAGGATATTGCCGCATTTCTGTCAATATATTGCACATCATGGTCCAGGGTTCCAGCATTCCAAACACCTAGCTTGTGCCATCTTAGTTACAGTTTAGTTCAGCATAATGAGATGACATGCTACTTTATGGATACAGGACAGTTGAGGCTGAAGATTTAAACAAATATAAAAGAACTTGAAATATTTAATGTAATTTTTATTTTAAAGTTTTACATTCACCATTAAAACAAGGAATGTATTAAAATAGCCTAAAAAGGAAGGCACTGTACACTTACTGTATAGTTAAGTATATGGTGAAATCCAGGAGGATAAATAACTCCCTCTCACTGTCAAATCAAACCTTTTACAGGGAACCACAAGAACATTTCTACCGATTAACTAAAAAGCAGCAGCTTTGTGAGACACTGGACCATCTGTTGCTCATGGGTGAAAGCAAACATGATGACAGCCTTTTCCTAATTATGTTGGCTAGAGTCATTCCTCACAACATCAAGAACTATATCTTTCTTACTTTTCACTTGTTACTCACTCATCCAAAGCAAATGATTCTGTAACTGTGGTGCTGCAACAACAATACAAAATCATTATCCATTTGTGGGTATAATGATTTTGAATTATGGAAGTAACAGAGCAATTACCCAGAATGTATAACTACATATGAATAATTTGGCAAATGTGTTTAATCATAGGTTCCACATTTCAACAAGTTCTTAACACTGAATTTAGTTCATCCACACAAAGCACATGAATGACATATCTATTAATACAACTAGCCTCTATATTCTGTATGGGCTCACATAGAGCACATTCCAGGCAACTGTTTTAAAATACCATTTTACCTTATAAAAATGATAAGACAACCTCTCTAACAAATCATATTCCTCAAATCAGCTCATTACTCTCAGTGGTCCACACTGGTCAGACATGAGCAGAATGAATTTGACCATAAATTGTTCATAAATTCAGAAACAATGGGTTTCATCACGTCAGATTTGTTTTTTTTAGGTCCAAACAGATTTTCGTAACTGTCAATCATAATGGTTCAAGTAATGTGCAAATAATGGATTCAATGTTAAAAACGGTGCTTATTTTGCATAATCATGAATAACCTAATTTATACAGTCTTCTATAAATTACAGTCATAAATTACTAAGTTACAGTCTTCTATAAATAATTACATAAGGTCCATAGAATATGTGTAAAAACAGTTAGCTATAAAATAAGATGCCATTACTTATCATGCTTTTACATTCAGCACATGGAGAACTTTGAGGAGACCACATCTTCAGAGATTGGGCCAGTTTGTTTGTTGAGGGTGATGAATAAAGCAAGGTATCTTGCCATTCCCTTTTGGTGTTCTGAAGAATCAATTTTTAGTGGCTGTTTCACTGCATTATTCAAGCATATTGATAACTCTAATGGTTACCTGAATTATCAGAACATCTTGAAAAAAAGGCAATCGATACCTGCTGTTGTTCTCATGAATCTTTTTCTGTCAATGACATCACTATGCTGAAATATAATTAGATTGCTGATTCATGCAATTACACCTGAAAGATTGGAAACAAAAACCTTGTCATACAAGATTATGATCGTCTTTTATCCTAAGACTATGAATTTAAGCATTCGCCATTCATCATACATTTGAATATCTATTTGAGTATGTATACTTAAAGCAAATACATTATATCTACTTGGAATTTTACCAAACAGCATTTATTTTTGTCCTCCAGTATTATTGGTAACCTTGGTAAAGATGAGCGAAAAATACTATAAAAATGACAAGCATGTACTACAAGTCTCACAATCTTTATTGGTCATACTTGCAGGAGATACTTGAAAATTTACCAAAGAATACACTTACAAAGTGGACTTACAAACAATATTTTTACAATTGAGTGTTCCATCTATGGGTCACCAAGGAGAAAAAAGTTTCATTATTTGTAAAATTATTGTAATATTCATGTTGCTGTTTGATTTGTTCTGAAATATAACTGTACAAACTGCTCCGCATCCACCAAGAAAAATCATTTTCAGTGACCTTCATATGGGGTACGGACACTAAACATCTAGATAACCTGCATGTTTAGAGCACTACATTTGACTGTAGACAGGAGTTAAATGCTTTGTTTCCCATAATATCCAAGACTTTATGTACCTAGGATAAAAACAACTCATTCCTATTACTTTCCTTTCAAGTCTCCTTGAACAGAGAGACTCAATCTGAAACTACTTACAACTAGTAGACGATTTCCTTAATGACAGCAAAAACAGTTTGCAACAATAAACAGCCATCAGTTAGTGATGGTCACTGTTTTTGGCTGTGAGGCCATAGGGTTGCAGACACTACAGCAAAGATTGTTACAGATGCATCTAGCATGCTGGGTGCTTCTTAAAGTCATGTACCGAATGTAATTGAATTATAAAAGGCCAGTATGAAATACAATTATTTGTATGTTACTCTTATTTAAGTTAAGCAGCCCTTTCAGGCTATCACAGGTAGCCCAAACTATGATGCTGAATTTCGTAATATTCCAAACTAAATAATGGTTAAGTGTCCAGTTAGCAGTTCCTTATTATTGCCTGATGAAATAATGGTATATCAATCTCAAATCAGGTGGGAAGTACTTAGTTCTGTATAATAAAGGGGTATGGACACTACAGGGGCTTTCAGTATATAATGCCCAATATATCTTCATATGTAAGGGATATCAACTAAATGCATTTATATGTGTAACATAACACGGGTACGGACACTACAACTTTTTTGAGAAAATTCTGTAAGGAGATTGGATTAAGTAGGTGTGCTTTACGTCATTGTATTTTATGAAACAATGAAGAACCTCAATTTCAAACACAATATTAGCATACTGCTTTCAGAACTGCTTGAATACTGGCTGAATTAAAAACTCTGCAAGTGCTATATGGAAAATCTATAACAATGAGATGCGTTTAAAAAAGCTGCTGTGAAACCTGAATAACACGGTAATACTTCTCTGAAACTGAAGCCAAACAAAAGGGTATACTTAAAATCATATTCAAAAGTAGAAAAGATGCACTTTAAAACAACTAAAGTTATATGACATTAGAGTTTTATTCATTTTCAATAATGAATGACACCTCTAAAACTTTGCCATTGGAAGTTTGTAACAAAGGTCTAAAAAAGTTGGACACTCAATTGTAAAAATGCCAAAAGCTTTTCTGCAAAGGGTGCCAATAATTTGTATCACCATCTTTTGTAAACTACACAGTCTAACCAGGAAACGAATGACATGGAAACACCAAGTGATGTTCATCACCACCTATTTACATTTCCAGATAGGTTATAGATTATGAAATTATGAATAGTGCATCCCTACATTAGACTAGCCACAGTTATTTTGCGTTATGTACATTGTTGATCCTGGATATCATAGAGTATGTTTTTCAGTAGGTTGAAAGGATCATGAATAATTCATGTGTACAGTAGTATAATGAAAAGTGTGTTGCATATATTTTTGTTGAAAATGAAGTAATTTATTAGGGGCATATTCATAAAATACAGATGTCATTACCACTAATAGTCAGAAAGTTTTCTGATTAAATAAGTTGGGAAAATGATCAAAAGTAACTGAAAATGTAGTCAACTTTAATTCCATTTCAATTAAATGGAATGCAAAATGTATCACAACAATTACAACTACAAATCAATGTGTATTGCAGTTAAAATGCAAGCTAGTTAACAGTAGGTGTGATGTAAACCATATATATTGTGTTCAGCTGTTATGCAAGCTGAAATGCAAACATAAGCTACGGCTTCAGATTTTGGCTTGCCAAAGTGGATTCTGATGGTGATCTTAGGAGACCCTTCACCAGTCAATTAACATGTGAGGTTGGTCTTGCTCAGCTGATACATCCTACAATTATAACTTTTGCCAAGCTTTCCAGAATTAACTCCAAGCTTATGTGACATTATTTTCATATGTTTTCAGATTTTCTGATCTGACTAGGACTGCAACAAGAATGACTAAGACTACAGCAAGGCTGGAACTTGCCTAATATTTATGGAGCAAAGATACTGCACTTCATGAACTAGGGACTTGAGCACGCTAATTCGATATAATTTCATTTTCAGCATAACATACTCTCACTGCTCAGAACTGTCTCCCTTTCGTCAGTCTGTGAACACTATGGAGGCTGAAGAGAAGATCTCAGTATTCAAGGTAAAGAATCCCTCAAAGTATTAAAACCACAGCCTTCTATTAGAGATAAGATGTCAGACTTCAATGTCCACTTTACTCGTACAAATCCAAAACCAACCTTATGATTTTCAATCCATGCACAATTGCATTTGAATTCTTGCATGTGTATAAACAGAAATTTTTCAGTTTTTACTTATTCAATGTACAGTACCAGTCCAGAGTTTGAACCCACTTTCTCATTGAAGTAAATGGGAAAGTGTGTCCAAACTTTTGACTGGTACTGTACGTTTGATTATTGATATGTATAAGTACTGGGAATTAACTCTTCATTGCTCCATATCATGTCTAAATGCATCACTTGAAGTGAGTCAAATAAAGGATTCAATAGCACTGCTATCCAATTTAAATAATGATGTAGCAACTGTCACAAAAATAAATAAACATTATGACTAGTTTATGAAATAAAATCATTCTGACAATTTTAGCATAATACTAAATTTCACATGTCATTAGAGCATTAAGTTGTTATTCTATTGATGCTGAACCAAACCAAACACATTATGAAAATAACGTATTTATATACAGTACCAGTCAAAAGTTTGGACACACTTTCTCATTGAAGTAAATGGGAAAGTGTGTCCAAACTTTTGACTGGTACTGTATATTCTGTCACATATATATGTGGCATCTTTACATTTAAGCAGCATCTTTCGAAGTGTCTTATGAATGCTGCATAAAATCCTTTTCAAGTAAAGTTCCAATCCAGTTTTCAAGTCATGTTCCAATCGTGCCTGCCCACCTCTACGGGATATGAGACTCTTCACAGTGAAATTACATTTCTGCACCTCTAGCTGTCATCACTTTGTGTTTATGAATATCATTTTTAGATTAATCCATGACTTTTTCCAACCAACATAAATATTTCCTTTGTTCGTGTCAGCATTTACTGGAATTACTTTTCTATTTGCAGAGCTCAAAATTCATATTGGATCATTCACACTATGGTGAATTTTAATTAGGTCATATCCATCATATAGAAAATGTAACAATATACAGATTAAAGAATACAAGATTGTCTCCTTCCTGTCAGTAAACATATAGAGAATGTTATAATCTCCAGTTGTAACAAAAAATGTCAGAACAAATTATCCAATACCGCATACACAATAAATCAATTTAAAGTACTAGAGACCCTATCCATCATGGCAAGACTACTGTGTTCACCTCCTCCTGCTATATTAAAATTATCTCAGTTCTTAATTCAACAATACCAAGACTCCACTGAGTTTCAAAATGTTTTTTTTTCTTTCTACTACAGCAATCACAGAACATATTGATCTGCCATAAGCACCAGAGGACAGGTAATTATAAATCACATTCTGCACCACCCTCAGTGTTTCTGCTTACAATTTAATCAAGCAAGCAGAAAGCTTGATAGCACGGTTTCAACCACTACACTTCAACTCGAACCCAGGATTGTTCCTATCATTTTATAACTTGAATTCCAGAAAGAAAAACATACGCTATGACGATACTGTATTAATATATATAAACTTTTGTACTCCAGTTTCAGTCCGTCATGTAGTAGGGGTGTGGCATAATCCACATGTCTGTTGTTCAGTGATTATACTACCTTAAGAGTGAACATAACCTTCAGATTTTTGTTTTCATGAGTGGGCCACTATGGACCATCTTTCCAATCTCTTCATGTAAGGTTAACCTTGCCTCCATCCTGCCAAAGAAATGTCAATGATCATCATACATCTCATAACTGACTTTGAAATGACTTTGCTATTGGTTGGTTACATGTATAACTATCCTTGACCTTTCAGGTCAGATAGAATTATGATGCCATCTGTTACTTTATGGAATAACACTGTTTGGAATTTGGAATTTTAGAGATCCCAAAACTCAAACAGTGTTGGTGACAAAATATGCAAACTCAAATTTAATTTATAAATTAGTTAGGGAAGAAGTACTGAATCCAGATCTAGAGCTATCCCTTCAACAGAATGTCATTTCATTTCCCCACTGAAATGGAATGGTGTAACATTCTTTTACTTGAAAAATATTTGAAACAATTTTCATTTTAAAAATCAATTTGTTTATTCATTACTTGGTCATAAATCATATGAGTGACTAACTAAATAGCCTATTTTTCATCTTAAATCATAACATCAAGTTTCCCACATGCAGCCCTTAATACCCTTATACAATACAATATTCTTTGCCTAAAAATATGAGACTAAATGATGTCATTTTAGTGGTAAAACAATGTTCCATTAAAAATGTCTGTTCTGCTATTTTCTGTTTCTGTTGCTATTTTCAATGCATAATTTTGCATGACACATGTGCCCAGATTGCACCATTCTTTGGTTCTTAATGTGTTCCAGATGTCTGACTTAGCCATGACTGTATTTTTGTGGCATACACTACAAATTGTGCCATATTAATGCTTCTGTTTGTGCTTACTTCAAGCTTACTGACTGCTTGAATGAGACATACAGTACTGTTTTCACAAAAATAGCATCAATCTGATGGTATTCATATTGTTGAAAACACTTGACAATTTTTTCCCTAATTACAGTTGCAAGCGGAAACATTATTAAGTCGTTTGTTGAATCATGTTGATTAACTACAGACTTGCAGATAGGTTTGCAGACACTTACCCATTAAATAAAGATCTGTTAACACAATTAAATACTTTCATTATCCAAAGGCGAGGTAATGCAAGTCTCTAACAAGGCAGGCAGTCATGATTACATGTCACTGGGTATGAAGGATATCTTTCCATTACTGTCAAGTGTTTCTTCACAATGAAGTCCACATAACACCATACAAAAGATGAATGACAGTGTGTCTCAGTTTCCAGCCTGACCTTTCAGAATCTTTCTGAAGCCTTGCTACCTTTTTGGTCCATTTAACAAAGCCTCAATCTTCCTTGTGCTAACTCTGCCAAAGTCATTCAATGACCTTATGTAGCTTTCCTTTTTCTTGCTGCCACTCTTCATGTTAAATGCATTGTTACCCTGTCTCATTCAGTGACCAGGAAACCAAAAAAAATGTTAAGACTAGTAGATACTGACTAATGTGTCTAATTAAGATGCCAAGAGACCTCCCATTAGCTCATCAACCTTTGTCATTCATGCAGAGCTATTTAAATCCCTGGCATGGTTAGGCAGGCAAAAAATTAATTCCACAGAGAAGCCTTCGTGTTGAATGGTGATAGGGACTTAGCTAAGTTTGAATGTTGCCAAATGCGCTGCAATTCTGCAGGCTGAACCCAGAGTCACCTTGTGATATGCAATCAAAACTTTCAAAAGAAAGAATCAAAATATGTAAAGATCAAAGAGCAGTTTGCACAAATTGGTTTTAATCCTGCTTGGAAGGTCTTACCTTCTGCCGGATCTCCTCCTCCATCTTGACGGGAGACCCCAGCTCAGCCACCTGCTTCACCCCCTCACTGGCATAGCCCCCATACTCCCAGAGCATGTAGTTCCGTGAATGAGATGCCCCGATTATCGCTGACCAATGATTGGCACGCCCTGCAGAAAACCAAACAAACCCCAGCTGCAGCAGTGATGCAAATATTGTCAGACACTTTTTTGTCAAATGAAATACTGCAAAGTCATCTACACGATTTCACCATTTGAAACTTGTATAACTGAGGAAAGAGGAGATGTGGCTAAAAAGACTTAAAGAGAAGAGCATAATAAAATGTTATGTTGTACAGCCAACCTGTCTTCTGAAACACTTGGAATTAACTCCCAGCCAGGGGATGGCATGGCATTCTGTCTGCTCTCCTGTAATATATCCCAGCTGATAACACTGCATTGTTACAGGAAGCTTTCCCTAACAACCATTTACTAGAAATGTTGGGGAAATGTTAGGGAAAGATTTATTCTTTGATTCTTTCACTGTCCCCTTGTGAGTGCTAACGACTCACAGGACCTGATTCGTTTTGTGCTCACTCTCTAGACTTATCGGGTGGCCTTATATACTGGCATACATCCATTCAGCACATTATGGTGGTATTGTATTCTAATGAAAACTTTAAGATAAATGCATTTCACATGGATTCATTTGCTCATGTCTGACAGCACAGATTTAATGCACTTGGCTGCTTGGTAGCTAGGTACCCTTGGTAAAATGGCAGCATTTTTAGCAGTGCATAACACATTTGTTTAATGCAATCATTAAATCTAATATACAACGCAATATTTTGTTAAAGTAAAATACATTCCTTACAACTTAATGATATGATATTGTGCCATGAAATGTTCTGGAACTTTTTAAAGCTCATTCTCCCGTTCAAATGCAACTGACCCTTTTAGCAGTCAGAATAGACTTTGTTTATACTTCTGCAGGCACCTGGTTAACTATTGTAAGTAACTGTCTTAACCCTTATCTTCCCTTGCAAGGCTGAGCCAAAAGTTTCTTCATAAATGTTGACCTCTCGCCATAGCCGGTAATGATGCGGCTGGGATTCAAACGTCACAGGGCTCAAATTTGCATCTTGCAAGTCCTCTGGAGGCCTTGCAATGAAATCATTTTAACCCTGCTTGTGATGTAGCAATTATAAACACACATAAACAGTTTTTCCTCTGGCCACCACTGACAGTACAACTGTGATATTTTTGGTCTATCAATAGGCGAAAGAAACACTTTGTCTGAAGTATAATTTAGTTATGGTCAGGGTCAGATGAGAGACAGTCTGACAGTTCAACTCGTTTAAATGACTCGATCTTGAACTACTTGGAGAGGAGTCACTAACCGTTCTTTTTGGCTGAGACCATAGCTAGCATCTAACACTTGTGTGAAAGCTGCTATAACACAAAGTTCTGTAACAGACCTGCTTACATTGTTAAATGGCTGACATTTTATTAATAACTGGATCAAACAGCCTACAACCTAAAGGCTATTTAAATAGCCTATATTCTCAGATCATTGGGGACATCTCCATAACAACATTCATCTTTGAATGGACTTTTTTTCTCTGTATGTATGTATTATGCCCAGATTAGATCAAGCATTTGAGACTAGATGAAACTGGCAACTCTTCCTAAAAACTGAAGCTTGTCTGACATTTGAAAACTGAGCTTCATCAAAGCAATGATGACAGTTAGATGACAGTTTCCATAGCAGTGACTAATTTGACTTATTGTGTTAGCAATTAGTTACTGTGTTAGCTGGTTCAAAACATCAACTCCTCTTTCTCTTTGAATCAGAAATCAGCCATCTCTTGTACGTCCATCTAAATTTGTGGATATCAACCATTCTGGTTCTGTCTATCATGTGGGATGTGTTCTAAAACTCAGGCTTGTGATTGGACGAGTTGAATCTTTTGCGACGCCATCCGCTACCATCAACGTTTCCTAAGCTGACAATTCGTATTGTAGGAAGTTTTCTTTGCAATACTCCAAAACCATTTTGTTGCACTGCAAATCTTTGATCTGCACAGGGCTTTAGGCTACCAAGGTTAATGCCACCAAAGTTATTAATACATTTTTGCAGTTGCATATGAGGTTATTTTGGTAACATTAATGGTAGTCAAGTGCATCATTGTCATGAAGGTATCTTGTTTGGTGACATGTTCAAAGGCTACCCTACTCCAGTCTTCAAAGAGGGTTGACCTATTAAGTTGTCAACAAAGTGGTAATAAGCTTACATACTGTGTTTCAAAAGTAATCTAATTACAGTGGTTTTGTTGCCTTTAACTCAGTTTTTAAAAAGTAATGTCTCAGTTGGGAAATACATTCTGAAAATATTGTTCACGTTTTATTTAAATGATATCACACAATTGAACAGGGAATACTGCATTTCAGATGTTTAACTGCTGTGCCAAACTATGCATTAAATTATGGGGGAAAGGTGGAGTTGCAGCTAATGTGTAACTGACTCAAGTCACAACTTGAGGAACAGTTCAGGAACTTCAATTTTCGGTTATGGAGACAGGAAGTGCTCCTCTGAGGGAGATTAAAACTCTCACTGTCCAATGGCTACCTTAAATGGACTCCAATGGGGGAAAGGCTAACCAAGGAAGAGCATTTCTTTATACAGCTGATTGCAAGTTCCCAACTAACTGAGAGATGCACCGAATTAATGAATGAATCCTTACATGAAGGTGATTCAGGTCATTTGGTTCACCACCTACAGGGTCTCTGATTTACAACTATGTCTTCCTTGACATGAATTGTGCTGAGGCACTTTTATTGTTTTTAAAGAGTTCGCACTTTTCCCCTCTGTCCGAGTCCAACAAACATTTATCATTCCCTTCACTGCCTTCGTCCCAGACTCTTTGCTTTAAATTGTATTAAGGTCATCTTTCTGTAGGGCAGCATCTATGCCAGCCAGTTATGGGTCTTACAGACAGAACCTGTGTTCCACCAACCCCTTCTCCTTCAACTGCTTTTGTTTTACAGTTTTCTTGCACTGGCAGTAGTTAGTAATAAAATCAGTCTCTTGCTAGTGGGACAAGGAGTGACCCAGCCTCTGACAGACACACAATCATACAAAACAAAACAGAACCCTGGCACACACTAATGTCAACAATATAAAATCAGTGGAAATTTCTCTTTCCAAACAGTCCAGCTTGAATGAGTAACTCACAGTGAAGTGTCAGTGGTGAAACTGCTGATCACCCTGTCCCAACTGCATTCTTTGATATTTACCCAGCAGGTTTGCCAGACTTAAAACCTCCTTTCAAAGTATCCACTCAACCAATACCAGCTGGTGGTGATCCAAAACACGAGAGACTTGTGAGAAAAGAATATCTCAGAAAAATCATAGAACCATATATGTATTTATAATAAATAATGCAAATATTTATTTTCTTTTTCTGTTCTGTAAAACAATAGATTACAGTAGCAACACCTTCATAATCATTGGAGGTAAAGACTGGTGCTAAAGATTGATGACGTGGTTGCAATGTTGTCTTTCAAAAAATGAAACTGACCAAAAGATACAATACCCCAGAAGAATCAAAACAAACTCTTTCAGATTACGCAATCTTTCTGGTGTTATTCATGTTTTGTCTAAAATGTCTTTCTTAAAAGGAAGTCATGCTTTACTTTTATACGGTATAAAAGAGCCAGATTTTAGCTTAAATACTGGAAAAATGTAATCCTTTCAGACAAGCCCAAAAAGGAGCAGTCGGGAGCCATCTCACAATGGAAAACAATGTGCGGCTCTGGCCATAAATCATTTTCTAATTAAACTGAACAAAATAATGAAGGGCTTGGTGAACAAACACAAAAAAGCTCCCCTTGTAGTGTCAGGTCATTTTTCCTCCACTGCATTTCTCCTTCATCATTTTCTGTAATGATTTTTTGTGATAGATTGATTTTTTCCCCCACTGAGAAATTCAGTACTGCACTGAGCAAACCTTTCACCTGCAACAGGCCCGACATTCATTAGAACAGAATGGCTGCTTGTAAGAAAAATTCCTCTGAATTTCACATTTTCTGAGAGATAAGAAAGAAAACACTGCTATATTGGTCACATCGTAACAGACAAATAGACAGTGCCTTCACTTTCACAGGTTCTATGCGGGTATGCTCTGGGTGAGCTCAGAAAACAACTGCCCGCACAGGAACTTTGTTCTCATGCACCCTGATGGGTTGTGGCCCACTATCTGAAGGAGCCAATACCTGAGACAGTATTCACCACAAGTCTTGGGATTTTGCTCCCATGGGATTTTGTGCTCAGGCACATATACCTCGCCTCATGAGCGCAGCTCCCCTAGGTATAACTTACTCTCTGTCTCCTGCCTCAGTTAGGCTACTCTGGATTTGCCTCTGCAGTGCGTCTCCCTGAGGCAGACTAGCCAACAAGGCTGCTGGCTGTGCATATTGCATAATAACGCACGTGGTGCCATCGGCCTGTGAATTGAAAGAACGGAGGCCACAGGCTGTAGTTCATCTGGTGCCTGTTGAGATCTGGAGTCACACGTGCCTATGATGCATGTTCCGGTTCTTCCACAGGAGATCTTGTCTCTGTTGCAAATTGGTGCCATTTATGTTGTGGCAGACAAAGACAAAGAGTATTACAACCAGTGCCAGGAGCATGACAGCAGGCTCCAAGAGGTCTCCAAACTAGGCAACAGGATATTCTTTCCCCCCACTATCAGAACTGTGGCCCAGTACCAGTTTCTGCAAGGGCTTCTGGGTTGCAACTCCTTTGGAATTGATTGCACTATGTCTCTATGCTACTGTATCCTGGTTCTCTGTATTTACCTGAAAAAAATCTCCTGCCTAACACGTAGGGCTGCAAAATATACAGCATTTTTAAAAATACTGTGAATTACCTCATCACAATAAGCATATCACGATGTGTTGTGATAATAAATTAATTTTAATTAAATAAGTTGACAACTGTATGGAAATGCAGAGAGCAGAGAATAGTTGCGCACACACAATTGGCTCTTGCTGCAGACGATGTCATGTACAAGAGAAGCAGGGAGCAGTGAATCCAGTGTGAAACAAAGAACCTCCTAGCACACTAGTTGTCATCAAAATGAGTCGACCTGAGGGTCATGGCGAGGCAGCCACCACAACTGCAGAAGGTGAGCTGATTCCTAAACGAGGATGCACCTCAGTTGTGTGGCAGTATTATTGGTTTTAAATGTCATTAATTCAGGTTTTAATTATATTTAAAATAATTGAAACTGATTTAATATATTAATCCTTGGTTCATTGCATCACATATCACCATTACACTAATCCAATAATCATGATAATAAATTAATCACATATCACATTTTTGTCAATATTGTGCAGCCCTACTAACAGGCTTCAGTGAGCACACTATGTCTTGAAAAGTTTACTAATGAATTCCTGGAGCTCTACTTCTTCAAGGTTACCATGGAGCCTCACAAGTTGGGCCCACAAGTATTTTGATCTCAAAGTTGTCAATTAGCTGGCACAGTAACAGACAAATTCATCCTAGTCTCCCTCCAGAAATCCAACTATCTGGCAAGTGTCGTACACTTTTGGCCACATTTTCGACCCCAAACTAATGCTTTCCCTAAATTACAATTTACTGCCAATGCAGAATTATCAGATAAAAAGTCAACACCAAGGCAATTCCTACCACCCCAAAACTGAAATTAAACACAAGGGGTCCTATCTTATCTCAAAACAGGTGCCTTTGTGCTGTTTTCAGACCAACACAGTCATGTTCCCATTCAGGAACCATGTTCTCTAAATAGGAAATAAAATGTGCCCATTTGGGCAGATCGGTTTTTAGGAAAGGTGTGGCCCAATACATTGTTATTTTGGTGCAGATCAAAGCTATTGCATTAAGACGACCTAGTCTTAAACTATTTCCCATAAAAAAAAATGCATGACTGGGATATAAGCATGCTGCATTTTGGTTTGCTACACTATCAGAACGTCATTGTATGTACATAAATACAGATTGCATTCAATATTTAGCATCTATGAGGACCTAAACATCTAAAATAAAGTGATTTCAAGAATTTGAATCATCTTTGATTGGAATTATTAATTATATTAGCATTACCTTATTACAGAATGATCCACCTTTGCTGTATAACTGACGAATCAGTAATAAATGTAATCTTAGTATGTCTCAGTATTTTTGCTTTCTTAACACTACATCCCATGCAGCTCCCTGAGGTGACACAAGGCTGATAAACCACCAATGAATGGAATCAAGGCTATCCTAATTTCCCACAATGTAAAATTTCCAAATAACTGCAATATTCACTGAAAAACATTTTAGACTTTTTCTCAATCAAATAAACTATCCAGTTTGCTTGCCAGGCTATAGGTATATTCAGATATTTGTCTTACAGCCTAGATTACAGTCTGTGTTTCTGGACAAAATATTAATCTTAGTTACTTAGCTCAGTACACATATGTATATTATTTCACAATTTCAAACTTTATTGAACTATTTCACATCATCAACTAGTACCATTAGAAAACAATAAAGCAAGTCATGCTTACATCATCATTCCACTTGAAACAGGTTTGGGTGGATTATTGAAAAATGGATTGCATAAGTATATAAAGAGTGCAGCTTTCATAATTAATTTCATCATTAAGCAGTTTAATGTGATAGTGAGATCATGGATAGTGATAGACACACTGAACATGATGACATCATCTAGTATCCAACAAACCAAGCCATTACAAGCTGTAACTTGCAAATTTCCTGAACCCAACTTTCCTGAAAAACAGGCTCAATAGGTATCACACAGAGATAGAAAAGCTTGAAGTCAACATAGTACAGATATCTACCAATGAAATAAAACAGCTGAATGTAATAATACAGTCAGTGAAAAGAATGAAAAATGAGCTATTTTCAAAAATGATTAAATGATGTAGTAATATAACATCTTTCAATTTGTCCAAAAAAGCAGACATGTTGAGGATGAGGGTTTAAGAGGTATGTGACAATGTGACTAAAATGGAATATAAACAGAGCAATAAATAAAAACATCCCCCTTCTTGCACCATACTGCTGGTACGATTGAAGGCAGGATACTAATTTAAATCCTTCAGCAAGTCACAGGCTGATGAGGATTCCAATACAATACAATCAACTTTCATACAGATACATGAATGCAATTAACCCCCTTTTAATTTCTACAGAACCAACACAAATCCCAAGTTACAAGTAATGATGCTGCAGCAATGTATTTAACTATAGCTCATAGTGCAATCTTTATTTAGCCAAAGAATCTTTCCTACACTACATATGACAATTCAGTGCTGTCCCTGCGAACCATCTTATATAATTTCCTTTGAAATTTATACCAATCCACCACCATGACAGACTATATATACACATATTCCAAGAGTTTCTTACCAAATACTATATAAGGTTGCTTGACTTAAATCCATGAGACCAGTGTTGAATCTCATTGTTGAACACCAAAACATTTTTTATTTCATGCCACGCAGCATGATAATGGTGATTTCTCCTCAGGCTGTAAGGGCACAACCGAAACTGTTAACCCCTTCCCTACTCTCCCTCTGCATGATAACTATCTATAACAGTCTATAACTATCTATAACTGCATCTATAACAGTCTTTTGGATGTGGAAGAACCTATAATGTGCCTTTGTTAGGGGGACACTGAGGCCCTGCTGTTTATGTCGTTGTTTTTCCCCATCCACTGCCAAACCCTGTGATTTACCTATGTAATTGTGTCTGCTGTGCAGGCAATTTAACAGCTACATATATAAACAGAGAGTTACATTTTATATATAAATCTTTGACTGAGGCCACGTCCTAATACTACTCCCAAGAAAGACATTTTTTACTGCTGCAATGTCTGATCGATTTATGGCATCTCCAATATAATGATTGATTTGGATGAAAGTGCAACTAAATAGTTGCATTTTCCTACAGTTTAATAGTATATATAATGCATGTTCCAATGCATTATATATACTATGCAGAGAAATCTTTCTCAACATTTAGACAGTATGCCCTCACCAAAAGCATTTTCAAATGAATGCATTTCCTTACAATTCCACTTCCTTGCCTCTACATTAGAGCCAAGGCCTTTCTCTTCGTATTTAATACAAGGGCTCCATTTGAATCACTGTATTGATCACAGTGTGGGTGCATGCCTTCAGTAAAAAGATGAGCTAATCCCTTGGCTTAATTTATACTCATTCACTAAATTTCAAGGTTATCGACCCAGAATACAGGAGGGGACAGCAGAGGGACTCACTGGGGTAGTCTTTGGGGTGAATCTTCTCTGACCAGTTCCCATAGAAGGTGACTCTGTACTTGGCTGTTCCACAGGCGCAGCACTCCAGGATGGGTTTTTCTGTCACTTCTCCAGACAATGACTCTGAAACAGCAGAGAAACCCAGTTACTATGGGAAATTGATTTCTGGTGTGGCCATCCTTTGATCAAGCTCCCAGACTTGGGCAGGCAGTGTTCACACAGTTAAGGGTACATAGTATTGAGATGTTATGCTGGGTTCACATGCAGGAATTCCATTTATCAGGATCTGGGGTCAGTTTTCAAGTACAAACACATAACAGAAAACTGAAGTGACAGGCACATCTCATGTCATCAATATACATCAAAATGTAAACAGGGTATACCATTTCAAGAAATCATCATTCATGTATTTCACATATGATTACATACTGAACCTGTAAAAAAATCATCCTACCTTTCTCACACATTCTCTTTGTGAGTGAGCCTTCATCCTGGAAATAAATTATTCTTTTCTGCACGATGCTTGCCCTGCAACAGAAAAGAATCACCGTTCACTGCAATTAAAGTACACATCTTTCAAGCAGTATGACACTTTTTACTAATTCAAACCCTATGCATTGTGGGCTTCCTGAATAGAGAGAAGGGTCATGATTTCAGTCAAATATGTGATATTCATAATACACATGCTGTTAAGGACATACTACATTAGGACAATTTCTGCAGTGTACTTAAACTCACAGAGGACAGTTTTCATTAACTTTAATGCTTACCAATCAATCAATCAACTTTATTTATATAGCACCTTTCATGCAAAGTTGCAATACAAGGTACTTAACAGTACAATAAAAAGATACGACAATACAAAAAGATAAGTAAAGTAGTAAGGAAAAAAATAAAATCTATAAAAAGTCAATAAAATCAACAAATAAAATGGATTTAGAGAATGCTAAGCTAAAAAGGTATGTCTTAAGAGTTTTTTTAAAGGAGTAAACAGAATGTGACACCGTTAGCTCTTGTGGTAGGCTGATCCAGAGGCTAAGACCATAGACACTGAATGCTGCCTCCCTATATTTCATTGTCCTCACCCTGGGAACAACTAAAAGGTGACTGTCAGAGGACCTGAGCAAGCTAAAAGGAGTACTCATTAAAAGTCTGACAAGTGTTCAGGGGCCATTCCATTAAGACATTTGAACACAAATAAAAGTATCTTAAAATCTATTCTAAAACTGACTGTCAACCAGTGAAGGGACTTCAGTACAGATGAGATGTGTGCTCTCCTTCTGGTCTTGGTCAGCACATGTGCTGCTGCATTCTGAATGATCTGTAGTTTATTAATAGCTCTCTTAGGCAGACCAGAAAAGAGAGTATTACAATAATCAAGCCTGGTAGTAATGCATGCATAAGTCTGTCAGTATCTGCCCGGGAGAGAAACGGTTACACTTTAATGATATTTCTAAGGTGATAAAAAGCATTTTTTTGTGACTGATGTGAGATTCAAAATTCAACTCAGGGTCTAGAGGCATGCCAAGATTTTTTGCAATGGGCTTGGCATTTTGTGCCAGAGATTTTAAGTTAGTGGACAGTATCTCTCTCTGGACCTTTGCTCTGATAATTAAAACTTCTTATCTTTGTTCAATTGCAAGAAGTTGTGTGACACCCAAGAGGTGATATGATCAATGCATTGAACCAGTTTATCAATAGGGCTGATGTCATTGGGCGATAATGAAATGCACAATTGTGTGTCATTGGCATAGGTTAGAAAATTAATCCCATGTTCTCTGATGATGTTTCTGAGTGGTAGCATAAAGAGACTGAAGAACAGAGGTCCCAGAATGGAGCTCTGAGGAACCCCACATGTAGTAGTAGTATTAGCCATGGAGTGGTCACCAAGGGAGACAAAAAAATCTCTGCGGGACAGATAAGTCCGAAACCAATCTAAAACTAACCCAGACAGGCCAACACAATTCTTTAATCTGTTTGTAAGGATGTCATGATCGACTATATCAAATGCAACACCTAAGTCTAAAAGTACTAATAGAGAGTTTATTGTCATCCATGTTCAGTCTCAGGCCATTCACAAATTTAACTAGTGCTGTCTCTGTGCTGTGGTGAGGACTAAAGCCAGATTGGAACTTCTCAAATATGCAGCTTAAAAGTAAGTTATCATATAGCTGTTAAAATACAAATTTCTCAAGAATTTTACTTAAGAAGGGAAGGTTTGAAATTGGCCTGAAATTGTTTAGTAGTGAGGGATCCAGGTTATTTTTCTTTAGGAGAGGTTTCACAACAGCAGTTTTCAATGCCGAGCGAAAGTACCAGTCAGCAGGGAGTATTTCACCATCGCTAGCACTTCATCCTCTAGAAAATTAAACAGTCTTAAAAAACATAGGGATAGAATCAAGTGAGCAGGTGGATGGTTTTAGTTGCGGTTACCCTTTTCCTTTTCTTTTAATGTAAATTAATATCCCATGTTTTCAGTGGTGGTTTCTGTTTAGATTTAATCTTCTTAAGTTTGACTGGTGCTAAAGTGTCAATGGTAGTCTTCAGTTTATTGTAAAAATTTTTGACTAAATCTTCACAAGAGGAGGGAACAACGCACTCAGTAACAAAGCTAGATGATGGTAACAATGCAGAAAAAAATACAGCAGTGGTCTGAGATTGCCAAGTCAATTACAGAGGATACATCAATCCTTAGACCATGAGTAATAATCAGATCCAACATGTGACCGCAATTGTGAATCATCCCATTAACATATTGAATAAAATCCATAGAGCTTAACACATTTAGGAGCCCAGTGGCTTTAGAGTTGGCCGCTTCATCCACATGCAGATTAAAATTGCCTAAGACCATAATTTTGTCATAATTGGTACTGACAATAGACAGCATTTCAAAGAACTCATCTAAAAAGAGTTTGGGGGGGGGTTGTATTGTTATAACAAGCCCAAGGGGTGGGATTTTTAGCAGTAAACTGCTTTGTTAACTGTTTCTGAACGCTTGTCCCCTCTAATAAGGAAATTCAGTCGATTTTATTTCCTTCTAATAAGGAAATAAATCTTCTGTAATATACTTGCGGGAGGATAGCAGCAAATGGACCAAACTTAATGTCCAGCACATTTTGCTTTCAGCTCTCAGTGATATACAGTCGGCCTGCCTTATCTGCAGGTTTGGCATCTGTGGGTTTTGACCAACCATGATCCCAAAATATTTTTTAAAAATCCAAAATATTCTTGAAAAAGAACATCTGAAATTCCTGCACGCAGTGTATGCTAGAATACTGTGGTTAGTATGATTTACGTGGGTTTTAGCAGTACTTAGTAGTACAAATTGGTGGGGCTTCAAGTTATGAACATGCATAGGGTAAAATTTCTTAATATTTTATAAGTATCCTAAGCATCTGTGGTTTTGCACTTCTGCGGGGTCCTGGAACCATATACCCATGGATAAGGCAGGCAGACTGTATGGGCAGTCTGGAGATGACTCTGGCTAAAGCACTGTCTCAGTGAAATGACATGGCCCTGCCTCTCAGAATTAAATCCTGACCATGTCAAAACTGAGTATTGGAGCACATTTGGTGATAGCACCACCCAGACAGGAGGGGGATTAGTTAGCATAGCATAACATATGCATAAGATCTACAGCCTTCTCCACAAGGGTAGTTCTGCAAATTTACGCTAAAGTTGATACTCTCAGGACTGTCAATAGGTTATTAGCAAAAAAATTCACACGTTAAACCATAGAGTGCTGCTGCTGTGAGTCTGATACACTACCCTTCCTTCATTCTGGTAAAATGACCATGCAGCTCAGCTGTTGTTGGATTGGACTGAAGAGCAGTGGAACGTCAGAAACAGGATAAGCAGAGGTATGGAGACACAGGCCAGTTTAACAAATGTAAAACTGATAACAGAATTCTGATTATTCCTTATCAATTTCAAACTTTGACACAGACATGAAAGCATTAAAATGAAATGCTGTTGCACTTTCACATTCAATTTAAAGCTGAATACTGATCATCATCTCCTCTACCTCATTATTAGGCTTTTCACACACTGCCCAGGGCAAAAAGCATTCTTAGAACCTACTTAGCCCCAGGCTAAGGGAGCTGTTAGCCCCAGGCTAAGAAAGTTTTCACACTGGCACAATCATGGCACAGTCCAAAGTGGACTAACTGACTTCAGCCTAGGACTTGCTGGCCCTGCTCCAGAGCAGGGTTAGCCCAGAGTTTGCAAGGTTATCCCTAGAATATCTACTAAACACGGCACTAAAAGGTGTCTGTGTGAAATGGTGCAAAAGTCAACAAGTCACCTTTTTGTTGCTCAATCATGCGACTTCTTTGTCGCATCATTACAGTATGTGTGTGCTTTATGTTTACGTTGTAACTACTACTAACCGAAACCGGCAACATTCAGAAGTTAAAGGTACTTTGCAAGCTAGCTAACTTAAAACAACAAAAATTATGTCCGGAAAAGACTTAAAATGATCTAATTTGTCATACGCGGAAACGGCCTTGTTCCTGAGTTTGTGGTCGGAAGAGCCTGTTCAAGACAAACTAAATGGAACATGCTGCAACAGAAAGGTTTTCCACCATCTGTCAGCAAAGCTAGCTGAGGCAGACTTCAATAAGATGCCGGAACAACATCAAAAAATGTAAAAAGGAATACAAAGAGGCCAAGGACAATAATGCATCCTCTAGGGCAAGGAGGATCACTTGTCTGTTCTTTAATGTTGTGGACGTTGTCATGAGGGACAGGCCAAGTGTCGAGCCTTCAGGTGGGTACGACTCGGTGAGCAAAGGCTCCCTGGCCATAGCAGATGAGGAGCTGGGGGAAAGCAGGATGAAGATGGGGATGAGTCAACTGCGGAGGAGAAAAGGATGCTGCAAATGAAAGCACTTCATCAGCAGGAGAGGAGTCAGATCGAAACACTCAGGTAGGCTCTCTTTGTTCTCAAACAACAGTCACACACACTCTGCATCCACCGTGACATACACATACAAACAGACACCTCATCCTTTAACATGCACGCACACACACATACACACACACAGATGAGTCTACCTTTTAAAGAATTGCTTAGCCTTGATGTTGAATTGAGACACAAAATGTCCATGACATCTCATTTTTCTGAAAATTGCTGAAATTAATTGAAACACAGTACATAATAGGGATGGTGTTAGTAAGCCTACATTTAGAGACTAACATTTATTAATATTTTTTTAATTGTCTAAATTAAACTTATTTAAATAGTATTTTTCTTAACATTATTATAAAGAAAAAGAGAATGTGTTGATTCACTTAAATATTCACATTGTCACATCATGCCTCCAGTGCAACTTTTCCGGTAACTTTGTTTATACCTAGCCACTTCCTCCATATTAAGCCTATTATAACAGATTAAACGAACATTTTCCTTGTTGTTTAGTAAATTCCTTAACATTTAATGATTGTTTACAAGTCACATCCCTAGTACAGACACAATCAACAAATAAAAAAAACGGCAAAGAATTTTGAGTTTACCTTTGTCTTCACCTCTTTGATCCATTAACAGACACCATCACAAGGGCTGCTACAGTGGGACAAGCAGAGCTACCCCTCCTCCCCCACCCCTCACAAAATAGGCTGAACCTCAAAATAAGAGATCCCACTCTGAATTTTTCAGAACTCAATACAGTGTAAAGAACAACATACTAAAAATGAGCCAAATTAAAAAAGGTACTTTTCAGATATTCATATTTGTATTTTCATTAATAGTAATTTATGTATTTCTGTGAATATAGAAAATCAAAATAGCAGCCATATTTTACAGTGTAAGGGTTAAACTGACATCAAGATCGTATCTTTACTATGTTTAAATTAGAGTAACAATTAGAGTAACAATGTCTTTTCAGAAGCTTGTATACCCCCAAAAAGTGTCAAAAATGCCAACTTTGACCTCATAAGAAACATTATTCATGTCATTTCTGAAAAATCAGAAATGTCATGGACATTTTCTGTCTCAATTCACCAAAAAATAATTCCTAATATTAAGTTATTTTATTCATAAAAAGATTGTCACGTTGATTGAAATTGCTCACGTTGATTGAATAGCTCCCTGGTTTACAATGCTTAGTTTTGGAGGTGTATAAGTGGAAATTTGCCAGTAGATTTGCTCCCTCTCACAGCTGGCTGCTCATCCGCTAGTTACCTGGGCAACTACATATTGTGCATGCCCTGTTGTAGCGGAAACGAAAACAGCAGGCTGGTCGTACTCAGACTCGATCATACAAAGACAATTGTCCATTGATGGAGGCCACTCTAAAATAATATTGTATAATAACATAATAACTATAATTAATAATTATGTCTCCTACCAAAGCATAATCTCTTCATTCTATGTTGTTCATCATGGTATGTGATTATTTGTAACGTCGCAGTCCTATCAATCATGACTTGAAGCACTTAAGCATTAAATCATGTAGGATATAGCCTACACTAGTTTACGTCAGTACTGTTTTATTAATGATGCATGTTCATGTGTGGATAGATTGTGTCAAGTTGTACAGCGTCATCATGCTACTTCATTAGATGCACTTTACTTCTGTAAGATGCTCTGGATAAGAGTGTCTGCAATATGACAAAAATGTAAATGTACCTGGTGTACAATGTTGCATATAGTCCAATCAGCTGTCCAATGGTTCTATATTCAGCATTGGTGGCTCAACGCCAAAAAGTTAAAGCAACTCTGCGGTCGACCTTGACTGCCTGGCGAAGACCAGTGTCTTTCTTCTCTATGTACTGTATGTCCGCAGATTATTGACAAGAAAATCAAATGTTGTTTTTGACATTCTAATGTGTTTAATCCGGAAATGTTTTGACAACTTTTTGACCACCACTGGTCACTTTTTGGAAGTGACCTATTCTGTCGGTTAGGTGGTGATACTTCACAAGATATGACACCCATTAGGCACAAAAACAGCAACATCTCTTTTGTTTGCCACTGCTGGAAAAAGTAAAACAATAGACATCTTCTTTTCAGTCTTTCCTTTCTCTGCTGTTCTCTCTCTTTTTGATGTTTGAACACTGCTCTCACATAATGCTCTGCTAATGGCAACATTTTAACATTGCTGCTTGCTGTTAAAGAGTAATCTTGCATCATTCTAGAATGTAAACATTAGTTACATGTTCCAACGGACATTTAACTCAAGGCTAGTAAAAGCGCAGTGTGAATTGTATAGCCCTGGGTTTAGGTTATCCCTGGGTTAACAATGTGTGTGTGGAAAGGAACTAAGTTACCCCAGGGTCAACTCTTAGCCAAGGGCTAGGGATAGCCCTGGGCTAAGAATATGCATTGTGAAAACCTATTTATCCTCAAAAGAACATTGCAACTTTCCAAAGCAGTTAAGGATATCAAACAGATTGACTGTAAGTATAATCAGTTACGGCTAAGATTACTTGTTTATTACCTCAGCTGTTCAGCTAGCTCATCGCATGCGCTTTCAAGTCACTCTGGGTAAAAGTGTCAGTGAAATTCCTAAATGTAAATGTAAATCTACCTCTTTTTTAGGGGACAAGGCACCACAGACTCTTATTATTGTACATGTTATTACTGCTATATTTTGTGATTTTTAATTAACATATCTTGCATAATGATAATGAAACCACAACATTTTAGATATAATCTACATGACCTGAAGTTCTGAAACTTCGTTGTTGTCTGACTTGTTGTCTTAATATTGCTAGGCTATCAACAGCCAACTACTATAGCTATTATACTCCTTTTTCCAAAATTAACTGATAAAAACATGGGTACTTCCCTTCATGTCTAGCCAGCAAAATACATGAGACATAACATGGCTAGTGAGGCTATCGATAGAAAGTAAGTACAATAACTCAGATTAAAACATTGAAAATACTGACCATTACTAGGCAAACCGAGAGGCTCAATGAGAAGTGGCTAAGGTTAGCTAGCCAGCTTGCCAATGCAGATACCGTCATATGCACCGGCTGGTTATAAATTCAGTTGATATTTCATTATTTTCAACAACTGTTAGCATGCTATGACATAAAGTTGTGAACATCTTTAGAAAACACCACTGCAACTGGGACAATTGGTTATCTATCTTTGGTGAATACATGAAACTAATCGTCGCTACCTAGTCAACATAACCTCAGCTAGTGTTGGCTACATCAGCCTTGTGTTATTTTGTGTGCCAGAATCAGCAATTGACCCCGTGCAAATCAGGCTGGCTGTGCAAAAATGGGCCACGACAGTTAGAATGCTAACGTTAGTTTTACCATGCTAACAAAGTACAGTTGAGATTGAAGGTGGTTTAGCTGAGACTGATGGATAACAAGCTAAGGCTGGCGAAGTACAGCTGAGACTGATGGACGTTGAACTAAGTTTTATGAGCCACCGTACATAGAATCTAATCAAACAAATAAAGCTCTGCACTGTGACATGCACACTTGCATCAGTGTTGGTTCGCATTCAAGTTTACTGCTAATCGGCTACAGCGGTTCATTGGCGGAACGACTGCTCTGTTAACAAGATCTGTTGAAGTTGGGAAAAAATGTCTTCAGTAATTTTTAATGTTTTATGCTTCATGTGTAATGTTTATCATGGATATCCATGCAACTGTTATTGTAAAAATGTTATTGTGTTGCTCTCCTCCCCATTGTGTGCTTAATTCGTAATTCGTGTCTGCCCACTGTCGATATTATACTTGCATTGATTGATGACCTGATTTGTTTCCAAGTTGAGCCTGAAGTATGTTCTGATTACCTAACTTGATGATGAATAAGTGGTGTATTCATCATGAGTATTTATTAAGCCAGTTGTGTTACTTTTGGTCAATAACAGATTTAACATAATCAATACAGTCTTTTGTGTCATTAAAACAATAGGTATATTTACATTTTAATGGACTTTTGAAGTAAAACCAATCATCCCTAAAGAAGACTATCAGTTTATCCCTTTCAAATTTTGTTTTAGGCAAAAACACATGATACCACTTAAGTACTTAGGTAACAAACTCTTGTAAAGTAATTTTGTTAGCAATGTTGAGCTCTTTGCCTAACTATAAAGACAAAGGTAAAGGTAAAGTACCTTTGACATTTGATTTCCTCTTATTAATAGCTACAACAATTCAGTATGAGGTGCCAATGAATGCTGCCTAAATGAAGGGTGACAATTATAGTATATTTATTTTACAATAAACTTATTTGGTCACAGGCTACACAATATACTAAATTAATCTTACAAACAGGAAATATTACCTTATTTTACAGAACTGGATTGAGTGATTTTCTGAGTGACCCACAAGCGAACACATCCCGTTGAGATTAGTACTGCATTGCAATGAATTATATATAATTGTTAGTGCTGTCAATAGATTAAAAAATTGAATCGAGTTAATCACAATAACAGGCTGTGATTAATCATGATTAATCACAAGTTTAAAATACTAGTATTTACTTGTATTTTTTGGGGGAGATAAACCAAATAAATCTGTGGTGTTGGAATAAAGAAATGCATGACAAACTGATTAGAGGAATCAGTTTTTTGTTGTTGTTTTTTTTATTAAAACACCTCAGTTTAGTTTTGATGATTTCTGAATTAGAATTAGAATCTCTTAATTTGCTGAGTAAAAAAGACTCAGAGAGTGCTTTGCACTGCCCACAACATCCATAATGAATTGCAGATTTAATTAGCAGACAACCACATAAAGAACAGTTACAAAGTAAAGTCTGCTACAAAGTGAATGTAAACAGCTTGCCTGTAAATTGTTTAGCGATTGCATTGGTTAGCTTAGTTGTTGTCGCTTTCTTGACAGACGTGCCCTGGCTGTAGTTCTTTGCTAACATCAGCAAGATGTGCTTTGCCCAAAGAAGGTACTTCAGACTTGTTGTGCTACGGTGGAAAGACATTTCATCAATGCAATATTATCTAAACTGGTGGAAGCTACATACACCGTGGAAGTCTCCTCAGTCATCATGTTATCTGCGTTTGCCATGCCTTTCAGTAATTCAGCCAGGTAAACACCCACGCTCAAATTACTGGAGGAAGTGGGCGTCAGACTTGGTAATATGATTAATTTGCGTTAAAAAAGTAACGTGTTAAGGTTTCCAGATTAATCGTGAGCGTTTACATGTTAATGTTGACAGCCCTAAAAATTGTATAATAAATATGAACTGATGACTGCAGTAGGACTTCCTGTGCAAACTGGGTAACAGTTATGTTTTTTTGGGAAGTTCTGAAAAAACAAAAAAGACAAATGAAAAAATTAATGGGGCCAATATATGTGACTCATCAAGGAGTGAATGTTACCAACAGCAGTAGACTCATGATCCTCTGTCAGTCTTGCTCATCTAGAAAGCAATAGTAGAAATGCACTGTGAAAGAGTATGCCAGAGCTTATGCCAACACTCCCACATCCATCCATAGACGGCTGGCCCAGGGAAGCATACTGGGCAGGAAAAGAGGTGTACACTTTGCCCAAAATAAAACATCAAGAGACCACCTGTCTGTCACCACACTAGAGTGAAATCCACATGACAGATCTGCTTCACACTGAAACTTGTAAGCTACACTCCTGTCTCTCGGGGAGGCAATATAAATGCATTTCTCTCTAACAGGCAATATACATATTAGCAATCCCTTTATCGTGCTCATATCCCTCACCGCTCAGATTTCTCAATATGGTATGTCTGTCCATATGTTGGTTCATATCAGAATAGTTAGGATTCTTTGGCTCTGGCCTGCAGGGTCTTAGCCTCCGACTCAATTTTCCCTGCTCTCAGTGGCTGGTCCCTCAATGCAGGAAAAAGCTTCTCTGAAGGGAATGTGGGTGTAGGTGGTTGGCTGGTATTAGTGTTTTATGGCCTTTGTCAGGCTGGTAGGTAGACAAAGCACATATTTCTACTCTGGCAGAGAGTGACAAACTACAGCATGCCCACCCAAACTCATTTCCATACCATAGGTTTCCTAAGGAAGTATTTCCTGGAATAATTTTGAGTGTTACATTACATTATTTGTCTTGTGGGACAGTGAAAGATACATTTAAGATGTTACAGTACACGTGACTTTAGCATGTCAATCAATCAGTCATACAGAGTAGATAAGAGGACGTGTGAAGATAAAAACATTTCATGCTACATATTGTTAGAATGCTAAATACATTGTGTGTAACCATTGTTACATTTAAAGTAATGTGGTTTAATGAGCAATTTACTATTGGCTCTAATTTTGCATACCTGTGAAAAGGATATGAATGACAGATCTGGGCAAGTCACGAAAGGATATTCTTTCGATCAAAACACCACTAGAATGTACAAAAACTGAATCTATAAGACATGGGTAAAGATGCACCCGTTAGCACCCATATACAGCATATGTGGACATTCGTGAGTTGAGCGTTTAACCAGAGTCTTTCCCCTCAATGATGGATCTATGAAAAGAAGATGGATAGAGCCATGAAGATTTAAAAAGGTAACGACAACATGCTAAAATACCATAGGCCAAAATAACTTATTTAAACACATAGTAGGCGAGCAACAACTGTTCAGTACATGACCAGTTTCTGTCTTCTTTAGGTTGCAGTCCATGTGGGTAGGCTAGTACGCTATATCTGTTCAATCTTTCACTCTCAAAAAGTTGATGAGGTGAAAATTCCCCTTGCTTCTGCACTGATCCATTATGCACTCACTCATTATGCATTTTCCACACTTTTGGATGTGCTAAGCTCATGGTCAGATGTATTTTCTTCACACGCAAAAACTTTGTCCACTTGCTCCCACATTGTAACCCTTTTACGCTCTGATTTATTCAATTGCAGCTGAATGAACCATGCACACCGATCTGTGTTATGTCTTGTCACATTTTTATGGTAAAAAGACAGCGCACATGTGTCATATGAACTTTAGTTTGACTCCAAGTTGCTGTGCTCACCAACAAGTTCATTCTGTATGAGCCACCGCGAGAAATTCCTCAGTGGTGGTGATGTGTCACTTTGTACAATTATGATTGTATTCTACTTTTTAAAAATGTATGTTCAATTTTATGACTACTCTATTAGTGTTTGAAAGGAATAAGACAAAAGACATTGTAAGGTAATTCAAGTGTTATACCCCCTTGGATTACCAGTATGTCTTAATTACCAAGGTCCTGCTTGTAATTGTGTGATTGTATTATGTGTCCTAAATTTAGTCATGGCCCAAACATTTTTAAACCTTTAAATATTATTTTTAATTTAATGATTTTCAGAATGCTGCTAGCATGGAGCACAGTAACTAACCCCAAACCAAAGCCTAACCCTAACCCTGAAAATGCCAATTTTTCCACATATTCTTCATCAGAATGCATTAAAAGTTGGATCTTCCTGGGTACATTATAATTTAAGGGGATAAGTACTTTCAATGCACCACACAACTGCATTCAGCAATAATGGAAATGACACACATATTTTTGTGACTTAATAGCATTCTGAACACAATTTCTTTCAGTTAAATTGTTTTTTTTTTTGTACCTCCCAGTACAGTAAGTGCACTAGATATATAAATCCAACATTAGATTGATTTATTTCACAAACTGGCCAATTGTAGATACTATGCATATTTTTTGCACAAATATGAACATATGCATGCGCGCACACACACACACACACACACACACACACACACACCTGTACACTCCCACACACAACCTCCCATCTGTTCTAACAGAAAGCAAATGACTCCTTTTCTCACTCCAATTATTTTCAATGGCAGTATAAACTGCCTTTTTGAATTACACAATTATAATGAAAGAGCTTGGACAAATAATTGCAAAAATTTAATTTAATTGTGATTCTACTGGTGGCCTTCTGATGGCACACCGAGTAAAAATCACATGTTAATGGTTGCAGCTGTGGGTTTTAGCCATGCTATTAACTGGCTTTGGTCATATCCATATTGCCAAGTCAACAACTGGGGGAAAATATGGTATAAATCAGATAAACTCATTAGTTTTATCAGTCACTACTGACCTCTCCCAGTTGGCTGGACACCTGCAGCTGAACATTTGTGAACTGTACATATCTGAATATGTGCTTCTCAGACAGCATGGGAATTATGTGATTGGTGTCATATCTGCATTGCAAAACATAGGAAAGGCTAGTTGCAATTTGGATTGAAGGAAAGAAAAAGGAACAATTTTTGCCTATGATTCCATACCACATGACAGTGTCACACATTTGTCCTGGGAAAATAATAAAATTAAGTAGTACAATCGACACAAGCTTACGTGAACTTGCCAGGGTAGCCCCATCTGGGGTATCATAGTTTGGCAGGCTACTGTTGCCACATAATCCAATTTTTGCTCTAGCTCTATAATCCTGCTCTATTTAGTTTACCAACTGGTGCCTATGTAATACAGACTGCTAGCCACACCTTAAATTCCCAGGTGGTTCAAGCCCATCCCTATTTAAACATGAACTGAAAAGATGGCTGAGGAAGGAAACAGAGAACCTTCTTTCTATTTATTTAAAGTCATCAGTGCTCAGCCATCACTGAAAATCATGAGAAAGGACAATGTTATGTCCCACTGGATCATTATTTCATGAGTTTGAAAGCTGACATCGAAATCCACCTTGATAAAAATGAGTGCTGTTACAATCTGCTCACTACATTGTAGGTGGGGTGGAGGCTGGTTTCATAAGTGAGCCACAGAATATGACAGCTGTTTTAGCGTTGCAGGCTGTGACAGAATTAAAAACAAACACCCATATCAATAATAGAATTCCTCACTATGCCTTTGATGGAACGAATGCCATTGTCAACAACATTTTAAATTTCACGTAGAGTTGAGCATGGGCTCTGAGCAGTTCCAGACACAGTCCTTGCTCTAAGGGGAAATAATAGCATCTTTGCTGCTCTGTGTGTGGAATAATTACCATATGGTTTTGGAGATATATCTGCTTTGCTCCACTAGCAGTCCTTTAATAAGAATTTGATTGTATTCTTGCTACAGTTCAGCATGCATGGAAAAGGGGGGGAAGGTATAATGGTTAACAGCTCCTGGCTGTAATTAAACTTGCTGTTTTTAGATGTACTAGGATCTGCTTTGAAGATAAGGAAGCAATTGTCTCTCACTTCACCTCTCATTCTGTCTTTTTACACTTTGTGTTTCTCTTTTGCTTCCTAGACTTTCCCCATCCTTGGCTTTCTGTTTCTCATCTATTTCTCCCTCGCTGTCTTTCCATCTCTTTAATACTATGCCCTGCTCCCTCCCAAAAGCCTCGATCATTGTCTTCCTCCCTCTCTTTCTCCTTTTTTACATTCTCTTTCACATTGCACATGCATTTATTTTTAAAAATCCCATTTAAATGCCCTCTCACACACCACAGGACAGTTTTAACATGACTGAAACAGCTGCAGAGAGATTATTAATTATGGAACAATAACAACACCATATAGGCCACAAATCTGTCTTTTGGTTTTCCCCTTTCAACAAGACAGCCTTCATTTTCTCCTCCATTTGTGAGCAACATACTAATACACAGCACACACACTGACACCACTAGTAATACCACCCTTGATATGTGAGGTAAAGAAATGACTTTGTGGCATTCCATCATGAAAGATGTATCTTACTAAATGATGCAAGGTTGGTGTTGTAGCATCAAACATACAAGTCTGTGCAGTTATCCTGAAAGCTTAAGCTACCTGAGATTTGTGAGTGGCAACCCAAAGTCTATCTAATGGTATTAGGAAGCAAACATACTATCATCCCTTCATTCATGGCAAGCAAAGCAATGGACATTCAACAGTTCATGACATGTATGAATTTTTTTGTGCTCATCATCTGAGTAATGCCCGGCAAATCTATACCCACTTCTCAGTCTGAACCACCCTTAATCTGCAGTCAATTTCTCCCACTCGATATATATCAAAGGGCTAACACTTGATTAAGAAATGGATGCTGGAATGAAGAAAGGACTCACTTCAGAATGATACAGCCACTTCCAGAAGGGGGCGCTGTCCAGAACACTTGTATTCTTGTCCTTCTCCTTGGCGTGCTCTCGGTGACTGCAGGTGGACAGTTGGTCATGAACTGCGTATCCTCCTCATCGATGATCTGAATACAAGAATGTGGAATAATCATAGTTTATTTGAATAATTTTGAAGACACAAACATACAGTGTATGCCTTCATTTTTACTCCTCCAATGAAAGTAAAACCAAGATAATCTACAGGACATGCAAATGCAAGGATCTCTGGGAATTCATGTACCACCAATGCAATAAATGTACAGAACAGGACTCATCCTGTTTTTTCGATATCAGATACATCTACAGACAGGATGAAACCTCTGAGGTCGCCATGTCTAAAATCTAATTATTTTCACTACATTCCCTTTGATTAATTTCATGGATCCATCTTACTCCTGTTCTGATGGCTGAATTATTTCATACTGTTTTTTTTTTTTTTTTTCACAAAAGCATTACAGAATGAATACTTTACCAAACAAAAAACACATCCCATTGTAGAAATCTCTTTTATCCTACTGCCATTATCCCATTTTTAAAGACTAAAAACTGCATGCTGAAATTGAACATTTACTGACTGGTACAGGAACATGCTATGGAGCCATTCATATTGACCAGACATATAGCACATCTTCCTAATTATATACATTATAAAATGGGGTACAATAATGGTTTTGAAGCATCTCCTGCTTGAAACTGTTATAGTTTGAGGTCCTGTCTCATATTTTGACCTGCTATTAGGGTTTACAGACTAGAGGTCAGAAGGCGTAAAATTTGTATAATTTTGGGGCCTAAATTTGTTATTCCTGAGATATATGAAACTGACTCATGCCACCAGCTCCATGAAAATGTAATACTACCATCACAGTAAGACCTTGACCTGGTTTATAATGGACTTAATGATTTACAGCAGAGAGTCTCGACGGGTGCCTGAAGTTATTTTAAACTCTGTAACACCTTGTTGACACTGCAAAAACTAATCAAGAAAAGTTACAGAGCAAGAAATTAGTTCTTGTAACAATAAAAATTGGTTCTAATATACATTTAACATACAGTGGCCGTGGTGTGGACCCTATTGGAGGAGCTGTTCGGTCGTCCGGCCTCCCTGGCTGTGGTCCGCTCCCGAGTATACATGAGAAAATGTCTACGTTTTCAGTTTTTTGAGCATTCGTTCAGACAAAGAGGTTCTTTGCTGCTACCAGACAATACCTGAACTTTTTTGCCATCTAATCATCTAGCAAACTCGCTCAAATTGCGAAAACAAAATTAACACACATTAAAGTACTTAAATCACACTGGACCAGTACCAAAACTGTTACCTAGCAAACAGAATCATATTAGAAGACTTTCACTTACAATAAATGGAGCTGGTACAAACTTCAGTTCAAAAATCAATTACTTCAATAGCGACGGCTTATATTTTACCAGATAGTGACAGTTAACATTAAAGGTAAACTAAATAAAAGTGCTGCCTGCAGAGATTTATGACATTTTGGTATACAGCTACAATGTATGCCTTCGTAATATTTATAAACGACAATGTTCGACGATATTAAAAATTTCAACCCAAAGGACAATACTGACTTTGATAAAAAGACATAAATATATGATTCTTTGGAAGAATTCTCCTGGCAAAGATAGGTATCACTACAAGGGCCAAATTCTGAAACTTGCAGGTACGTTTTCATTCTTGTTTTCTGTAAGATTTCTTATTTACTACTAAGATTACTGGCTACGTTATCCTAATATGTAGCTAAGTGTTATGTATCGAACTAATTTCAAACAGTTGTATAATAACTGTGTGTGTGTGTGTGTGATGGGAGTATAGTGGGCATAACTGCTATAAGTAACAGAGTTAAAATACTATCTCAAATAGCGGTTAACTTTTCCAAGTAGTGTGTGCTGCTACGAGCTTAATGTGAGCTTTCATGATCAGTCAGCTTGCGAATAGTGATAATTATTGTTTCAAACCAAGTAGCAAGGTAGTTTGAACAAAACTACATTTCCCCCTGTTTAAACTGAGCAAGCAAGATAGCAACTTTTTGTTAATCTGAATAGTAGGACTATCCTAACTGCTTTTAAAGAAGTAGTTGTAGTTTAGCTAACCACTTTTCTCTTATTGGTACCTTTTCCGTAGCTCAACTACTTCCAGTATCGAGAAATTAATAGCTTAGTTAACAACACTTTCATTTTCATATTTTATTCCATGATGAGCATGTGTTTTCATGATTTTTGTATTGATGTATGTGAAAATGACATGAAATGATGAACACAGCCAGTCTTGTTTCATGGTTTTCTTATTATTCACTGCAGACAGCTCACTATCCTGATAAAATTGCTTTGTTTGTAGACACAAGAGAAGAACTTGAAAAATTAAGAATTCCAGTCTCTGCAATTGAGAGTGAGGATGAGGCATCCAGAACATTGCAGTCACAGAGCACAGCCCTTCAAGATGGTTGTGCAAGTGAAATGGTAGCCATATGTACTTGCTGCAGTCATGCTAATCACAATATACTTACAAATATCTAATTTCACACTGTGCCAAAATTTTGTCATACAATATACAATATTACATATACAATATTTCATGTTTTCCAGGTTAGTGGCAGTTCCCAAAGAATTGACTGTAAACAGTTTCAGACTTTAGGCTCAATGAGTCAGTTCTGCAATGAACTAGTCTGGTCACCACTGTGGTAGCTCTTTAAAAAAGGGACAGCTGTGGTCTTTATTGACACTCTGGAGGTTAAAACATAGGCATGTTCATGCTCAGGGGTTTTGTAGTTGGGGTTTTCCAAAGTATGATCTTATAAAGTTTTAATATTGACCATTAAGGGGCTGTTTATGTCACAAATTTCAACACTTTATTTACTTCTAAGAAAGTTAAATATTGCACTTAAAAGAAACGTATAAGCAAACCTCTCTTGGAGTTATCATCTTTGGTCAAAAAAATGACTGTTGGAGTCATCTGATTTTGCCAAAAAAAAAAAAAAACATTTAAATTTGAAAAAAAAAAAAATATATATTGTTACGTGCATGCATAGGAAGTCAACTGTAAGCCCACCGCAGTTATAGGCCTCCATTTGCTAGGGGTAAACCTCCCATGCCACGCCCTAACATTCCCTGCACACCTCTCCTAGGCCCCTGAAAGATATCCCCCAAAGTTTTATCCTGGACTTGAGATGGCAGCCAACAAAGTCAAAGGTGCTTACCAAGTCCAGGCACCACAAACCCCTCAGGATGTATCACTCGGGTCCTCGGCCAATTCCAGCGTGCAGTCTTCCACTTAGATGGGCCAGCTCAGTCTGTGGTTTTCCTTTGTTCAAAAGTTTTGGATTTTCCTAAAAGTTAGCTGCAGTCCCTCTTCCACAATTGGTCTTCAGGTGGTGGCATACAAGTGCCAGTGCTCTCTGTTCTCTCTCTTTTTCTTCTTTCTGCTTCTTCTCGAGATGACCATTTTCCACCAACTTTATACCTCCTGGCACTCAATCACTCCGCCCCCTTCCCATGAGACCCAACCAAACCCTTAAAGGGACAGGTGCACCTTTGCATGACTCCATCTCAAGCCCAAGGATAACTACCATCACCAAAATATTCTGCAGCTAACAACTAAATAACTATTTATTTATCTTTAATTATAACAAATTTAAAACACACCAAATACATGACTTAAGGAGGCAACCCATGTGCACACAGGATCCAGAGCGGCGACTATGTCCGTAGTCCTTTTTTTTAATTTTTTTTTTTCAATATAGTTTAGATTTGTAAGTTGCCTGCATTTTGTTGAGTTATTTTTACTTAATTAAAACAACCCAACTGCAGTTTGATTGATATTACCTGGAATGCACAAAATAAACATGCTTAATGAAAATTTTTAAAAATGGAGATATCTGTTTTTGCAAATGAAATCTTCAGATGTTGAGATGTAGAGAACGTTGCCTCTTTGACAGGGTGGACACACACTGTCCTGGAGGGCCAATGTATGTACAGGTTTTTATTTTTTTAATATCACAGTTATTAAGGCAGAATATTTCCATTTTGATATTAATACTTAAAATGAACAGTTCCATGGTTGATGTATTTACTATTAATTACATTTAAATTTTCATTTTTTCACTTCCAGAAAATTCATGAGAACTATATGGCATCTTTTTATTTATCTAACCTTAATTTATCTTAATTTAATATGTTCACCACTTATTAATGTAAGTAAATTTAAAACCTGTTAAAATATGTATTTAAAATGTTTTAAGTGTAATGTCTTGCCATTGTGTGTATTTTATGTATCCATATGTGTTTATAAACACTTTAAAAAGTGCCAGAAGTGACTTGAGGTGTGTGTCTGTGTGTGAATTAATTTATTTAAATGGGTGATGGTGGGTAATGTGAAATTACAACACCCAAATGGGAGATGAGTATTGTGACATTAAAATCATCACATATGATGGGAGACCAATAAAACCATCAAAACCATCACACCCTATTGGAAAACCAGTGGAAACCAACAGAACCATCACATCCTGGTGGGAGACTTCTCAATTTCCATCACGTGGTGCAAAAAAAAGGAATTGGGACGTCTCCTTTCAGGATGTGATGGATTTGATGGTTTCCACTGGTCTCCCTCAGGATGTGATGGTTCTCACTGGTTTTCCAATGATAACTTTTCCTAATTCCCTGGTGCTACCAATTATCACTGAACAGTTTATCTGCAGGTCAAAATCACATAATAACAGCTATTATGATATCATGTAGTGTTCTTTTCAGTTGCTAGGATTCAGATTAATTTATAGTGAATGAGTATGCGGTTTAGACATTGTTGTGGAGAGCGACCTGTCATTCTAATTTCAGCTTTATTGCTGTCTTCCCTGCTTTCAATTGTTACTCTAAATAGGGGACATGATCCATCAAAGAAGAACAATCTAAGTCATCTTTCATTTTGATGGGGAAATATCAATGCTTTAAAAGGGAAGTATTCCAGTCCTGACCACTTATTGTCAATACAGCCATTTAGTCAAAGAGTATTAACAGGGCATAGTTTCCATTGTAAAAACTAAATGAAGTCTTTACATAAAGAGATCAGATATAGATTAATTATTAATATAGTTTTTGGATACAATATAAATATTTGCGACTAAAACAGATTTCACTGAAAACTGCCTGACTCAAAAGAAAGGAGAATGGACAGTGAGACAAAAAGCAACCAGCCCAATGTGTTTATCTCATGATAATAGAAAGGACCATTTCACTTTCAAATTTGGCAAAGGTAACTAACAACATAACAGTACAATGCAAGCTGTGTCTGCCAGCAGCCAAACTGTTATCCACTTCAAAGGAGTCAACTTCTAACCTGAAGAAGCATCTTGAAATAAGTTCTTTGTTTCATTGTTTAAGCTAATATTGATCGCTAGCTAGCTATCTTATATAGTTTGGCTTTACTGGTTTAGTTATTCAGCTAGCTAGTAGGTATAGTATTAAAGCTAAGGAACTAATGAGTAGATACAGTGACAAAACAAGTGAAATTTCACATGTTCAAAACTGTGATTATTTCAACAATTTTACACTACCATATTTTACATTAAATTGTTAAACTACTACTTTCTCACTCACAGTGTATTTAGGGTGAGTCATGCCTTTTCTAACTCACATTTTCTTGTAATGTATAGTTATTGAATTAAAATGTACAATTATGAAGAAATTGCAATGAAATGCCCATAGACTGGTGCCAAAATGTTAGCATTCTAAAAATACTGTTCAAACCTCAGTCCGATGAACATTGGTTAAAAAAACCATTAAGAACATTCTTTGGATTCCATCTCGCTCTTTTGAGGACTTGTCAGTGCTTGTCAAGCTGTTCGCTAGTTAGGCATTCATGATACCTAGCTGTATATAATTTATAAGGTTTATATCTCATTTGCAAGTCATGAGCATTTGTTTGACAGACACTTGCTACCCAGCTCCCCATACACAGTGCAGCACTACTTTGTATCCATTGTTTAGACTGTGCAAACTCTGAACAGTTTTTTGGCTACATACACATATTATCTAAATGTTTGCCTATTCTTTATGTAAACACCTGAGTGTTGCCACTTAAAGGTTTTCAGATGAGCTTTGAATGAGGCACGGTCTTACACTGAATGAAGACATTATGGCTGCTCAGAAAAACAAGAGACTAATACGTGGACCTGTAGCAGTGTGCTTTATAACATGCTGGCCTACCATTAGAGATCATTAGGTTGGTTAGGCCCATTAGGTTGGTTCCTGTTTTCTTAAGCCTATATACAGTTTTAACAATATTTTATTCTTCTCTCTTCTCTCACAGATCCACACAAAGTCAGACAAAACATCAGTTAATATAAACTTTTTGTGTTACATATCCTCTTAGCCTTTGTTCTAAGACATAGATTGTGGGCCTCAGGTGGCTTTGAATGTCATCCACTTGGGATGTCCTAAAAGCAAGTGTTTATCTCACTTCAGAGTGACAGTCAGACATTTTCTTTCAAGTTCCAAGACAGCTGAATAGAAAAGCACAGAATTATGAAAATGTCCACTTGAGAAGCCAGTAAAAGCCACATTCACACTTTTACTTACATACTTTTAAAAATTAAAAACAGTGTTCAGAAAGTTAACCCAAAGTATTTACACTATGTTACTTCACCCTATAAATAACTGCACTTTCATGTTATCTTTAAATCATTGCTTCATTTGATTGCAATTGCACCTACATTTACGCTCATGAGCCCGTGACTGGGTGGAAAAAACTCATTGGTGTGAGGGTGGGGGCCTATTTTTACTTACAGTGCAACAGAGGATAATACAAGTATAGTCTGGTTTCAGAAACTGTCCTATAATAGCCACTTTTGTTTTCCTCTTCTCTGACACTTTCATCAGGTTGTGTCCAGCTGACTACTAATCTCAGGCTTTACTGAACATGTACAAGCCATGTCAGCAATAATGCTTGCTTCCTTCCAACCTCTCCAGTGGTGAGAAACGACAAGTAATTGTGTGCATTACGTGTGCAGAAGAAATCCGTGTCAGAACTCCTTTCAAACCAGATGCAAATGCAATGCGCCATTTCAGTGAGCCAGCTTCTTCAGCCTGTCCCCAACTGCACCACCACCCCCCCAATCCCCATCCCCACTGTTGTCAGTCTGTATCTACAAATTAAATTCAACACTGGTTCTCAGCTTTCCGATTGAACTATCCCAACAGCCCTTTGTTCATACTGTGCCCTCAGCCTCATTATCTCTCCATTTCCATTTAAGCACTAATATTCCATAACTCAAAGCTCTAAACAAATGGGGGTTTGGAATACTCACTGACCAACTGAGAGCAAAAAGTTCCCTTAAGATAATGTTTCTGAAACAGAGTTGGACAAAGCCACAGAGGTTTCACAAATGCCACAGCCCATAGTGCCAGCTGCAGACATTTGGTGTTTCCCTAAACTGACCTACTGTGATTGGAAGGCCATTGTATTTCTAACAGAAAACATTTGTTTCCAGCATCATGTAAATTAAATCAAGCACAATATACTAAAATGCGGCACAAAATAAGCTAGAAACAGTGCTGTAGACCAACTCTCTGTGGGCTAAAACTGGCCAGAAAATGACTAAAAAGCTCTTCTGTGCCATTGAGAATAGTTTTTCCTCATATGCATACCATCATACAAGAATGGACAATTCATATTTAGCTATCAGTAATATGATTCTCGTTTGTCAGCAAAATGTCATTTGAAGGTCACAATGAAGATGGCCTCTATCCAATTCTGAGACATTATAATTAGGGCCTGAGGAAAATTTCAAGCACGTGACCATCTGGGCTGTCAAGCTGAATTTCAAGGTTTATCCTCCAGGTCTTCCCGTTGGCACTCAGCAATTGTTTGGCTATCACAACAAACATGTCACTACATGTGTTCATTAGTGCAATAATAATACAATAAGGTTGCTATTAAGTGTGGTATGAATAAGCAGTAAATGGATAAATAAACATGAAGACACATTTCATTTGGTAAAGGAGTAAAGCAATATTCTATGAATATGTGTACATTGTATAGTGACGAATTTCATTTCCTTTACACATTTTTCAATTTATGTTTAGACCACCTGCAACAGATTATAACAGACCAGTGTTTAAAGACTAAGTGCTCTATTTATGGCAGCAGGTGCAACATCCTACGATTTAAAATGCGCCATTACCACAACGACACCCGCAAAGTTACTTTCTGAAACACGCCAGCACCGCGACAGGAAAAATGCGGAAGCACAAAGCCACTTGCGCCTCTAGCGTAATAAAGGGGTGTAGACGCGCAATGTCTGGGAGTATCCTCTGAAAACAAATGAGAGTGCCATGCAAATTATGGTGCTCAATGCCCAAATTAGCAGTGTTCGTCCAAAGTGAAACCCTTGCGCTTAAGTGCAGTCTCAAAAGCAGGTCTACTCGGAGTGCAAACCTCAAAGGTTTGAGAAAAATAAATTGTAGTACATTGACTACGCCAGCAGGTGTCATAACATGACATCGGAGATATTACCGAAAGGCAATAATGGTAAAACTTCCATAATAACACAAATAATTGAATTCACCACAATCTACTCAGGAAACGTGAGACCCATGCTCTTTAAATTTATATTCTTTTATGCTTGGAGGGTGATGGATGCAGACTATTAATCTTGGTTGAATTTAACATCTCTGTTTTCTGTTGTTCACAATATTATGGAATACATAATTGCAAGGAGTAGAAGGTGTAGAAGGCAGCACTCTTTCCTAAATATGACTGACCCTACGTTCACACATAAGCGGAATTTCGGCCCCACATTCCGAAAATGAGACTGCAGAACATAGAACAATGTCACACCTGTCAAAAATCGGCGATCACTGATTGGGACCTGCAGCAGACATGAAACTCACTAGTGATACATTATTACATAAGGACAATAAATATAGCTGATTATAAAATAATTGTCATCATTATATTTCACTAGCTAGCTAAGATAGGCCCCCATGACCACAACGGCAAGCTGTGACAAGCAAGTTAGCTAGTACTCCTATCTAGGTAGCAAATTAGCTAGCTAGACAATGATAATACATTAAGTTAGTTGTAATGATGATAATTAAGTTAGCTAGGTAGATAGGATACCCTATATTTTATAAGCCAAGACTAGGCTATTCAAACAATAAAATACATTTGTAACTATCAGTGCACACTCTTTTCTGTCAGTGTTAGTGTATGTCTTTGATATCGTACAATTTATGGTATCCTTGAACTGTAAGAATGAATGAGTTTGCCTTTTTATAAGGCAGAGGTCTGACTGGATGATAACCTTGGAGCAGTAGTTTGAAGAGGGGATGTCACGGTTACAGTGCAAATAAGAAGCTGGAGAGGAAAGCTGCTCTGCTGCATTTTCTAGGCTGTTGCTGAGCGGAGCCTGCCTTGCCTCTTTAATGTAGCTGAGTGAAATATGTCATGCTAGCTACAGTGGTTACTGTAGGCTATATTCATTTTATGTGTCATATGGTTTGACATTATTTAATATAAAACAGGTTTTAGCAGTATTAAGTGATGTATCACTGAGCATAAAGAGGAATGAAAACTATATGATGATCACCACATATAAAAATCATATATTTAATAACTGGACATGTGAGCTCTGCCCATTCGCATTCTGCCAGTGGCAACTGGGTCACTGAACCAGAGACAAGTAACTGTCAATTTCACCAGCTGTTATACGCTGGTTTTTTGCCACACTCAATAAAAAACCTAGCAATCTTGTCCATGTGGACATGAACCAGTACATCCGTCTCCTCTGGTGTGAACTGCACGTTCCTCTGCTTTAGCTCATTCATTTTTTCTTGCAAGTGCTGGGTGCACGTGATTTTATTGCATGTAACGCTCACTATAATTGGCCAAAACATGCAACACCATGCCAAGCCCTCTAATTTTTATTAATACATTACTCCACCCATTGCAGATTGTGGCATGTTAAGGACCTCCTATTGCAGGTAGCGCTATGGACTGGACCCGCCCAGTTTGACGTATCGCATTGGACTGGAGTCCACCTAAATAGGTTTGCGGGATTGCCCCTCCCATCGAGTGTTGCCAAATCGGGCAATGACTGATTTATCCCAAATATTGGTAACTTTTTTCAGCATTTTTGGAGATTTTAAAATCTAAAAAAGTAATAGTTAAAAATCTTCTCATGAACCTCAAGTCCGATCGACAAAAAAATGCATAAGTAGTATGCTAATACCAGTCCCTAAAAAGTTTGCAAAGGGCAAGTTCCTATGTCTAAGTACCACATGGCTACATGCAAATGAATCTGCACCATGCTGTACCATATTTGGCCTTTTTGCCATTTTGTTGAAAAATGGCCATAACTCTTTTAGAGTTTTCTTGCCTTATAATGATATTTGGCAGTCTGGTAGAGTACATACGGTCACACCCACATACAAATTTTGACACAAAAGTACCAGAAGGTGGCGCTATAACAACCAGTTGGATGTCCAAAATTTTAGAGGCCATAACTTTTGAACCATGTGACTTAATGACATAAAACCAACACTTTTAGATGCAGCTTGGCATGCAGAACAAAAAACATTTGCCATATTAAATTTCCAGCCATTTTGAATTATACAATAAACACTAAAATATCTTCTCATGAACCACAAGTTTGATTGACATGACCCTTGGTGAAGGGCAAATACATACTTAACAAGTTTGCGAAGGGCAAGTTCCTATGTCAAAAATGACTCTTTATCTGGATCAAATTGATGTGCAAATTGATGTGCATCTTTAATCAAATTGATGTGAGTCATATGACAAAATTTGTGTGCCAAATTTTAACATGATCGGATAAAGAAACATGGCTGCATCATACCATTACATTTTCTGCATTTTTGTAGATTTTAAAATATAAAAAATAGTACTGAAAAATCTTCTTTTCATGAACCATGAGTCCAATCAACATGAAATTAGGTACATAGTATGCTTGTACCAGTCTCTGCACAGTTTTTTAAGGAGAAGTTCATACTTCCAAAAGTCACCCTGCTACATGCAAATTAATCTGTACCATAAGTGACGACATATACAAATGAAGCTATGTCAGTCATTGTTTGGCTGATCAGTCTCAAAGTGCATTGAGACAGTGCTATAACATAGATGAGTACCAAATTTGAGTGTGATTGGACATTGCTGCCATACACTTTTAAATTAAATGGGATTTAAAAAACAGTAAGTCACTCTTTCTGTCATAAGACATATAATCAGAATAGGCTTCTACAAAAAAAAGACATTTTCCAAACATTGTATTTGCTATCCTGTCATAGATTTACTCAGGTGTGATTATGTGACTATAACCATTACTATAAACAAAAAATCATGGATCTGCAAATCCACACATTCACTGAGTACGTTTTAATACAAAATATAAAGGAAACATACTCCATCTACTGGACAGAATTATCATTTCACCAAATGGAACATGACATGAACTTCAGAAAGTAATGAACTGTACAGTGTGAATTAATGATGATCAAATAGCATAAACTGTACATTATAATGTGGGTTTCTATGTAACAAAGCATGAAGAAACAATATCTCAAGCCACAGTTTCAAACATCTTGTCCCACAATGAAAACAGACATTCTATTCAGTCATGATGGGGGGATTGGTGTGGACTTTGTTAGATCCTAGGGTGGATGTTGGCCATTAATTTGGATTCCTTATGTTTAAAGAATTATTGTGAACATTTGTCCAATTTGTTGTTGGGTGCAATATTTATTGAACATTACATGAAGCCTGTACACAATCATCTCTTCCTAAAGTATGGCCTAGCAAGGAAAACACATAGTGTTTAAATAAAAGAATATATAGTACAGAATCATAGATTTCATCACTTTATTAAAACCAAACTAAGACAGGAACGGGTACATTATGACAGGCTTGCGCCCTTCATTGCCGCTTGTGGCTAAATTTTAATTTGTGATTTCACAGGGCAGTGGTCAGGACAAATATTCCCATTGACAGAGATGATTGCCCAAAATTATGTGCATTCTTAAATGCTCACATTGTACAGAGGGGAACAGTTCTAGTCAACTATGCAAGGCGTATTTTCCCTTGACTGCTGATTTGCATAAAATAAAAAAAACTGATCAAAATAGATGAAAGCGTGAATGTTATGACTGATGAATACACAAATTTAAAAGGGCCAAAATTGCAGGGCTAATCAATGAGGGTTGTTTAAGTGCATTTCAGACTGATTTAAGAAGCATGCTGCATTTGTCTGACAATGCCAGCTACATTGTCAAGACTTACCATGGTGATCTTTTGGAGTTGTTCTCCAATTCAGTGCATTCAGTGCTACTGGGCAAGGCTTCTCCACCATTAAAAAAGTTTTAAGGCTTTTAGGAACTTAAAACTTGCTACTCTGCTGAAGAATACACTGAAATACACTGGATTTTACTCAAGGTTGGACAAGGATAGAGATGCATCATTATCTAACCACTGTATCATCCAGTGATTTGACAGTTGAAAAGGCATAATAAAAATACAATAAACTCAAGCAAAATATTGACTCAAATTATTTACAGCCAAGACATAGTTAAGCAATAAACCACATTACAAAAACCGCCAAACAGAAAAAATATCACAATCATGATGAAAAAATATCACAATTATGAAAAAGAAAATATTGTTCATTCAACCACCTCAGAAACGGCTGAATGCTGTTAGTATTTTTGACCCCTACCAAATTTGCAGTCTGAGAGTAGAGGACATCTCACTTGATTAATTCCCAAGCTTTGGCGAGAACTATCACTCCAAATTTCAAACAGCACACTAAGGAAACTGCTACAAAATTTACTTAGATCGATTTTGGGATACAGCTGAAGCTGTCTTTCTCAGTTTTAGTAAAAAAATAAATAAATAAATAAATAAATAAGGGTAATGTGGTTGAATGAAAGTATCCATGGTGTGATGTGGTCCCAATACGAACCATACACCATTTACACCATAACTGTTACTCATTTTGTGATACTATGCTTACAGCTATGTACCAACTACCGTTGCAGTTATGTATCTTTGTGCAATGATTGGACCGCCCAGATGTGACAATTTCCCTTCACAGCTGGCTTTTGTCATGCTAATTATAGCTTTGCATGCAGTTATGCAAGCAGAAATTAGGAAGAAATGCATATAAAGGCAACAATTTGGAGGGATGAACTAATAGCTTCAGCTGAGTGGTTTTTTCACAGATTCTAAATACTGCAAACTAAAATTAGGTGAAGCATCAGAGAATGGGTGGGCAAACAAATGGAAAGGATGCTTTTTAGTAACTTAGCTGCATCAGTGATGTCAGAGGAATTGTACAAAATGCATGATATCATAAAATTTGTAGTCCGACAGTTCACTTGTACCCAACTGACTGCAATATTTGAATAATGTTTAACATGACTGTATTTCAATGTTCTAATGTGTGGCCTAATTTATTTAAGGTAAACTTTGAGTGGTTAATTGGATATGCAAACACAGTCACTTTGGTGCAGCAGTTTTTCAGGCACAGATTTATTGTCAGGTAGAATGTTTGGCAGAGCCTTGCCAATGGTGCTTTATCGAAGTGACATCAGCCACATATTTCTTTGCCCAAAGAGGATGGCTTTTTCAAATAGCAGTCTTAGGACAGAAGGAAATCATTATTCACAGTAATTACTCAAGTTGGCACATCAGCAAGGTTTCACCATGAATTGTGTAATCCTAATATGTTATATTAGCATTTTTGTGCTTGCACATCTTGATGAGTTACCGTGCAGATCTAGGTTTGCCCCTCATATTACATGGCTGAACCCTACAACCCTGAATAAAATAACAATACATGTTCCTATAAGAAAAAAAAAAACTGGCCAGTTTCAGCTTGACTCCCCAAAAAATTCTTAAAATTGTACCATCAAGTTTATGTAATAAAAAATAATAGAAAACATGATTTCTCTTTTTGTCTTACAATGATTGTTTTGTATGACCAAAAACAGGTCTCATCTCTTTAGAAACAGGAAACTGACTGAAATAACTTTCCACTCTTTCCTAACTCTGAAAATGACAAGGAAAGGCCATGAACCGGTATTTTGTGTCCTGAGAGTTAAAAGGCAAGAGGGGCCTGATGAAAACGTTTAATGAGGAAGAACAGATATTGTTTAGCTGAAAATGCAGATTGGGTAAATTTCCAAGGTAATGATGTTTCAAGTTTAAAGGTTCAAGTCTCAAATGTGAACCCAGACGCATTACAGGAAAGCTGCAAGCAAAGTGATGTATGTGAGTGAGAGCATATGATTATTTATCTATCACACTTTAAACTTGTAGGTTTAAAACTCCACCAGTGCAAGAATATGCTTCTAAAATCTGATTTCATGAAAAGAGTGGTCATTTGTTATTTTAAAAGAATAGTTTCAGAGATACAATGACCTGTCTTCTTGTCAGACAACAGCCTGTGCACAGAATTTTCTCCTCTGTTGAAGGGAGAACCTCTCTTGACCTCCCCGTATTGTCTTTTTCTGAGAAAATGGAAAGCTGGGGGTTTTCAACATAGCTTCTATTTGGAAATCAGTCCACTGTGGCAAAGTCAAATTGTTGGCTGCCTTCTCTAGCATGGTGGTCATTCAACATCTCAGGATATGTGACATACATCAGGGTTTCACTACCAGGATTGAATCTCGTGTCCATGGAGGCATTAGACTGGATTCAACTAATATTCATCCTTTGCTTTGACTTTGAAGTACACATGCACTTTGTTTTCTCCACAAATGCAGTTTGGAAAGTTCATTTTATTGGAAGTTGGTCTCTTCAAACCATGTGTCCGAAGATAAACAACTAGCACTTACATTTAATTGTGAGTCAGATTTAAGAGACTCGCATCTCAAAATATAAACTGGCTAGGATTTTAGTCCTCACTGAGTGCCCTACTCTCCTGTTGGCTCCAGCTGGACTAGAAAGACAATGGACTGGATTCAATCAACATTTTTCCTTAAAGAGATGTGTGAGGCTCTCCAGAGCTCCTTGATGCCTGCCAGGGTGCTCAGGGGTGTGTGAAATAGAGCAAGCATCAGTGCACATAAGGAGAAGAATTAAGAACGGATAGCTGTAGAACCTTCTTGAAGCCTGCATGTAAAGAGGGGCTCCACATTTTGGCAGGGAAAATGTATGGAAGTGGGGCCCCATTGGAAGTCAGATTTACAGCTTTATTGGACAGCTTCTCCTTTATTTTCTTCCCCTTTTTCTTGCAACAGAGCTTGTTCAGTGCTGGAGTTTCTCCGGCTGAGCAGATGGCACTGATGTCAATACTGCCAGGTGCGAGTAAGTCCCCACAGGCTCAGTGCTACATTAATACCTCCTTGCACCAGGGCTTTATGTCATAATCATCAGCTGACACAGGAATTTCCTCCCCCATATCCAGTCATATATAACGAGAATATCAAAACAAGTGAGAGTAGTGAATATAGCATAATCATATTACTTTCAGCCTAATAAAATTTCACACTCTCCAATTAACATCAGCACCATTCCTACAACATTTGCTCTACATGTGGGGTCTATTTCTGGACTGTCTTAACTGTAGATGGCAGAACAGCGATGCCACCATTCACTGTCTTACCTGAAAGTTTCCAGCATAATCCTCATCTTTGTCACCATCTTTTCCCTCCTTCAAAGCAATGAGTGTAAAGCCTCTGAAATAAGAAGGGCTGGATGCGTACAAAGTCACTAAAAACAGGAAATGAAAAAAGTCAGTGGAATACAGGAAACAATACAGAACACTGTGTTGCGATACAGAATCAGGGCCCATTATTCAGGTGCTTATGAGGAGGGGGAAGCAAACATTTCTAAATATGGATTGTGGCGCGCTGTGGTTCTTTAAAGTCTGACAGCAGACCATTGTTCTCACTCTCTGTGTCACAATTTGTACGATAGGCAGAGAAGAAGAGCTCTTTTCATTACAGCCCTTCATTGACAGCACTATATCATCTCTGCTGGGTTTATGCCCTTGTGCAATAATAACAAAACAAAGATGTACCTAAACTACCCCCTTGGAAGTTGTTTGTTTCCTGAATGGTTATTTATGTATGTTTGGATGTATTTATGTATTCATTCATTTATGTATTACATTTGTTTAGCACTGACATTCTTATCCAGAGCAGATCAGACAGTGTACATTTTTTAACTGTCCATTTATACAGCTGGATTTCTGTCAGGTACTTTTCTCCAACTCCAAGGTACAATAGCAGTGTGTAGGCTTTTAACTTTATTAGGCGTTTTAAATTACAAGCCTACATCACCGTATTCCATCACCTTTTATGTGGCACAGAAAGCCAGGCATGGATAGGGATGGCTGGAATAAAGTGCTAATAACCAGATTATTGATGGATCAAATATTCAAATGGTTACATTTTTATAGATATCCAACCACAAAATGCAATATTTACTTTTTATACAGTGATGACTCCACATTAATTTGGTGATGAGACTTTTATAATGTGGTTTCTAGACACATCAGAGAGGCAATGTTTGCACAAAAACAAGGAATTACCACGGCTTGGTAATTACTTCTTATACAGTTTACTTTTGTTCCAGGCTTTAAATGTAAAATATAGCCCACATTAGGGAAATAGAGAGAGAGCTTTTATGAGACCTACCCAAACCTATGTTGTCGCTATAAGTGCATATGCCACTCAGTCAAAACAGATTCACATACAATATACATTTCTCTGGAAACATGGGAACACTTCCTTTAGCATGCTCTTTCTAGAGTGTTCTTTTCATTCTGAAATATAATCACATATGTCCTTAAACAAATGAAGACAACTGCATATGAATTTAAACAGACAAAGTTTAACTGATCGGGTCCCAGCCATAGTACTCTATGAGCAGTAGCATCATCCCTGTCTTGGCAATTATTTTTATGAAACCAATATAAGATATGGCATATTGCAAAAGTAAACAAAAAGCTGTGTTCAGTGTCAGTAGATGTTTAGCAGATATCACAGAAAAAGCCACTGCTCATCATTATAACCTCAAATGACATGCTTCAGTCAGAAGGGTTATGAACAGTTCTAAGAAAACACTGAAGAGATTTTTGCCAACATTTATCACAGTAAAATACAATAATAATAATATCAAATGAATTTAATCCAAAGTCAATATTTAGTTTACATAGTTACTTTTCACAGTGCCATGACAAGATAATGAACTGTTTTCTTCTGCAGCTGTTGTGTGCAGAAACTACTACAATGCATGTTATCAAGCCTCTTACGATTTCTGTTATACAGGTCACTATTTTATCATTTAATAAAACATCTGTAATGACAGTTCTGTGGTATTACATAACAGTAAAGGAATATTTGTTTCAAAGTTATAATTTTAATTAAGTCTAAAGGCATGCATTTTATATGGGAAAAGAATTTATTCAGGCTTCTTAACCATCTTTACAAATGTATTATTATTACTATTGATGTTGTTGTTCTTGTTCCTATTGTTAATAGTTGCAGTAGCAGTAGTGGTTGTTGTAGCAATAGCAAAATCAACAAAACAACAACAAAAACAATCATAATAAGATGAGGAAAATAATAATTGTGAGACTACTCAAAAAACTGTCAGTATTCTTACTCCTGGCAGCTGGCATTAAAAGTTCGCACAGAAACATAATACTAACGCATAGCAAGTGGTTAGGGTATGACAAAAGTTTCAGATGCACGGAATCAGTATTTTGCTTGCGTCATAAATTTAATGGACGTTTCCAACCCCCTTATAAATCGATTAGCCAAGGTATCTCGGTCAAACAGTTCGTGAAAATGTATGATATACATAATTTCAGGTATGAGACATATCAAAACAGTGTGGTAATCAGTGCGGTGCAACATGAAATAAATCCATGACTCTCTGAGATAATTACGTACCTCTGTAAGTGCTTCCTGGTTGATAATATTCAGGATCTCCCTCTACTCTCAGGCGAAACTCGTTATAACCTTCTCTTCTAGTTCCCTGAGCCCTTAAAATCCTACTGCAATATCCATCCGACTTCGCTGTTTTATCGATAGGTTCCTCAGTAAAAGCCAACGCACTGCACACAAAAGTCGAGATAACACACTGTAACAGCAACATGCGTGAGTATATTCCAACTATTGGCATTGTGCGGTACCAATTTTTCCAAGCAGTCAATGCCAATAAAAAACAGAATAATATATAAAATGGGGGGAAAAAATCCCTCCCCAACTCTTGAAATAAACTAAACTTGTCGTCTTTCACTTTGCATTTGAAAAAAAAAAAAAAAAACGAATCTTGGCTACAGAAGACAAGCCATCCCAGAATGATCAGATGTAAAAATCCGATACTCCCTTGCTGCAGGAGAATTGTACTGATTCACAGAGGAGCGTGTAATGATCGGCAACTCGGTACTGTTTACTTAACAGAGTGCAATTCACAGGGTTCAGGGAAATAGCGAAGCGAAGGGTAACGGGGCTGTCTCCAAGACATCGAGGCAAGGACTGAGCTGAATGGATTGAACCAACAGACTTAAACAAAACCCAGACATTCCTACCAATGGCTGTTGTTATTGAAGAGAGCGTTTGAGATTCTAGGTTTTCTGCGCTCAGCTGAAGCCTGCCCATTGTTTGCATAGTCTTGAATATCCCTACGTGAAATAGAGAAACAGATGCAAAAAACCAAATGAATAAATCAGTTCGTAATCTTAGTTCTAATTCTGTTCCATTTAATTTGTTCAAGGTTTTCTGTACTTTTCTTTCTTTCTTTTTTATTAACAGCTTCATCGTAAACATATACAGAATATACTAATGAATACATACGTTAAATAAATACATTAAGACATTTTCCTAGCGTTTGCTAGCTGGTTGAAAAGCATATATTACTTGTCAAAAAATTCAGAGTGGACTGTAATCACTTGTCAGGTTTAACGTGGCTGATGTATGTCATAAATAAAATGTATTAGCTCACTTGCTGGTGAAGATAAACCGCATGGACTTATGAATTACCTTCCACAAAAACAATGTAATTTGCACAACTTTCAAAATACCAATTATTAGAAATAAGATTTAAATCCCCAGCAATCTACGTATCAACGATAGTTAGAAATACTGAGGGAAAACTTTGTAGGAACTGCCAAACCAGTGATCCAAATAGAGTCATTTTCAGCATCTATCACCTCCTCATGTCTCTTGGAGTGCCCATAGATGCCTCTCCAGCTTAAATCTCATCGGAGAGTATACGAGTTTCAGCTTCTTACTGAGTTTTCACCTTATTTTGCTCAACACTCTCATTTTTCCTCTAAAGGGAATAGAAGAGCAGCCTCTTGCACCAAAGTCTCTGAAATGAAACAAGTGAAAAGTGAAACTGAAACCATAATGTAGCACTAGTGACCCCAGGTTTTCCTCTACAGAGTTTTAGAAAGTAAACAGAGCTGTATTTCCCACCTTTTAAATTTGCCTTACCTTCTTATTTCAATTTATATTAAAATGTAAACATATCAGGTTGACATTATTGCGACTATCCTCAAGAAACGTGGTGCACTTACTTTAACTGGCTTGCCCTCCAAAAAAGCAGTGACAATAATGATAATTTGATTTATCGGTAGTATTGGTAGTATATTTACTGGAGTGGTCATCAATGGTAGGCAATAATATTTTGGAAGTTATGACCCTGTTTTTACTTACTAAAAGTGGATAAACCCACCGGTACTGTTTACACTTATGTTTGCATTCCAGAGAAAACCTCTGTACAAATGAACAGACTACAGGTGGTTATCAAATCAGCACAACCTTTAACCTTGGCTCTAGCCAGCTATGGCAAAATGAGTTGGGATAGTCTTCTTGCCAGGAGGGCTACATTACGTAAACATTCAAAATTGAGTGCAAGTCTACTAAACTTGAATCAATGTGTACATAGAGCAGAGGTTAGCAGCCGAGCTTGGCAAAATAATTGGGGTAGGGCTAGCAATCTAACGCGCTACGACGTGACAAAAGTAGGATAATGTTTTGTCACATTCGGATGAAGGTCTAGAACCGAAACGTTAACAAACTCACACGGTTTTTTTTTTTTGTTTTGTTTTTTTATCAAACATGCAATTGTTGCATTGCGTTTGATGTGTTTGCAAGGATTTGTGCAATCTTTTTTGTACTTTAAGTAAATAATATCAGGTGTGCAGATACTCCCTTTTGCCCTGTAACAGTAAAAGTATGGCAAGACTATATAACAACTCAGCAAAAATGTTGAGGAGGATGAACATATTTACATCAACCTCAGGCGTTGTGTAAAGCTAAAGACACGTTTTCCTCCTAACTTTTCCCTCCCGAGGTACAGATATGGTCCTGTGTATGGCAAGTTGACGAATAGACGGAGATATGAAAGTATGCATTCTGGTGTTGAAATTTACAAGCACATGAAGGTATATATGATGTTATTTTATGTTGAGACATTAATATAAAATAATGTATTGTACTCTTTGCTCATTCCCGTTTTCTTCCTCGTTGCGACGGAGCAGCTAAACCCTTCGGCATGGTAACGCAAGGTAAATTGTATCAGGAAAATACACATTTTAATTATTAATGAATTATTAATTTGCATAATGTGAGCTTTACGAGTCCCCCTGGAATACGGCGTCCAGAATGTGACATAATAATCAAATAATGTTCATAGTTCAAGAAGTACACATATTCCTAGAAACCACGGAAGGAATATAAAATACGTTGCTTATACCTTTATGTCATTTTATATAGGAGAAAATGGCAATCCTTAACCAGCACATTCTTTTCTTTTTTTCAAAGGTTCAAAACATCTTGGCATATCAGTTTTTCGGGAGATCGAGGTTGCGCAGAGAGGCAAAAATGTTTGAACTGCCACTTTGCTTCTACACTAAAAGATGGTCATCCGCAGCACCAGCAGGTGTCACAATAGCATCTTTTCATCAGTCCTGCCAGGGATAATCTTCATCCGGATCTTGTCTTCCACATCGCTTCCTCCCACACTGCATACCGCTGAGTCGCACACAGTTTAGAATGTGAATTATTGGTGAATTGGACTTCCGTGCCCTTGCGCGCTGCTGGCGGGACGGCAGGTAAACTAAGATAATACATCTGTGCTTTGGCAAAAGGCAGTTATTCTCTCAGAACAAGAAAATAAAAAGTGAAATAGTGGTGGGACGCGCACATACCACTGTTTTCTTATTTTTCAATAGCATTTTAATCCTTTGCCCATATCTAAATGTCACTAAAGGAACCATTTAGGCCAATCGACAACGGAGCTTTGATTTAGATATTCAAGTCATCTGAAAACAAAGACATGTTACAAAATGAACAATGGTAATCTGAGTGTGTTTTTATTAATGTCTCACTTGTTGAAAAATTCAAGATATGTGCTGCGTTATGTAACTTGACTAGTAATTTAGTTAGTGAAGATGCATGTTAGCTAGATATGCCTGCATGTTAATTCCCCATGCCAAAATCCCTATATTTTCCATGACCATAAAATCATTTTAAATCGATGTTGTTATCTACTATTAATTGATGTGATGTTATTTTCAATAAAGTTGCCAAGCTTTTTCGACGTGAAGCCACTGATTTGTATGCACAATTTAATAATCATATTACATCATTATCATAATCATAACAATAGTTACTACAGCCTAATTATTTGTGTAGCACCTTTTGAGCAGGGTGCATCCCAAAGTGATTCGCAAAGACGAGTAAAGATAATTAATAAAACCGGTAACGATACAATATGGTAAAACAGATCAAGAAACCAACTAATGATAAATAAATGTGAAGTGTAACAGGGTGTAAAAGTACATAAGTATAGGGATAGGTGAAAAGATGTAGCAAAAAAATGAAAATCAATATCAGAAGAAATAATCCGAAATTATGCTGCCATACCTATAATCAATTATGCCGGTATGTTTAAATGCGTGCTCAACAGAAAATTCTATTTCATGCTGTGTGGATGATTGAAGCTAAGGGTAGTATAATTGTTACATTTCAAGATTCAGGAAATGTAGGCTATTCTTAACAAAATGCATGGCTACAGCTACTATGCCTCCACCAGTTTATGAGATCTTATGGTTAAAACTTCATGGCTAAAACTTCTACGTATTTTTGGACTACTAATTAATTCATCAATTAACTTGATAAGCAGCTATTGAGTGTTGGACATTTCCTTTGAATCTATAAGAATTAAATAATGACCACCACTAACAACATAGCCTTTTAGCAAATGGATTGCATAAGCAATCAGCAACAGACGTCTTTGAACTTGGTAAACTTTGTTTTTAACTTTGGCTAGTTCTTTGGTAGCAAGAGCATAATATTGAAATAAAGTTTAACACATGAATAAGCGAGCAAGCATTGCCATGCATTCTGGGCAATATCAACGCTTGGAGGGATGATTTTTGTTGGTTCCCATTGAAGGGAGGAAAACCGAGGGCTTGAGCAATGAAAATTCGCCCTTCCCTCAACAAATCTGGAATGGAATCTCATGGTGGCAGCCATCTTACATACGGGGCTTTTTGGGGATTCCCGCCTCAATTGGAGGGCGAGTGAGCACAAAGAAGCAACATTTTCTCAGATTGGAATGCAGCCACGGTCTCCTCCTTTCCTCCACTTGTTTCTTCCGTATGAATGTGAAATAGAGCCCTAAAACTTACTTGAGATCAACCATGGACGATGGCAGATTGAGCAACTTAGGTGTTTTGTGTGTGGTGCCTAGATGAGCCAAGTCCCTTGAGTTAGATGAATTTGTGAATCAGTTTGCCTGAAATCACAGTAAGTGTCCTATGTGTAATTATCTTATGTAATTTAAATTGTAATTTTCTAATAAGTTTTATCGCCAATTAAAAAAGCACAACTTTAACAACCGTTGTTTTTTTTAATCAATTGATCAATTGTTACATAAAAAAGCATATTATATATGAGTCCTCATGTTGTACTTCTACATGGCATTCACTGTTGCCTGCATAAGCAAATGATAAGAGTGAGTGACCAGAAAAATTGACTATTTGGCCTACAGCAATTTGCCACACAGAAAAATATTTCACAAGACATCAGTTTCTATGCCACCCCAATGTGAATGATGGTCTCAGACTGGCCACCCCTATTGAAATTGCCTGGCTAAGCCACTGCTGCAGCTGAGATTACACCCCTCTCAGTAGGAACAGAAGTAGCAAAGACTGATCTAACAGCCTCTCATTAGCCTCTCATTCTCAGATACGAAAGGCTGAACAAGAGGAACTTGATACATGATTTCTCATGTCTATCATATGAATAAGTGTCCGCTGCATGTTTCAGTGTGGCTGCTGCTCAGCCATGTCCTTGCTTCTCATTGGTCATACACATCTCCGCTGATTACAACGTTTAAAAGCAGATCTGATCTTTTCTATGACGTGGGTTTTCACTTGGCTGTTGATGTTTGCTACAAACCTGAAATTTTACATTCTGAACACATTCATATTTCCATTATGAATGCAATTCAAGGCTGACCCCTGTTTATATGTTGCCATTGACGTCCCACTTTATCATCACAAATGACAACTATAAAATATCAATAAAACAACTTTGATGACCTGACAGAACAATAGAACACAGCAGACAAGATGGAAGGACATGTATATAAAACATACATTTTTAGACTACAGTGCTGTTTTAAATCAAGGCTCAATAATGGATGTTTGGCAGTTTAAAGGATGAACAAGTATTTATACATCAAATATAATACATTTTGAGATGTGGAAGGAGGGAAGTTATGTGTTGAAAAAGTTAATGGGAAAATATTTACATCCACAAAACACAGTAAGTATTATTTTCACTGAAATATACATTTCCAGTGAAATTTCCCATGAATGTACATGCTACTCTACTTCAGAAAAATCTTACTTCATCAGAGAACTGGAGCAGGATTTTAATCAGCTTTACAGCAGCCACACATGCAGGTGCACATGCACTTATTCAAGAACATGCACATGGACACACGCACACATAGTAGAACCTCTGAGGTCCAAGGTATGCAATTGCAGCTCTTAAATTTTCAGTGCTTTGAAAATAATGTCAAAGTACATACAATTAAATCAATTTAATTGTTCATTGAAATAAATAGTTATGCCAAAATTCTTTTGGCGGATTAGTACAAAGAATTAGCGATCTGGCAGTAGATCGAACATTCTGTTAGCCATGTCTGTTTGAATCTTAAAGCCAAAAAGAATGTAAAAAAGATTAGCTAAATATAAATTAGCAATGACTGTGCTCAGGTTCTGTATTGATTTTCTCAGAACTACTCATTGAGGTTAAGTTAATAGAATGTGTTATCCAGTGCAATGGCTGGGTGGATTGGTGTGTTTCACACTGTCACATTTCTCATGTTTCCCTTACAGGTCCTGTCAAGCCATATTGCTCATGTAAAATAGCATATATTTTCAGTTTTCTTAAACTCTTTACACACTTACGCAGGGACCTGCAAAAAAATGGGGGGACCAAAACTTAATACTTATGCATCAAACCCTGATAACAATTCAGAAGTACATGTTCTGTTTTTCTCTCCGCTCACTATTTTGAATGATTCTTTTTGCGTAACAATTCTCTAAATTTCACACTTTCATAGTACAATTACTCTTGTGTTCACATGGAAAGCACTACCATTCAAACTGCAAAAGCATAGCAAGGTTGTTTCTGTCTTAACAGGAGATATTTTCTGCTCTTAGCCAGGGACAACATCACTTATTATGTGAACATTACTATTTTTTTCTCCAATTAAACATAGGACACTTTTCATAGTCAACAGCATAACCATGCCATACCTGCACAGAAATTTGATGCAAAAATACTGAAGGGGTGCTTTTTTACAAACACTCAAGAATCCAATCTTTGACAGGCTATAACTTTTGAAGGGATACTTAATTTGAAAAACACATCATAGATGGGTAAGATTAATGGTGTTCATAGTTGAGAAATAGAGATTGAGACATCGACAAATTAGCAAACTGTTTTTGTCTTGTGTCTTGTTTTCCCATTTCTCTCGAATAGCTAGCAGAGCTAGAAAATGAAAACTAACTGGCAACAACCAAAGTGTGAGCTCTAGGCTAGTTAACCAGTTTAACTTTAATGTATCCACTCAGGAACAACTCACACATGGCAAAGAAATTAAGCACATCAAGGACAGCAGGTATTTGCTGTCTGTTACAGGTTATCAGGGTAAGCATAACTTATGTATATTGTAATAATATGGAACAAAAGTTGTTGAAGAAGCATTCAGACATTTGATCCATGAATTTATTCCTTAAAACTCAACCTCATAAATACATTAAAATACCACCTGTTTAAATATGGATGTGTATCGCCATGACTGGCAAAGTAATTAGCCAGTGTCATTCCACATTGCTGTGTGTGTTACATTCCACATTTTCTGTGAATGTAACAGGCATGGTGTACACATATTGCAGACCCATAGGCATTCATCTAGACATTATGCTCTTAAAATAGCAATAAGCAATTGCAGCATAACTTTAGACCTGGTCAAACCACAATCCCTTTCAATTGCATTCAAAATAGCAATGAACCACCCATGCGACCTCTCATCTTAAAAACAACATGCCTAGATTGGCGTGAACATGCATGGCCAGTTTAATTAGATAGCTCGTGAAACCTCACCCCTGCCTCAAAAGCGTTTAAAATGAAACAGATAATGGGTTGCGATAAGTGGAGACATCATTCAGAAAAATAAAATAATAAAAACATAATCAACAACCAACTGAGATTCCAATTATTGTTTTACTTTGATGTCTGTCTGATTTTTTGTATTTTCCTCTTGAAACCTGAACTCGGCCAAGCTGTTTAGTGCAATGCCTCCCCCACTAGCTCAGGAAGAGGCATCTGTGACATGTAACTCCTCTGATTCATGTGATTAGCTCTCATTTCTTTTCACACAAATCTAATGCACATCTTAATAAGCTGTATGAGCCTTTTAATATATGAAGGTTATCTGTATCTTTTCACATATGCTTTTAAAATAATGTATATTATTCATAATACTTTTTGGGCTCTGGTGATTTTAAAAAAACATGCTTAATTGACATAATGACACAACCTAATTAGCATATGTAACCCAACAATGAAAGAGAGGGACCAAGTGCTGAAGTCTGGTCTAGTTTTGTCTTGGTTGCTTAGCACATTTGAAAGGACTTGATTGTTCATTGTTGCAGAATAGACGGTGAAACAATATTAAAATGTTGGCACATAATTAGGTCTTATTCTTGACTAAAAAATGACACAGTAAAAGATGTACACTGAAAATGGGTTGAATCCCCTTTAATAAATAGGTACTATTCATTCAATTCTGTAATTCAAATTCATGACATTCACCATTATTGACATTCAGTGGATTAAATAATCGTCTGTTCTGGAGTAACAAAGTAATTTACTTAGTATGTAAAAGTCTAACATGGTCTATCACTAACACCAGCACATGTAATCAATATCCAAACTCTGTATAATATTCTTTATAATGAATAAACACATACACACACACGCACACACACACACAGTATATTAAATAGCATTTTTTGCAGCTGTGGATATAATTTTGTCAACTTTTGTCACAGAAGTCATTCTATCTTGACGTCTTACTGGGCTGACAAAATGTAATGTTTTTTCATTTCACAGCATGGTCATGATGTGTTGCCATTTTATATTTATCAGTTGATAAGAGATCTCTCAAAGCAAGTGAAATTCTTTAAATTATTTTTAAAAAATTAAAACTGAAATTTCTGTAGTTTTGCTGTTTTCTGTTGAACCAGGGAGTGAGGTAGAGGTTCTTATGCTATAGCTAACCCTTTCTATGCAGAATAAAATTACATTTTGTTGAGATCTAATTGTGTTGACAAAAACCTAGGACACAACTTTCAACACCCAAAATTTTCATAAAAATTGTATTTTAAAACAGTGAGGATTGTAAGAGTAAATTGTCACAACTGTCATCTACATCAAGTAGATATTCAAGTTTTGAATACACATTTCAATTGTTTTAAATTATAAACTCTTGACTGGGACAAGAATGTTTTCTTGCACTTAGGAGGTATAACATTTCTAAAAATGAATGACACAATGTTCCAAACTTGTGATGAAAATTGTATTTTTTTTTTTTGTTTTGAGTAAAGCAGAATGGGGCTGAGCTACGACTCAGACTCTGGCCCCGTTTCACTGAGCGGCTTGTCAGTTGGCTTTGATGTCCTGCTCTCCGCCTTTGTGATGCTTTTCTTGGCCTTACGTTTACCTTCCGCACGAGGTGCTTCAGTGGTACTCAGTGATGTCAGCAGCTTCAGGTAGTTCTTGGAGCTTGGGCTGAGCACAGGATCGCCATAGACAGGGGTGTTGTTTATGTGCACAGACCCTGCAGCCTCATTGTTCTGTGAGATGGGGTGTTGTGAGGACTGTGGTTTGCTGGTGGCGGAGCTTCCTCCCCTTTCCACCATGGAGTCAGGAAGACCAGAGGGTGGAGGGTAAAAGAAGGGGTGTGGCGGAGGGTAGATCAGGAGTGAGAGGGAATTGGGAGATTGTGCAGAAATTCAGCATTGTGCCTGGTGTTAGGAATAGGGGCCTGAAAAGGATATAATGAACATTTTTACAATAATGGCTTGTTTCCTTCACTAATGAATTCTTTCCACAACAGAAAAGTATTGCATATTGTGTCCATACTCAAGTACTGCAATAACTATCTTTTGTTGTTCTCAACATCTGTTAAAACATATAAAAAAACACAATTAGCATACAAGATAGATACAACAGGGCTGCACATTAATCAGTTCATATGTCTCCAATTAAAAGGTTTATAACATTACATTATAGTCATTTAGCTCACGTGCTTATCCAAAGTAACTTACAGTTGATTTAGCTAATCAGGGGCCAGTCCCCCATGGGAGCAGTGTGGGGTAGGGGGCCTTGCTCAGGGGCCCAACAGCAATGGTGTTCTTGTCATTTATTTCAGCCATTTAGGCCATATTTAGGCTGCCCCTGTGATGTAACTAGTAATTTGATATATAATTTACAAGTGAGAAATGTTCAGATTGTGTCAGTGCAGAAATTTCACCTTACGAGGTGAAATGGCTGCTTTACAGTAGGTTTTTAAGTGAAGATGATGCTCACAAATAATTTTGAAATAAATGATGATTTGATAACTGCATAAACATTTTAAAATGTTGTATTATTATGCCATAAACAGTGTTCACTAGCTACTAATGTTACATTAATGTAAACCGTATGAATTAATCTTGGCTTTGAAAATACTTCAAAAGACAATCAGATGAACATCTGAAGATAGCGTAACTATAAATGTAAAACGTAACTAATTTTTTATTGAGCGCAATGACCATTCCAGTCATCTAAATTTCAAAGTGCATACTGCAGCAATACAAGTACAGTTGCAGGGTAGACATAATCTGACAATAACAGGAAAAATTCACACATCCTCAAACTTAATGCCAAATGGACTCCAGCAGTGACATAGCTGGTAACTTGAGATGTGAGGTAATAGCATTAACTATGAACAATGTACCTCTCACAAACGTATGCAGCTGTTTAACATCACACTGCGCAAGCCTCTATCTTCCTGGAACTCTCACAATGAACGTGTCATGCTCCATCTGCTTTTGTCAAAGGATTTTATTGACGGTCATTTTTTTCTCCTGATCCAGCAATAGAAACCTTTGCAATGGCTTCTCTGCTATTTTAATCTGTTTATACATAGACTTGTTGATGCCTATAGCATTCAACAGTGTTAAAATATAGCATGATTATATATAAATATAGATGATCAGACATTACTATTATTATTATTATTATTATTATTATTATTTGGTTCTGTCATGATGAACTGCTCATGACTCCACTCCAATTCAAGTTTCTATTTGAGATAGTTTTTTTTATTTCATTATTTTAATATTTTAGTATATAGTCTGAATTACAACCATTAATAAAGAGAGTATGAATGGAAATGCAGAAAATAGCTTAGCTTTTAATAGTAATTTATGGTGCAACTAAGCTATTTACATAGCTGTTTTGGTGGTAATAGCCCTTTAACATCTTAAATATGTTTAGTAAATTTTGGCTGGTACCCTGTCAAGCACACTAAGTAACTTTAAGGGCATAAACAATTAAAACAGACTTTACATAAAGGTCATTCCATACCAACTGACCTAGGTTCTAGGTTCCTGAAATGTAACAACCCCAATAGACAATGCTAGCGCTTACAATTTGGTGGAGAAAACTCTGTAAGGCTGGGCTTGTGGTATCTCTGCCCAGTGAGGCTGTGACATTGTGAAAATATGCTGTCAAAATATCTTGAAAAGTGGGATTTTTAGCTCCAAAGCTATATTTAGCAAGATCTGTGGCACTCAAGTTTTTATGCAGGACCAAATAACTTCTAAATGTTATAACTATATTATTACTACGAAGCTTATTACTACACAGACTCAAAATTTGGTTGCAAGAAAGTGAAAAATGTTTTCATTACTGTAAAAATTCAGCAACAACTATTTACATAAATACATGTTGTAAATTATCCTTTGGGTTTCTTGGATGTTCAGTACAAATTTCAACCCAATCCAGTGAAAAACAAGCAATTGGAGAGGCTTAGAATACACATAGAAATAATAGCAAAAATGCTCAGAGGACCTAACTTCAAAAATTCATAACTAAAAAAGTATTTGGAGAAAGGCTATAGGATTTTTCAAGGTCCCGTGAATTTACTAGGAGATTTTACATGAATTTTTTCAAGAAAATCCATGACAAGAACTGGGGAAAGTTTTGAATTCTGGTTTAGTTGGCATGTAATGACCCATAACAACATACTGCATTTTTCCAGCATGTTCTCTTTTATCAACTAACATATCATTAGAAATGTGTTCTCTGCACTCTAAAACAATATCATATGCCTTTCTTTATATTTTCTTAAATTCTGTAGATTTGGCAGTTCAATCAATAATTGAAAATAAGAAACATAACAGCAGCTTTGCAAAAATACATATTATAAAGTTCTGTGTCAATGGGTATGTATCAGTGGCAGATGAACTCAAAACAAGGGAGGAACAAACTTTACCTTTACACCTATCATTATGTTCAACCTGTTACCATTTATCCTCCTTGATTAATAAGGAAACAAGTAATTCATGAAGTAATCAACACCAATGTCTGTAAATACAGTAAATGGTTTCTAATTTAATTCTGCAATAGTGATGTTTTACTTGTGTAGCATTTCTTATACCTACATAGTATTGTAATTTCTGGATAACTGTACTCTTTTTCTTTATCCAAAGTCAGGGAATAATGATCTGTGAACCTCATCTGTAAGATTGTACCATTTAAATACAGCGGAAACAGCACAGAATGGCTGAAATTCATATTATTGTTGAAAGCTACAACATGAGATTGATTAACAGGGATGGCAAGTATATGAATTGTAATGGAAAAGTAATTCCAAAGCTATCTCTCAGCCGTGTTTCATGTTCTTGCTTTCTTGTGTTTACTTGTAGTAAAATTGATTTTAATTACTACAAAGAATAAACTTGGATGAAATGAGACATTTTTATCTGTATATTCCATCAGCTTTGGGTGAAATGCACAATTATGTTTAGCACAAAAATTGTGATGTTTCATGAGCACATAAGAGGCAGACTTTTTGCTGATCATTTTAAGGCAACAATTACAGTTAATATCAATGGATGTAACAAATGTAACACTATTTTGCGAAGAAATGCAATTCTATCACCTGATTACTCCATGAATAATGTTTTATTGTTAATCAAGGAGGATAAATAGGAACAGGGTGAAAGTAATGATTGATTGAAAGGTAAAGTTTGTTCCTCCCCTGTTTTGAGCTCACTAGCTGCCACTGCTATGCACATGTGCTAGAAATATGTTTTCCAAGTTGTGTTGTGTCATGTATGCATGGTGAGCTGGGCCTTTGTATGAGGCCTAAATGGACTGGTAAAAGATTTGGCCTGTTCAGTGCACAGGACAAACATAAAATGATTCTATGATTTGGTGTCTTCTCTGTTCATGAAGACACCAAAAGTAAGGAATCTATAGAGCTTAAGATCTTCCCAGAGTGAAATGCCTCTTGTGAGAATAGACTTAAAAGCAATTAGATCAACCAATGTGATACACAATTATATTAACCAAAGTGATACACACACAAGATCATTCATTTCCAATGTGATGATTACTTTTGATTCTCAAACACTAAAATACAAGGAAAAGGGAACCGCACACAGAGTGTTGAATGATCTCCAGGACAGACAGGATCTAAAGAGAGCTCATTAGCTGTTTTCACAAGAATAGCATATTATTTTTCTGTAATCACATGATTTCTCATTTGCATTGGGAATAAGATTCCTGGAGTAGAACTGTGTCTTTCTCATAGTTAGTTAAGAGAAATCGATATATTCTCGCAATTGATTCATTGTTCTCCTAAAGCAGTCTTAAAGACACATGCAGAGTTTCGCTATTTGGCTCATTTTATGGCTGTTAAATCAAACATGCCTCCATGTGATCTGAATACAGTCCACCCAGTACTGTTCTCTGAAATATCAGGTGTGAAAACATTTTAATATACAGTGGAACATTGGCTCGCGAACGCCCCTACTCACGAACAAATTGGCCCACGAACACACTTTCCGAACAAATTTTCACTCGGCCTTCAAACAAGCCCTCGGTGCAGGAACGCACAAACATACAAACCCGCGGGCTTCCCGCTGTAGCGCGTCGTGGCTACCGTCAGTTGTGCTTAGTACTCAGTGTTGTTTACATCGCTCGTCGATGTGTTCTCCTTTGATACACATTCTTTTTGTGCTATTTCCATTAAATTTGCCATCATTATGGCTCCCAAGAGAGTGAAAAGTACAACTGATAGTGGTGATAAGAACCCTAAGCATATTACAGTAGAAACGAAACTGTGCCAGAAACTATCAACCACAAAGGTAAAGTGTTCAATTATTATGTTTTATTTTAGTATTAATGTATTTTTCTATAATTAAGGTTATCTTTAATTCATTTCTATATTGTTGCCACACGTAAACCCATAAAAAAGTTTTTAAAAAGTATTTCTGGGGCTGGAGAATTGATTAATTGGACTTACATTAATTTCAATGGGAAAAATTATTTCAGTTCGCAAACATTGCGGTCAATGGACAAATTAAGTTCGTGGGCCAAGGTGCCACTGTATATGTTAATCGCTTCCAGCATCAGCAGAGATGTCTGAACTCAGAATTTCAGGGCTTAGGAGAACCTGCAGATCTAAAAAGCAAAAACAAAAATTGCTTTTGGATTTATTTTACCCCGGGAAACCAATGAAACACTTAAGATGCTATTTGGGATCAAACATACAACATTTGTAAGGGGAGTGTTGAATGTTAGGAGTCAGAGGTTCTGGATACAATGTTTATTACCATGGAGGGCTTGCTTTATTAAGTATGGGAAGACACCACACCAAACTGATCCCCAATACTAAGATTACCAGTGCTGAATGTACAGCATACATATAACCCCTTCCCTTGAAAATTCAGCTAAAGGCTGATCACATTGGTGAGGCAGCAACTCTCTCCAGAGAAAAATAAAGGATAAACTAAATAAAACCCTCAGTCACTTCACTCTTGTGACTTTTCCTGCGTGGCTGGGAGCCTGTAGGTTTATGAACTGATCATATCTTGAATTTGTCTTCTAGCAGCAGAGACAATCTTTAATAGGTATGTGTTGCATACGTATATGTTGCACTGGGGTCATGTAGGCAACTTCCTCCTATGGGAGAGGAGTTCTCAACAGGAATGAAAGTGAACAGTGGTACAATATGGATAAAGAGAAAATAAGCTATTAAGATTGGGAAACTAAGTTTATGTTAGAAAAGTCAAAGTTAACACAATAATCTTAACTAGGTATTACAAAACAGGAGGACCTTTTTTGGTGTTTTGGTTTTTGGGAAACTTGGCTACGTTGTTGGGAATTCCTGGTGAAGGCAGAAGTACAGCACAAAACAAAGTTGGCTGTTAAACTCTTGTGACCTCTTGTTTCTCCTCTACACTGTGGTAAATAGTTGGCTATAAGAATTTCCTCAGCATGTGAGAGTTCACTGAAAGAGAGTGGTTCGGTGGGCACAGCAGTTTCCTGTCCTACTCTGATGAATGTTTATGCTGCTGAGAACTAATCTGCTGTGCCAGAGCACTCCTTTGGTGTGGTTTTATGGACAGAGGGAAAGATGAAGCAAATAATCCCCATATGTGCACATCCTCCTCCTCTCTTCAGTTAGTGGATAGGGCAATGCTCACTGCCTACAGGGCGGGACAGTCATTTAGCTTTGCAAAATGAAGCATGGTGAAAGTTTGGTGCCAACAAAGTAAAACACATCAACTCTATTTCAACTCAAACTATTTGTTTCCCTTATCCAAACCTTGTAGATAAACACACAATATATGTAGTGCTTATTTACTGAAACAATTAAGGACAGGCTCCTGTATTTTCTCAAAAGTATTTTTTTACTTCCACAGTCCCTCTGGTTATAGGCCCTATTCCCTGACCATATTCCACATTGATAACCTGATCCATCATGCACACATCAGGTTATGTGTTTTCTGCCAATGCCAAACCAGAGGAGTGACAGACCGAAGTACCGAGAATACCTACAAAAGCTCATGCTAAATATTTTTGATGGATTCTGATCAAAGATGTTTTTTTATCAATGTATTTTATTCATTTATGTTGACCTTGACATCTAAAGTAATAAGAGAATTTTCTCTTTGGATCATTTAAATTATTTACAGCCTCATTGAAAGTAGATTTTTATCAATCAGGCCTTCTTCATGTCAAACGAAAAGGCCACTCTCTGTAGTCTCTTTTGAACATGTCTGCTCAAAAATCTGATCTTGTACTTAAGAACTGGACTGGTTTGATAATCGGGGTCAAACTAGTCATTAGTGAGCTGTCTCAGTACAGAAATGATTTGCATTTGGGAAAAAAATGTAACCTGCCTCTTTCTGACAGTTCATAGATGTGTTGTATACCAACTCATTACAACACCTAAAAACTGTAACATTAATCACCCCTCAATTAAGTTTGTACGAGAGAAAAAAAGACAGAAAGTATACAAAGGACAATCTGCAAATGTTGTAGGTTTGTTGCAAATATGTTTGCCCAGTGACTGTATGATTCATCAAATTCGGATGATTGTATAATGTCTGTTGGGTGGACACTGGGAGGGAGCAGGTCTTTCTTCCTCCTACTGCAGCTTTGCCACCGCTGACAAACTACTTGTGTTTCTGTTTGTTGTCTGGGGGCTGCTGCCTGCTAAATAATTCAAGGCCATGGCCACCACAGGGACTTACCTTCTGCCAGGGCTGAGCCCAGGGGCTAAAATTATTAGCCAGCTGTGAGGAAGATGGCTTCAGCTGTCCAGCTGAGTACAATGGATGTCCCCTCCCCACTAGGGGTCCAAATGGTGCCTGTAGGCAAAAAGAAAATGATAAAAGGGCAACACCTATATGGGAGCATGTAGAAAAAATTCAACCGTAATTATTCATTCTCAGAAGCAGGCTATCTTAATCAGGGGTATTCATTCTGATCCAGCAGCTTTGCATTGATTTTGACCATGTTTTTTCATTGGCTTAGAAAGTACTACTGAAGGACAATTATCTGGTCTCAATTATAATGGCCATGGCAGATATGCTGTACGGTGGACAGGGTCTCCATATTTAATAAATTCTTACGATTCATTCACTGGAAAAATATGAAGGTTTTCTGGGTGTTGTTTAGCTTGGGAAAGCATGGCATGTACAGACAGCTGTGGAAAGGCAATCTTTGCCCTCTACGAGCAATGACATTCAAACCACATTAATACATCACCTTTGACCTTTTTGAAACTCACATCCAGAACTGGCTACTTATTGGTCTCTGTTCTTAACTGCACATTATCAACTGGTGTGTAAAATGGAAAATGTAAGTGGCTGGAGCACTTGTGCACTGAGTTATTTTAAGGTGTGCCATATAGTAGAGACAGATTTATACAAAAATGAGTACTTACTGATTCCAGTGACATTGGCTGCATATATCCTTGGAAGTAGCCTGGATTCCAGGGATACGTTGTTCTACAAGAGATGAACAAAATTAAATTCAGCTATTCCTGCAGTATACCCTCTTTTATATGATTTATTTTTCAGTAGCATCAGTCCAAACAATGAGGTGACTCTTAAGTATGTCGCAGCCATTTGCATTTACAAAAAGTATTTTGACAAAAGCAAATCAACGTGCAGTGGAACTGTACTCTTCTCGCCGCTCTTCCAGCTTTGTGGAGTGCACAGCTAATAGTTGTCCTTTGTACAGATTCTCACAACTGAGCTCTGGATCTTTCCAGCTCCTCCAGAGTTACCATTGGCCTCTTGGTTGCTTCTCTGAGTAACGCTCTCCTTGCCTAGTCTGTGAGTTAGGTGAACAGCCTTCTCTTGGCAGATCTTTTCATTTTCTAATGATCGATTTAATGGTGCTCCATGAGATGTTCAAAGCTTGGGTATTTTTTTTATAACCTAACCCTGTACTTCTCCACAACTTTATCCTTGACCTTTGGGAGAGCTCCTTGGTCTTCATGATGCTGTTTGTTTAGTAATCTAACAAACTCTGTGGCCTTCATGAAACGGTTGTATTCATATTGAGATTATACAAGTTAGTTCCGATCAAGTAATTTGATTGGACAAGAGGCGTTCCATGAGTGCTGATATTGAGTATAATAACACTGTGTCATTTTACAATTATGTATCACTTCACTTTAATAGATTTTCTGATGCTATCATTGATTACACAATTGCAAACTTAATTCACATTTACCAACAGTGCAAATGTGGACACGTTTCTGTGTTTGATAAAAAAAGAACCTAGCAAGCTTGCAGTTGGGTATGATAAACAATAGCTATCAAGCAAGCCTACCATACATCTAGCCTGTCCATGTATGCTAAAAAGTAGCTCTCTAGCCGGTAGTGGGCTATGATTGAAAGTGGCTTGCTTGCCTACTGTATAGCTAGCCTTTATGTGTATGATAAAAAGTAGCTGGGGAGCCTGCTGTCGGGTATTAATGACAGTAGCATGCTAGCCTTTTCATGTATGATAAAAAGCAGGTAGCTAGCTAGCTAACTAACATGCAGTCAAGAAACCGTTCATTTGTTGTTTGACAACAGGTGCAAATGTAATTCTGAAGGAACTATTTTTGTCATCTGAGCCAAATAAACAGCAAAAAAACATAATTTGTTGTCTCAAATTATCGTTACTTGATAAACAGCCTTGTTTGTGGAACTGTTGTATAAAAGCAATATCACTCATTGATATTCAGTGTAACAGCACAACCTCGAGTGTGATATTGCTTAATTAGGTGACACTGAAACTGCACACAGGTGGACTCTACTTAACTAACTGTGTGACTTCTGTAATTGATTTGCACCTGATCTTAGTTAGGGGTTTTAAAGCAATTGGGGTGAATACAGGTGCACTCAAAACAGTTTTTTATTTGTACATAATTTTGAAAACCATATTATATCCCCCACTTCAAAATGATGGACTATTTCTATTGTCATAGGTCCATATACATCTGTAGTTAACCGTGGCATAAGTAGCCAATAGGTTGATGAACACTACACCAGTCACCATCTCTTCCTTGTACCCATCTTCAATCTACTGGGTGAGGTTGAGTATTAGCCTCGTCATTGACTTGCTGGAATGGAAACCTGCCTGTTCAGGGATGAGTAGTTCATCAAATTCTGTTGAGGATCAGGCATTCAAAGAGTTTGTAGGTGTGACTCAGAAGTGAGATTAGTCAAAAGTTGTTTTGGATTGATGGATCTTTTCAAGGTTTCAGCAATGTTATATAGGGATAGGACAAAAGTTATCGCACGATTTGGTACAATATATGATATGAGGTTTGCGATTCGATATCACCAGGATTCGATAGTGCCTAATAGCAGTTCAGTGACAAAGTATGAATATTCAGAATTAATAAAACTTAATTGATAAATGATCAATGTTATTGAGTGACATTCGGGAAAATTCCTTGCTAGCTAGCTTCTGTGGGCTCGCGAGCCCATTTGTACACGAGCCATTTGTGTGGTTAATGGCTAGTTAATTAAACTAGCTGACAAAGTATAAAACAAACACTGCACAAGTGCCATCTAGCTAGTGGTTAACAGTAGTGTTTTATATATAATTTACTTTATGGGACCGGAGCAAGATATATATAATTGTGACTAATGTGTCGATGGGTTTTCCTTTCTTTGGGTTGTCAGGTATGTTGTGTTGGTTTGTACTGTGTGCAGTCGTGTTGTTAGGCCTGAGCATCTGAGGTTACAGCCCCAAATGTTTTATGAATAGCCCTGGATCTCAAAAAACTTTTTATTTATTTATTTTTTACAAAAATAAGAATAATACAAAATACGCCGGATCTATTCATCTATCACTCTGATCATGCATTAAAGCCCTTGAATATAATATGATATTGTTGATCAAAAAAAACAAGTACATTTTGGGTTCTCTGTGTGTCATTCAAGCAACAGATCTACTTCACACTACTTCACACGCACATTTTGTGTGAGCACGAGAGAGAAAACGAGAGAGAGAGAGCGCACACCGGTTACAGGGCTACAGGGCTTTTCATTGTTACAGGGCATCTGGTGGTAGCTACCTAGCTAAACTAATTCACAAAAGCAAGATGGATATATGAATGATGAAGGCAACAAGGCACAGGCGAAGCTAGAGGAGGTGGAAGAAGAGTTATCTCCTGTTGCTGTAGCAGCAGATGAGTCAGGACGTGAGAGTGCCACAGTCTCATCTATAAGCTCAGGTTGATGAAGAAGAGGGCTGTTTAGTTAGCTGGCTAGTCTAGCTCAATGGTTCTCAAACCTTCGTGGCACAAGGCACACCATTTATGAAAACAAGTATTTCCAAGGCACACTTTTACATATGATTATAGCTATGTGAATCATCATAAATAAGACTAATTCCAAGGCACACCAGTGTGCGAGAGCACGCAGTTTGAGAACCACCAGTCTAGCTAGCCTGCATTCACTGCGATATTAATTTCATGTGGAACATGGAATAAGCATAGAAAGAAAGTGGGATGACCTTACTTCGCCTTTGTAGAATCCAATTTATAAGTCTTCAAGCCATAATTTGCTTCCCCTGAAGCATATGTATGAATACATGTATCTCTGCAACTGATTTGGCGATTGAAATATGTATTCTACTTAGATGGGTAGCTAGCTAGGTAGCTACCAGGCTACCACAGTTCACTTTCAATAGAAAGCAGAAATGTCAGGCTAGCAACATGATTAAATTGCCAGCAGCAAGGTAGATAAAAGTAGAGGGCTAAAACTGCTGCTTCACAGGTGGGCCCGGGAAGAGAGACGAGCGAAAGACAGGAGAGGGCTCTAATGAGACAGATTTAGGAAGCCCAGACACAGGGCCAAAGCAAGTAAAAGATATCCAGTTTCCTTCCAAACACTTTGGACTTCAGAAGAGGTCCTTTCAGAGGAGCTGGTATGACACTTTTAACTGGTTAGAATATTCAGTCAGCAGAAAATTCTGCCTTCTGCTTCTGCTGTAGACTGTTCAGCAAGCAGCAATGTAGGCACAACAAAATGGTCTAGCCTTTACTGGCTACACCAACTGGAAGAGGGCTCTGGATTCATTTAGGAACCATGAGTAGACTTCATTACACAAGGTCTCAATGGTGGTAACAATCTGCTAGTGTAGCTGAGATCATTGAAATAAAAGAGAGTATCTCTGCCACACTGTTTCGGGTTACTGCCCTTCTGGCCAACCAGGGCATTCCTTTTTGTGGCCATGGTGAATTGGATGACAGCCCCAACCAAGGGAACTTTCTTGAATGTATGCAGCTGCTGCAAAGGTTCGACCCTTTCCTGCAGAGATACAAAGCTCCTGGTAATAGTACATACCTCTTGCCTTCTCCTCAAAATGAATTAATTGGATGTTGCTCCACAGAGGTCACGGCGCAGATAATTCAAGAAGTAAAGAAATCAAAGATGTATGCAGTAATGGTAGACAAAGACAAGGATTGGCACACAAAACAACTCGCTGTATGTGTGCGTTATGTTCTACCAGAAGGTACCATCAAGGAAAGATTCTTTTGCTTGAAGAATCTGGATAGCTATGGTCCAGAAGTGATCACAAATGGAGTCGAGCAGGTTCTTGTGTCCAACAACATTGCTGACCTGAAAGTTGTAGCCCAAACATATGATGGTACAGCAGTGATGAGTGGATCTGTTTGAGGGGTGCAAGCTTGTTTCCGGGAATACATCCAGAGGCTGTCTATGCGCATTCCTATGCACATGACCTAAACCTGGTCCTCTGCCATACCTGCAAGGCTACATGATCATGCTACATGATGATGATCAAAACACCAACAGCACTGGGTCTGCATTCAAAATTATCCAAATTCCCTGTGGTCTACCTGTTGGTTGTGTTAAAAAAGTTGCTTGGCATCACTGAAGGATTTCACAACGTTCTTCATAACGAAACCATCGACTTGGCACAGGCAGTGCACTACAAAAGTGCTGTCCATGACACCCTGGTCAACCAGCAAACTGCACAGGTAGCTGACGACATCTATGCCATGACAAAGACAACATGTGATAAGAACAACTTCCAGGAGCCCTCTTTCGGCCTGAGAAGGAAACAGAAGTGGATGGAAGACTTTGTTGTGGAGGTGTCTTGTGGGTCCAGCTCAGACCTGCTCAGTGATTCAGAACATTTCAAGCAGAGGCTTTTCAACCCCAGCATCGATCGAATGACCAATGAGCGGGAGAATTGTTTTTCCAGTGTTTGGAGAGAGGTCATGATTGGCATCCAAGCATGTCTCCCAGCCTTCCTGTGCATGCAGTCCCTACAGAAACTAGCCTTGCATTACAACATCCGACTTGTCCCAGAAGAGGTCTTGGTCGCAAAAACCTTTTTGAGCAGGAAGGGGCCAGAAGCCATCCCAGTCATTCTGCGTGTGTTGAAGCTCCTTGATCCCATGATGTTCCCATCATTGAAGGCGATCTGACAGGTGGCCCTTACCATCCCGGTCAGTAGCTGCAGCTGTGAGAGATCATTTAGTGCTCTTTGCCGACTACATATTTGGCTCAGGTGCACCATGGGCCAGGAGAGGCTCAATGATCTGGCAGTGTTGTGAATTGAGAGAGAGTTAGTTGGAGGCCTTGATGATGACGCCACACAATGATGCCTCCTCCCCAGAAAAAATAAAATATATTTGCCCAAAACAGTACAAAGGCCAGGGGAGAAGAGAAACCGCACAATCGAAGAATAAAGATTTGGGGGGTGGAAAGGCATGACATGAAAGGGCAGAGACACCAACAGGTAACAAAGGAGTGTTATGGAGTGGAAAGATACAAAGAAGACACAGACCAACAATGTTAATGGATACAATATGAGAGAGACAGAGAGAGAAAGAGAGAGAGAGAGCAACAAGAGCACAACAGGGAGGAAGGGATGAGGCCATGAAGATAGATGTTAGCAGATGGAGAGAGAACAGAATCCAAGTAATAAATAGCAATAGAATGCTGACTGATGTTCATCTGTTGTAGCATTGAATATTAGCCTGTAGCTGGGAATCCAACAGTGTTGCTGTGTTGTGTGACTGTCAGCCCATATGGAATAATGAGCACTGATGATTGTTTAGCCCCCATTGAATGGAATAGTGCATTAATGGTGTGCTTTTGTATAATCTGATATTGGTTGGTGTGTTCAAATAATTGGTTAAGTCTATGTATAAAAAAATTAATAAATAAAGTGTTTATGATCTAATCATCACATCAAAAAACAAGAGATTTGGTTAGATTTTGGTTGGTATATGCTGATTGTTTTCTTTTTATGACCAGGGCAGGAGAGAGGAGAAGATAACAGGAGGAGAGAGCAGAGGAGATGAGGAGTGCGAAAGACAGATGAGACACCGAAAGAGCTACTGGAAAGGTGAAAAAAGGGGTGTATCAGGTAGAAAGATAAGACACAGAGTAACACAGTTTGTCACAGTTCAAATTTATCACAGTTCAAAAGGAGCCCTTGTAAAACAATATAAGCAGAAGCTGTGAGACCAGGGTTGGTCAATTTTCAAAACTGAACAAAGCATTGGAAACATACAGTCTAGCATATGACTGTTTCATCAGTGTCAAGGTTCTTATTTTGTCTTTGGGTTTTACTCCTGCTGCAGAAAATAAAAATAATAACAACGTTGAATGAAAAGTCAGATTGCACTAATTTTGTTTATTTTGATTTCATGTTGTGAAAGCCAGCCTATGCACCTGACCAGAACCTTTTGGTAGAGCACAGTGTCTAACATCATATATTCATTTTGCTCTGAAAAAACTAGAAAATGGTGCAATTATTGGATGAAAATAAAAAGAATAGCCCCTAATCTTTCAATATCCTAACAACGCCTGACTGTGTGGATGTATTTATATGGCATCTAAAGTTTGTTTTCTATTGTATATTAAAAAGGGGTTCTTTTGATGTGTGCCATAGCCACATGGAAATCTGTATTTTATGTGCCCCTGTCATGCAGAGAAATGTAATATTGTTTTGTTCATTTAAAAATCTGTAGGATCATATGGTATTTAAATTGAAAATCTAGACGATCATATGCTGTTTAAATTGTCAAATATCTATGATTATGTACTATTTATATTATCAAATATATGTGATTATATGTTACTTACATTGTTAAAACTAAACAAATCTCTCTCTGTTTGCCCCTTTTACCACAACCGGTGATGAGAGTGGGACCAAAGAAAGATATATGTATACGCGATTCGTGTGCCAATGGGTTTTCCTTTCTTTAGCTTGCCAGAGTGTGTGTGCAGTAATGGAGTGTTGAGTAATTTGCTGATGCACAACACCCAAACCCAAGTTAAAGGGCTACAATTGTTGTCTCTTCAGTTCCAGTTGCAGGCCCTGTAGCATACAAAATGGAAATTGCGCCCTCTGTTGTCTAAAGCGTGTAATTGCGACAGAGAGGTTTTGGTTGTTGAAAGGTCATCCCAGATCATCTCATTTGTGGTTGAATACCACGGTACAATACAAAGCAGCAAATATCCCGATATCATTCTCTGTAACAAAATGGATTGTAATATTTTTGGACTGCGATATGCCAAATTTCGATTTATTGTCCTATTCCTAGAGCTATAACATGTGGTTTCTTCCAGATCTTAGGGAGCTTAAGTGTAGCTAAGCATTCATTATAGAGATGAAGAAGCCACTTCCTTGTTTCAGGACCAACATACTTAATCTTCTCCATTGCGATCATATCAAACCAGTTGCTTTTCCTGGTCTGAGGGTCGGGATTCCTGCCTCCAGCTCTTCCATGGTAAATGTTTTGTGTAACCAGGGTCTTCACTGTACTTCTTGCCATTTAGTTTGGTCTTCCCATGTCTTTTTCCACTCTTGCCATTCTTTAGCAATTGAGTAGTGACTTGGTTTGTAGTCACTTTGGGGTGCTGGGGTGCTGCATTGGGATCACCACATAGATTGCAGATTAGTAACTATTCTTTCTTGCTGTTCTTTGGCATGGCAGTGGTCTCAAAAAGGGAATTCCATGTCTTTCAATGATCTTGAACAATCTATTCACCTTAGACTGTTGTTTCTTCAGAGAATGGACCTACGTCAAACATATGAACATAGTCTTCATATAGTTATGCACATTCCTTGGAAAGGCTAGGTATCTACTGCACTCTGCAGCCCCATAGGTTATGTCTCCTGGCTGTCTTCAATACCAGCTTAGTAAACTCATTAAAGTTTTTGCGCTTTGGTAGATTATGTAATGTTCTCTTCATCAGTGAACTCATTCCAGTTTGATTTCTTTCAGTTAAAACGCCTTTTAAAGGGTACATTGGTATGTACTACAGCAGCATTGAATTGAATACCAATGTAATGAGGTTGGCTGGATAGGATGGGGTCCATCACCCTCTTTTTAGACAGCAGCAATTTGTTACTTGTGACTATGGCGATATCAGGTGTGTAACCACATTTCCAGCAGGCACTGGAAAATGAGTATGGTAGCTTAGGGTCATGAATGAGACTGAGCTGGTTGATGTCCATCTATTTCTCTACTACTACTCCATCTTTGCTTATTTCCTTGTACCCCCACTGGGTACTATAGCTAATGAAATCACAAATAGTGATCTGTGGCTTACTGTGTGTTTGGAGGATTGGTTGAGGGAAAACCTAGTCTAAAGGTGGTGAATCGTAGACAGACGTTCCAACTACATTGCTTAGTTCACTTGATAGGAGTTAAATGTCATGGTCTTCAGACACAGATGTAGCTTCTATAACAGAGCCTACTTTCATAAATAAAATAGCACTGCCAGGCATGGATGGGCATGTTATCACTCCCTCTGAGAGTCCCCTTCAGACAGGGATGTCACAATGTTGTTTGTGGCACAAATCGGCTAGGATGTTACGTTTAGCAGTTGAGGACCCTTTGATGTTCACAGATTTAACGGTCAATGCTGGTCCTAAAAGGGTCCTTTGTTTCTGAAATTGACCTCTATGTCTATCTTCAGGTATGATGCTCTTGCTTGTCACTTAACCTGTAGTTGTTGTAGTAGCTACAATACAATACAAAAACAACTCAAAAACACTGTCTCTATAAAAATATACATTTTGGCAATGCTATGGTGATGACACAACTGGCTTTGTTTTTACAAGTCTTATTTTGCTTTAATAATGTCTCATATTTGAAAAAGCATTACATCATCACCCATGCATTGGTCACAAAGCTTGCAGGGTTGCAGCAACGACAACAGCATTTCTCCCCATCTTCCACTGCAAACTGAAAATGCATATGTTTAAACATGTCCCATCTATCCAAGCCCTCTGAACATTTATGTCATTTACCTCCCACTGCACAATAAAAGTTGTGGAAAACCACAATGGCATACATGAGTTGCCTGTATGATGTATGTGCTGAATTAAAGGACATACATCAGGTGTTGCATGGCCACAGAGACAAATCGAAAGAAAAATGGAGAACAAGGGTTGGGGTTATGTCCTTTTTTCAACTGCTCTGTTTCGCTGTTCTTTTGAAGTGGGAGGTTAGAATTGAACCGCATCGTCCTACCTGTTGTCCTCATTAAAAAAAAGCTTGATTGCTGGACATCAGTGGAAATCATACCATTTTCACCCCGAGGGCAACAGCCAGAAACCCACTACAGACGTCTCCCATCCATGCAGTGGCAGGACTGGCGTAAATATTAAGGTAACATCAGCTTGCTTAATGAAAATTAACCGCATTTGTTTTTGATATTGTGTGTTGTAATTTAACAGTCTTTGGTAAAAAGAAAAAAAATGGCTAGCTCTCCTCCTGGTGGTTGGTTCTTGTTTTTTTATTTTCATTTTTTCACTTTATTGGTGATAGCTTACCACCTGGCACCCAAATTAATTATAGACATGCCTACTTTCCCCCAGTACCACCACAAACTATTGTGCCACATAATATTCAGTTCCGGTACCTTCCTCTGGTACCTACTTGAGCACTTTATGGTATTCTGCAGGTTGGTGTGATACTTACTATTGTCACTTGTGGCACTGAAAACTTGCTGTAATCTCTGCTTCATGTCCTAGCCAATTGATGCACTTCTGTAAATTGCTTGGAATAGGAATTACTGCTCAATGCCAAAATGTTTCCCTCTGAGAAACTCAGGTGTCTAAGTCAGGCCAGGGAGCATAGCTGCACCAGGATCATGTGCCTTTATTCTAACTTTAACTGGAATGCCCACTGTTCACATACAAAGACAAAAATTGGGTTTCACAATAGGATAGGTTCTGAGCAATAATTATTGGCGCAGTTACCTCAAATTGGTGAGACAGTGATCATTCCAGCAATCAAAAGAAAATGTCCCCACTACTCACACTACAAGAGTTCCAGTATGATGTTTCCATACTCTTTCCAAAGCCAACCACTTTAAAAGTCTAAAGCACCCAGCCATGGCACTTACTAGCTTCTATCAATTGTTTCAGGCTTTGAAAAGAAACAAAAAAGGAAAAATATTTCACTTTGAATGCATGTAATAGCAATCATTTGAATGAAAAAAACTGTTTGTAAGATATCTGATTTATTAAGTTCCATTATCTACAGCCTTTTTGACGAATGGCAATCAGAAGTTGTGTGTCTCTCTTTATTCTGCCCTCTGTGTCTTTAATCACCAGATGAAAATGCATATGATCGAGAGAGCAATTTCCCTGAGACCCGAAGAAATTAATACATTCCATTCTTATTGAAAGACAGAGTCAGTTCATAATTAAGATTCCGTCTTTCTTTCAGGGAGAGGAAGCAGAAAGAGATACAAAGATTCTGTGTGAAGATGAATTTGTTTAGACGTAGTGCTCTGATTGTGCACTGATTTACAGTTGAGTAGACACTATTTTTGGCACATGTAGAAAAGTGATAATAGTGATGTTCCAATAAAAATTTAGTAAAAAAGAGGTTTTCTGTCTGTTAGTAGCAGTTGAAGTATTCTACAAGTCTGCCTTTCCTTAACAGTGCCATGTACAGACTCTACATTTTACACCCAATACATTATTTCAGATTCAATTTAAGTAAAACAATAAAGGTTATATTGGTTTCTCTATGGTTCAACAATAGCACACCAACCAGCCATAAACAATAACTGTAAAATAACAAGTCAGACTGTGTAGGATGACATAATTATTATTATCATTACAAATTTAATTATTACTGAATTCTTCACAATGAAATGTGAAGTCAAATGTCAATATACAGTTATATGTATAAGACTTACATGACATATTTTGATGAGATAACACTTTACCTGAAACTGCCATTGAATTCCTCAGGTTCGGGATCCAGAAGCGATGAAATCTGATAGGCAGAACAAACAAAGAATAAACATTGAGACATCAGATCTCATACAGAGAAGAGTCATGTCAATCAGCCACTGAACTGTAGACACATTGGGCCTCATTTATCAACAGTTTTGTAAAACTGTGTGTAAATTTACCCGTCAATGGATACGAACTAACAAATTCCACCTGATTTATCAAACATTCGTAAACACAGCATTTGTTCGTATGTCGTGCGTATGTTGACAAATACCAATCAATCATAAATGAGAACCGCGTTCACAGAATTTTCAATTAGCATAAATTGACACCCCAGAAATACCAAATAAGGAGCTTGGAATCCCTTTGTTGGCAATGTAAAAAGATGACAGAGAAAAGGCAAAATAAAAAAAGTTTCTGACGTGGCAACTGAAGTTTTGTTAACCTAAATAGAATCCAAAAAAAAAACATTTTTCAGTTGTGTAAGTAGTGGAGTGTCGGGGCCGGAGAAGACCAATGGCTGGCAAGAAGTAACTGTTGCAGTAAGTTCGGTGTTAAAAGTTCTGCATACGCTGCAACAGGTTAAAAGAAAATGGTTCCTGAAACTGGAGGCAAATTATTGGAGTGACATCGTTGGCTGGAATCATTGTGGAGGGTGACAGTGATCTGTTTTTCCCTCATCTTGAATCAATCACCCTCCAACTCTGAAGTTATGTTTTTGTATACCAGCCTTATCGTTGCCATAAATCCTGGGGGGCAGCTGCACCTGGGCATGACCTTAGCAATGGTTTCTGCTCCTTATTTATAGCAAACATTATTCACGTGTTTTATAGAATTCATGAGAAATTCCAAATTAGAATTGATTTGATTAATCATGATTACTCAAATGAAGCATCACCTGTTTTAATGTTGAATCCAACAGTGATTTTATACAACAAATTGAGTCGTTATAATATAAATATATGACTACCAAATAATTTGCATAGTAATCCAATAAAACATGAGTGAATGGAAAAACAAAAGCAAAAATGTTTTTCAATTTATGCATACAATATGAACAGTTTAGAGTGCTTGTGAAATTTCTTTGGATCATACAAACAAACTGATGTACGAAAACTTTGATAAGTCCCACATTTTTTGCGTAAATGCATTTACGAACGATTTACGATCAAATTCATTTGGCTCACGTTTGATAAATGAGGCCCATCGTCTACTATGTATAAACTACCTCAACTACTCAGCTCAATGGCATGAAATAAATGTTGAAAATGAAAATTTAGCAATCACTGTTTGACAACAGTGTTCTACAATCAGAGCATTCCCTTTCATGTGCATTCCCAAGGATCCTGTAGAATATTCAAAAGATCAAAATTAGGAATATCTCAGTATAATTGATTCACTAAAAACATTGTGGAATAGCGGTACAGGATTAAATAATAGAGCACTTATCACCACAATTTATTTCCCATATGCTAGGAATGATGGTATGGTAACTCCATCACCCCTGTTCCAACAGAGCAACATTATCAGCCACCTGTGACACAAAGATTCCCTGACCAAACTCAAAATGAAGGCAAAAGCTTCCGTCACAAAAGGCAAACAAAAATATTTACAGCTAGAAATGTACTGTGGAGGATAGTTTTACCTTCAAATGCCCATCATGATAGAACTTCTTGAAAAATGTATTGCTTGCTGCAATCTGATTGTTGTCCTCAGATTTATAAGAGTAAACTTATAACTTTGTGTTTTGCTAATAAAGAGGTTTAATAGGTTTTCTTATTTACTATTCTTCTGGTTTGTTCAGGGTAACAGTAAGCTTACAATGTAAGCTTGCAAAAATAATATGTGTAAAATGAACCTCAGCAGTAGGCTTTTTTTGCTGCCTCCCACAGCCTGCAGACTTCCACTCATCTTCCACACCAACTCATTCCTGAAGCTGTCAGCAGATAGAATAAGGAATCCTGTGCAACTCACTTCCATTGGGAACAGCCAAGCACCTGGTACTTGCTGCATTTCCCCATTACAGCTCCACTAGGATAACCATTATTCCTTCTGTCAACCACATGGCTGCATCCGGCCTTAGGGTTGTTGACAGGGCCACAAGCTTCCTCCTCAAATCTACTCTCAACCCCTCATTCTTGGACAGGCAACAGCAAATTTGGCTTTTCTGTAAACAGGGCTGAGAGCCTGGTTCCTCCCTTGACAAAGGTGATGACATGTGTTGGCATTGCACTGGCTTGGTGTATCCTTCTTCTTTGCTGCCCCATAATGGCTGCAAATTCTTTTATCTCCTTACCATGGTGCTACCAGTACCTCCTGAGTCAGACCCATCTAACAGGAATAGCACCATATTTCCATTCCCTCCATGTTCAGTGGATCTTCCCTCATTCCCTGCCTGTGCAAGTTCACTGGGGTTAGACGGGTGTCATAGACCGCTCGCAGCTGTAAAGATATCCAGAATGGTTCCAGCCTGCAGAGGTCAGACTATGTGATGTTCCTCTTAGGGAGGTTCCACTTTGTTAAAGCTCCATGTAGCCCTAGCTTAAAAGTTCTTTCTCTACTTCCTTTCCCCTCCAGTTTCCTCACTTCAGCTTCGACAGTTGCTGTCCTTGACTTTGGGCTGGACTTTCCCCATTGTTGGAGGTGTGTGGTGTCCAGTCCTTGCCCTCCAGTGCATGGGTTCCCAATGATGTCCCTTAGTTTAAGTGCACACTCTGCCTGAGCTACAGATGCACTACATACCTACTTCTGTCCTTGGAAGCTTGGAGGAATTCCAAGCAATCTGTGATGATGCTTGTTGGTCTTTCTCGCCACTCCTTCAACACAGATGTTAATCGGACCTCATACACTGTCAACAACACATACATCCTAGCAGCAACTATTATGTAAAAATTCATGTCTTAAACAATTATATTTACAAAAGTAAGGCACAGCTGAAATACACTAAGCAATCACTAGGCCAAAAACAGATTCCTTCCTGTCTGGCTTTGTAGCTGGACCTATTAAAGGCAATGTCTTACGCCTGAGCTGATTAGAAATCCACCACAGGTGGTTGGATCAACTGCACTCCAGATTTTTACTTACCCTTAATTGTCTTGTCTGATGCATTAGAGATGGGGATAGAGTATGTGTTGTCACAGGTAAATGGCAATGAAGAGCACCCAGTGTTATTTCTGAGCAATAAGCTTAGCCTGTGTTAACGAGACACTGCCAACGAGGGCAAGTCCCTAGCTATAAAATGGCTCAATGAATTTCAGGTTTGTATATGATTGAAATGAACTAAACCATATACAAGAAGTTATACAATCAAAGTAAAATAGTGTTGAAATTAGCTTGGGCCGTGTAATGGTATGAATATTTTCTTTTTCATACCATTACATCCTCTAGACATTTTATCAGGGTACATGGCATTTTGACACTGTTTCAAAAGCAAGGATTTTCTGGTGGATGGGGGATAGGTGCTTGCACCGGCTCTAAAAAAGCTGTTGTTTCTGATATATAAAAAATGTTAATGTCCTCAAGACAGAATGTTGAAAGTATTAAATATGAACGTCACAACATAATGTCCTTGTTCGTCTCTGTTGGCTGGGTAGTTTATTTCAACATTTTTAAATGCAGCATCCACAAGGAAAAGGTGCAGATTAAATAATTAAAGTGACAGTTTTGTTACCTATCCACAGAGACCTGCACAAAGTCTGTTTTAATAAAAACAGCATAACATTTTTTTGTAAAGTTAAAGTATGCTTAGGCTGGCAAGGTACTTTGATAAAATTATGATTTTGTAAACAAAGCTCTTGCCACTTCCATGGTAAAAATAAACAATTTTTTATGACCGTATCAAAACCCACACCACCAAGATTTAAAAAAACAACGATACACCATATTACCGTAATACCACCTAAGCCTAATTGGCGCTATGTAATTGGTAACACTTGTGCCATGTGGAATGAGGAGAAGGCCAGTAGTAATGTTAATTGGAGGAGTCATGTGATCATAGCTTACTCCTCCTGAGTTAGTAGGTGAGGATTACTGCCATGGACAAACAGTATGTAAGTTCAGTTCAGGGTAGGGGAAAAAATAAATGGATGAAATTAATAAAGATTAGGCCAGGTCAGTGAGGTACAGCCTGACATATCTTACCATCCTAGTATTATCAAGGGAGTGTATTAAAGCTCTGCTGATTATGTGCACCATAAAGTGCTTATCCCTGTTTTATCGTGTAACACTGAGCCCTTGATGCAGAACACAAAACTGCATTAATTTAAGAAATCAGTATTCATGTTACATTGGCACTTTTATCCCAGATAAGATTCATTTTAATGGCTGCTTCATTGCGAACATTAATTAATACTGTTGCAGCCATCTGCTCTCAGATATAAAAGGATAATTGTTTAACATTCAGCCAAAAAGAATTTCTCAAATATGTGGCTCTGATCATAACCAGTGCCCTTGTTCTCCTTGAGGCCGGATTACAGCTTTGGAAATAGTTTTCTACTCAATTAAGAAAATGGATGATACATGCATTGTCATTTTTGGGTCTTCTTACTTTATGTGTAAAAATAAATTGCATTAATAAAACACTCAATGAATTAATAATGAACTGTGGTTTATTCAAAAGGACTTTTACAAAAGGTCAGCCAAATTAGTTTGGTAATACAAAGATAAATTAGCTTTCACTTTATCAAAAGTGATTCCAGGAATTCTAGGTCATACAGTGAGTAGTTCAGTGGAATTAGCTGATTTTTCTTGCTCCTAAATCAAATTCTGCCCAAAGTAATTATGTACAAAGTGTAGTTTCACCATATTCAACTCTTTACAGAGAAAACAAGGCAGACCAGATGTTGCTGTTTCTTAATTGGTTCACTTTCTCAGTGGCATTTTAAAAAATGAATGATGCATCCAGTAAGTGGAGAAAAGAACTTTCTCTTATATCGGCTGTTAATAAGGGCAATAATGGAAACTCCATTAAATCATTTAGTACCTGAAAGGCTTGCAACTATCAACAAGACCTGAAATGAAATCAGTTATAAGCAAACAATATAGTGTCAGTCAGAATTCAGGACTGCTACAATATGTTCATTGGAAGTACATATCAAAGTAGCCTTTTCATTCAGGCTTGGCATGTACTGCTTACTGAAGGACTTTTAACAAGTAAATCCTAAATCAATTTGCAAATAAGGTCAATTGTGCTCACCTGAAATTCACTGAGAAATAAATCAACCATTGTCAGTTTATACAATGGATTACTTTGTCTTCAATAAATGTATTTGTACATAAATTATACACTGTGTTCCAGAAAGGCTCTGTCATGCAAAATTTGATCCCCACTGATGCAACAATGGGTTCTGAACAGCTGACATAGTGTCCGTTGCTATAATGACGCAAGGATGACCTAACGTTTAGAATGTTAGGAGATTTTGCAAAACTCTCAGTTTTGCAAGACGTTAATTCAGAGGAATGCACAAAAAGAAGAGAGCAGGGTTTAGTAGTTTTGAGATTTTTACCATTTATGAGAACGTAATGACTATGACAGTAACTCTATAAGTTTTCTACGCTGAAGCTAATGTCTAATTCGACTGAATCTGACAAGTTACGTAGCTGTGCCTGACAGAGTTGCCAAGCCTACATTATTGCTAGCTAGTAAATTTTTTTGTCAACCAAAGATCAAACCTACAGCACATACCTTAAATACACATGTGGAGGTAACCAACAGCTGATAACGACGGAAATGGTATCAATGTCAAGTTAAAAAAGGTTAAAAAATGATTGGAAAGGCAGACAGAAATGATGTTTGCTTCAGAGAATGTATCTAAAGCTATTAAAAATGCTAGCTAGAGGGCACCACTGGATCACGTTCTATGTTCAATGGAGATAATGATTCATCTCACTGTAATATTGGACTACTTGGCTTTCGTAATCAAGATGAAAGCCAAGGAAAGTTGGACAGCTTTCTGCATTTACTGTTTATGTTTGTGTAAGTAAATTTGCACCCTGGCCAGCATTCATGATAGACCAGTAATCTGCCTCATGAATTTGTACGCCCACCAGGTTGAAATTTAGGTTCACTGTCGTTTGCTTGCCACTGTAATTTTACCAAAAACATTAATTGTCAACACTTAAAAAGCATGCCCCTTTATAAAATATGTATTTGCCTTTCAAATTATTTTGTTTTTCAATGGAGAGTTTGATATAAGTGATGCTTTTGGTGCTAATACCCTAGTAATAGATACATAGATGGCTAACTAGTCAGTGAACTTGAACAGTTCTACTTCCACATAAAAAAATAGATAAGAAAACAATCTTAACCAATGATAATAATAATTAAAGAATAACAATTAAATAAATACTTAACTGAGCTGGTTTGGGTTCCGTGCGTTCAGGCTGTAGTCACGAATAGTGATGTCTTTGTAGAGTAAATTATGTTGTAAACTCAAGTAAAACTGTGAATGATTTAATCTCATAATGTTCTAAAAGTTGGTTCATCCCTGCGTTGTTATGGCAACAGATGCTATGTCAGCTGTTCAGATCCCATTCTTGCGTCGGGGGATTAGTTTTCACAGGGGTTCAAATTTCACATGACAGCTACCTGATCTGTGTCCCACCAGAGCTGATCACTTCATCTGGTGGCTTGCTGAACTCACATTTTCACAGCATAAAAGCCCCAGAGGTTCTGGTTTTAGAAATGTCTAAAATAACATTTGTTCACTATTTTGCATGAACAAGTGGACCAAAATACCAGTTATTAAGCATATGGGGGGAATTACTTTTCACACAGGGGCATTAGCTCTTCAATTACTAACTTCAGTAAATAAGTAATGAAGACTTCAAACACATAACTAAAAATACATTCTATTTTCTAAAAAATGTGTATAGTATGCATAGCATGCAGTATACAGTGAGTTGTTATGGAAAGAAAAATATGAAAGGTATGGTGGGAAATGCAGTTCATGTTAATAATAACCCTCTTGCAGTGGCATGATGGAAAAAAAAGGCTGCATGTATCCCCTCAGAGACGTCTCAGAGCAGCTTGAGGACTTGTTCTGCAAAGCACTGCAAAGGATCATAGACATGTAAGGTCTATATTATTTATCATGCTGCATTATACTTTACAAGTGGTTGAGATGGATTTGATATGTATATTAGCTAGATAATAGAAGTTATCAAAGATATCAGACTGGAGTGCTCATTAAACCAATAAAGATGAAATTGCTGCTAGTTGGAGTGTAATGTGTTCTTGTGTTATGGGTAGGTCATTTACAATATGTTTTTGATGCACTGTCCACTATAATGAGCTCTGGACAGCTTTAAATTACACTGTGCAATTACTGCTGAAAAAGCATGTATATCATTATATTGGGATGTTAAATTCAATGCAAGTGAAAAGCTAAAATCTATTCTGCACATATAATTCATGTGTATCAGCAATTCATAATACGCGGCAGAGTAAGGGTGGCCACTATTTCAGATTCGGGAAATTGCCTTATTTGAAATGTGTTGATACGGCAAGGAAAAAATATATAGACTTTCGTGTGCCTTGGTGACAGCTCAATCCACAAAATGACCCATGAAAAGATTCTTCTTGTAACAATGTGCTGCAAGGACAGCCAGGCAGTGTTTTGTGGTTGAGCATGCTCTCGTAATTCTTTGTATCGGAAGATGGACATCATGCCTGAGAAAGAACTTGTTGTGGTCACAGGCCCCATTGTTCTTTGTACAGAGGAGCCTCTGATCAATACAAAGGTATAATCATGTTCACAATAACTGTTAAAGAAGCACATTTTGCCGTACATGGTACAGTAATTCCACCTCTTATCTTTTCAAGGGCCTGTCTAATTTTGCATGGCACAGAATAAATAATTTTTCTGTCTGTCTTGTGTAGCATATAATTAAATTCCTGATAGGTATAACTATTTTTCTTTATATAAAATATGTCAAACACAAACCTGCATCAAACACTTATTTAAAATATTTGTTTTGGGTATTTTAATTGTTTACAAATGGAGTGGGCCAAAAAATTAGTTTTGTTTTGAAGTAGTTCAAATTCATACATCAAAATAAAGCTTAAAACCAGTAGCTGCATGCTGTTACTTTCCTCCAAATTACAAATATTTTAGCAATCTTGTATCAAATATCTGTTATTTGATTGCTTTGAAATAAGTCAAATGATCTGAAGTTATTTCAAAATAATAAAATAAACAAAATACTTTTATTTGCAAAAGTTTTTCTGCCCAAGTAAATTAATATAGGTGAACATCAGTCATGAAATATTTGAAATATTTATTTGACCCAGGTCCGTCCTGAATCTATAAGTAACCAAACAAATGTGAACGTATTTCACGTCTCCCGACTGTAATTGTGAACAATCACGGAGTAATTACATTTAGTGTGTATTTGACTGTCATTCACACTCATTACTGACCACAAATAGTGACAATGTAAACAGATTATTTTATTGCAGTCCCTGTCTTAATTCGTACTTATACCCCGTGTCATTTATTTGAAATGTTTTAGTAAATTGTTCTATTTGCATGGTAAGTAGGATATATAATGTACAAAGCATAAATGGGAAGATTTGTCACCCAAATCACCTTCATACCTTAATAAGAAATCTGTAAACGGTCACACTCTGCAAATGGGCCAGGAACATCACAGCCGACCCCCACCACCCTTCCTGCAGTCTCTTTACCCTCCTGCCCTCTGCTAGGAGGTATCTCAGCATCCACACCAGATCTACAAGACTCAACAATAGTTTCTTCCCCCAAGGTGTCAGAATTCTGAACAATCAGAAGACTCTGTCTGTCTGGCCTCCCTCCTAATACCTTCCAACACCAGGCACTAGTCACTTTACTGTCTCCTCACAGACACTTTATCCAGGGACTTGCACTCTCTCTACTCAGCGACTGTGGTACATACCTCATGTAATACATTGTGGTTTGGTACTGTAGCTAATACTGTCTTAGTGTACTTAGTGTATTTATTGTATTATCGTCTTATACTGTTGTATACAGTCAGAGTTGTATTTTTATAGTATTGTACTTACATTTGTTGCAATTGCACAGTCAGAATTTTCTCTAGTTCACCCAATTCTGTGTACTTATTGATGCACGTTTTTAAATGCTGCACTGTGGACCTGGGAAACATAATTTCATTCTACTGTACACACAGAAATACGTGGCATAGAATGACAATAAAGTCTACTTGAACTTGAATAAGATCATCACATTCAATATAAGCTGACATTTTTTAAATAACATGGAAATGATAAATATTAAATCAGAACAATTACCTGGACATATTTTTTGTCCTCCTCGTTGAAACATAAAGCACAGTAAAAGTAAGTACTGTTCTCAATCTAAGCAGATTCATATTGTGTAAACTGTGGAAATATCAAACCAATAAAGTAGTGTCCCTTATTAAAAAGCAACTGCAAAACTGTGATGAATAACAAAATGGTGAATTCAGATTTGGAGTCAGTAATGCATGCTTGTTTAACTGGTAGCATAGATAGGGTATAAGGCTTCAAAAGTATAGTGCAAGGCTACAGCTTTGGATCAGTTTTTGAAGACAATACATGGCTACTACTGTCAGTGACTCTGCAGGATGCCCCTTTTTGATTGACAAAACGGTGAGTAATTCGCTAGTCTGGAATTCATAACCCATAACCCTGGTTTTGCCATATGCTTACTGACTCAGTTCAGTGTCCTCAAGTGCCTGTGCAGCCCAGTATATTGAGCTGAAAAACATTCTGCAGCTCACTCTAGGCAGACATAACAGAGGGACATATGGAGGAGAAAATGAGAATTGAGTGGCTTGTGTAGTGGAGTTCACCCAAAGTGTGGGTCAGGCCAGGGGTGCATGGCAGTAATAGCAGAGAAAAAAACAGTTGTGTCTTTCCATCTACCAAAGTCTTTTAAGCTGATGTCCCAGAGGAGATTGACATTACAATATCAACAATGTGCAGTCACATATGGGAGCAGTTTTTGATAATAAAAGATACTGGCAAAACACTGTCTGGACACAAACATCATCAGGTAGATCTGTGTCCCAGCACATCTACCATCAACACATCATTTTTTCTCTGACTATTTGAAAGAATGCATCCATCACATGCTGGCCATAAACATGCATCACAGTTAATTTATTTAATGGTTTTCTCAGGCTTAATATCATTTCATGTCTTCAGTTTTTCAGTAAACTAATGAGCTTGTCAATCAACATTTGTTATATTAGGAGTGGTACACCACACACAGTGTAGTAACTGAAAGTTCTAAGGTAATCTCGAGGAGTGAGTATAAAGTTACCTCAGAGCCTACTTGTCTTATATTCCTATTAAACAGTGTCTTCTCTCACAACACTGAGATTTTAGGACATTTTATTGATTGAAAATTAGCAACCATAGTCATTCATTATGACTCACTTCATAATTAGCCATGTACCCTGTTAGTTAACTTCAGAAGTACTTTTTTATCAGGTAAAGATTTCAAATAAGTGTTGCTCTGTAAAGTAATTACCTGAATTAACTGAATTGTGGTTTAGAAATGTATATTATGGTGCCCTATTATAGCCTATGAAATTTATGAAGTAGTTACACGCATGCAGGTATACCCATGCCAGCCCTGCAAAATCATAGTGCTACAGGTAATAAGTCCCAGTTTAGCCCCTGATGATGAAGTAGCAAAAATGTGTGCACAGCACAAAATCTAAGTGCTTCCACACCATGCTAACTGAGAGGGAGAAGCAGAAAGGTGAACATCTAGGTGGACAGTTTAAAAAGTAGTCTGATGGTCTTTTTGACAGAACAAAGGTACAGTGGCCCTGACTTGCAAAACATTAATTACCAATAAAACAGCAAAACACACAGCAACCCAGAAAAAAAGCAAAAAAAAAAAAAACACAGCAAACCAGAAAAAAACCCAACAAACCAGAAACCTAAACACAACAAGCCAGAAAACAAAACGTGGCACCCCAGATAAAAACACACAACACACCAGAAACCAAAACACAACAAACCAGAAAACTCAAACCGGAAAAGGTAGGTACATGTTGGATAAGATTCCTCTTCGCTGATTGGATGCATATTGTGTCAATCTGAGTGTTAAGTAAGTAGTTTTAAGCACGTACAACTTAGCTGCATTTCACTAGCTGCACTAAGCCCATGAAACACACACCTGTATGGAAACACACATACCTAAAGTAAGCATAGCAAATTACGCTTGTACAAGCAGCTCAAAAGGGAGGGGTGAAGCAAAAGCACATCTGTTGTTGTCTTAGATCTATCTCTATACTAAGTGTTTTGTCCTTGATGGAGTATGAGTCTCGAATGCTTCTGAAAGGGGAAGATTCATCAGAGAAGTGACTTTACCTGCTGGCTGCCTATAAGGGTTATTTTTCATCTCTAGTCGCAAATTGTGCACCTTGCTCTCAGGAAGAAGGGGAGTCTTCTGACAACTTGGACACATATACTGGGCTGAGAAATGCTGAGGAGGCAGAGCCTTAGACTACATATCATCCATCAGGAGAGGCTTCAGTAAAAATGAGTACACCAGCCCCAGCTCAGCCTGTCAACTCCACCACAATCCAAAGAGATTAACCGTGACCACAAGTGAGTGGCGCTGAAAAAGGCCAATCCTTTATTCCAACACAAGACCAGGTGAATGCAAAAATAGAAACCACCCTTAAATATTGAAGACTGTACTTACACCCTGCAATAATGACTTTATGGAAGGAAATTTCTTTTTCATGTTTTTATAAAAGAGAAGTTTTATTGACATTTACTTGAAATTTTTGTCAAGGGCTTTTCAGAGCCCAATATTAATTTTCAGACACATGTAGAAGTCAGTTTCCAGGTATCCAAGAAGGTAGCTACATCTTTGCAGATATTCAGACAGTTTGTGCTTGAAGGTAAAACTCAAACTAAGAATTTAAATGTGCATTATGATGCACAGCTGCAGCAGAGGCCAAGGTGATTTTTTTCTGAAGTGAGGACACTGGGACAAAGAGAGAAAAATAGACACAGAAAGAGAGAAAGATAAATATTAAGAAAATGGGAGAGGAAAATATAATGCTTTTCAGGACCTTCCTCACAGACTGGACTGAAAAGGGACATGCATAATGGACCCCTTACTTGAAAGTTATTCAGGAGAGAAACTAAAACCTTGGGAAAAGTTCAAAGACAGATGAGTCCTTGTTATCACTAGTCATCCTTTTCAACAATAATGGTAGGACTCAGTCCAATCATAGCACAAGATTACATTGAATGCTTCTTCCGGACAATAGTTACAACTGAAGAAGAAAAACTGCAATGACAGTTACAATTCCACAATACTAGCTTCTGTAAAGACAGGCAAAAGGCATTGAACTCTGGTTAGACTATGAATTTGGTACATAGACTAGAGCTTTGTTTCTGATGAATGGGTCAAATCCCAAACTACAACATCAAAGACACATATTCCATCCATTAATTATGAGAAACACAACTCTATGTTATTTTCTCACATGATTAGCAAAGCTGCCGCTGACAGACTAACCAGAGTCTTTTGTTATAAAACACTGCACTGGTCTGGAATATTAAAGCAGTCTTCAGTGTGAGCCTGGGAGAATAACTTCTTAAGGTCATGTCTTTCAAGACATGGCTTTGCATTTTAATTTTCAGGAAATCAAAGCATTTTAGCAACGCCTTAAACTAAATTGCAATACCAGGCATTTAAAAGCATTTTTTTTGAAAGGCTAAAAACATTTCTATGCCATTTTACAAATGGTTGCCCAAAAAAACCCTTCCCCTGAGACAGCACACCTTTCATTAAGTAGATTCACAATCACTCACATGTGAACATTCCATTGAATTAATTTCAGGTAAGACACTAGACTGGCAACTAATCACTTCCCAAAATTGACAAAAAAGGCACCTGGCACACATTTAACAAGCAAAGATCCACAGTCATTTCAACAGTGAAGGCTACTCCTTCACAATGTCCATTAGATTTATGTGTTAATACACTGTGAATTTCCTCTGACTGCGAATATGAGGCTGTTTGTTGCCTGAACAACAGAGTGAACGTGTATATTTTGAGAGATGGGGAGAAGAAAAACAGCTAGTAATAACTTCTCAAGCCTTGTAAAGAGGAGGAGAATGAAATCTTAATTTATTGTTAGTCCATGCCATACAGTGGCGGTTCTAGCTCCCATGGCGCCCCAGGGCGAAGTAAGACAGACAGCACACCCCCCCCCCCACCCCACACACCCAACCCCCCACCCAGGCCATAGCACTAGTACAACATAGACACAAAGACTGAGGCAGATAAACAAAGTTAAAGAAAAAACACTGACAAGTACTTGAATTTACTTAAATTTACAAAACCAACACTCAAGAAAAATATCAAAATAAATTAGAAAAACTAGCTAGATTTTTAGTGACATGATTAGCCATACCAGTAGTCCTATGCATTTTTACAGAATGGGAGCTACACAGCCATGTCTAAGCACCCCAGATTAACGTTAACGTGAGAGATTAGGCTTATTATGAGTTTGAATTATGAGTGAATTATACTGAATTAACTAAAGAGAAATGTGCATATATACTGTTCACTAAGAAATACTGCAGTATATTGTTGAGTCACTGCATCACATGCTTTACTTCAAACCATTTAGTGTGAAAACTCCTTTTCATGCTGTCTAACTCACAGGGTGTGTGTATTTTATTGAATCACTGGTTCAATCTGAAAGCATTACTCTTCACTCTTAGTTCAATGAAGTGCCTATCATATTCCAGAGCTATTAGCTCCACCATCACACAAGTTAATAAAAGTATTCTGAATGGTCTAAACATAGGTGCTTATGTAACACCTCAGCTCACTTCTCCACTCGTCTGTGGCTCTGGCAAAACTATAACTGCAGGTCAAATAAGTGATCCTCACCAGTAATAACTCTTTGTACTCAATACAGACTTCTTGAGAATTACTTAAAGTAAAATAACAAATCCTGCTCATCTCTTTTCTGAATTCGAAAATGTTGTATGGTAGGGTACAGGGGGCACAGTGCTTTCTCAAACACTAATGTCAGATGCACATACCTATACCACTTGATATAATTTTCCCCCATGATTGACCAGCATAGAACCACAATAATCAGTTTGATGGCCACTTTTCTTCCATGTAATCTCATTAGAAGACAGCAAGTAAAACTGTGAGGTTGTTTCTCTTCACAGCACACTGTTAATTATCCATTGGGAAAATACAAATATTTCATCACATTGTGCCATTTTCTTTTTCATCAGAATTTTAATAGTTTTATTATTTGTCACCTATTGGAGAAGTGGCACTCAATAGCATTGGCAGTTGGAAATTTATGTCAGCCATGCAACACATATGCATGTCTTTTTATAAATCACCACTAATTCTTCAAATGTGCATGCATGACCACGTGCAACAACCACACCCAGAAATGCCCACATTTAAGCATATATAGTGCTCCGGAAGTCAAAATCAATTAAGCAAGATCTATGTGCAGGCCAGAACAATACATTTTAAATGCAATAATGGCAGCAAAAAGGGGAAAAAAGAAACTTCACGGAATGTGAAATCAAAGCGTTAGTCTCCTAAGCATTAGAAAAAATATCATTTCAGGCGTCCATGGCACTGGGGTAACATACACAAAAAGCCTTGCATGGCAGGAGGTTACCCCAGCTGTCAATTCCTCAGGAGAGCCACACATGAAGACTGAAAATATTATGCGACATCAAGGTTAAGGCAAACAAGTGTATATTTGCCCAACTGCAACTGTAGGAGCAATGGGGCAGCAGTATGGAGGGTGCCACCACTGAGCTCTCTCGATGAGTGTGTGGCTGCGATTATTGGAGTTGATTTTAAAAAAATAATATTTAATCAATATGAACGAATCAAAACATGATCCTGGCCATCGGGCAACCACATTTGTCAGTGTCATTTGTGCATTGCAAATCATTTGCACTTTTATTGAATGGAGGTTATTACGATTTACTTACACATTCGTCCACTGACAGTGCCCTTATTGCAATGCCAGTGCAGTCGATTCTACTGATTACATAGGGAAAACCAGTCATCGCTGCAAATTGCCTTTTAATGTTTGCCTGCTCATTGGCTGTATAGGGGAATCTTATGTAACTCGAGCTCAGACAAATGATGCCATCCAGCACTCTTGGTCTAAAATGACTGAGTGTGGGCCGGGTTATACCCGACCAGTCCTCTATTTCCCGCTGGGAAGACCCTGTGGCCAAGAACCCCAGAGTGAAAGGATCTGCAGATGGCCAGGTATTGGCTGGTTGCGATGCTCCAGCGCCGGCCCCAATTCATCACAGAGCTCCAAGAGCACAGCTCAAGTTAAGCGAAATCAAATCATGAGCCAGTCATCATCACAAAAAAGTTGGCACGGTCCCTATAGACCCGTTCCCGTCATAGAATACCATTCACAATAGCTTGGAGCAGTGCCAACATAGCCATGGTAATGCTATCTTGCTATCATCACATGCTTTAGGTCTATTTATGATAACAAAATTAAATTGATTGATAATGCATTGATTACTCACATCTGTTGATTTAATGTATAATTTATGACCAAAAAAACACTGATTACGAATGATAATATGAACCTAAAAACTCACAAGGAATGAGGAAAGTATAGTGCAATTTTGTTGTTGGTCTCAAGGGTGTGCTATTTAGAGTGAATATGTGGCCTAAATGTGCATATGCATGTCAAACATATCCTATCTGTACGCACATCCCCACATCAAGTACTGCGTACTCACAGTTTATAAATGAGGCCCCCGAGAGCAGGACTAGTACTTGATGGAGGGTTTATCATATTTAACTTCCCAGACATGAAGCAGAGAAGATTGGTATAGAAAATAACATGCAGATAACAAAATATCATACTGTGTGTGTGCCTGAATGTTTACTTGACAATTTACAGTGAAGTAAACCCATTTTGAGAGACAGAAATCTGTTCAGGTCAGCCTGCTTTGAGTCATGTTGGGAATTTTTTATGGAGTCTATCATTGTACAAGTATAGCATGACTCAAATGTTCTTTATTTCCCAACACAGCTTAAAAAAAAAACAACACCACTTTAATTAAGTCAAAGTTAAGGGAAATGTTGATTCCATGCCAGACTGTGTGAGAACATGCCATGATTGGAGCATCAATATCTTGTTTTGTCACTAGGAACATTGTTTAGCATGGCCACAATTCACATGGGGGATCAGTGTCAGCCCTGCTTCACAGCAAACAGTCCAGCAAAATTTTGCCAGCCCAGCTCATTCACTCAGGCCTTATACCTGTCCTTGTGTGACACAAACTGTGGCGATAAAGGTCTCATTTGAATGCTGTTAAGAATTAATTAAAGCCTGGGACAATCGGTCCTTTCGACACAGCTCAACAGTATGACATTAGCATTACAAAGATATTGTTATCAGCCATTGTCTACTGCACCATCAAAAGACAGATATTCAAACTGAAATAAGGCCAACTGTTTGGATAGGTTTTTTTTATAGGTGAGCTGTAAAAAGCACACTGTGCAAAGCAGAAATATGCAACTGTTTGCTCACCATTAAAACATGTATTTCTCTTAATTTTTCATTAAGTACAGCAAGATATACCATTTCATATACACATTAGAATAAACAATATATCTGTAGAGTTATTGAATTTATGACTGCTATGTTGGAAATTTAATATTGTGTATAAGGATGTATTTCAGGTTAAGGCCATTATCTGGCATGACATTTTCTTATATAAAATATTAAAGCCACTCTCTTTCCTTTCTAGCTGAGAATGCTTATTGTGTTATGTTCCACAAACAGCTACCTATTTATTACAGCCTCCTCAGAATAACAAAATAAATTATCACACAAAAAAAAAACGCCATAGCTTGTCGTGATGAATAATTCAACTCTCTTCACAAAGAGAGATGGGAGAGGAGAGCAGAAAATGAATGCGACGTGGCTTGGACAACAAGTTTGTGGAAAACTGGAACACAATGTGACAAATGACGTTTAATTAGTTGGAATTTATGGAGAGCTTGCCATTTTCTTCCTGGCACTGCTTTTAACGGTACAGTGTAAATCATTTGAATGCATAATGCAGGATGGACTCACGTCAACCTGGGTATGGAATACCTCTATAATTCTGTCTAGTTGAGCAGTAATTCCAGCTAGCCAGGAATCTTCCATGGGATTGCTTTGCATTGTCCAGATTAATTGTAGCCTCCCTGATCCTGATGCCACAATTTTACCAGAGGCAATTATTTTGTTTCACCAGCCATGTTTCTGCCAGATTCAAACATTATATACAGTAAAAAGGAAACAGTAATAAAAAAAAATCCTCTCCATCTATGTTTTTCTAATTTCTTCACAACCCCTCATTCTCCAACAATTTTTTTAGGATTTTTCCACTTTATTTGTCAGTTACAGTAGAGAGGCAGACAGGAAATGCAGGGGGGAGAGGGGGACAGGGGGAGAGGGAGGGAGGGCATGCAGCGAAGGGCCCAGGCTGGGTTCAGGCCTGGACTGCTGTGGTAAGCCCTTGGTCTTACATGGTATGTGCTCTTCTGGATGAGCTACTGGGGCACGCCTCCAACTAGAGTTTTAATTAAGATTTTACAACTTTTACAACACACTTTCAATACAGTTCTTAACTAATACTTGAGACTGTAATATTTGTGGTGATAATCAACACAGAAGAACAAGGGCCTTCCTGTGGAAACCAAACCAAATCAAGTATGTCATGTACTGGCACTTCTTTCTGTTGTTTTCAAGTAAAGAAATTTCACAATGGACCCAAGTTTTAATATATGGGGTACTGAAGGTATCATAAATCCACATTTGAAAAACACAGCTCTATCTTCTCAAAGGAGTTAGCCGCATCAATTGTATTTCATCCTCCTTCACTCCTAAGACTGAATGGCAAAATTAATTTTATATAGAGCATATTCTTAGATTGAATAGAAGATCCAGCATCAACTGACAAAATTAATACAGCTCATTTCTTCACCTCTCTGCAGATCTTTTTGTGGATACCTTATGGCCTAAACACACAGTAGGGGTGACAGCAATAAAGTGAATCCAGACAGAGGCACAAACACTGTCTATTCGGTTTCTGCAAACATAATACCACTAAATCATCGAGAGGTTTATCTGTACAGTAACAGCTATCTATATTCTGTTCACAATTAAAAAACAAAATCAAATAAAAAACTTTGTGGGGTATTCTATGAGAAGGAAAGCTTCCACATGTTGAAAGGTTTCATTTGATACAAATATCTATCTTATGCTTTTTACAAGAGCCTTGTATGGCACATAATATTATCTGTGGTACATGATGCTTTAATATGTTATCATATAAAGTAAACACAAATAAATACACATACATAAATATAAATATATATATGTATATGGCACATGCCATACTTAACCTATCTGGGGTTCTTTTTGGGCTTAGCGTTGCCATTACAAATACATATATATATGAATAATGTGTGTATATATATATATATATATATATATATATATATATATATATATATATATATATATATATATATATGTATATATATACATACATACACATTATTGAAAGCCTGTGAATGATAGATTACACGGACTGTGTTAGAACTGTAAAATTTGGATTGTGTAAAAGACAGGGAAACCCAGTGATGTTGCTTTTCTGTGATATTGATATTATATGATGGTTATGCAGGACCTACACCTATTAATACTGTTTAATATAAATTAATGATATAATACATTTTGGGTCATTCCATACTAACTCACCTAGGACCCCCAGTTCATGTCATGGATTTTCTTGAAAAAATTAATTTCAAAACATTTATTAAATTCATGGGACCTTGCAAAATCCTATTTCTCTACTCCAAATACTTTTTTTAAGTTATGAATATTTGAAGTTCTATTATTTCTATGTGTATTCTAAGCCTCATCCATTGCTTATGTTTCACTGGATTGGGTTGAAATTTGTACTGAACATCCAAGAAACCCTAAGGATAATTTGCAACATGTATTTATGTAAATAGTTGTTGCTGAATGCTGTACAGTAATCAAATTAATAAAGATCACCTGAATGAAGAATCTTTAATTAATCTTTAATCTTTTATCAAACTTTTCGGAACTCATTTCTGACATCATCAACTAGTAGCATTTGAAAACAATAAAGCAAGTCTGTGCCAATCACACCTGAAACAGGTTTGTGTGGATTATTGCAAACACATCAGAGCATGGTCTGGGCGCTTGGTCTTGCTTTTGCAAGGGGAGCCGGGACAACTTCAGCTCATCCTGGAGAAAGACTATCGGCACTGTCATGGCTGGGGCACGTGAGGGACACAGATGCCAAGATAACTAGATGGTTCCTCGTAATCCAGCCGTTTGAATTTGAGGTCCTGTACAAAGCAGGAACCCAGAACTGCACAGCAGACTTCCTTTCAAGTACATCTTGTGACAGAGGGCCCTGTCTCTGTCGGGACTCAAACACCTGAACTGACCTTAGTGCTCGTTTTGTGTTTCATTTTTTTTCCCAAACCCACTAAAGGTGCACACCTGAAGCTAGCTGCCTACTCCCGGTTCATACACACAAACATGACCACGCCAAATCCACCAACTAACAGTTCGATAATGTACACATTACATAACAGTAACATTCAGATGCACAAATGTCTTTGACAATGTCTTCCTTTATTTGTACTTATCATTTTGTTTGTAGCACGCTGGTATTACTGTCTTTTCTCCATTGTCTCAGTTTGTTGTTAGTTGTTGTTGTTTGGAATTCTGAAGCCAAATGTTTCCGGGGGCCATCATGATGCCAAGGACCCAAACTGAGGCAAAGCAACTCGGGATGGCCAAGTAGCACCTGTCCCAAATTGCACATGTGTGATGCCAAGGGGAATGGACAATACCATTGTTATTTGTTTGACAATGGTAAAAAGTGTAAAAATGATGTATTAGGAAAAGTATTGCATGAAAAATACTTGTATTGGTAACTGCTTAATTCTGATAAAAGGTACCACCTGTATAGCTATATGTAAATTAAGGTGTATTTAAGAATAAAGGTTGGTATGTTCTGGGGGAGGGGCCTAAAGTATAAAGGAGCCCATTCTCTATGCCTTGAGGAGAGAGGAGATTGTGTGTCTGCAAACAGAACGGAGCTGTGATAGTGGTTATTACTTTGGTTGTTGTGTTGTTATTTTTGTATTATAGATATTTCTCTTACTTGTCACTGTATATATTTTTCACCTATTTTATCACTTATTTTCACTATTTTGCACTTGGTTGGAGTTTTGTAGATTTGCACTGTAAATAAACATCCTGCACCTATGTACTATTGCAGCGGTGCCATCTTTTTTGTGCGGGTCAAGCGAGCCTCAAGTGGTGTCAGGAGAAAGAGAAAATGTCATGGATTGGCACCGCGATGCGACTTGCATTTCTACAGATGCACAACATAAACAGTACAATACAACAGTTTTTACGATTTGCCGGCAGCCTTTTTATATCTGTATAAGTGTATGTTAGTATTGCTTGAATCGACTGTTTAGTAATGTGTGTGTGTTTGTTATTTTTGTTGACATCTCTCTCAGCCTTTTAACCGCTTTTTCCCCGTCTTGGATAAGGCCTGTCTATATGGAGGTGAAGCATTAAATAACACAATGCAGGTGTCTTTTAACAGGTTTTTATAGGTTATAGCTAAAAAGAACAACAGTACAGTGGTAATATTTTAAAACACTTATTGAATTGTTTAATGGTTAAAAACTTGAACTAAGTTTCACTAAATTAAAAACAAAACGACAGAAACAAACATAGTTAACTGCAGGGGGAGTAGTGGAGGTTACCACCTGGTTCTTTGTTATAGGAAGGGAAACAGACCATGAATTTATTGTTGATTTGTTTTTCTGTTAGTACATCCTTTGTTTTTCTTTTGATTATTCCTTATAATTATCATGGCCAAGTTGATTGTGTTCAGTTTCATTATTTTCTTTTATATTCAGTTTATTGGGAGGGGCTACACCCTTAAAGCAGGGGGTTTTAGAGGTCCTGGGTTCTTCATTTCATAGAGTGGGAGTAGAGTGGAGTGGCTATGTGCCTTGGGCCTTATGGTTGGTTTAGCTGAGCGCACTGTGCATTTCTTTTTCCCCATAGTTTTTTTTGGTATTTTTGTATAGTATTTTTGTTTCTTTGTCATATTTGCTGTATATATATATATTGTAAATAAACAATACAACAATACAAAGAAACACCTGTGAATAAATTTCACCATCTGCATCCATTATGGCAATCCTTTGACTCCTCCACCCTTGGTACACTTCGTCACAAGCCTCATGGAATTGTAAAAGTATGGACTTTTAACAGTGTCTCAAGAAAAACTGAATATGAATTGAGAGGGTTTGTATTTGTTTTGCCTTAATTAAGGATTTAATTTTAAAATCATTCATATAAAAATTGAAACTGATTTTCATTATTGTGTGTCTCAATCTCACACTGGATTCCATGTTTGAAACTGGATTAAAAATGTGTTCAGGTTCTCAAAAGTATTTCCTTTTGTTTTTAAATTGAAATTAAACTAGCTGAAGGTGCTGTTCTAACAGAATACTGGGTAACCAAGAAAATAAGTAGAAAACAGAGACTCTGAATCCCCTCCAAGTTACTCCATGATTGGTCTAAAACCCTGGAAATGTCCAGTTGTAAATGTTAATATGTAGTTCCCATTAGTTCTAGCAAACTATGTTGTCCTTAAATGGCAAATTAAGGCCGGGGCAGTGAAATGATAATGAGGGAAGGTTTTTACTGTAGCCTTCTTGTGCTCGAGGCAGGGCTGGACTGGGACAAAAATTTGGCCCTGGCATTTTTGGCCCAGACGTCCCACCACAATTGGTCGGACACCACCCACCAGTACCCAACATTTAATGCGCCTACCATGTGGTGCATGCTCAATGGACATCAGCACCAAACAATTTGAACTTACTGTACAATATGGACCTAGGTCAGTCACAGCAACGTGGGCTAAGCCAATGCTTTGCTGACAAAATAATGTTAGCTAGTTAATGTAAGTATAGTCAGCCAAAGTTTGGACTGCATTAGGGAACTATGCTAGCTACAAAAATAATGTCAAATTGCTTATGCTGCACTATTTGACATTGACTGACTGAGTGACCACCAGCAGTAGGTGATGGTCTCACTTTATGATACCATGATGATTATGTTATCTTATCATCGACATTAATTAAATCATCATCATGGCATGGCACACACACACTATCTCCATGCTCCCTCCCTGTGAGTCCCTGTTAATCATGAAGCTACTTCAGCTACACTCTCCCCCTGCTCCTGCTCCTGCTCACTCTGTCCCTCAGCCCTGTCATGCTCACTCTGTTGCTCCTCGGCTTCCCTGTCACACACATGCTCCTCTGTCTGCTCCTCTGCCTGGCAGTGGCCATGGCCAGCCACCTTTCCCCAATCAAGTTGCACGTGTTGCTGCAAAATGTCAGGTACTGTAGATATTGAAGCTACTGTAGCCCCTGCAGCAAACATGTCTGCTATCTTTGCACATTTGGTGGCATCCGCCTCTATATTTTTCAATTTTTTTTGGCCCACAACTTCTCCATACCCCCCTTGTGCTTTTGTTTATCCATTTTGATGCCCTCATCCATCCACAGATATTTGGCACAGAGCCACAGCATCTGAGATGAGAAACAGAGAGGGAGGGGTGGAGCCTAGTAAGAGATGTGATTGGACCAGCCCAGTGTCAGTATAGGAAATGAACCAATGGGCGATCTACCTGTTTTATGGGCTGGTCTGACAAAAAAAAAAAAAAAAAAAAATAGGTAGTTATATCACCAACTTACTAAAGGAAACTTAAAAAAAGAAGAAAGGCTGTACATCACTGGGTAAAGAAAATGTGTACAAATTGCCATTTAGTAAAATGGAAACATTTGTAATATGTATTTGTTCATCAGCAAATTCATACCTTTTCATACCAGCAAACAAATATGTACACTTGTCACTTTAAAGATCATAATTATGAAAGAGGCATGAAGCATATTTTTTTGGTATCAGGAGTTCTGTCAGGAGTCTTATCATGTGTTTGTCGTGATTGTATCCTTAATTTAGTGTGTGCCTACTCTGTGTGTGTGAAACCACCTCTGGTTGTGTGTTTAACCTGATGTGGGCATTATTCAGTCAGCTGTGGCTTGGGTTCCTGGAAAGGACCTTTGTGGGCCATTCAGTCTCACTCCCTGGTGTTTGCTGTATTCACCTCCTAGGGTGTAGCAAATGTGGTGAACCAGGTTTGGATGTTTTGTCAATTAGTCCTTGTGGTCCAGTTGGATGTGTAGTGAATTATTGAGTGAGCTCTTTGGCTTTTATGCACTAGTGCATGAAATTGTAAAATTCTTGTGTGTAGGGCCTTTCCATTGGATTCCTCTATGAAGTCTCAGCCACAGCAGATTCCTCTACCTTTGTCTTCACCTGAGTGTCCTCCAAGAGGCTCTGTGTTCATCTTAATTTATTATTTTGATGTATGTTTCTGCCTTGATCGTGAGCTTGGTACAAGTGGTCAACTATGGCCTAGCTTACCATTTTACCCCTCATAACTACTGGGCCTTTGTTAACATTTTTATGACCCTTTAGGACGGTTTGTTTTCCTTTTATGAAGCAAACTGAGCTGTGCACTCTGTGGCAAATTATGTTGCAGATAATGAATCGGCCACACCCCTCCTTTCCTTTTACTTTTTTCTTGTGTGTATGTGTGTCTTATATTTGTTCCATGGTGGTTGTTGTGGTTCTTCTGTCTGACTGGCCTGGATCCCACCCCCAGCCTAAGTTACCCAACATAAACAGCTGTTACATTCTTATCTTCTCTCTCTTTCTGATTTATAATTGATATTACTAAAGGTTTAAAAATATCCATCTGGATATAAGGAGCCTTCTCCAAAAAAAGGAGCTTCTTAAAAAGTCTGGATCACTCAGTACAAACCTGTACAGGATGTTCTTGCTTTTTCAGAAACATGGCTATATGAAAGAATAATGGATAATGAAGTAAAACTCGATTAAATGTTATACAGAGCCATCAGGAATACAAGAGGCAGAGGCATAGCTATGTTTCCTCACATTGCCTCAGAACCTGCCATTCCTAAAGTCAACCCTTTGTTTTTTGAATGCATTTTTTAGTTAATACTTCCCGAAAACAAACATTTGATGATAGGTAGTATCTATAGATCTCTACTGGTCCTTCCTGATTCTACAACATGTATACTGTCCTACCATTAACTCATCTGACCATCCCAGTGAAATTATTTTAGGTGATCTTAATAGCATTTGGATTGACCACTCTCTTGAAATGAGTTGAAAAACTTGTTCAAAAGTATACATCTCATTCAAATGATCAATCAACCCACCAGAGTCAACTGGATTGGATACTTGTCACACATCCTGATGGGAATATTACATCTGGGGTCCAATCCGATTGTTTCAGTGATCATTCAGTTATCTATTTTGTTTGGAAAATTCAATCTCCCAGTCTCCCACCAAAGTGCATTCGGGTAAGATGATGCAAGAATATTGATGTTGATAATTTCATACAGGACATAATTGCAATAAACTGAGAAAGGTTTCAACTCATTCCATATGTTGAAGATGCCCTGTTTTTACTCAAATTACTAGAGCTATTGTTAATATGTGCCTTGGGGGAAATTAAAGTTAAAGGAAGACATTTACCCTGGAGAAGTTCTGATTTGATTGCTCTTTTTAAACAACAGGATAAGGCCTGGGAGATTTTCTGAAGTACTAAAGACCCTGCCAATTATAGAACTTTAACAAATTTATGTAAAACACAAAATGCAAAATCAAACTTTCATTAATAAAAGGCTCTCTGAAGACTTCCATAATCCAAAACAGTTACAGAACAAGGCAAACAGTATCCTCAAAAGAGCAAATACAAATTCTAAAATTCAGATTTGAGTCAATAACAATATTATTCAGGATCCCTCTGTTAAATGTGATGCTTTAATTATCATTTCTCCTCCATTGGTAGCTCTCAGATGTTCAGCTCTTCTAACACATTTTACTTGTCTAATAGCTCTGCTTGTAGGAATTCTTTCCGTTTTCATAAAATACTACCTATTGATGTTCAACTTGTCATCAATGACTTTAAGGAAAATTATGGAGGTTGTCAAGATGGTCTTGAGGCTAGAGGAAGTTTATTAAACTAGCAGCTCATGATTTGATGTATCCACTTGCTGACCTATTCATCTTGTCTGTATCTACCTGTTTCTGTCCACTTTGAAATGTGTTAGTTACCCCACTTCTTAAGGAAAGTGATCCATCTGATCTTAATTATCAACTAATTTCTATTATAAGCTCTGTAGTTCAGCTCTTTGAAAAGCTTATATTTAAACAATTATCTCATTATTTTATTGTCTTCAATATTTTTATCTCAGTTTGGTTTCAGACATAATTTTTCCACAACTACCACTGTTTTAATATTTACGTATGATATATTCTCATCCTCTGAAAATGGCAAACTCACTGGTGAAATTTTTGGCCTTCAATATTATTGATCACTACCTACTCCTTGATAAACTTTATGCCATTAGTATTTCTCACTATGCTCTTTGGTTCTATTCATATTTTCATAAGACATCAAAGTGTCAGTTAACAGGGAAGCCAATCTGATTATTTAAGGGTCACCTTTGGGGCCACTCATTTTCTCCATATTCATTAATGATCTTCCACAAACCGGCTCCGACTGTCAAGTTCAATTTTATGCTGATGATACTGTTATCTACACATCCACAAAATATCTGAAATTGAGAACTCCTTGCAATCTAAATTTGCTATTGTCCAGAAATACTTTCTAGCAAACTGCTGATGAATAAAAAGAAGTCCTGCAGCATGTTGTTTGGCACTAGACACAAGCTTGCTCAATCACTCAACGATCTGTCTGTTTTTTTAATGATCCTCTTTTATCACCTCGTGTAAAAGAGGATACCTTTAAATACTTGGGTCTCTGGACTGATTCAGCACTTTCAGTTAACCCCCGTTTTTAATTAGTTAAAAGTTTTTATTTTTTTAATTTTAGTTAAAAACAAAATAAACTTTAATCTTAGTGTGCTGTATCATTCCATTAACTGTTTCAAGTTAGAAAAATAATTGTTACACAGTTATTACCCATACTTGATTATGTCCACATTGTTTATCAGAACACCCCTGAAATACACCTTCAGCCCTTGAATACTGTTTACAATAATCTCTGAAGATTTATTTCACGTTGTCCTTATCAAACGCATCACTGCTCCATGCACAAAACACTAAACTGGTTACCACTGAATTCCAGAAGACATTATCATTGGCTCCAATGTATTTTTAAATGTGTTCACTTTTCCCTTCTGTACCCCTTCTATGTAAAACAGTTTCATACAGGTCAACGCAGAACTTTTTTGTCCTTAAAATCCATAAAATTGGCAAACGTGCCTTTACGTTTAAAGCTCCTACTGATTGCAACAACCGTCGATTGGAAAAATCACCTCCTTACATCACTTTAGGTCCTCATAACTACCTCTACTTCAGAAAGCCCTGTTGCTACTTTTAATGGTCAATCTTGTATCTGGAGTATGACTTACTTATATTCTGTTATTATCTTGGCACTTACTATCTATTATTTACTCTTTTGTATTTATTTATTTTATTTGTTTATTTTGTCTTGCTATCCTTTTTTCCTCTGAAGTTCTTATCTATTTATTTCCTAAATAATCCTTAATGAATTGTATTACTTGATAATCTGAAATGTTCACTGGGAGAAATACAGGAAATAGACCAGAAGTGCAGAGCCAGAGACTGTATCCCTAATCCAATGTCCTGCTTTTAAAAACCAGCAGGGGTAGTTCCTATGGTAACCAGACTTCCCTTCAATTAAACAATGAAGGTTTTCAGTTCCGTTCCGCTAAGCAAGAGCCTCACCTGGATCTCACAGTGGTGGGGTCTTCTAGCTCACACAGTAATGCTCGCAGAACAGCATATTCAGCTGTTCTGTTACAGGCTGACATTCTGAGGAACCCCCACTCCTCACAATTCAGTTTCATATTTCATAAAGATACCTTTACATGCCTTTGATGCATTCCACCACCTCAGCACTGCATCAGATTCTAAATCAGTTGGAAGATTTCTTGTGTTGGTAAGTCTGACACATGGCACTACCTAAACATTATATATACATACAGAAAATGAATGTGGCTTGTAATTATGCATGTCTGGACAAAAAGTTGATTGAATTACATAAATATTTAGCATTTTTATCATCCTTAGTAATTCATTAAATACAATACTACATTCAAAAAATTCTGATAATGAACAAATAATGGTTTCATACTATATATAAGGGTATCCTGCAACATCCAACCTGCTATCTGTCTGAAGTTCTGATGATAATTACTATAGACAGTACTGCAAGAAAACTCCACATGACTCTTGCAGTCTCATACCAGATGCTATGTCAATACCTTAGGCAGTGCAAGGGGTCTATAAATATCTGGCTGTCTGAAAAAAAAAAATGCACAAAATATTTATTTATCTTCATTTAGTCTTCATTGGTTTATGGAAAGGTTTTAAGTGGAGCATTCATGCAGTAGCCTTGATTTCTCTGCACATAGACCACACTGATTCAGACTGTCATGTTTTATCCGATTCCTACCAGATGGCATCTGGCATACACATGATCAGTGGGCAGGCTATTGTTCACCCAGCATCTACAGAAATTACATTCCTGCACAGAGCAATACTTGACATGAGTATGTGGGCATAGAAGCTCGCCAGACGACAATCTCTGCATGTAATGAGAAGTTCATTAAATTAGCTGAAAAGGAAACACGAAACTGGAGGTGCAGATGCGCGCTATATCTGTGCCGCTGCAGCTCACACTGTTCTCTGGGATAGTGTTCTTCCCTGATAAGCATAAATCTCCACCTGCTTGCAACACAGTGACGGGTGTTATGCAAGGGGCTTCTGTTGAACAGAATGCATCTATTCCGGCTCACATGTAGTTGCCAACTTGCATTACTCATACTGGTTGAGAAAACTCCTCCGGTGCTACCATGCTTTTAAATAACCCTGTTGTTCGGGGTTTGTTCTTAGAAGCTGCTCATTTTTTGCAACAGCAATAAAGTTTATAAAAAACATCAACATTCACAAGGTGCCAATAGCCTTCAGAATCCACAGTTGGTATTCAATCAACATTTATGTCAGTAATGCTGTGTGATTACTTGTTTTCAGTCATGTTGGTTAGGGTTTCGTTTTCTGTCCACGTACTTGTGTTTTGTGTTTCCCTGTGCTGACCACGCCTCCCTTGTTACCTGTTGATTGTTCATGCGTTTCACCTGCTCTGCCACGCACCTGTTTCTCGTTTGCTAATTTGTATGTGTATTTATACTCTGTTTGTGCTTCAGTTTGTCGCAAGTTCGTCTCAGTGATTTATCCTGTTATGCTACGAGCCTTTGTATCTGTTCTGCCTGCCTGCCTGCCTGCCTGCCTGCCTGCCTGCCTGCTGGCTTTTCGACCTGTCTTTGTTTTCCGTTTTGGATTGTGATTTTGTACTTTCGCCGAAGTCTGCATGATTACGACCCTTGCTTGCTATTTTGACCTAGATTCCCGGACTGTGAACTTGTACTGTTGCCGTGCCTTCCCTGGTTTTCGACCCACGCCTGTACCTGACCCCGGTTTTGGATTTGAACTTGGCTTTGTTAATAAACTTGCCCTGCACCGTTCATCCGTGTCTGAGTCTGCTTCTGAGTCGTGACAATTTATCCTTAAATTTGATCTAAGCATTGATAGCTAGCTGGGTAACTAGCTAGCTAATATACTTCCCCTTCCTGTCATAGAGAACAGTTTTTGTTGATGATAGGCTCCAGGATCTTTAATCCTACACATATGTGAAATATACGTAACCTTTAGGTCTAATCCCTTGAGGGACTCCCCAGAATAGGGAGAGTGATTGTGGACAAGACGGCACAGATAAATATCTAAAAAAAGACATTTGGCTTATTTATGGTTAATTTAAGCAGAGTCAGCAGCTCACTGGAAAGTAAGAAAATATCACAGTCTATACAATCCATCTTATTGAAATAACAGTACCATTTTTTTGTCGTGAAATCGTCATGTGACTAGCCACCTCTCCTGACCGTTTGAAGTGGAAGAGGCAATCACAGTGCTGATTTGGTACAAAATATGGCACTGCAGTTACTGTGTAACATCATATGAATCCCATGGATTTCCTCATGGTTATTCATCAGTCATTCCCTTCTTACTGCAGTTTTGTCCACAGAAAGAAATAGATTGATTTTTAAGTCCCTCCTCTACATTCAGTGAAGCAATATGCTGGTAAGAGGCATTTTCAAGACAATTAAAGATCTGCCCAACGTTATGGATGAGTGTTGTGTCACAACAGCCTTTCATCGAAGAGGAATTGGCCTTATAAATTCATCACTTGATATATTATTAAGAGCATTGGGTAATCTCTTATGTAATTAAGTCTAGTTGATGAAAATACCACTCAAAGGGTTTAAAAGGGTATCCTGGGAACAAGCTGCAGATTTTTCACTGCCTCTGTGCCAGCAGTAGTCACACGGTCTTAAAAACCTGATAGATAATGTTGAATAATTTAAGGTGAACTTAATTACTTTAAGCAAACATACTGGGGTTATCATTAAACTCGTTTACAGACTGTAATGAGTTTCTAGGTATGCATTACACAGCTATTTATCAAGTCAGAGAAACTTTGGGTGACAGCACTACTTTGTTATTGTCACCCTTCTGACAGAGTAAGAGATTTATGATTTTTTTTGACTGTGCTGACTAGATTGGCTTCAGTGGGTAAAACTTATTTGCACAGGAACCTCACAGCCCGCCAGTTTAGCTGACAATTAATTTTCTAGTGGGAGGACATTACAAGGCTAACCCATTTCAGATTAATCCCTCAATGGAGAGAAGATGAAAGAAGTAGAAGAAGTTAAATAAGCTTCTCACTCCAACACAAAAAATAACACATTACATGGCCTTTCAACCCCAGGGGAGAGTTTACTTGAAACAGTTCTTTGGAAAGAATGTTGATTGCTTGGACAAATAAAGAGAGACAGTAATTGTTCCAAATATAAAAAAACAAACATGAATCATGGGTGGGGGGTTTTGATTTTGGCTGTTGTCATAATGTTTTCGAAGGCAAAAGTGATTATGAATATCGGTAGCTTTGTGGAGGATAGGGCCACACAATACAAGTTCACTGCAATCTCACAGCCTTTATAAGGGACAAAAAGCCGGCTTAATAATGTGTTACATAAATGTCTCCAGCTCCAGTGTGCAAAGAAAAGGGAGGTAGTCACAGTAGCTCTAAGTGACAGAAGTTCCCTTTGTGGTTGTGATGGTGGTGGGGGGGTGATCACTCACCATCTCTATACATATAATTTTCTGGGTGCTTTTTTATCCAAATTAGAAAAGTTGCATGAAAAAAGACCAATTCTCTCTTTGCACACAGGTATTCACTGCATGATATTATAAAGTATGTAGATGTATGTTACAAATGGATTCAGGAACAATTCTGTTAAGTACATGTCATTGAGAACTATTGGACTCAAAAAAAATCTGAAAGCATTTCATCTTAAGTTGCTTTAATGAGTGAACCTTCAGCTGGTATTCAAAAGCAAAAAACCAGCTGAGTGTGTCTGATTAGACCAGGATACTACACTTTCATTTACCTTACAGTGACTAATCAGTCACCTAGACAGAAATAATTGTATGCCTATTGTGCTTAATGACAGGGCTGGCAGTATAGCATAATGGTTTAGGAACTGCACATAAGTATTGGAGGTTAAAATCTTATGCTTGGCTTTGCCTTTGAACCCTTGGCAAGAAGATGTTATCAAATTTTCTTCAGTGAAAATCTGAATGACCCAATGAATTTTGGTTATACCATGCTGTTGTCTTCCTAACCTGTCTGTAAGAAATGAACATGGATCATGATAAGCAGATGGCATTTTATTAATTGATGCCTAAAATGTTATTTTTTTGACAGTTGTCCATTCTCTCGTGCATCAGGTCTCTCAGGCCAGCTACCTATGGCAAGGCAATAACAACTGAATGCATTTGTTTTGGCCTAATGCTTATTCATTCACAAAAACATGTATGAAGTAAAAAATGTGTGCAAATGGAGAGGCAAGAAGTACAGAGACAATTCCAAATCCTCAAAATACAGAAAATGTGAGCACCATTTCCAAACAGACAAATGCGCTCATGAGGGTAGCAATGACAACAGTATGATCTGAGAATTGTGTGACAATTATGACAATTTCTATGAAAATATTTCATAGATAGATTTCAGGCTAATTTACATACAGTGCTTTGAAAAAGTATTCAGCCCCCAACACTTTTTTTCACATTTTGTTGTCTTAGATTCTAAATTTTAAATCAATCATATTAGGATTTGTTTCCCACTGAACTACACAACCTTGAGCACCATGTCAATTCCAAAAACCTTCAATAGTTTGCTAAAAAAAGAAAAAGATGAAATTATGGTATTAAAAAATATTCATACCCCTTGTAATTACAAACCACAAATTTGATCAGGTGAAATCTATTACCTCAACAAGTCACAAAATTTGTTGATGGACTCCACCTTTGTAAGAAATGAGTGTCCTCACACCTGTGAGGACAAATACCCCTCTCTCTGTAAGGTCCCACAGCATTGTAGAGACTTTCGCAAAAAAAGATTCAAAATGAAGACCAAGGGATATGATTAAAGATAAGCATGTATCTGGGGAAGGGTACAAAAAATCTCAAAAGCACTGAACATTCCCTCAGCGCAGTCCATCATACAAAAGTGGAAAAATACGAAACAACCATCACACTGCCTAGATCAGGTTGCCCCTCTAAACTGAGAGGCTGGACAGGAAGGGTTCTTTTTAGGCTGCCGCAAGACGAACTGTGACAGGACTTGCGATGCAAGGTGATGTTCATGGATCAACAATCTCCAAAGTATTCCACAAAAATGGCCTTTATGGGAGAGTGGCGAGGAAGAAGCCCTGGCTGAAAAAAAAACCATATCCTTGCCCGCAAGGATTTTGCAAAACATTACCAAGAAGACACAGCAGAGATGTGGCAGAAAGTCTTGTGGTCTAATGTGACAAAAATTGCACTTTTTGGCCAGAATTCTAAGCAGTGTGTGCGGCGCAAATCAAACACTGTACACCAGCCAGGTAACACCATCCCCACTGTAAAGTATGGCAGTGATAGCATCATGTTTTGGGGATGCTTTTCAGTAGCAGGGACAGGCAATCTTGTCAGGATTGACGGGAAGATGAATGGGGCAAAATACAGAGAAATCCTGACAGAAAATCTGTGCCCCTCTGCCAAAAAATTCAAACTAGGGAGGACATTTGTCTTTCAACAGGACAATGATCCAAAACACACTGCCAGAGAAACACTGGAGTGGCCAGAAAATAAATGTCATTGAGTGGCCCAACCAAAGTCCTGACATTAACCCCACTGTTGCAAGACGTCAAAATTGCTGTCCATCATGGTTCCCCACCTAACTTGACACAGCTTGAGCAATTTTGCAAGGAGGAATGGGCAAATATTGCTCCATCACGTTGTGCAAAGTTAATTGAGACTTATGCGAAAAGACTACTAGCTATAATAAGTGGTTCAACAAAGTATTGACCCAGGGGGATGAATACTTAAAAAAATAATAACATTTCAGTTTTTTACATTTTTATTATTTTATGGTACACTATAGGGATGGGACGATGTAGTTATCTCATCATTCGGTTCAATATATGATATGAAGTTTAAAATTCGATATGGTCAAATAACAATTCAGTGACAAAGTATGAATATTCAGAATTAATATTTAATTTTTAGCCATGCAAAATACAAAAATTATAATTAGAATAAAGTTCTCTATCAGACAACACAAAGAGATCAAAGTAACAACTAAAATCCCCATAAAGATATTTGATTACCGCCTGCAGCCATTTTCAAATTGTAGTAATCTAGGGGTGCACTTATACTTAATTAATGGTAAATCCCTTGTCATATTCGATGGTGAAATATTCTGTGGGATTGTCTTTTAAGATGACTTGTCGTGAACACAATGATATCACCCAGTAATGTGAAACGACTTCCGCGGTAGGATACACTCCTTTGTTTGGAAGAGAGACAGAGAGATTTTGGTGGTTGTAAGATCATCCAAGATCATCTCGTTTGTGGTTAAATACCAGGGTACAAAACAACGTGGCAAATATTGCAATATCATTTTCTGACTTACAAAATGAATCGTTATATTTTTGGATCACAATGTACCGAATTTCGATTTATTGTCCCATCCGTAGTATACTATTTTCTAACATTTTGGGGGGGACTTTGTGGAGAATACTGTGGGACTCTCAAATAAACATTCTCAGTTTAATGCATCATAATCCCAGGCTGTGAGACTCTTAAATGTGTGAATACTGTGAGACTCTTAAACACTGAATACTTTTTCAAGGCACTGTATGTGTGGTTCTTCCCCTTCATTGAAACAGGCTTGAAGTTCGGCTGACAATGTTGCCATAGCATCATAGCCTACTCCTCAAACCCGCTATATGCTAACTTGCATTTTTTAAAATTACATTTCTATAAAGGCATTGGAGACACCCATCCAAAACAGCAGCACCATTCATCAGAGACCCCACTGATGAAGAGGCAATGTTAATAAAATTGGCCTTCCCTTAGGAAAAAATGTTATGTGATCACCAAAAACCTTTTCAGTATCCAAGGGAGTTTCTGTATGAATATTATAGATGTGGGCCAACAAGATATGATTAAATTGTAAGATCTGTTGAAGATGCAGCAAATTATCAGTACCACCTAGGGAAGCCATGTGCTGAGATTTTTTAGTTTAAATATTGTAGTGCTTTTACCAAAAAGACAAAACAAAAACAAAATGGGATTTAGCATTTTCATTTAAATAACATTCAAATCTGCCAAACTTTTAGCTGCACAAACCAGCCTGCTCTAGAACACAAGTGGAGAAACCATTGATAGTGAGCATTCTTTTTAAAGCAGGACTTCATCCATTTTTACCTTGATGACCCCACAAATGGGTGGAGCTTGCTATTTCCCACATTTATGCCAAATTTGAGAGCGTATTATACATACAATATAAGGGATGGGGTATTTTATTTACAGCAGGCTTTCCTTTAAATGAATGTTTGTCTAATTATACCATGTACATACAGTAAATTATTCTCTCTCCCTCCCTCTAACAGTAGTCATGAAGAAAGTATGGGGTACAATATTGATAGAGACTTTCTGAACCCATTCTCAGCTCCCTCAGCAATGCAAACAACTCCAGCAAAAGCAATTATAGTTTAACTGCAGAAAATCAATATGAATTATTGACCTGCATTTATAACATTTCTAATTCAAGTTACATAGTAGGGCCAACAAAGATGCTGCACCACAGTGTGTAAACTACAGCCTCCATTTGCTTTCATCCAGCAAATCACCCTGGCATACCACTTCAAACCTGCAGCATCTCCTTGGGGACACACAAAGGCACTCCAGAAGCTATGACTTATCATCCCTGTAATAATTCTACCGTAGTCTGATGCTGTAGTTATTTCCAATCTTAATAATCTCATTTCAAAATTATCTTTCTTTCTTACAAAGGTTTCTTTCTCCTCTGGTAGCTGGAGTATGTCTAAAGTCAGTTACATATTATAATTCTAACTGTTAATACATACATTATCAGGTTTGTTAATGGATTTTGCCTAAAACCACCCCTGCCCCCCACCACTCTGCCAAAGAGATCCCACCTTGAATGATTATTGCTTACCACCGAGTGGAAACATACATTTCCAGCTCCAAAACTATGTAGAACTATATCAATTATGAGTCGCAGTCTTTCTGGATGGTTACGGTTTTAAAAGCAGAGACAACTAATGTTTGTCATGTTGACTGCAGAGTCCTTTTCAAATCACCTGCTTGTAATATAACACCACAGCAAGCTGACAAATTCTTTTAACCCTCTGGAGGATTACATATCTTGAGCAACTGATATCGGAAGACTGCTGGAAGTAGTCTGAGTCACAATACAACAAGGAAACAATAGTCTTTTGGTGAATTTTACATACTGCTGCATACTATGTTTGTGAAGATATAAGAGACTGGGTAGGGCTTTGCATTGGTTTTGCAGCAGGTTAGGTGTGAAATTACCTGAGACTGTACTCTCCTCCATGCAGCCAGATCCTTCTCCCTCCTGCTCATCCCCACCTTGTTCCTGAATTTGGCTCCAGGCTCCCCCTCACCAGCCCTATCCCTGTGTCCATTCCCAGGCCCTGAATCAGCATCTCTCAGTCTGTCCCTGCCAGACCACGAAAACATGGACATACACAAGAACCAGAATGACAAAAGTGTACAGACAGACACACAGACAAAGACAGGCATCACATGCTTTGCAGTGGTCTTACTGCCCTACTTATGGAGATGCAAACGGCCACTAGAATTAGCTGGATGAGCAGCTGTTATTGTGCACATGGAAAGCAGCATTACAACCTCATATGAACCAGTAGATTTGTGCTACCCAACTTTGTGTCGTTGAGCACTGATTTTTTTTGCTGTGGTACAGAATTTCACCAACAGCTCCTGCTGGGTTGGTGCAATTGACACAACATGATTATCTTAGCGCAGTAAGCATATTGAACCTGGAACTCTTTCCCAGCTGTCACATCAATACTCCTGCTCTTACTTTGAAATGCTAGATTTCAGACTTCAAAGTGCACTTTCAATTGCCATACTTACATAGCTGGCGAGAGCCCCTAATGAAAAGAAAATCAATTGTTACCAACCAGATTTTTAAACTTAGAACTTGTGACATTCTGTAATGTATCCGGTTTTGATCATACTTGGTGTACTGGTCGAACCCTGACTTCAAACAACTCCCTATGTTGAGCAGGAGTGAAGGGGATGAATGTGAAATTATAGAATCTGTTGGGAATAAATTATATATTTTGTCATTGTACCCCAGGGACATATTTCAGAGATTTCATTTTACATTTTCTCCTAATATCAGTTAGTTACGAATATGTAACTGGAGCTGTACACAATATTTTAACCTTCTTGTGAGAGTTGTTGGCAGAGTTTTTGAACAGTTCAGGGGAGAAAACTCAAATCCAGCCTCAGGGTAGGTCTTTCAAATTTGTCAGCTGATATGTTGTTTTATACAATCTTGAAATCCCATTTTTAAACCACATAACAGTGATGTTTTTACTATTGAACATATTTTTTCATGTCCGAGTCCACCCAGCTTCATTGCAGTCCAGATTGGACTGCAGTGCTAATTTAGTGGTATTACCTTTGCTTTTCTCTAAGACGTTTCTTATTGCGCAGTCTCTCTCTGTCCGCTTGCCTCTGCTGGTCCCTTATGGCAATAGCTCCTGGATCCCTGTAAACTAATGACTGTGGGACAGAAGAGAAAAAAACTAAAGAGAGCCAGTGGCCAGAATGTAATGAACATTTGTGCTTTGAAATTATTTTTTTATCCTGATATCCTAATTTTTAGCTGCACTGTAGCTGGGCTAGCTAGATGTCTACATGATTATTTTTAATGTTTTGTTAGGAATTATTGCAGCTGGCTAGTAGGATACATCCATATGCCATATGTTTATCTTATAAGAATGAAGGGAAAATGTAGCTTCTGTTAAAATACTTTCCTTAGTTAAAAACATAAGTAATCATCAACATGAAACTTAAACTAATTTAAACTTAAATATACTTAAAAATGCATCAGAATCATAGTAACATTTCTCTCCTAAAACATTTGAGTGTAGCTAGGCAAACCTTTAATTTTTTTGTACTTTATCTTTTATTGTTGGAATTGATCATTTTGTTTCCATTTGATAGAAGACGTTCTTTTTTGTTAATTTCAACTCATTTGATTTCTTGTAACATAATTAATTAAAGTTAAATAAAAAATACAATATCAAGTGACTTAGCTTTGAATGTTATTATTGGCAATTTAGGGACATATGCTACATGGCACTCCAAGTTTGCACTGATGAACACTGATGGTGTGAATAACACTGAATAATGATCACCCTCCTTGAATAGGTACCACTGGAGACTCTTTTTGAATGAGGAAAAAGCCCTGTACATCAGACCACTGGGACATAATGTGGTATGATGAATTGTTAAAGTGAGTTTTGCAAGCACAGTAGAAGATGAAAAAAGTTTAAGTATTAAAAACAAAATATTGGCTACGTGGCATTAGTAAAATAATAGCTCTACATATGCTAGTGAAAAAAGGCTGTGCCTTGTTAGAATAGATAATTAGAAGAGCAACTGACATCTGGTAAGGAACCCCACCTGTGCTTTCTTCTGCCTATAGACACTTTGGGTATTAGTTCCATTTCCTGCTGACTTCTGCTCTACTGCCTTGGCACTGTCACCAACTTCATGGCCTGAAGGACAGAAAACTCAAATTACATGCAACATACAAACACAGCTGCAATTTAGGATGATTGTAGATTGATTTATGTGTTTAAGTTAATTTGAAGTTTGGAGAGCACACATTTCTAGATCAACCGTAGAGAACAGTAGTCTACTGGTTATTGTTTTCATTATAAATTCACTTATCAAGGAACCAGGTGAGGTGAGTTAACAGTGTAATTAACTATTTTATATGTATTACTTAAATAGTGTGTGCCAACAGAAACTGCCAGACCCTGTGTCACTCCAGGATCAGGGTTTAGAATCATTGCTCTGTAGGTAATAGAGGCTTTCTTTACAATCCTGAAACCGTTCTGTGCCGTGTTTAGTAAAATGCCAGCAGCTTATTTTTACAGAAATTTGTGAACATACAGACCTTGTACACATGCTAGTAAAAAGGGTATGCCTTGTTTAGATAGATCACAGAGTCTGATTTTTGGTAAGGAATGCCAAAATGTTTGGTAATTTTGCTTGCCTGTGCACCTTTCAGGCCCTTGCACACATGTGCCTGTACTTGGTGCTCAGCAGAGTCTGTCATGAGTGATGGTCCCTCCACAGGTAATATGAATGTCTTAACAACACCTTCATCTTTATGATAAAGAACTGTGTCATATTTCCTGCATAGAATATAGAAAGGTACACAATAGGGACATTCCATGCCGACTCAACCAGGACCCTCAGTTCATGTCATGGATTTTCTCGGAAAAAAAAATGTAAAAACTTCCATTAAATTCATGGGACCTTGAAAAATCCTATAGCTCTACTCCAAATACTTTTTTAGTTGGGAATTTTTGAAGTTTGGCCCTCTGAGCATTTTTGTGATTCTATGTATGTGTATTCTAAGCCTCAACAATTGCTTATTTTTCAGTGGATTGGGTTGAAATTTGTACGGACCATCCAATAAACCGGAAGGATAATTTGCAACACAGTTGTTGCTGAATGTTTCAGTAATCAAATTAATAAAAACACTTTTTCCACTTTTCCAGTTTTCACTTTCTTGCAACCAAATTCAGATTCAGTGCATTATTAATATAGTGCTATCACATCTAGACGTTATTTGGTCCCACATAAAAAATTAAGTGCCACAGATCTTGCTAAATATACCTTCAGAACTGAAAACCCCACTTTTTAACTGTATATTTTCACAAGAAGGATTACTGTAATTTCCTTGAAACTTTTTATGGGAAAGTGTTAATATTCATTGCAGATATATAAAAACATTAAAGATGTTATATTACTCCATCATTTAATAATTTTTTGAAAATAACACATTTTTCACCCACTTCACTGGCTGTAATATTACATTCAGTGGTTTTATTTTTTAAAGAAGGAAGAATATAAAATAAAACTGTATTTGAAATGTAATGCTGAAAAACCTCACTGTTGTTAATAAAAAAACCCTTTTACATTAATAAAAGCGTCTAGAGTACAGTAAACCTTTATTTCAACCCTGAAAAATATAAATATCTCAATAGCGGCCCTCTACTCCTTCAGGTGAGGAACAACACTGTTTCATAGGAGGCGGGAGCAGTCAGATTAACTCAGTGCATTCCAATATTCCTCTCTCGGCCTGTGATTGGACAGAAAACAATATGACGCTTCAAGGGGGGTGATCCTCCCTTTGCGATTGACACCGTGTACGTCCACCCACCAAAGTTCTGACTCTGTTTTAAATAATCTGCCTACCCTTGTGTCAGTGTGAATCAAGAGACTAAACTGATCGTAGATCAGTGTTTTTACTTAGAGATGCTTCAACCAGCTATGAAAAAAACACATCATTTTATTCAGCGCTGGCAAGAAAGAAAAAAAGAGGACTTCACACAGAAAACAATAGTGTACTTTTGTTATACACCATTGTTTGACATAGTTAACTGTTTTCTTGATTTTTGAAAATTGTGTTTAATTTAACCATTCTATATTAAGCAGAGAGCAGAGAAGCTTACAGGGAAAATGTGTTCTGGCAATGTAAGAAGTGAATTATGCCCATTAGTAGTAGCCTATTTTAGGTTTTTTTGTCGATGCATTCAATAGTGTATGGGTAGTTTGAATATTAGCGCATTGTTAATAACTTGCATTATTAATGTTATGTGTAATGTGTTATTTAGAATATGTTTTTAAAAAGTGTTCATATATGCCTTTTAAGAAAATATTATACATATGAATAAAAATCTCTTGCTAACTAATATAAAATATATTAGTTTCATGTAAGTAGTAACATTTATGTAATTATTTCCATTGCTTATTGGTATAAATTATGTTATTCTATGATGAAATATTACTTAATACTACATACCTAGTATTTTTGAATCAAACTTACAGGCTCACAATTCTTGGGAAACAACCCAATGTACTTCAAAAACCCACAGGAAAGCATCCTAAAACTGTGGCACTACCACCACCATGCTTGACTGTTGGCATGAGATTCTTACTATGGATGACAGTGTGTGACATAAATGTTCCAAAGAACAAGAAAAAAAGTGTTCACCTCATTCTGTTGTGAACAGGAAGTGCACTCAATACTAACAAAACTAATAGTTAACTCCATGTTTGCACACCTTGATTAGATACTGAGGTTCTGTGAATCATAAGCATTCTTGCATGTCATGGGTTGGACTTTCATCAGTAGGCAGCACTGAGGTGCCTCATGAACTTGAAGGCAGTATATCATTTAGTAACAATGATCAAGACAAAACAATTATCATTTTCTGTAAAAAAAAAAAAAAATTCCACAACAGCAATTTGTTATAGCATCTTGAGTAAAGGTAATTGTATGAAATATGTTAAATATAAGCGGAGGCAAGGCTACTCTGGCCATGTTAAAGGTTGGGTTTCTTTTATCTTACACCTAATAGGCTAGATTAGGCTATGAATTTCTTTTTCAGTAGCGAACCGTGACTCTTAAACCTTGGCCCTCTGACCCCCTTCCCTCATCAGGGAAAAAAGAAACTACCAGCCTAGCTTACTGTGTCCTCTTCTATAGTATGTTTACTACTACTTTCTACTACCTTCTCATAGCTCTTCTTTTCAGCATCCTTTAGTGGCAACACACCAAGGACATCGTCTGCCTCGTCCCCCATGGCATAAAGAATTAATCTGGTATTCCTCCGGTTTGTCATGCAGTCCGGATGCCAGACGAAAGTGTTCACACCATCTGATCCATCTGAGCCACTCTGCCGCCATGGAGAAATCGAAGGGTTCCGGTGTAATTGCACCGCCTGCGCCCTTTGCACGGCCTGCAACCCTCATTTCCGTTTCCGTCGGCAATATGACATTTCACCCCCTTATTTGTTACAACGCTGTCACACCATCACACATGATCCTGGACAATTATGCGCGTGTGTACGTTTAAATACACATACGTTACTTGCATAAGTAGCTTATGAGCTATCAAATTTACCGACGTAGGCATCGGTAGGTAACTGGCGACCTAGCAGTTGTGAATTACAGCTAGCTAACGTGAGCTAAGTAGGTCTATCCACAAATAACACACCTAACCAAACAATTAAGATCGTGTAATGTTTGGCAAATAGCCATCATACATCATTTTCAACTCAGTTATAGTGAGTAAGAAAATATAACGCTGTAAGTATGACTGTAAGCATACCATTTTATCACTAAAATAACCAAGTAACCAATGGCCTAGCAGCAATTAGGTAGCCAGCAATTGCAGTTTAATTAGATTGCAAGCAAGTAACTACCTGATGTTCAACAAGCTAGCAAGTGACAGGCTATGTGCCTAACATTTTAGATTTTCTAGCATGAATGTAAGATGTCATAAGGACAAGAGTCCTAATAAAATGTTAGTTAACTTGCAAGCAGAGAAGGAAAGGCAAGTTAAATTAAATTGCATCTATCTCAAGTAAAGGTTTGATTTAATCTTGACAACAGGTTTTCTTTAACGCGCTGTTTGGCAATAACGCAGCAGCGGCTCCCTTAGCAAGCTACATCAGTTATTAAATTTTAGCTTTGTAGTCACCAGCAGACAGGTAAAGAGATGGCACTGTATCAATGTGGAATTTGATGTTGAAGTTGCTGCAAAGTTGCTTGATAGCTTGGTGAGTAGCCTAGCTATTGAAATGTTATAATTGTTAACCTATTAGAGACAGGTTAAATAAAAGCCACAATAAGTGAATAGTCGTCCCACACAAATATGATTCCAAACTTTTTATTAACTCACAATAGCAAGCAAGATGATGACCTATTAGCAATAAGTTACCTGGCCTAATTTCCTATTTTTTAGCATCCTGGCCAAAAAAAGGGCTATTGATAACCTCAATTGATGACAATAATATGATTCTGATCCAACAGGTAAATGACATATACATTTCATGTGCATGGAATTTAAATATTATTAATAGGCCTATATAATGTATATAAATGTATATATGTTATTGTGTACTATATAAATGAACCATAAAACACTTAGCCGTTAGCAACATTGCTAATTTCCTTAACTACAGCGTCACCATGCAGGCCTTAGTTAACTAGCTTTAGCTAAGCTGAACAAAACATATAGCTTTCTGAGTTATAAAAACTTCCTTAGCTAGGAGTTTTTTAACAATATGAAGGTACGATCTGAATAAGCACATACGTACGCAAGGGTCAAAGTGCACAAACATGTCATAGCATTGTAACAAATAAGGGGGTGAAACGTCATATTGCCGACGGAAACAGAAATGGGGGGTCGCAGGCCGTGCAAGGGGTGCAGGTGGTAGAGTTACACCAGAATGGTTATCTTTACAGCTGCAACTGCCATCTTTTCCTCCAAATCTGCAGGGCAGCAGCTAGCTAGTTAGCAACCTTCTCAACTAACATCACCTTGCTAATACGCGGTTCATGAACGTTAGCAAGCTACACTCACACCCATGAGTTTCGTGTATGTTATCTTCTTAAAATGTCCTAAATGGTAACGCTTAAACTGTACGTCACTCTAAAAATGAAACGCAAAAACATGAAAGAAACTTGCACTATACTTTGTCAATAAAAGAACGCTCTGACACCATGTACTATTATGTATTTGTAGAGAAATTCAGAGACGTGTGAAATTAATTCAACAGGACTTCTCTTCCCCTCCCTTGTCTTTACAACAGCAACCTGGGAACTGTAGTACCCACTAGTACAGATATTGTATTGATCTTTGAGGAATCCCATTATTCGTCTGAAAAGGCAGCTCAATGTAGCATGGATATTATACTGGAACCTATTAAAGAGAGATGCACACCACAACAGGGAGGAAAAAAGATTCTGCACCCATGGCGGTGCTTACAAATGTGTGAAGGCCACTGTAATGAAGGCATTGTCTAAGGCAAAGTAATTGTAACTCAGATATGCTTGTTTGCAACTTCTTAGCAACTACTAGATTAAAAATACAGAAAAAGTCATACTTGTCAAAAAAGGTGTTTTCCATCTCTGCAGAAAGTTCAATCTATTCTGCACTGCTTGGCTAAGACCCGTCACATCTAGCTGACTTTAAATAGCATGAACATGTATTCATAATACATTACACTGGATACATAAATCCTAAATGTAAACATAAGATTCAAGATAGAATGATTTGAAAGTTTTGAATGCTGGAAGTGAGGATTTGTGATATAACTCTGAACTCCTTCACAGCAGTATAATTGAACTGGATCTAAAGTGAGGCTTTCATGTTTTGTACAATGACTGCTGACTACAAACAGATGATAAAACCGCATTGCCTAAGCCTGTGCTTAAAAGCAGTCATTTCAGCCCTTCGTAAACCCAAAGGGCACCATCAAGCCAGTAAAGGGAAGTGATGGGGGGGGCCAGTAAAGTCACACCATTAGTGGAGATCACAGACACCAGGATCTGGTTTGAACATACATTACTGTCATTTATCTGATGCTTTTATCCAAAGCAACTTACAGTTGATTAGACTAACCAAGGGCCAATCTCCCCTGGGAGCAATGTGGGGTTAAGGGCCTTGCTCAAGCAATAGAGTTCTTGCTGTGGCTGGACTGGGACTTGAACCAGTCCAGCCACCACCAACCACAGGGGGTCCCAGTCTTGTACCTTCGCCACTTGGCTATAGGCTGCCCTACATACATCTCTCCATGCATAGTGTATCACAGTATGAATTGACAGAACTCACTTGTAAGTTTCTGGGGTTGCAAGGGAGGAAGAGGTGTCACTGTGCTGTTGAAGCGAGGGCCTGTGTGAGTGGCCTGCGGGAGGGAGTGCTGAGCTTGTGTTTTAGCCACACCTTCATGTCTGCTTGCACTGGGCTCCTGGGGGAAAAAAGGTAATTTACTATTACAACACTGGTAACACATTCATTTCATTAGTGCAAAATTGTATGAAGTCTTCATCTGTGTTTATATGCATGACATGGGGTCATAGCATTTCAAATGCAATATGAAATATAATATCATGTGAGATTCATCAAACATACAAAAAGCCCTTGTATTTGAAAGTACTGGTAACCCCACTTGAATGCAAATTATGAGAATGTACATACTTACAATTTAAAAATGTGGTAGGGCTGCCGCTATAAAATCCATGAGGGTATTCACCATATATGGTACCCTCTATGATGCTTGGGACAACAACACATTTTTTCTTGATTTAGCTGTCTATTCTACAATTTCACATTTGTAATAAAAGATTTATCAAAGCGGTTTTACCATCTGCTGTATTTTATTGATGTAAATATAACATCCAAAAATATAAAAAGCCATTTTGATGGCTACAGCCATGGTTATTAAGTACAATGAGATGATTACATTTGTAATGTAGGTTATCACTTTAAAGAATTTTTGGCATCAAGTGAATGAATACTCAAAGCCAGAGAATTATTCTGGCTCTGTAAATAAGACTTTTGGTTTTATTGCTTTTAAAGTGCTTCAAAATCTGTAGAGCTGCTGTCTCCCCAAAGCATTTCTGGTGCCATCACTGGACTTTTATTTACATTTATTAAGCATGTCTCAATCCATGGGTAGAGTTGCAACATTTATCACTACACTCAAATTGTTGTACACTCACTAAAACCATTAACAAAACACAATTAAATTGTTTTATATAAAATTGATTTAACATGATATTTATTGCATTTAATTGTATTTTTGGTGAGTGGATGGGTGGGAGGTTAATGGGCAAAGAATAAAATGATTTTACCTGAAATATGGTTATATAGTATAATTATATGTAAATATATATGACTGGCACATTAATGTACATTAATACACAAAACTAGATAAATATTGCATCCATAACCACAAGACTGCTTTGCAACAGATGTAGCTTGCAATTAACATATTCACCAGATCAAAATATTTGTATTGGCAACAGTTACAGATAAAATTTAAGACCTGATTTAAAAAACAAAAATGAATAAGACCTTCACTTTTAATTGACCACTTCACTTACATTTACATTTGATTACACTGAGCACAGAGTAATACTGTACAAACACTGAAAAAGTAGCTAAGACCATATAGTAGAAATAATACCACTTGAATACTGTATTCTGATTTAGGGTGTCACGTCATTATTTTCTGATGACTTGCAATCCTGTTACTTTCATTGGGTACAGTATTTTCCCCCTCTGTGCTCAGTGTAGTCAGCTTTTAAGTATATCATGTAAGCTGTCTGGTCAAAACCATTGACTAAAGGACAAATTTTCCTTTTTATAAGTTCAAATAAAAAGGATTTTGTCTCTGCCAAATATTATTTACAAGAATCTAGCAATGGAAATGCAGGTTTTAAATCATGAGTCTATTGAAATAACTTATGAAGTAAGAAAAATGTCAGAGTTTAACCAAATGTATTATCTATGATGACTGCAGTTCAGTGGTAAGTGACATATGCATAGCACATAGTGTAGCTACACTGTTTTCGAACACTGTAGATCTAGGGAATTGTGCTCTATTCTTAATTGAAAAATATGGATTCATCCCATGTGTGTCATGGAACTCTGAATTGCACTATGAAACATGACCTATGTTCTGAACTATTAACTAATTTTGGGACCTCTAGCTGCCTTAAAAAACAATTCTCTTTTCATTTCATTTGCATTCCTTTGGCTTTCCCAATTAAGTGTAAACTTGTCAGCATTCAACAAGGACTCAAGCGCACACTAAAGTAAAAACATAAACCAAAGTTTACAGCAGCCAAGACAAGTCCACAATCCAAAATCAAGGTCGGGAAACAGGCCGAGGTCAAAACCAGAGAGACTCGACAGAGGTACAAAACACAGTCGAAGAGGCAAAAAGGAAAAGCAGGCAGAAGTCAAAAACCAGTAAAACACACCAATCAGGCAAAATCAGATTCCAAGCAGCAAAAACAGGAAACAGGAATAAGTCAAAACAGGTAATCAGGCTAGAACAGAGAGGCTCATCGCCTACACAGCACAACAAACAAACTGAAATGAACTCACACAGAACAGAAGACAAAGCAGGGTATAAATACACAGAGACTAACAAGCTAATGAGACACAGGTGAGCAGGTGAAACAAACAGGCAATCAGGTAATGAGGAGGAAGGCGAGACAGACTCAAAAGGGCAATGAAAACAAAAGCACATGGACTGGGGAAACAAAACCAAAACACACGAAAACTATCAAACAAAACCAAGGCAAAGAACAGCAAAACAAAGCAAATAGGTCTACAAACAATATTAACCAGCATTGCTGACAAAGCTTAAGAATGTTGATGAGGAAAAGGCAAATGAAAGCTTTTGCCTGACGGCCAGGTCCTTTTATTCCCAGTATTTTATGTGTGGAGTTTTTCAGGGGTTGATCTGCAAAGGCCAGGCTGGAACAGACGTGAATGTCATACCTGCAGACCCATTACACTGCTGAATGACAGATCAGATAGACATTTCATTATACCATTTAAAATGTAAAAATTATAATTTAAAATGCTAACACAGCCAGGTTCTGTGCAAGAAGCAAAATCAAGCAAACTATTCAAGACTGCTATGGATAATGTCAGAATTTAATACATTTTTAATAATCAGTTTGCTGGGCCTTGTACTGGACATGAAGAAGATGGGCTTTATATATGCAAAACATACTGTATCTATAATTAAAAAGTAAAACAATTTATCACATTGTAAAATGTCAACTGGGATGAATAGACCATAGAAATGTAAATGTTATTCATGTGGTTATTATGCCATCAGTATTGGGTCTCTCTCCTGATGTTTCAAAACTCAAATGTTATCAGTGCTTGAGGTTTTTTTTACTATGTACTAAAATGAATGTGTTCCAATGAAAAATAGCATGGTGGAAAAACAGTGTGGTGCTACAGCTTCACCTGTAGAGTAGGCATGCATAACTGAGGAAGACTGGTAATAAGCCCATGTGCTGTCCATTGTCATTGTTAGACATACTCTAGGTCTACAGTGCCAGTTGGGAAGAGACTTGAGTGAGCACAGCTGTAGCTTCCCATCGCTTTGAAAACAGTGTCTTGGTTGTATCTTGTTGCATTTCTTCTGCTGCTTTAGTTTAAAATGGATAAACACAGCCACTGGCCAGTTTACAGTACATTGGTTTATGTATATTGCACTTTTATCACCTGTACAGTTGTCTGCCTGACACCATGGCCACACTAATGCCTAGAGTTTGTCTTACGGTGTAGTATTGTAATGATATTTGTAAACTGCCCACTTAAAATTGGTGTAAGAAATACATTGAACTTAAGATTTATACAAAATTACTACCTCACTGTCTACTTTTGGTAAAATAAACATTACAGAGATGAATGATTTAGTTTTGGTGATTAGTTCTCAAAGTGAATATCAAAGCTTCAACAACTTTTTTTTTTTTTTCCAGAAAACCATTTTGTTTCCACAGCCTAATAGTGCACCCAAAAACACATGGATACAATGTCATCACAGAAAAAAATGACTTGCAATAAAAACTATTGTCTCCATAGTTACCATTCAATGGGCTGAAGGCTAATGTTAGGGGGTACCATGATCAGTTCATACAAACTGTAACTGGCCCATTCACGGTTAGGATTTGACCTGGGTTGGAGGTGTTGATTTTTCAGTGGCTGGGAGTTTCGTTGCACCCTGATGGAGGCTAGGTGGAGGCAGCAGGGCAGAACTGGGCTGGTGTGCTTTAAGTCAGTGGTTCCCAACATCAGTCCTGGGGACCCACTGTGTATGCTGGTTTTTATTCCAACCACAACTGCAACCCCGAATTTAAAGCTGTTGTTCATAATTTTTGAGCTGTTCATGCTTTTCATGATTGAGAGGTAATTTGCCATTATAGCTATTCATGTCATGAAGAAAAAGCTGCAATATTTGCATTGTGTTTATGTGATTTTAAACAAATACACAAAAAAATCACACAGAGTAAGTTTTTATACCTGATCAAATTATAGACTGGGGTGAATCAATACACTCTTTATAAGCCATTGAACACATGATTAAGTTCCTAATTTTTTTCCTTCATCTACAGAATGGTTAGTTTTAGTGGTCATGTGTCCAGAATCACCCTGGTCTTTTATGAGTTAAAACATTTTTACTTGTCTTTATGCAATTGCCTGCAATATGGCACAATGTGAATATAGGAGCTGTTTCTTCATGACATGCATAGCTATAATGGCAAATTATCTCTGTAATCATGAAAAGCATGAACAATTGAACAATTATGAACAATTAGCAGCTTGTTAAGATTCTGGGGTTGCAGTTGTGGTTGGCATAAAAAGCAGCATACACAATGGGTCCCCAGGATCCATGCTGGGTGCCACTGCCTTAGGTCTAACATGATGCAGGCTAGCAGATAATGATAATGAAAATGACAGCAGTGCCTGTCACATAGGTGGTTAATCGGCTTACATCTGGTGACCTTACAGGGACCATTCAACATGCATAATCCCTCTCTTTCTCTCTCTGTCTCTTTCTTTTCCCGCCCCCAGTGTATTTGTCCCAGCAAGGTTATAGCACAATAAAAATTTATATATTGCTACTTCTTGTGTGTTTTCCACCACATTCAAGAAAGGTGATTAATTGGCCTACATCTAGTGACCTTGCAGAGCCAAGTTAAGTGCAGGAACCCCTTCTCCCCTCTCTCTAACAACAAAAACAGCTGTTCACTGCTGTTCTAAGGCAACATTGGCCAAAAAAAACATGAAGTGATGAAGGTCATAAGTTAAGAAATATTAGCCTAGTGGTTGCAAATGGATTTTATTATATTTACAAAATGTTTTTAAGTAATACTGTCAACCTGCCAGGTATGCAGCAAAGTATGAAACCCATGACACTGATCCAGGTTTCACTATAAGGGGTCAAAGTCTGTACAATTTCACTTTATGATTCAGTGCACATGTAAATATTATCATGAGTTCAGAAGGATTTCAGTGCCTCAGAATGTACAGTCTATTCAGTGCTCTTGATTGCTCTTTTACAGTTGGCCAGCTAGATGTCTATACCATTATATGTGGTCTAATGACATTATTGGTATGTATGTTCTAATTCAAGGACTAAGCAAAGTAAATTCATATTAAACTCAAACCTGTCTTATGAGCTTGCCATGGAGTTTGTTTGTATGCCAGAGGAACATTTTCCAGGTTGTTTCATGAAATGCATGCAAGTGAACTGGAAGTTGGGATGAGACCAAAATGGACTGGTACAATATTCAATTTGTTGAGAGCACAAAGGAAAAAGAAAATATTTCTACTTAATGAAGACATGCCAGACATAAAGTAAGGATAGAGATTGAGGTATTACTAAAGGGAAAGTTTTGTTAGTCTCATTAGTCACTCATGGTCATCTAGGCACCAGTGAGTATACAAACCAAATTATTATATGCTGACTTTGACATCCTCTGATAATATACACTGTGTAATTGTTCTGGGGATGTTCTGGCAACCAAAAAAATTGTAAAAGTAAAATTGTAAAGGTATTAAATACAGGCTATTTTCCTAAACAGCCTGTATTAATACAGGCTATTTAGGAAAATACATATGCATGAATTAAAATGAGATGTTTCAGTCTATAGCCAACTAATATAGAAAGTAATAACATTTGTTTTCATTGTGTAGCTCATCAGTCCTCCTCCTCTCAGCTATCCTTGCCAATTTTTTGAGTCACCAGCTGCCATTGTTAACTACACTGCACTAACCTCTGAAAGTCACTTTGGCCAGTTGTGCAGTAAGCCTCGCTGCCGCAGTGTGTCCCTCGCTTTGTCTCCCTCCTGACACAATGCATTATGTTTCTCCAAAATGTTATCTTGTGTGAGGAAAAAAATCGATCCAGTCATTTTAGGTGGAAGCTCTGACCTTTAGAAACCTGAAAGGATAATGACTTTATACAGGTTGAGCATCCCTTATCCAAAATGCTTGTGACAAAAGAGACTGTGAAATGACTGTCATTTTAGAATATGACAGTCAGCCATTCCCTGACATATGTCCTGAGTTCCATTCTGACCGACCAGTTGTATTTCAAAATGGACATATGTTAGCATAGCAAGTAGAAGTACACATGAAGAATGTAGAATATGTACACAATGCTGGGTGTACTGTTCTACAAACAGTCAGGACCATAATAGTTTAAGTAGTCTTGTTTGTCAGCTATTACCAGAGCAAACAGAGTAGTTCTGTGTGTCTACTGACCATACAGTGAACTGCATCAGTTATGTTCATTTGGTGATTGTTGATGATGTGATACGTGATGTCATCAGAAGGAGACAGCTGGATGTAAGCAATGAGGAAGCACAAAGTTTGCTAGTATGTTGTCACTTATCCTGTGCAATCCTTTACTTTGTGGGTCTTTGAAGGCATAGAAACCTTAATCAGATTTATTTAGCCATATTAAGCAATATTACTGGGTTTGATTTAAAATGGTATGTTTATTTAAAGTTGCTAGATACTACTGTCAATGCCATATGATTAAAGTTGTCTTACTCTCAAAATACTTTTAAGTTTGCAAATATACATGTTTTCCAGTGAATGTAAGTGCTAAGAAACTTAAATGGCATTTTTTGTCTTAGTTTTACCATACTCCAACTGACTTCAATAAAGAGAGTGAACTGGAAATCACTTGTCTGCGTGGTCTTTGGGGAGGAGTTAAATACCTGTCAACTCTAGCAAGGCGCTTGAGATGGAGGACAGGAAACCATCATATGTACACAGCTGTTAGCACTGGTGGATGTACGACCAAGCTTATTTTTTATTTTACATATATTTTTTCTTTATTCTTAAAAATTTACATAGTATTTTTTTTGGTTGTATGTACGGATGGTCATAAGATACATAGGTCAGGTGTGGAATTTTCCACTTGTGGTGTCATATCTGTGCAAAAGTTTGGAGCATTGCGTATTTTGGATTTTTGGATTAGGGATGCTCAACTGGTATAACTAATAGGATTTTGTTATCATGTAAAAACTGTTAAAGCCTACAATTTACATTGAAGGATTTTCAATGAAAGACTTTTTTGTATGTTGGTAAAATGAAAGTCATTTCACAGTCTCATAGTCCTCTTTCCATCTATGCATAAACTGCCATAAAGTCAATTTTTGCTTAGCCCCCTTCAGACAATGCTTTCGATTCCATGGGAGTTATATATTGTATTCACCAGTTAAATGTTTTGTTTGTAGATTTTAATGTCATGGCCATCCATTCACCTATGATAATCAATAAAGGGCTATGGATGTTAAAGCATGCAAGAGAATTAAAAATTGCAGTTGAAGGGTACTTTTTTGTTAGAGTTACACAAAAATATGAGTTCCTCATTGTTTCAACAGTATGTTTTGCATTGTATACTTTGCAACATGGCCTAAACCACACTCAATGCCTTAAATGGGATTGGTATTCTTTCATTGTGATACAAAAAAGTTAATGGTGGGACACATCTAGAGAAACACTTAAAGAATTATATTCAATACATTATATTAAATGAATTGATTGTATGCAGTGACGGGCTGTGCATTTCACATAGAGGCCTTCAGTGCTGTCCTACATTGATGTCATATTTCCATATTTTTCTTCACCCTTTCGTCATGGAGCTCTGTTTCCCTGTGCACTTGTTTGTTGAGCTGTAGATCCACTTGGGTGTCCCCAAAAGTTTTCAAAAGCACTGTTGCTTGTAAGTGCCCAGCCGTACTTTGGTGTCTCGATCAGCCTTGGTTAGACAACTTAAGTTTGCAAACTCAGTGTGGCTCCAAGCACCACATCGATCAGTTGCAAATAACAGGCATTCCCAGTAGTACAATTTGCAGCGCCTCTCTGAGGCTGTGAGCCAGGGGTACCCCTCATAGTTAGTGGTTTGAAAGTGGCGGACAAACCCTTTTCCCGGCTGTGACAGGCTTGCTAGTGTCGGGGTTGGCCGCCCTCTTTTAAGATTTCTACCTTTTCTTGAAAACTCTGTCTTGAAAATGTTGTTGTAAATATATCTGTGACCAAACCAATCTCTTCTCCTCCTTCAGCCATTGTGGGTTGAAAAAAAAACAGCTTGTAGATGTGCACAAATTAGCTCCTTCAGGTAGCGACAGGGTCA